>CM027842.1:0-1200000 GCA_016097545.1 Eucalyptus victrix | reverse complement strand
TAGAAAAATTCCAGAGTCTGAAGAACCTTGATTATTAGTCGATACAGTTCGAGCAAAATTGTATACACAGAGAGTGTTTATACTTGGTGACACCTTGAGTGAGTGTGGTAGATCATCTACACCTAGAAATCAAGGAAGATCAACACTGTAACATCTCTTTGTTCATAGTGGAATCCAGCCAATTGGCTGTCAGTGCAGAAGAGTGGACGTAGGCTTGAAACAAGCCGAACCACTATAAACCGCGTGTTCAATTCTCTCTTTCCCTTACTCAGTCTTACGATTGATTTTTAATTATTGCAAATCCTTCAACTGTCTAAGTATTGTGCAATCTTTAAGAAAATTTTTATATACCTATTCACCCCCCCTTTAGGTACTCGTACTAGCTATATCAGAAGCCAAAGGGCATGTAGAGTTAATTCAATAAAATCCCAATCAACAGTATCATAGGCCTTCTTGAAATCAACCTTAATAATACACTTAGGCCGGTAGGGCTCATGATGGAAGCCACAAAAAAGTTCCTGAGCTAGCAAAATATTGTCACTAATATGCCTACCTTTAACAAAAGCATTTTGGGGCAAGCTAATGATAGAAGGCAGCACATGAGAGAGCCGTTTGGCAATTAATTTGGTGATACACTTGTATATAGTGTTGCAGCAGGCTATAGATCGAAAGTCATTGACATTGGAAGCATTGGGGATCTTGGGGATCAAGGCTAGAATAGTAGTATTAATTTCCCGCAATAACTTACCCGTCGCAAAGAAATCTTTAACCGCCAAAATTACCGAGGAACCAACAATTTCCCAAGAATGCTTAAAAAACTCTACATTAAAGCCATCTGGACCAGGGGCTTTACCCACTGCAAGCGAGAATAAGGTATCCCTAATCTCAATATGAAGCCTTCAAAATGAAACTAGGAGAATCTATAACTGACATGTTTAGCCGTTTTACAGATATTGTTAATGGTCTTGAGAATCAAGGACAAAAAATTTCTGATCCTATGAAGGTGAACAAGCTACTGCGTGGACTCTCCAAGGATTGGAATCATATAAAGACTTCAATAAGGGAGACGCAAAGAATCATGCCATTATCCGTAGACGAGCTGATTGGAACTCTTCGGTCTTACGAAGTGGAACGAATTAATGAAGACGAAGATCCAAGAGGTAAGAAATCCATTGCATTAAAATCTAATGATGATTCTGATGATACAGACTCTGAAGAAGATCTGGATGATGAGGAGCTTGCTCTAATGATTAGAAGGTTCAGAAAGCTGAATAGAAAAGGAAGAAGGTTCAACTCAAGGAAACAAAGTTTTCAGAAACAGCAAGCCAAGTTTGTTGATAATGAGGAACCAAACAAAGATGTAGTTTGCTTCGAGTGTAAGAAAAAGGGACACATCAGACCCAATTGTCCTCTTCTGAAGAAGAAAAGAGGAAAGTCTGAGAAGTCTCGAAAAGCTCTTAAAGCCGAAACCTGGAGCGATACAGAGTGTGAAGAAAGTGATGAGGAATATGCCAACCTGTGTCTGATGGCACAATCAGACTCAGACTCTGGATCAGACTCAGACAGTGAATTTGAGGTAAGTGATTATAAAATCCCTGTCAAAGTCTCTAAATACATTGATGAACTATGTTTTAGTCTTAAGACTTCTCTCAAAAAGATTTCTGAACTTAAAAAGGAAAACTCAGTTTTAAAACAAAAGGAAAATATTTTAGAAGAAAAAGTGAAAAGTTTAGACTTGAATGTTTCTACTTTTAAAGAGAATGAAGATAATCTTTCGAAAGAAAATGCTCTCTTAAAAACCGACTTATCAAATATTTCAAAGAAATTTTCAATAGGGTCGAAAAAACTTGAAAAAGTTCTCTCGGTCCAAAGACTTTACTTCAATAAGTCGGGGTCTAGGTATGACAGAAACGATCCCCTTGATTGATTTTCCGAAAGTAAAAGAAAGAATTAAGAAAAGACCATCGAGAGAGGCTTACAAAAATCATTTCAAGAAAGTTTTTGTAAAGTCTGTAGGTCGAAATGCTTTAAGGTGTTCAAAGTGTAACAGTCGGGATTATTTTGAAAAAGAGTGTCCTATGGTTTGGAAGCCTGTTAATAAAGTATGGCCTAATAATGCTCATTCTACTAACGCCAAAGGACCCAAGAAAATTTGGGTACCAAAGAAAGCTTGAGACTCTCTTTTGAATGCAGGTCTGTCAAAAAGAAGGTAAAGTGATATCTTGACAGCGGATGCTCAAGACACATGACGGGAGACTCAAATTGCTTCATAAAGCTTATTCAAGTAAATGGTGGAAAAGTTTCATTCGGAGGAAACAGCAAAGGAAGCATTGTAGGATTTGGAACTATGAAAATTGGAAATCTCACAATAAACAATGTCTCTCTAGTGGAAGGACTCAACTACAATCTTCTCAGCATTAGCCAATTGTGTGATACTGGTTTCAAGATCTCCTTTCAAGAAGGCATATGTTCTGGAATTAGCAAAGACTCAACTCAGTCTTTCATGGGCCGAAGGCATGGAAATATCTACCTCCTTGATGTAAAACCAAATGAAACACAATGCCTAATCTCAATTCAAGATGAAGCAGTCTTATGGCACAGAAAGCTTGGCCATGTCAACATGAAGCAATTAGCTAAAATCTCATCAAAGAAGCTTGTTCGAGGTCTACCTAAATTGCCATACCAAAAGTCCGATTCATGCACTCCATGCATTCCGGGAAAGCGGTAAGAAATTCATTTAAGCCAATAAATCATGTCTCTACTAATCATGTACTACGCTTGCTTCATATGGATCTCTTTGGACCAACAAGAACCCGAGCATTGGAGGTAAGAAATATTGTCTAGTAATTGTGGACGATTACTCTCGCTTTACCGGGTATATTTTCTTGCAAGTAAGTCGAAACCTTTTCGCACTTTGAGAAGTTTGCTAAAAAGGTTCAAAATGAAAAAGGACGTGCAATCTCAAGTATAAGAATAGATCATGGAAGTGAATTTGAAAATCAAGATTTTACGAAATTTTGTGATAAATCTGGTTTTAATCATATGTTTTCCTCTCCATATACTCCAGAGCAAAATGGAGTTGTGGAAAGAAAGAATAGATCTCTTCAAGAAATGGCTAGAACACTTTTAATTGAAAGCAAAATTTCTTCACGATTTTGGGCTGAAGTTTCAACAAAGCATGCTATATTATAAATAGAGTCTTTCTAAGACCTATTCTAAAGAAAACCCCTATGAATTATTCAAAGGTAAGAAGCCTATTGTTTCATACTTTCATGTGTTTGGTTGCAAATGCTTTATTTTGAAAAATGCAAATGATCGAGTTGGTAAGTTTGAAGAAAGATCGATGAAGGCATCTTCCTTGGATATTCTACATCAAGCAAAGCCTACAGAAGTCCGTAACAAGAAAAGCCGATCCTGTGGAGGAATCAATGAATGTCAAATTCCAAGACTCAACGCTAGATGAATCCAGCTTGGACTCGCATGAAGAGTATCTCGAACCCGCTCTAGACCTTCCAATGTCTACAACTCAAGAAGCATCTCAGACTCTGGAAGTCCAACATCTAGAAGCTCATGAAGATTCAAATAAAGAAAGAGATCATCAACCAGGCAAATCAACCAGTAACTGGAAGCATAAATCCAGTCATCCCAAAGATCTCATTATTGGTGAAATCAATGAAGGAATCCGCACCAGATTAAAAGGGCGTGAAGAATCTAGTGCTGTGGCTCTCATTTATGAAATTGAACCAAAAAGCATAGAAGAAGCTTTATCTGATGAAAGTTGGATCGAAGCTATGCAAGAAGAACTCAGACAGTTCAACATCAATGATGTCTGGGAATTGACATCTAAACCAAAAGGTAAAACTATTATTGGAGCCAAATGGGTATTCAGGAACAAGATGAATCAAGAAGGAAAAGTCATACGAAACAAAGCAAGACTCGTGGCCAAAGGATATACGCAAGAAGAAGGAATAGACTATGACGAGACTTACGCACCAGTAGCAAGGTTAAAAGCTATTCGACTATTACTTGCGTTTGCTTGTTATAAAAATTTCAGGTTATTCCAAATGGACGTCAAAAGTGCGTTTCTAAATGGATTTATCCATGAGGAAGTTTATGTGGAACAACCACCTGGGTTTGAAGACCCAAAGAAGCCGAGACTCGGTCTTGGACTGAAAAAGACCTTGTATGGTTTAAAGCAAGCACCTCGAGCTTGGTACGACGGACTAAGTAAGTTTTTATTACGAATGATTTTGTCAAAGGTAAAGTAGATACTATTTTATTTATCAAAAAGGAAAACAAAAGCTTTTTACTTGTTCAAATATATGTAGACATTATTATTTTTGGATCACCTAATGAAAGTCTATGCAAGAAGTTTTCTAAGTCTATGCAGGATGAGTTTGAAATGAGTATGATGGGAGAATTAACATTCTTTCTTGGACTCCAAGTGAAACAAATGAAGGAAGGAACTTTTATTCATCAAGAAAAATATGCGAATGATCTTGTCAAAAGGTTTGGATTGGAAAAGTGCAAAAAGACCGACATGCCAATGTCATGTTCTCAGAAGATAGACAAGGATGAAGAAGGGAAGAAAGTAGATCAAAAGCTGTACAGGAGCATGATCGGTTCACTTCTTTATCTTACTGCTTCTAGACCTGATATTTTGTTGAGTGTTTGCATCTGTGCTAGGTTTCAATAGATCCTAGAGAATCCCATCTCAGTGCTGCAAAACGTGTTATCAAATACGTTGCCTCATCTTCAAGCATCGGTCTCTGGTATCCCAAGAAGGGAGACTCTAATCTTCTAGGATACTCAGATGCAGATCTGGCCGGTTGTAGAGTCGATAGAAAGAGCACTTCTGGAACTTGTCAACTACTTGGAAACAGGACAGTGTCTTGGTTTTCGAGGAAGCAAAGCACCGTAGCTCTCTCAACAACGAAGCGAGTATGTAGCTCTTGGAAGCCGCTGTTCGCAAATTCTATGGATAAAACAACGGCTACAAGACTTTGGCATTGAAGACTCATGCACGAAATCGAGATGTGACAACACCAAGCGCGATCAATCTCACCAAAAATCCAATCCTTCATTCAAGAGCAAAGCATATTGAGATTCGACATCACTTCATTAGAGATCATATTCAAAATGGAGAAATCTCGATTCAATTTGTTGATTCAAAGAGTCAACTAGCGGATATATTCACAAAGCCTTTGGAGAAAAATCAGTTCGACTTTATCCGTTCAAGACTCAACATTTTAAAGCTTGAAGAAGTTAAAGTCTAGAGACTCACCAACTCTAAGACTCTAATCTCTCGTCTTTAAATCCTCGGACTCGAGACATTCATGGCTATAGACTCGTAAGTTGCTATTTTATCTAAAAGGTACGAATTCTCGTTTAGTTATTTAAACTCGAAAAGGTACGATCTTTCATTCGGTTATTCTATTATCCGTGTGAAATTCGAAAACTTGTCTTTTTAAAAGGATTAATTTTGGCAGTTATTGATTTTGAAAAGAAGTGTTCGTACACTTTCCTTGTACCGATTGAACTTCCCTTTTCAAAATTAAGCTATATATATACCGTTTTTCTTCGCCCAATCTTCAAAACCCTAAAAGGCACTCTCCTCCCAATACTGTTTCTATTTCTTGTTCATCGTCGAGAAAGTGGTCATCTTTTCTTGGGAAAGCAAGTGAAGGAATCTTCCAATCGACAAAGAAAGATGTCTTCTTCAAGGAAATCATCAAGAATCGCAAGCAGGGGACCACAAAGGATGGAGAAGGGACCAACTCACTTCGATCTCACTGAGGAAGAAGACTTATCAAGTCAGCGACAAAGTCCGATTCGCTCTCCTCCACGTCATTCAACACCTCCTGCCCCACAAGGTGCAAGTCAACATCTGGAAGAAGAGATAATCGAGGATGCCGATCCAGTAAGAGTCCACCTCCTTTATCTATAAGCTTTATCGTGCGTTGAAAAGCACCGGTACTCCATTAAAATATATAGATGACTTCCTTAAGGACAAAAATTATGGGAATGAGTATCTTTTTCTGCGGAAAATGGAGGAATTGGGAGTTGCTCCGAAAGGAAAGGCAGAGGAGGCACTTGCAAACATTCCAAGTGACCCTCGTATGCCAGGACAAAATCTGATTGAAGGGAACGATGATGACAGAATGTTCCTTGAATTTCAACCGAGAATGGGAGTGGCAGCAAAGTTGAAAGGAAATCGGATGGATTTGTTTAAATCCAAGGATCAGGAAAATGTGTATTTCAGGCTGTTGAAAAGAGGGGTGATAAACCCTAGAAGTGTCGACTTTGACTTCCTGGACGCCATCAACATGAACTTAAGAGAGAAGTTGAATTTGCTTCAACTCGAGAATTTTTGCTCTGACTCTACGGACGGGTATGCTCAACTGACCACTTATTTCTATTCAAATCTTAGCTTTTTGGATGCGAATAGAATTTCATTCAGTGTACGAGACCAAGTCTACGTGGTAGATGTGAATATGTTGGTGGACATAGTTGGAGTTGAACGAGGACGTTATCTACCAATCAAAGTCTCACCTGCTCGTACTACTCTGGAACTTGTCAAAGATAGGGACACAGAGAAGAAAATTACCTATTCCAGGATGAATGCCATCAACATTGTGCTTCATAAGATTGTGATCAACTGTCTCAGACTGAAGTCTACGTCAAAGACTTCCGTGTCTCTTTCTGAAGCAAAGTTGATGTACGCGATCAACTCAGGACGGAAGTTCTCTCTCCCGCACACTATTCTCTTCCATATGTACAGAGCAATGTCGAAAGACAAAGGACAATTGCCTTATCCCGATCTAGTGACCAAGATCTTCAGGCACATGAATATTGAACCGCCACAAACACTTTGTGTTCAACCGTGTGATAAGATGGTGGTAGGTTTGAAGATGTTAACGAAGATGCGTCTGCAAGAACTTTCCAAGGCAATGGAGAAATTCATAGTGAAATCTCCAGTTCAGTCTGCTTCAAAGAGAAAAGGAAAGGAGGCCATTGGTGCCCCATTGAAAAAGAAGAAAAGAACTCTCATCCTAGAGGATGAAGATGAAGATGAAGAGGATGAAGATCCTACTATCCATGCACTGACAAGAACTAGACGCCCGTGCCTCAACCGACGTAACGAGGAAGAACGAGAGAAGAAGAAGAGCGAGAGAGAGAAGGAGAAAGAAGCTGAAGAAGAAAGAGAAGGAGAAAAAGAAAAGTCTGCTGAACTGGAGAGAAGGGAAATCAAGAGCATGATCATCACTCTTCCCCTTTCGATGTCCTAGAGACGGGGGAGTTGGCGAGCAAGAAAGGTCCTCACCTCATGCGCCGATAGTGAAGGTCCAAGACAATCTCCAGCGAGACCCGAGAAGAATTTCAGGCTTTTCAATTGCCGAAGAAGGTGATACGTCGACACCAAATCTGCAAGACTATACAGAAGCGCCATCGTCTGCATTTACTCCATCTGAGAAAGCTCATGACAGTATACAGACGGACAATTCTGCAGATTTTCGTCGCATCATGGATATTCTTCTGGAAATGCGTGGCCGATATATGCTCGGGATTTGTGAAATTCAAGCCATGAAGAATGCTGGACAAGCATCTTCAGTCACCCTGGAGGACAAAATGAAAGACCTCGCTCTGCAACTTCAAGCCAATGCCAAAGGAGAGGAGGTAGCTCAACTAAGGGAGGACTTGAAGAGGCTAGAAGGTGTAGTCCAGTCTATGGGAGATTTCCAGATCGTGCGCATTCCCAAGCAGACATGACTCCTTTCTCACCTTTTTTAATGATGACAAAAAGGGGGAGAACCAATTTGAACCAACATCTTTTAAAACTTTGACTTTTGTGGTTATGTTTATTTTTGAGTATGACTTGAGAACTTGAACTTGGGTGTGAATTTAAATTTGACTGAATTGGCTGTGGATTTTGATGCTTGACTGGTTGCATTTATATCAAGTGTTGTTATATGGTATTACTCATGAAAGACTAACCAATTTTCTGTGGATGTAGAGTTTGGTTGCTTTATCAATCTTTTTGAGTTAGCCATATTGCTTGAGAAATGTTTTTGCAGGTCAAAGTTGTTCAAATCTACAAGAAAGTTTTGTCACCATCAAAAAGGGGGAGATTGTTGGAGAAATCTTTCCAGAATATTTTGAAGCTGACAAAACATTTCTATCAGTCTAGTCTGGATACCGACAGTTTAAAGTCTGAAGACTTTGTATTCACCAGACTCAAGACTCAAGACTCAAGACTCAAGACTCAAGACTATTCTCACTGACAGTCTTTCTAATCCAGTGACGAAGGAAATCCAAAGCCAAAGTATATGGTTGAGGATTCGATCCTATCCTCTAGAATAGATTCTTTGGTTGGATAAATATTTCGGATTCTTTTATTGTTATCTGGATCAATTGAAGATCCGATGCTCGACGAAATATTCTTGGAATGTTCTATTCTTGGAAACCAATATCCTGATTGTATGGGCGAACAAGATTGATGGGCTATCATCGATTCCTTAAATAGCTCGGATGATCTTCTTAATTGATTCCGTCAACGGGTAGATTGGAGGAATTCCTTTGGTAAGTGCCAACGGCTATGATGGCATAAAGGAGTATAAAAGGAAGACGTTCTAGTTGTTTTAAGTGTGTGATCGATAGAAAAATTCCAGTCGAAGAACCTTGATTATTAGTCGATACGGTTCGAGCGAAATTGTATACACAGAGAGTGTTTATACTTGGTGACACCTTGAGCAAGTGTGGTAGATCATCTACACCTAGAAATCAAGGAAGATCAACACGTAACATCTCTTTGTTCATAGTGGAATCCAGCCAATTGGCTGTCGGTCGCGTAAGAGTGGACGTAGGCTTGAAACAAGCCGAACCACTATAAACCGCGTGTTCAATTCTCTCTTTCCCTTACTCAGTCTTACGATTGATTTTTAATTATTGCAAATCCTTCAGCTGTCTAAGTATTGTGCAATCTTTAAGAAAATTTTTATATACCTATTCACCCCCCTTAGGTACTCGTACTAGCTATATTAGAAGCCATGATGGAAGCCACAAAAAAGTTCCTGAGCTAGCAAAATATTGTCACTAATATGTCTACCTTTAACAAAAGCATTTTGGGGCAAGCTAATGATAGAAGGCAGCACATGAGAGAGCCGTTTGGCAATTAATTTGGTGATACACTTGTATATAGTGTTGCAGCAGGCTATTGATCAAAAGTCATTGACATTGGAAGCATTGGGGATCTTGGGGATCAAGGCTAGAATAGTAGTATTAATTTCCCGCAATAACTTACCCGTCGCAAAGAAATCTTTAACCGCCAAAATTACCGAGGAACCAACAATTTCCCAAGAATGCTTTAAAAACTCTACATTAAAGCCATCTGGACCAGGGGCTTTACCCACTGCAAGCGAGAATAAGGTATCCCTAATCTCAATATCAGAGATAGGGCTAGAGATAAAAAGCACCTGATCTTCATCTAAGGTGAGTCTCAAGACCGCCCTAATCTCTTCCATGGTCAGCCAAACATCGGGAGGAGAAGCCGTCAAAAGCTCTCGGAAATGGTCAACAAATAAGCACTAAATTTCAGTGGGGTTCGAGATGATATTGTCCCCATTAGTCAGATAATCCTGTTATGAAGGTGTCTCCTATTCACCGAATGATGAAAAAATTTGGTATTGAGATCCCCTTCTTTTAACCACCGCACCCTAGACTTTTGTCTGTAGAAAGATTCTTCTTGAAGGAGCAACACAGAAAAGGTTTGGAGTTGAAGCTTCTCAACTTCTACAAGTTGTAGATTATTGGGATCGATTTGAAGAGCATCCTAGGTGTTGCGTAAAGCATGTCTTCCCTCAACCATTCGTGAAGAAATGTCCGAAAATGACTCTTTATTGAGTTGTTTCAACCTGCATTTGAGTAGTCGCAACTTAGAGCACAAAACATACATTAACGTCCCGTAAATGGTGAGTCCCAGACTTGAGAGACCAAGCTAAGGAAGTCCGGGTGAGTAATCCAAAAGTTGAAAAACTTAAAGGGTTTGTTTGACTTAGGCGTAGGCATAATTTTAACAACCATCGGAGTGTGGTCTAAAACACCAGGGGCCAAAAAGGAAGCTTCAAAGTAAGAGAACTCAGAATTCTAGTAGGGATTCACAAGCACTCTATCAATTTTCCATTGCTTACGATTAAGACCCATAGAAGTAGCCCAAGTAAACCTATGCCCTGCATACCTGAGATCATCAAGTCCTGCTTGAATGATACAATCTCAAAGTTCATCAAAGACTGGAATCCACGCATTAGAACTTCCCACTCTATATAAAGGATCTCGAATAGCATTAAAATCTCCTGCTATAATCCAGGGAGTGTCTGCAAGAATAGAACTGGAATGAATTATATCATCCCATAAAGGGCGTCTTGAGACAAACGTATGCTCAGCGTAAACCATTGTGAAGAAGAAGACCTTGCCCGAGGCCAACCAAGATAATCTACCTTGTATCACTTGCTCCGATGAAGAAGTCACATCGAAGGAAACATCCTGGGGGTTCCACCCCACCCAAACCCTTCCCCTAGGGAAATAATTATAATTGTTAACCCACTTCCAACCTGGCAGCAAAACCGAGGATACCGTACTGAAAGCCATTTGGGAAATTTTTGTTTCCACAATTCCCACACAGGTTAAGTTGTTGGATCTTACAAAGTTTCTAACTTTTGCTTGCTTAAAGGGTTTACCGAGACCCCTAATGTTCCATACTCCTATGTACATATGTATAATATATAGATAGAGAGGGCATAGAAGATTATCGGTGCTTAGGAGGGCGCCTCCGATTGGTCCCCTGGTTAGGAGGATCAGTCAGCAATTGGGGATCAACAAATACTTGAGGGACATCCTTCTTAAGGGGGTATTCTCAAGGCCAATTTGCTTATCACCACGGGAGCCTAGCCTTTGAGGGATAATTGTATCAGGCTCCTTCTCATCTAAGCTACTATTCACTACACTAGCCACATTATCTGAGGATTCCGAAGTAATAGGCAGTGAAGAAGTAGCACCTGGCAGGGGATCCACTAGAACCATCGAAGAAGAAGGACCAACAGCATTGACCTGAAGGCTTCCAGGATCTTTTTGGCCAGTCTTGGATAGAGGCGGACGAGAAGACTCTGCATTAGTTTCAGTCCTCAAAGTAGAAACAGGGGGCGTAGAAGATTTGCCCTTTTCTCTAGGCCCGGTTGGTTGTTTTTCTTTTTTGAGTAACCTCTTTCCAACCTTCTTGATGATCATTAGAGACTAAATCCAAAACCTGAGTTGGAGGGCTCGAAGGAGTAGGAGCAGACTGATTCGCAGCATTAGAGGCACGGGGCCCTCGGCAGAAGGAGCTAGAATTTATTCCCCACACAATCATGGCCAAAGGCACAGCATTTAGAACACGAAATCGGTCTCCATTCATAAAGTATGGGGACAGTGAATGATTCATCATTCAGAAAAACTTCCACCGATTCACATCTCTCAAGTTTAGCAGAAATTTCAACACACACTCTTGCAAACGATAGGCGTTTCATTTTTTCAGTTAAAGGGTCAACATATAAAGGTCTACCCACCGCGCTAGCAATTTGGCTAATGGCAGGAGCTGGCCAATAGGCAAACAAAATGTTCTTCATTCGAATCCATACAGGCATAGAAGATTGAAGATCTTTCTTTAGCTCAAGAGTCAGGTGCCACTACTTAAGAATGAGAGGAATCCTCGCCATCGTTAGTGGAACTTCCTCAAGGATTTTCCTGCGATAATCATCATCTGGAATAATAAAGAAGTAGAAGCCTTCCTCATTGGCTAGAACTTCTGACAGATGGGAGCCCCATGTTTGTTTCAAAACCGTTTCTGTTATCTTGAAAGGAACATTCTTTCCAACAAAGTAACCCACCAAGCATTTGTTCCATTTAGGATCAGTAGCATGTATAGCATCACCAGTCAAATGAACAACAGCTTTTTTACCAACAGTAGTAGGAGGAACATAGCTAAGTTCGTAGCCCTTATCAGACAACCTAGCAACATTTACCCAAGATCGGGTAGGGGGAGCCTTTGACTCCTTCGAATTCGAGGCAATGGGCTGAGCCGACACGGTGCCACGAATGGCAGACCTGGCGCGGCTTCGACTCCGCCTATCACCAGCTGAACACTTCTCCTTATCCCGGCCCAAGCGCGCGGGATTAGCAGGGGAAGCCATAAGCCCGCACAACCCAGCAGACGAAACCCAGAACCCTAAAGTAGAATACACACAAACGCCAAATCAAGCCATACCAGATGGAAAGCTTCGGTCAAGATTTGGAGGGGAAAAGGACGAAGTTGCCCTCCAAAAATTAGCTGCAACAACCGGCAGTAGCTCCTCCACCAACTCGAAGACCAGTAGCAGGAACAGTGTTTCAATCGCCCAAGAAGAGAAGAGGCATGAACAGTTCCTCCGCTCCCTGCTTTTTAACTCATCTCAACTTTTGAAATGATGTTATATAAATTTTGAAATGTTTACTCTATTAGAAATGGTAAATTTGTCAAACTCAAGATGAATGAAGACATTTTCAAACTTCTGTCTCTCTCTACCTCACACAGCACACACATAAAGGATACAGCTGGTGATTGTCCATTATGCAACATAAATGGAGAGGGAAAAATGTAAGAGATGTAGAGTTGTTTCTTGCAATTCATAATGAAGGAAGACCCAACAGGTAGATAGAGATGGATAAGAAGAAAGAAAGGCACAACGGTCCCATCTCCGTATCCCAATTCCTTTGAGAAGAAACTATTTGTCATTGATTCCAAGGTGAATAGATTCTAGATCGATAACCTAGAACCAAATTAGGAAACCACATGAAAGTGTTGATGTTGATCTCTAAGTTGACCGGAGTTTATCAATGACAAATGTTGCTAACGGATCTTCAACAGTTGTGAGTACAAAAAGAACTGAGAACTAGAAAAGAAATATTAGAGATGTGAGATAATATATGGTTGGGAAAATTGTTCTCCGGTAAAATATTTTCGTCCAAACAAAGTTTCATATCTTCTTCATAAGGGACGGTGTAAAAAACTACCGCTAAACCAATTTAACCGTTTGCCTCTTCCATGTATTTAGATCTGATCCACCATTCTTCATTGTCTATTTAAGAATGACTCTATAAGGACTAAAGAGGAGATCTGGTGGCACACTCTTAAAACTATCATAATTCAATTAGGTGAAGTAAAAGGTTCAACATTCAAGAAAATAAGTGAGATAATTCCAACCACAACTTTTGAACATCGCCTTCGTAAGAAATGTTTTTCAAAAGTTCCACGCATAATGACAAATTCCAAACCATGGGTAATGAGATAATAAGAAACTAGGAAAAACTATAGCATGGACTTCTAAAATTTCTAGTTGGCTCTACCCAAAGTTAATTGAAATGAAAGCCTCCAAATCTCATTGTTAAAATATTTAAATAATAGGGCTATGACATAAATAGTTCATAAACTTTGGCCAAATGTGTAATGTGATCTCTAAACTTTAGCCCGATGTGTAGTGTGATCTCTGACTTTTAATTATTTTAATAGGATCTTTGAATTTTTAGTACATGTTCAATATAGTTCCTAAACTATATGAAAATGATTAATTTTATCTTTCCATTAATTCAAGTTTGATTACGACATTAAACACTATCATATAGTCTAGGGACAAATTAAAATATACCAAAAGTCAAAGGAGCACCTTGGACAAATTAAAAGTTCAAAAGCTACATTGTACACTGGGCTAAAGTTCAACAACTATATTAAACAAATTCAAAGTTTATAGACCGCATTGCACATTTGGCCAAAGTTGAAAGACTATTTGTGTCATTTTCCCTAAATAATAAACCATGTATTCATCGAACCTAGAAACTTGGGATATTGAAACTTGGCACTGAGGGACACTTAAGTGCTAAAAGTTGAGAAATGTACACTTAAGTGCCAAAATTGAAATAAAATGGATCAGTTAAATGCCAAGGATGGAAAATCTAGCTAAAATGCTAACGTTACAATTTTCTGGCGAGACAAATGCAAAATAACGTCGTTTTGCACATTGATGTGGCTAAGAAAGCCTAGAATGACATTGTTTTGCATGCTGACATGACTAAATAAGAAAAAAAAAATGACGTCGTTTTGTCTTGATTTGAATTTTAATATAACTATTAATTAAACTAAATTCAAATCTAAATTATTTTTAAGAAGAAGAAGAAGAAGAAGAAGAAGAAGAAGTTGTAGGTGTGGGGTGAGGCTATCACGACCCCAATTCCATCCCTAGAGTCATGTGCAACAAGGGTTATTTTTGCGACATCCTTGGTGTGTCGCCATCCCATTTCTTTTTATCTTTTCATTAAGCACATGCGGAAGTGTACATACAACACCCAAACAATAACAAGTAGTCAGGAAAACAACCATTTAAATATATATAATTACATCAGTTATATTTACAAACCCTTTTTGTCATGAGCTGTTATATTTACAATCATTAAATGTTCTATGTTCAAAAAGGTCGAGTAAATCTTAACTCCTTTATCGAGATTGCAACCCCTCCATACCTACAATATGAAAAAACAACGGAGTGAGTCATGGATTCAGTAAGTAAAACTCTTAATTCTCTACTAGGGGGACACCTCATAATCAAAATCTAGTAGATACAAAACTCACAATGCAATATCGATGGTAGATCATTAGCAAACTCATTGCTACACATCAACTACATGTAGATGTCCATTACTACATATTTCAATGCATGCTTACCTTTTGCTTGTCAATGAACATATCAACATATCATACTTATGCATAAACCGACACTTGTGCAAATTCATTTATTATCATTCTAGCTCAACCAGGCCCTCCCTGCTCAACTGAGACATCTAACTTCAAAGTAGGCATCCTAGCTCAATCAGCGCATCCCGACTAAATTGAGAAATCCTAGCGCTAGCTCGCCAAGGCATCCGAGCTCAACCCAAGCATCTTGGCTCAATCAGGGCATCCCACGACTAGCTTACCCAAGGCATCTGGGCTCAAACCCAGACATCTTGGCTTAACTAGGGCATCGCGTTCAATGAATGAAGCATCGCCACCAACACTATGTGATGACGTGCACTTTTTCATTTTTAAGTGCACACACAAGTGCATCACACAAGCTGATTTTTATCTCTTATCTTAGCCAACGTATGCAAGGCTCAAAGGCACGCTCATTCGAGTAGGTGTGCCATGACTCTTAACATCATATTATAAAAAATGTCGGGAATGATTCTTGGTTCATGGCTTGAGTTGCTTGCTTAGGCTATTGTGACTTGACATTGGTTCCAAGCCAAGCGAACATTGACCTCGTCCTGGGTTGTGAACACACTCAAGCATGCAAATATAAGCAAATACACAAAAGAACATTACAACATACACACGGCTTACACAGGTGAGCACACCACTAAAATTGATGATGTAGGCTATCGCCCTAGTCAAGAGTTAGAAGTTCCACTTACTACTTTTAAGCATAACTCCAAGATGCTCCTTTAATGACTGGATGGCTCCTAAGACAGCTTGAAGGAAAAGGATGTGAAAGAGAGGTGATAAAGGGAGAGGAAATGAGAGAATGGCTAAGCCTCCAAAATATGAGGGTGCCTTCTCCTATTTATAGGCCTCCTCCTCTTCAATTATTGATGCCTATCTCATGATTAAGCCTAAGAAATGAGTTGGCCTATCTAGTCTCCTTAGTTAGTGTCTATGCTTATTTGTGTTTGATTGTGATTGGTCCATCTATTTGCTTACCCTCCAAGGCTCACTTTAGTCTTATGATGTGCCTATGGTCCTAAGGGACACATAAGCCCCCTTGATGCTTAATGTCTTCTTTTGATTGGTTGGCCTTTGACTCGATCACCAAGGCTATCTTTAAGCTCATCATAACCTAAGATTCTAGAGGATACCTAAGCATGAATTACTAACTTCTTCTCCAAGGCAAATCTCAAGCCATCATTACCAAGCCAAATGGTCCACTCTACTTTTTCCAAGTGTCCTACCTAAAGTCCTTAGGTGGCAAGTCTATTTTGCCTCATAATTACACATAGAGAGTGAGTTGGCATGGCTAAAAGCCTTGCTTGGTAATCTAAGCTCCTAGACATCATCGATGATGGCTCACTTTTCGCTTTTCCATTAGTCCACCTATATACCACTTTTAAAGGACATTTAATGAAGTTTGACAATAATTGTACTATAGTTGCCAACTCAGCAATTCTAGAACATTTGGTCTTTAATGAGGGCTCATGTATCGCTCTCTAATTGGTCCACATATGTGCCGCCATTTTCTAAAATCTTTAAAGATATTTTGGCTGCCATCATGACTTTTGACTATTCAAAGAACAACTCACCCCTTCATTTAATAAGGGGTTTCTAGAATTTTCCTTACTTTTGTCTTTTTCTTCATTAATAAGGTGGTGTTGAGAATTCTATTATCTAAGTTGGTTCTGGGGCCAAAGAAGGGGTCATTAGGTACACCTTGAAAAATCGAATTACGTACACCTGAAGTTCGACCATCATGCCCCATGCTTACCCAAACCATTCCCTTAGATGGTCAGTCAGCCTAAAGGGTCGGTTGTCCTTTGGTCAGTTCAAAGCCAATCTTAAGGCTTTTCATGGCCTAGCACTAAGCCAAGACACTCATGGATCTTAAAATTAGTGATGGAATAGCTAGGTCTTATCCTTGAGCTCATTCCGATCAACACCCGATCCATTCGTTTGGCTCATGGTCGATGCATTATCAATCCATGATCGAACATCACCAATTCAAGATTCCTTTATGATCACTAAGAATTAAATAGGGAATGATGCATTTTCTATCAAAAGACATTTACATTTGATCGCATCGGATCATTCGTGTATTAGTGCATAGTTGGACGGAATCACCCACGGCCAAGCATTACGACCGTCGTGACCATCCGCTGATCCAAAATCATCCCATGATCAATTATTGTGATCCAAAAGTCATCTTATAAGCCGGTGATCCTATCCAATTGGTATGGTCGATAGAAATTCATAGCTGACACCTCAACTAGTTCATGGCCAGTCCATCAGTTGGTCAGTCTATGATCGATCCGTGATTCCTTACCGATCGAAGTGATTGATCCATATCTAATAGCCCATGATCGATCCTTTTAGGGCCTTATGGCCAATCCTTACAAGCTCGAAATCAAGGATGTTATAGAGGTAGCCCTCACGCCACCTCCCCCCATTGTCGGGAAGGGCCGACAATAGTGATGGGAGGGTTGGACGAGGTCACTGACGAGGGGAGGTGGTGGTGAGGGCTTACACAGCCCTTGCCTAGCACTTGCAACTTCTTTTTCTTCTCCTTCTCCTTCTTGTTCTTCTTTTAAAATAATTTAGTTTAATTAATATTTATATTAAAATTCCAATAAAAGGCAAAACAACATATTATTTAAACTAAATTTAAAAAAAAAAAAAAAAATCACAAAACGGCAAGGGATGTGCAACCCCTCATTGCCGCTTGTTACCATCACCGGGAATGACTGGTGATGGTGGGGTTAAGGTTGTTCGGGGTCGCCGAGCCCTAGCCAAGGAGCCGGCGACTCTTGCCGACCAACGGCAAGGGGTTCCCCAACTAGCGGTGGCCCTTGGCCAAGCTAGACAAGAGCTGATGACCATCCCTAGATTTGGGAGAGGGCCGTGACCCTTACCCCAGGTCTGGGCAACCTTTTTCCCACCATCGTTGGCCCTTCTAGGCGATGGTAGGGAGGCAGTGGTGAGGGCTTCACCCTCCTCCTCCTTTTTTTTTAATATTTTAATTTAATTAATATTTATATTAAAATTCAAAAAAGAGGCAAAACGATGTCATTTTAATTCTTGTTTGCTAACTTAGCTCTCTAGCGAGCTACGTAGGTGAGTTATATTATTAAAAATTTGACACGTAGGATTTTCAGCTAGGGTCACTAGACTTGGCATTTAGGTGTCTCAATTCCCCCCCCCCCCCAACCAAAAAAAAGCATTTAAGTGTATCTTTTGTAACTTTTGACATTTAAGTATCTCAAACATGCCAACTTTTGGTGCTTGCGCTATTCTTTTGCATATTTTCATCTAACAATTTAAGCTTTTGGTTGAACTTTTTTACCTAATATCAAAGTTAGAAGGTCTTGCGTTCAAATCTTTTCAAGTCCTATTTACCCCATCAATTAAATATGTTCACACTTAATACTAGGCAAAAAAAAAAAAAAACAAAAAACAAAACAAAACTAGAATAAATGTGAGGGGGAGTGTTAAAATATTTAACTAATAAACCATATTTTCATATAATAGCTTAAACTTTTGGATTGGACTCTTTAATACTCACGAAGGTTGGATGAACCAACTTCAGCGATCATGCTGCTTGCCATTATGCCTGGCCAAAGAATGAAACACAGAGTAGCGGATTTCGTCATTACTGGAGACTTATCTTGAATGAAATGGAAGGTTCTTGGGAAGGCTTTGCTTGGAAAACAGTATTTCCAGGTAACGAAAATATGATCACGTAAATAAAAATTCTGAACAGCACTAGCTATTGCGGTACACCAGATTAGAGGTAACAAGTAGTGCTTTGATAATCAAAGTAATCACATGATTCCATCTATAAATATAAAGCAAGATGATAAAAATAAAAAATAAAAAAATCAGTCCATAGAGACAGCTTTAGTCAAGGTGTTCAATTTCCCAAGACTTGCCATCTTTCTCCACCGGAGACAGAAATCTCCTTTCCCCCTCCAACTCCAAAGTAATGCTTCCCACCAGCCATGTAAGGAACTACATGAGGACGATTCATGTATTCCATTCGTGTCCTCTTCATTATCTATTACGTATGGAAGTATTTGATGGACGTTGCTCCAGTCACCACCCAAGAAACGAATATCTCTATCGGCTAGGCTACAATCCAGAGCTTGGGTTTTCTTCAAATTTGCATCCACATTTGGAATGGTTAGATTGCCGTACCGCTGCATTGAAGTCTGGTAGGTGAATGGTAGGAGCACCCTGCCCCAGCGAATTGAAGTCATTGTATGAAATTCAGCTAATCTATGACAAGTATCACCTTGGTGACGCCGAGGAGAAATATAAGATGGATACTTTGCCTCAAGGCATGCGATGATTCCCGGAAGTCCATGACCGCATCCAAGATAGAAAAAAACTCAATTTTATTAGTGAAAGCAAGAGAAAAGAGAGAAGATTTGTTTGCTAGACTTAGATCTGTAATGATCAATAGACAAGGGAAGTCGGATGGGTAAATGACACGGAAGGAGAATGTTACTACAATTGGAACATAACATAAACCAGATGACAGCGCAGCTAGCTGTTTTGGAGCTTAACCCAGTACGCAACTTAATATCCTTGCCCACATGACAACCAAAAAGCAACCACCAGAAGGTCATGGCAGCCTATAGAAATCAGTGCAGACAAACGCACAAGAAATGACTCAAATATTGCGCACCTATGTATTATGCAGCCTTCTCGTGCAAAGACTAAAATTAGTCGATTCATGAATGGAGAAAAATAAACATGAAAAACAGAGGAACTTGATTAAGATCATCTTAAAACATGGCTAGCCAGTAGCCACCAAAACGGTCATTTAGAATAAGATCATCATCTTAGCCTAAGAAGACTTTCCATGTGAAGAAATTAACACTACATTCAGAGGCTAATCTTTCGAGGCGAACTGGTTGAAGACTTGAATTTGAGTTGTTACGAATCCTACGTCGCAAGTCAATGAGCGAACTGCTTGTCTAAAGGAGGCAAACAACCTTCGACCAACATACTCTGCACCAACTTTCATCGACATCATTTCTGTTCCAACTTATAGCACAAAAGGGCTCAAAGAACAGATTTAAACATTCTTCGGGACAACGAACTTATGAGCTTCAGATGGATTGAAAAATATTTATAAAGGAACAAGCAAGAAGTAGTTATTCCAAAGTCCAAACCACCAGGAAAAGTCATGGAAGCGTCAACGATGGTTAAAATACCCAGGGCATTTTGCTGAGAGACAACACCGACATTTGGGTACCTAAGAAGCTGATCACATGATGCACTAAAATCACAGCCGATGCGAAACTTAAAGGTCGACAAAAGTATTACCCTCATGTCTAAATCCTAAGCTTCAACAGTACTTAATACAGAGTGTTGAAGGGTAGTTTAGTCATCTTCTTTTGTTGAAGGATAGTTTGGTCTTCTTCATTATTAGTGAACCCTAATGCTCACTGTATATATTAATGTAATCTCTAAGTATGAATAACAATTTTCTTCTCTTTCGTTTCCATGGTATTAGAACCACAAAAATACACCTTTTACCCTAGCCACCGACGATCATCATTACATTACTGGAGAAACCACCGTCGTCAAACAGCGACATCCACGACGCTCTAGTCACTGTCGCCAATGCTCACCGACTAGATCTGGTGTCATCTGAACCATAGCCGTGGTCGCCTATGCTCGTAACTAGATCTGGCGTCATGGACGAGATCTACTCCTCCTTCATTGCTCGAGAAGCATCCATTGTGTCGGACTTTCGAAGCACTTTGAAGCGATAGGGCATGAAGTTCTTCTAGGTGATGTGCACATAATTACCCATCTGTCAAAATATTTTCTAGGTGATGTGGTCGAGGATCGCAAATCGCAAGTGTAGCAAATGCAATCGCTTTCAACCCATCTCGAATTTGTCAATTGTTTAATAAACTATTTTGGTCCAATTAGGCCAAATTATTTTGATTTTGTCAAAATTGACATTGAAATTGAGTTTATTGAACACAATCAAACTCAATTTGGCTAATTGATGATACTTGTGAAGAACCAGCCGGGACCCCTGATTGGCGCTTGAAATTGCGCGTATTCGCCTCCAATTTGGAATCTCAAAATTGATTTGACAATTGAATGTACAATAACTGCTAGATTAACTGTTGAGAAGGAAATTTCTCTAAAAAATGACTATAAATTAATGAATTTTGAATTTGGCCGATTGGAAATTGAAATTTTTGATATGGGTGGGAAAGCCAATTCTGATCGATTTTTATAAAAATGATGAATTAAAAGTCTGATTTAAAAAAAAAAAAAAAGACTTGATTTGAGAATTTATCAACTTTTTCATTGTTTTCTAAAAAAGTTGAGCGAGGGTTGAATTAAGCGGTTGACCAATAATTTAACTCTAAAGATTTCTTGGGATTATTGGTGAAAGCAATATCTCTAGTTGTGTGACATCCTCGTTCCGATCCGATTTTTCAGAATGGAATTATTCCGGCAAGTGATCATTGGACAAGAGTGTCTTGAGGATCGATAGACCACGAGGACATTGGGAAAGGCCATTGAGGGGCTAAAACTCGGTTTTTCATCAGTAAGGACATATAAGTGTGGAAAAGTGAAAACAGGGCACGGATGAGGACCCATTAGGCTCGGGCCCAAGTGAGTGGCCCAAGGCCCACACGCCCAAGGGGTGGGCGGCCAAGGGAGGCCCATGGGCCCCTCAAAGCCCATCAAAATCGTTTTACACAATCTTGGCATTAAATGCACGAAAGGACATGAATATTACATGAATAGTGCGAGATCTTAGTGAAACGACTGAAGTACCCTTCTATTGGACTAAAGATGAAAGGGCAAGATAGGGAATTGGCTAGGAAGGGGCGGCCATGCATGGAGTGGACGACAAAGGAGAGATTTGAAAACCTACCAACCCTAGTCTAGTCCTATCAAGCTACTTAAGTGTAAGTCCTCACCTTTAATGCTATATCTTGCTTCTTCTTTGGTTAAGTTTGATGCACTAAAGACAAGGGAAGTGATGGGGCATTGATGGGAAACAAGATCACACTCTCTCCTCTCTTTCCTCTCCAAACTACTAGCCACCTCTCCTATTTCCCTCAATTTCACTTTTTCCCCCTTCAAAGTGTCACATCCTCATTCAACGAAAGCCTAGGTTTGAAAGATGTGGAAGATTTGGAGGGTAAGGCATTAATGAGGACAAGACCTCTCTTTTCTCTCTCTTTTCTCTCCCCCTCATGCCAGTCACTCTCTCCCTCAGCCTCATTCTCTCATTTCCTCATTTGGTTGGAAGCTCTCTACCTCTCTTCCCTCACCACAATTAAACCCCCACACCTCCATTTTCTCTCCTTGCAAGCTTGTTCTTCATTTATTTTCCTCACTGGAGGCCGTACCATTGCCAAGCCACCACTGGAGCAGCAACTAACCACCATCCAACTCCCTCACGTGCGGTGGACAAGCAACCATCAACCTTAGCGGCTGATTCAGTCTTGTTGTCCCTTCCCTCGACATGTTTCAAAGTCCGAGTCATCCGTGAGTAGCTTTCTAGCCTTTGATTAGGGCTTTCATTGCTTTAGGGAGTAGTTTAGGGCAAATTAGTAGTTATCTATGTTATTTAGGTTATGTGTCATGTGGTTTGAGGGTAAAACATGTTATTTGGATGATGTGTCATGTGGTTTAGGGGTTAAACATGATATTTGAATGATGTGCCATGTGGATTAGTGATTATCTATGTTATATGGGTTATGTGCCATGTGGTTTAGGGGTTAAACATGTTGTTTGGATGATGTGCCATGTGGTTTAGGGGTTAAACATGTTGTTTGAATGATGTGCCATGTGGATTAGTGATTATCTATGTTATATGGCTTATGTGCCATGTGGTTTAGTGGTTATCCATATTATTTGGGTTATGTGCCATATGGTTTAATGGTCAAACACATTGTTTGGATGACATGCCATGTGGTTTAATGATTATCTATGTTATTTAGGTTATGTGCCATGTGGTTTAGTAGTTAAACATGATGTTTGGATTATGTGTTATATGGTTTAAGTGGTTAAACATGATATTTGAATGATGTGCCATGTGGATTAGTGGTTATCTTTATTATTCAGATTATGTGCCACCTGGTTTAATCATTAAACATGATATTTGGATGATGCACCATGTTGATTAAAGGTTAAAAATGATAATTGGAATATGTGCCATGTGGATTAGTGGTTAATTATGATAATCGGATTATGTGTCATGAGTTTGGGAAGTGAATGATGCATATGTGTGCAATATAAGTAATGCAAGTGTATGGAATGATGAGCATCACATGGGTTAAATGAGGAAGATAAGAAATGGACTGTGATGGTATGCCCATGCGATCACCTAAGACCCTGATGCGTTTTACGCGGGTGTGAATCCAACCTGAGGCATTTTACACAGGACAATACTTGATTAAGTTCGGATGCCCCTAAGTCAATGGGATGTCATTCGTAGATAGGTTTAAGAATGAAGCTCCTTACTAGAATGCCCCCACGTCAACAGGATGCCGTGCTTGATGGGGCAAGACGATGCCTGATTACTCTGGATGATTGTGAACCTTCGAGTTGGCCTTGGGTCCTAAGTGGCCATAATAATCTGGACAAATATGTATAGGAAGTGCATGAGATCCCTATGTGATGAGGTCCTGATTATTGCATGGCATGAGCCCATAACTTAGATCATAATGCGTATTCATATGTTTGGCTTGAGAACATGAAGTTTATGTTATGAAATTGCCTATGCATCTACATTGATGGCCTTATATGGTAGATGAGTTGTTACGAGATTGATGAGAGTAAAGTGAGAAGTGTATTGCCATGCTTCGTCATCGATAGATATTTGCATGTTTAGGGCGTTTCCGAAGTAAATAACCTCCCTACACGAGGTCTAGGAAGTTTACTTATCTCATATTTGTTTGTTGAAATGTTTTCAAGCCCTAAGAATAGTTGAACCATTCCATCATATTCATTTTGGCCTCCTTGTTGAGCATAGTCAGGAGGTGATGGAGTACCCAATAGTGAGAGCGGCCAATGCGCACTATACGCGATATGTCACAACCATTTGGGTTAATGAGGGTTTGCCTAACCTCGTGCCATGCTAAGTCGTGCCCTAGTACTTTTGGGTAGGCAACGAGAGACACGATCCCATCTACGGTTTCAACAATCCGCCAGGTGCTGGAGGATCTAGGGGCGGCATCAATTGGGATGCCAAGGATGGGGACATTCTCGATGGGGAGGTGATCGACCCTGAGATCAATCTTGCACTGATCGCCAAGTTAGAGGCCTAGATTCTAGAGGCCATTGGGGCTTAGGTAGACGTGGGGTGTTTCCACTTTTTAAACCACCCCTGTAGTATTAAAGGCATAGGTACACCCCCACACACCCCCCCGAGCCCTTTTTGAAGGAGGTCGTGACAAAGTGGTTAGGTGTGTCAAAGGTGAAGAAGTTAGTTGATTAACCCTTGAACTTGTGTTGTATGAGATGTTGACTCATAATGCGAACTTGTGCTGTATGAGATGTTGACTCATAATGCTACACCCCCCCCAAGCCCTTTTTGAAGGTGTGTGACAAAGTGGTTAGGTGTGTGTGTGTGTTGATTAACCCTTGAACTTGTGTTGTATGAGATGTTGACTCATAATGCTTGTGTGTGTGTGTGTGTGTGTGTGTGTGATGCAACCGTAGAGGTTCAGGCTGTGACAAGTTGCATAGGAAGTGATGTGTGTGTGTCACGCAACCGTAGAGGTTCAGGCTGTGACAAGTTGCATAGGAAGTGAGGTGCACTCTCTTGCCTCACTTGGTCACGTAGCTGTAGAGGTTCGGGGCGTGACAAGTTGCATAGGAAGTGAGGTACACTCTCTTGCCTCACTTGATTTCTAGTCAACACTAATAAGTTAGTGACAACTCTTTATTACAAAATTCTTATGAACCTTCCAATATCACGTGAGGTATGAGTTTGGAGAGTCTATACCTAATCATTGGTCATAGTCTTGTCTTTTAGGTAATACCCATAAATCTATTCCCTCCATCAAGGGATAGGTTGCAATAAATACACACTGATTATAAGAAACCACATCATAGAGCAGTTTGTGCATGTAAGGTAAGTGACAGAAGTTATCTAAGAAATTATAACCATTGGGAAACGTCAAAAGGCAATTACCATAATAGAACCCTCGCACAAATCAAACAAAATGTTGTCTTTCAATTATCTTTAACTTTTCTACACTGTACTTTAAATTTCCTTAGCTGTAGTTCTTAGGATTGCATAGTTGAATAAATTTCGGAATGTATCTTTGTCTTAGTGTTGTGTCGTCGATTAAATTCTGACATTTTATCTTTATATTCTCAAGTTATTCTCAATGAGAGATAATTCGGCGCTGGAACAAATTGCAGCGAAACAATTACCAAGTTGAACCAGCCTAATTGCTCAATCTTTGTGCTCTGTATTCAAATTAGACGATGTGCATACCCCTCTCCAGGCCGACGACAAGCTCTCGCCCAATCATATCTATTTCGTTCTCCCGGAGCCCAAGCTCCATCAGTGGCTAATGGCCTCAGACATGGTGGCTCTTGCTGTTGAGGCCAGCGTTGCCCTCCAAAAGTTGGCGAAGCAAGGTGGGGACCACCGGCGGAGGAAGACCTAAATCTCTCCCGTCTTGGGGGTGCACTTTGACGACGCAGCTTACTGAGATGACGATGTCAAAAATGGGAGCAAAGAGTTCGAGCTCAAGAAGTGATTCGCCTCGATGCGAAGGCAGTTCGCGACAAGAGACTTTTCCAATTACGGTCCGTGAGGAAGATGCAGAGATTATCAATACACGTTTGTTTAGAATGAAGTTGAGCACGTTTTATGAAAGCTCCAAAGATGGCTCATACTCTATAAATTTGGAAGTTGTTTTCCTTACTCTTAAATTTTAAAACTTGCATTATCTGGTTGAGTCCATCATTAATCTGTGACCAGTTTATTTTCCACGTCAAACAACAAAAAACCAAAAAAAAAAAAAATTTGTTATTTGGGAAAATATTTTCTTGTGAACAAACAGAAATTTGTAACTTCTTCATAAGAAACTATAGAACTCCGTGGAAAACCACCTGTGGACCGATTCAACCAATATTTTGTTCCTTTTATTTGAATATGTACTAACAGTGTACATCGTATCATTAAAATATGGTGATCCGGATTAACCAGACAAACTTCCTCAACCACATAGAGTTCATCATAAAGACAAGAATAACTCCATCACGAAAGACTAATCTTCAGTGCAAGTATTTTGCTAATTCCGAGTGAAACAGACTCTATTGAGTTCTCACCATAGGACTCAACAGTTACACTTACTGTAGACTAATAATTTAGCCCCCCAAGATTCGATTTCTAGATTTGGTCCCGTTAACAAGATCTTCATAACGAAAGATAAGAGGAAAAAATAGGGTTTCATAATAAAGCATTGAACCATGGAAGGATAGGAATAGGAATGATCTCTACTGCTTCCCACATGCATCATGAAGGATCATGTCCAAAGCATCATGCAGGGAGCGGGTGTACAACTCAGAATCTATGAACCCTTGCTCAGCTCGCACAACTACTCTTAGATTTTCTGCATAACTGATCATCGTTACTTGGAGACTCTGCAGAAAGAAAACACGAAGAAAGTATTTCATGTATTCGTTACATCATTGATGTGAAGAAGAAAGACCCTCACGACTCTATCCGGTGAGTATGTGTAGTGGTAAAGAAAGAAAACCAATTTTTCGAATTCAAAATTCTGTCGACTCTTAAAGATGGCATGGGAGAGTAATTGTTGCATAAAATGTTATCCGGTGGTCTTTAGACCCATATGTGTCCCGAATATCGAAATCAATATTTCAGATAAAGATGCATGTAATGACTTCGAAAATGAGGCATAGTACCAATGATTACATAAAGAAAATTATAATAATTCTAGAATTACCTCAGGGGTGCCGATGATCTTGAAGTACATGCCTTTAATAGGATGATTAGCTAGAGACAATTTCTCCATTGGCCCTATAACATTGGAGATGACCATGCTTGAGTTTCTCGTTGTCCTGTAAATATGCCTTGCTACTGCCTGCAATGATGAAACACATAAAAACAAGCATCCATTTTTGTTGTTAATAATATAAATTAGGAGTAATGCTAGGTACCCTTAAAATCAATTTACAAAATATACAACAGACTACAAGAAATTATACGACAAGAGCGTGCCGCAGTTAAGACCCGATAATAATCTATCACATCACTTACCATATCAATCATGTAAGTCAAACTTTAAATACCTAGGATTTCTGACTACTTAATCTTCGCGACATGCACGTACCTCTGGGTTTCTGCATTTCTTCATCATCTCTAGCAGCATCCCTGTGAGGACTACACTGAAGGAACTCCGTTTTCTCTTGATCACCTCATGAGTTTTGTGGACAAACTTCGAAGGATCAGAGAACTGAGAATTACTAGGTTTCACTTTCGGTATCGGCACATGCAAGAACGCAAAATAGTTCCCCCAAGGTGACTTGGAATTAGGTTGGATCATCTCTCTCACTGACTTGTAATCTCGTAAATTCCTCGTATTAAGCAACACCAACGCCGTGGAATTGGTGCTTCCGTTCGAGTTTGGGCTCACTCTTTGCGTGTATAATCGGGTTGCCAAGAAGATTATTCCAGTAACCACATCGTTGACAGTCTGCTTGAGTGAAGAGAAAATTCATGTGAAAAGAACTAACAACATGTTAGTTTTCTACTTTCAAAGTCGTTGCATAATCATTTATTTTCAGATAAGGACTTGAGGTGCTCTAATTTTCTCAAAAAAAAAAAGGACCAGAGTGAATTTTCTTTCAAAAAAGACCTAAACTTGCCGGCCAATCAAATGTTTGCCGGCCGGTGAGAATATGATATTTCCAATGACCGGAATAAGGGCTTTTTTGCCTTGGTAATGGTTGGAAATGGATCTTGTTTACCTGTTACACACATTGGTAACACTTACCTGAAAACAGAAATAAACACATTACCTCTTAATGATGTTCTTATAGTACCAGAAATAAAGAAGAATCTTCTTTCTGTATCTAAGCTTACTGATGACTACCCTTGCACTTTTATCTTTGATAAATTTGGTGTGTATGTAAAGGACAACAATACCAAGGCAACAATTCAGCTCGGAAAGAAGACTAAGGGCCTTTATCAAGTCAATACACGGACTGCAACAGCCTTTTTCACTCAAAGTCAGAAAGCAGTCAATGCAGAAGTATGGCACCAAAGATTGGCTCATGTGAATACTCAAATAGTAGATTATCTACATCATCAGAAACTGATTCATGTCACTTCAGTTACTTCAGTTCCTTCAAACATTTGCAGCAGCTATCAAGTAGCAAAAAGTACAGCTCTACCATTTTCTTTGTCGAATTCCATATCAACTTCATCATTAGAAAAGGTCCACTGTGACATATGGGGACCATCACCAGTAGACTCCTTACAAAAGTTTAGATACTATGTGATTTTTGTTGACAATTTTTCACGATACAGTTGGTTATATCCAATGAAGCTAAAATCTGAGTTCTTTGATATCTTTTGTCGATTCCAGACATTAGTGGAAAAACAATACAGTCACAAGATCAAAATCTTTCAAAGTGATGGAGGAGGAGAGTTTGTAAGTAGAAGGTTTCAAGATCATCTGCAAAGTTGTGGAATAAAACAACAGCTATCTTGTCCTCACACTCCTCAACGAATGGAGTTTCCGAAAGAAAACATAGACATATTGTTGAATTGGGATTGGCTATGCTATATCATTCCAAGATCCCACGAAGTTCTCGGGTCGATGCTTTTGTTACAGCAAACTATATTATAAACAGACTTCCAACACCAAAGCTAAACATGGATACACCATATAGAAAGATTCATAATGCTCAGCCACAGTATGATTATTTACGGGTATTTGGCTGTGCATGTTATCCATGCTTAAGATCATATTCAAGAAACAAGTTCGATCCTAGATCACTTCCTTGTATTTTTCTGGGATACAGTGATATGCATAAAGGCTATAGATGCCTTGTACCTACTGATAATCGTATATATATCAGTAGACATGTTACCTTCGATGAAACATCATTTCCTTTCACAAAAACTGTGATCAATGACTATGATCAATATACTCCTTTGTATAAACAGTGGATTGAAGGAGTCAAATTGCTCGAATCTTCAAAATCAGGTACAGCAAAGCAAAGTACTTCCTATCACTCAGAAGGGAAAAGTCAATATCATCCTACTATAGATAACTATGAAAATCAGCAGATACATCAACAGACTCCATCAGCATCAATACAAGCCCAAGATATTCCTCTGACATCAAGGCAAAATGATGTTATCACCGAAACTCAATCTGGTCAGAATTCTTCACCTTTCTCAAGTACTCTACCTAACAATACTAGTTCGGACACAGAACAACACACTCGTGATCTATCTTGTTCTCAGAGAAATGTTAATAGTCATCCTATGCAGACCCGACTCAAATCAGGTATTATCAAGCCAAATCCAAGATATGCTTGCTTGGCTGAATATCATGTTCCTATGGAACCAAGATCCATTAAGTCTGCGTTAGCTGATACAGGATGGTACAATGCTATGCAAGAAGAGATGAATGCCCTCCATAATAATCATACCTGGACATTAGTTCCAAGAACAGACCAGATGAATGTTGTAGGCTGTAAGTGGGTCTTTAAGACCAAACTCACATCAGATGGTAGTCTAGAAAGACTCAAGGCTCGTCTGGTAGCCAAAGGATTCCATCAGGAAGCAGGACTGGATTTCACTGAAACATTCAGTCCAGTAGTAAAACATGCTACAATACATGTAGTACTGTCTATAGCTCTCACAAGACAATGGACAATACACCAACTTGATGTGAAGAATGCGTTTCTTCATGGAGATTTAAATGAAACTGTTTACATGGAACAGCCACCTGGCTTCATTGATTCTCAAAAATCAAGCCATGTCTGTCTTCTTCACAAGTCATTATATGGACTTCGACAAGCACCAAGAGCCTGGTTTGACAAATTCAGTAACTTTCTTCTTGAAATTGGCTTTGTCTGCAGTACAGCTGACCCATCTCTGTTTGTGCTTCGTACTGAATCAGATACAGTATTATTACTTCTGTATGTTGATGATATCATCCTCACAGGAAGCTCTCCTCAATTCCTAACTGCATTAATTCAGAATCTTAGTCTTCATTTCCAAATGAAAGATCTCGGCTACATTCATTACTTCCTAGGTATTGAAGTGAAACATACACTACAGACCTTGTTCTTATGTCAAACAAAATATGCGGTTGATCTCTCGAAAGCGGCACAAATGATAGACGCAAACCAATTTCTACACCTCGCCATCGCGGCCAATTGCTATGACAAATGCTGAAGTTCCTCGATGGATCCTACGAATACGAAGCTTGGTAGGTGGTCTTCAATACTTAACCATTACTCGACCAGATCTAGCATTTGCAACCAATCTCCTATGTCGAAGATGCAACATCCCACAATGGCCGACTGTATCAATTAAAACGAGTGTTACGATATGTCAAAGGAACTATTCATCTTGGCTATTATCTTCACTCTAACAACAGTTTAACAAATCTCTATGGTTTTTCAAATGCTGATTGGGCAGGTTGTCCTATTACTCGACGATCTACTACAGGATTTTGCACCTTCTTAGGCTCAAACTTGATTTCATGGTCAGCCAAGAAACAAACTACTGTTTCAAAGTCCTCCACAGAAGCTGAATACAGGGCATTAGCATCTACAACAGCTGAATTAACTTGGATTGGTTTTGTTCTACGCGATATTGGAATTCCTCTCACCAAAGCTACATCATTATTCTATGATAATAAATCAGCTATTTCCCTCACAGCTAATCCTGTCTTGCATGCACGAACAAAGCACATAGAAGTTGACTTCCACTTTGTTCGAGAAAAAGTATCATCTGGTTCCATTTCTATTCAACATGTTCCAAGTCATCTTCAAGTAGCTGACATATTCACTAAGCCTCTTTCTCACTCAACTCATCTGTTTCTTCGCACCAAATTAGGAATGGGATTCAATCCCCTTCCCAATTTGCGGGGGGATGTTAAGAATAAAGGGACAAAGATGCACAATGCGAAGCAAAAACGAGAGGACTTGACGGAGGACTTGGATCGCCAAAGCAAATAACTTGGATCGCCAAGTCATAAAGTCAAATCAGTGGCAGAGATCTTATGAAGGAGATGAACCTGGATCGATGATCAATGAACGAAGATGCTCGAGGGATTAATGACTCGGATTGCCAAAGTCTTAAGGAGTCTTAAGCTTAGTCAAATAGATTCTTTCGTTAAAAACAGTTGCTATATTCTGTTTTCCTTTGTAACTCGAGTTCTCGTTACATATTCAAGTATAAATACTCGCTTTCCTTTACATAATGAGATGAGGGAAAATAGCTAGAAACTGAGTTAGAGTGAGAAAGAAGTCGCAAGAGTTGAAAGAACAAGGTACCAAGGTCATCGACGAATGCGTAAAGGATCTGGATACCAAAAGAGAGTTTCGGAGGATGGAGAACAGCTCAAATCCGAAATACATGAAGCAAGTTAAGTACATTTGATCCTAGAAGATAGAACAAGAGAAGTAGATTCATATTCTGTCTTTCAATTGTACTAAGATACAATGATATGATCATCATTTGAAAATACAAGTTGTCTTCAGAGCTGTTCTCCTGATCTTGTTTGAAGTTCTTCATCTTTCTCACAAACCACTGGGCGAGGAAACGTTGCTAGAACAAGCACTGGCGGGCAGCGAGGCAGCGGTGTGGCGGCGTCCACCATGACGCTTATGGAAAGACACGATAAGCGGTGAATAGTTGATAGTATTAAGATGTAAATGAAAGTAGCAGGTGGGGCACAGCTCCTGCTCAAGTTCGAACAGGCAGAAATGGAACTGAAAAAGAAAAGAAGGGAAAGTATCATGGAATTGGAAGGGAGAGAGAAGCCGAGAGAGGTGGGGCTTGAGTTCGGAGTTCATGCCGATAATGACAACAACGGGGATGAAGCCGTAGTGGGTGATGACCTTGGCCTTATTCATCGCCCACCTGCTCCACTCCTTGATCACCTGAGCCACCGCCCAGCCGTCGTCCTCCACCGCTCTGGCACCACCTCCCCTGCCTCCCTTACCCCTGTCGCTGCTCATTAGGGAAACCCTCTATATCAATAGTATCCGTGTTCTCCTCTCTTCTCGTATATGAGAAAATATTAGGTAGGTTATTTTTGGGTTATTACTACCAAAAAAAAAAAAAAAAGATCAAAACTTATACACTTGTAACAACTTTATTTGAAATTAACTTTTTAACAACAAAAAATTCTCAACTGATACTTTTGTGTCAAATTTATCCTCTATTAAATTAAATTAATACCATAAAAATTATAAATTGATATACCTATGACAAATGGAGAGTCAAACTAATGTCAACTGTCATGTGTAATCTAAGTTAATAATATAATATTAAAATTTAATGAAAACTAATAGATGATAAATTTATCATAAGTGTATTAGTTCTAGGTCTTTTGTTGTCAAAAAATTAATTTGAAATAAATTTATCACAGTTATTACAATTTGGAGTTTTTTAAGATATTAATCCTAAATTTCCACACTAGCTACGAACACTCCATTGATCGACATGTGTCAAAATAGGTCCCACTTATCAAAGTACTATATCCATTCTCTCTCACCGTTACTTTTCCTCCTCCTCTCCGTCTTTCACAATAATAAACCCTCCTTTCCTCTCTATCCTTCTCTTTTCTTACTCTTCATATAAAGGAAAAAGACTCACCATGGCTTCACTGACCGCGAGCGAGGCTGCCTAGCCCCTATTTGAGTAAGGCTGGGCTGGCATCGCCCATATCGAAGTCACAAATACTTGGAGATCCACCATATTGAAGATATTGTGGCCACAATAATAAAAGGAGAAGAAAAAATGAAGATCCGCTTCTGCATTTTGGGTTGATTACGGCGATAGCATGTGTAGAAGAAGGAGAAGAAGATGGTGAAAAGTAGGTGGGAGGGAGAGGATCTCGGTTGGGAGAAAATATTCAATGATACAAACTAAAGGACAAGAGAGGGCGACGGTGGTGAAAAAATATCCAATGGGGAAAGCAACGGACAAGAGAGTGTAAAGGCCAATAGTGGACACCATCTAGACATGTGTCGATTATTGAGTAGAGTGTTTTAGGCTGACATGAAAAATCTAACCTACCTAATATTTTCTCAATAAATACATATTTTGACCTTAGCATCTTCAAGATTCGTTGGGATTTTTAACGTTAGAGTTTTGGTTTTCTATATTCAAAAATATTTTGGACAAAAATGCCTTTATTCTATCGCCAGAATTGTCATATGCTTGTCGGTTGACAATCTAAAATCACCATTTGAGATTAACTTGGATACTTCAGACCTTAATTTGAAATAAGATCCATTTTAAACCATTTTTTGAGAAAATGCTAACACTTCAAATCATTATTTGAAATCTTCCCTTAAGATAATTAATTGATTTTTGTGCAGTGAAAAAGCAAATATGCCTATATGGTGAATTTAAAGCTAAAAACTTATGCGAACAAATCCAACTAATAAATGAGAAAAATATCCAAAAAGTCTTAAACCTACTACGGTTTTGTTGAATTATTTTTAAACTTTTTAACTATATCAGTTAAGTCCTAAACATTTTTTAAGTTTTGACAATTGATTCTATCCAATCAATTTTGCCCAAAAGTTTATACTAATGTAAACAATTTTTAATAATATTTAATTTTTAAATTTATTTTCTTCTCTTTTTCGTTTTTTTTCTTGCTCTTTCCTTTGTCTTCCTTCTCTAGCAGGTTGTCGGATCTTAGTGACCAACTAGAGGCAAGGATCTTGCTAGCCACTAGCTAGGCTCGATCTTGTGGTCAATGGCGAGTTTAAGCCTCGCCAAATCCAACAAGGTCAACCTTGTCATTGAGCGAGGTCAACCTTGCCATGGTTGGGCAAGGACCTTGCCCTTCCCAGTGGCCAGTGGGAATGAGCTTTGCCATATTTCAACAAGGTCAACCCGGTCGACCCTTGCCTCTAGTCAATCGCCATGCCTCGGCGACCGGCTAGACAAGGAAGAAAGGTAGAAAAAAAGAATTAATAAATAAGTTTAAAAAAATTAACATATTATTAAAAAAATTCCACTCAACACCAACCACACCTTGTAGGACTGAAGGCATCCACGTTAGCTAAGGACATTAGAACCGCATTGAAAGACCGAACTAAAACTGAAATTGAACTAAACCGATTCGGAAATTGACACAAAACCGAATCTGGCTAAAATCAACTGAAAAGACCGAATTGACACTGCATCAAAATGCTTAGGGTTGAATTGACACAAAATCAAAATGTTTGGTACTAAATTGACACCAATGAAAGGTTTAGGATTAAATTGGCATAGATATAATAGGTTTATCACTTTTCTGACCTTTTTTTCCTTTGGGTGAGAGCCTGTCAAAGAGCCCGGAGAGCATGTATGCACTCCTTGTAGTGTGACTTGCATGTAAAGCACGAAGAGGACAGAGAAGAGGAAGGTGCCGACTAGGATTGAGTCATCACACAAGGACCGGTTTGGTTTCTTGTTCTATGCACAGAATTGGTCAATTCTACTGGGGATCAGATCTTAAACTAGTTCAAAACAAACCCTCAATTATCTCAGACTTAGATATATTTTCTAGTTCTTTGGTCTTCTCACTTCTCACAACCTTGAGGAAGATCCATCAGCAACATTTGTAATGGATAAACTCCAGTCAACTTGCAACACAAAAATCAACACTTTTTTGCAGTCTCCTTATTTTTTTTTTCCCTCTTTCCTTTATTTTCCCCTTTCCTTCTTCCTCTAGCCGGCCGTCGGTCTGCAATCAGCTAGAGGTGAGGGCCGGCGAGCATTCCTTGCCACTAGTGAGTTTTGCCCTCACTAGTGACTGCGAGGTCGTGCCTCATCCAACATTTGTCGAGCTTGCCAGAGGTCACGAGGGTGGCCTCTCTTGGGGCTAGCAAGGGTCAAGACTTGCCAGCCATGGGCGAGGCCTAACCTCACTAGTGAGCGCCCTTGTCTCTGGCCGATCATCGATCGGCAATTGCCTAGAGGAAGAAGGAAGGGAAGGAGAAAATCAAAAGAAGGAGAGAAAAAAAAAAAAAAAGAAATAAAGGAAATAAAAAAGATAAAAATATAAGAAAAAATATTAAAATATTAAAAATTGTCCATGTTAGTGTTGGCTGTACTAAGTAAGCCAACTGTCATTCATGTTAGCAAAATCCAACTAAAATTAGTTGAAATAACTTAATTGACACTACATCAAAATGTTTAGGGTTGATTTGACATGAAATCAAAATATTTAGTACTAAATTGACACCAATGAAAGGTTTAGGATTAAATTGACACAAATACAACAAGTTTATAACTTTTTTGACACTTTTTCCGCTGTCAACAGCCCGGAGAGCAGGTATGCACTGCTCGTAGTGTGACTTGCATGTAAAGCATGGAGAGGACAAAGAAGAGGAAGGTGCTGACTAGGGTTGAGTAATCACACAAGGACCGATTTGGTTTCTTGTTCTATCCACTACATTGGTCGATTCTATTGGAGATCAAACCTTAAACCTGTTCAAAACAAACCCTCAGTTATCTCAAACTTATATATCTTTTCTAGTTCTCTGGTCATCTCACTTCTCACAACCGTGAGGAAGATCCATCAGCAACATTTGTCATGGATAAAATCCGGTCATCTCGCAGGCCAAAAATCAACACTTTCTGCGGTCTTCTATATCTTCTCAACCTCTTTGCTGAGCATCGAAATGAAGCCCGACTTGTGCTTACCCTACACACTTGCAGAAGGAAGCAGAATCCCATTAATTGATTGACATCAATAACATGCGTGTCTTGGAACCAACCGTCACGTGGCCAAAAAGCTTTATGTGCTGGGGACACCCCTTTTAAAGGAATATGCAGAAATGGTCCAACATTGTTACAATTTTCATCCAAATTTGTTCGATATTGTCAAAGCATGCTTCACTTCGTCATCATGTAATGCCTATGTTCTGCCCCCTCTTTTACGTTAAGTTCTCATTGTTTAAATGATATTTGCTTATATAAACCATTCGAACAATTAAATAAAAAATATGACAGATAAAAAAAAAGTAAAAAACTGGCCGGTTTCTGGGTCGATCCTGGAATAGACTTGAATAGGTCAGTTCCTGGTTCCAAAAGCTGGAAACCTACTTGGCATGACCAACATTAACATGGACAACTTTTAATATTTTTTATTTTTTTATTTTTTTATCTTTTTTATTTCCTTTATTTCTTTTTTTTCTCTTTTTTTTTTTGACTTTCTCCTTCCATTCCTTCTTCCTTTAGCCAATCGCTGGTTGATGATAGGCCAAAGACAAGGACCCTCACTAGTGAGGTCAAGCCTTGTCCATGGGCAGCAAGTCTTGAATCTCGCTAGCCCTGCATGAGGCCACCCTCACGACCTCTAGCAAGCTCACTAGATGTCGGGCGAGGCACAACCTCACCGTCACTGATGAGGGCAAGCCTTGCTAGTGGCTAGTGGCTAGTGGCTACTAACGCTCGCCAACCCTCGCCTCTGGTCAATCACAAACCAACGACCAGCTAGAGGAAGAAGGAAATGGGAAAATAAAGGAAAGAGGGGAAAAAAGGAAATAAATAAATCAATCAATCAAAAAATTAAATTATCATTAAAAATTTGTCCATGACCATGTCAATGTGCTACGTAAGTTGAATGACATTCACGTCAACAAAATTTGGCCAAAATTAGTCAAAATGACTTAATTGTATTGATACCTAAATTTTACCATCTTATTTAGGACTTAATTACATACAAAATTGAGAATTAGTCGCTAAAAAAAGAAAGGAAAAAAAAAGAAGAAGAAAGAAAAGTATAAGAAATTCATTAAAAGGTATTTTTTTCATTATTGCACTGCACATTGAATGGTCTTTTCTTAATTTCTTACAAAAAATTTGTCATAAAAAAGAAAAATATTAAAAAATTATCAAAAGAAATTGATCATTAAAAGAGAGAGAGAGAGAGAGAGAGAGAGAGAGAAGAAAATCGAATGGGACCGGTCCACCTCTTTTCTTCCTTCTATTCTTCTTTTTTTGTGCAGATTGGCCTAGCTCCTTTCATTTCAGCCCAGCCCATGCGTGAGTCTTCCTCCCCTCACGCCAACCACGCTCCAGAAAAAGAAGGAGAAAAGAGAAACGTACAAGCCAGGGGTGAGGCAGAGGATCGCGAGGGCAGAGGACGGCGCGATCCCCAGGGTCGGAGATCAAGCGGCCGCGACAGGCTGGCGGTGGTAGAAGCCATGCGTGCCTGTCGTTGGCCGGGCTTAAAAGGAAGAGAGCAAAGAGAAAAGGCGGGGTTCTGGGGTTCAAGTGAAGGACAGAGGTCAGAGAGAGATCCAAAAGGGAGTTCGAGCGAGAGCAGCCGTGAGAGCGAGAGGGCTGAAATTTAGCCCCGGCTGAGCGTCATCCAGCCGTCTTCGACGCAAACCGGCGCAACGGAGCTCGCGGTTCCCCCTTCTTCCACGTCCTCCGATGTTGGTTTTGGCCGAGAGGGACCAACAAGAGCGTGAGCCCAAGAAAGTGATTTGCTGTCGTCGGTGGTTTGTTAGTCAACCGCCGTCCGCCGCAGTAACTCCACCGAACCAAACTAGGTAGGTTTTCTCGGGTCATGTATGCTCCGTTTTTGTAGGGCGTCGGACCGGAGCTCGTCGACGACCCATTCGCATGAGCTTTGGTCCCTCCGACCCCCCGTAGGTCTTTATCCAAGTCTGTGTGTTTTTGGTCATTCTCCGAGAATTCTGATCCCTTTTCGAGTCCCAATTGAGTCGGAAATCTAAACATTCGGTAATGCTCGCAGACTGTTTGTATAAATGCCTAAGTGAAGCCCACATAACTATTTCTAAATCTTTGTTTATCATAGGCGTCCGTCATTGCTAGACGTGTTTTGTTGTTGTTCTACACGCTTTTGTTTCGTTTATTCCAAGTTTACATTGTCGTGGTTAGGACTTATGGCCATATGTTGTGATTTGGGCTTATTTTTTTGCAAGTTGTGTCCCGTCTTCCTTCCTGTCCGTTTAGGTGAGAGAGTGGGTTTCGGCTCGGCGGTGGCCCGAGTACGGGCGATGTTAATGCCGGTGACGAAAGATAGTGAGGCTCGTTTAAAATGGCGTTGTTTTGATCGACGAGTTTCGATGAAAGAGGGTGTAAGAGAGAAAGTGGCTTCAGCGTGCAGAGGTCGCAGGAAGAAGAAGACCAGAGAAGGGTAAGAAGAAAACAAAAGTAAAAGTAAAAAAAAAAAAGGGTGCAGCAAAAAGTTCAGAAAAAAAACAAAAGAAATAGGGAAAAGAGAACAAAAGTTGGCTTCGGGAATGGAGTGCAGAAGAGAAAGCAGCAGAAAAAGACAAAACAGGGATAAGACAAAAAGAGAAATATATATATATATTTAAAAAAATCTTTTTTTAACCGACCTGGGTCGGACCTGGGCTCGGATCGGATCAGCGGGCCGGATCGGGTTTACCCGATCCGAACTCGTTTTCCTGAGTATAATAATATTTAATATCTAAAATATATTTAAAATTCAATTTAAAAAAAATAAAAAATTTCGAAAAATAATAAAAATTCAAAAAAATTTCCGACAATTCAAAAACTCAGAAAACATTAAAAAGTTCGACCTTTTAAAAAAATAATTAAAAAAATTAAAAATTAAAAATTTGCAAAATTACAGTTTTTTTTGGAAAATTTGAAAATTCCTTTTTTTAAAAAAATTGGAAAATAAAAATATAAAAAAATTAAATTTCCTCGAAAGGGTTGAAATTAATCTTTGCAGTAATTTTCTCCTAAAAATAGGAAACCTTTCAATTTAAAATTATGTTTAAGTTTGATTAAGCCTCTAGGGCTTTACATTAGGGTTTCAATTGTCCTTAGGGACAAATGCCTTTGAATGCACAATATTGATATGTTGATTTTGGCTTTTCTTTAGTCTAGTTAAGATTAATATTTACCTCTTCCTTTTACCAAAGAAAAAAAATATTTACCTCTTCCTTAATGTTAAATTTTTGCTATCCCTAATGTGCATTTAATGCTTTCTTTGATTGTCGATTATTATGTTGATGATTGTGTACCTACGTGATCAGGTCACATGTCAGTGAATATGTCTAAAATCAATCCAAGTTGTCTGACAAAAATTTTTTTTTTTAAATGAAAAAAATTAGGTACTGAAATGGCACTAATTGATTAATTAGTGTAATCGGGTCCTCGAGCGTAGATTCTCTAGTTGTGTAGGAAGTGAGATATACTCACATGCTTAACTTAATTTCGAGCTGACCCCAATAGGCTAGTGGCAACTCTTTATTACAAAATTCTTTTGAATACTTCAACGTCGCACGAGATATGGGTTTGGGAAAACTGTGCCTAATCATAGGCCGTAAACCTATCTTTAAGCAATTCCCCTAAACCTATCCTCTCTCCCGAGGGGTAGGTCGCAACAAATTGGCATCAAATCAAAAGGTTTTAAATTAAATTGGTACCAATGCAATAAATTTAAGATTATTTCAACCCTTTTCCCCTCACCGAACCATATCTACATCGTTCTTCCCGAGCCCAAGCTCCAGCGGAGGCTCATGGGGTCGAACATGGCAGCTCTTGCTATCAAGGCCAGCGTTGCTCTCCAAAATGTGGCGAAGCAAGGTGGGGACCACAAAAAGGGGAAGACCTAAAAGTCTCCTGACTTGGAGGTGCGCTTCAATGGCCGAGCTCACGAAGATGACGGCGATGTAAGATACAGGAGCGAAGAGTTCAACATCAAGAAGAGCTTCGCTGTTGATAGAAAGGCTGTCCGCGGTGCGAGCCTTTTCCAATAAGGGTCCGTGTGGAAGATGCAGAGATTATCTACAAAGATCAAATCGTTAGGACGAAGTCTAGCACACTTTGTTAAAGCTTCAAAGATGGCTTCCACTTCTTAATAAACAGTCTCATATCTTCTTGATAAGAAACTACAGCACGGGGTGGAAAAATTAACTGTAGACCAATTTAACCAGTCGCCTGTTCCATTTAGTTGAATTTAATCCAATGGTCTACATTGTAGCATTCAAATATGATGATCCGAATTAACCAGATGGACTTCCTTGACCACATAGAAGACCATTGTAACTTCAATCAATGAAGTACAATTTTAAACCTTAAGAAGAGCATTGAGATAATTCCGACTCCAACTTTTGATCGTCACATTAAGCCATGCTTTCAAAAGTTCCTTGAGTAATGTCATTCCACACCATGAGTAATGAGATACGAAACTAGAAACAACTATGGCCTCGAAGAATAAAATTTACCTAATGGAATGAGACATTGTAAAATAAGTCACATTTTCCTTCTCTTTCTGCATATGTGGATTCTCATCTTTTGTAGTTGACTTGAAACAAAGTTTCTTGAATGAAAGCCTCCAAATCACCCGTAGGTTGGACGAACCATCAGCCACTTCGGCAACTATGCTGCTTGCCATTATGCCTGTAAAATAGCAACCACCAAAGGAGCATACCCAAAGCATGAGACACCAACAGTAGCAGATTTTGTCATCATCAAAGACTATCTTGAAGAAAAAGGATGATTCTTTAGAAGCTTTTGCTTGGAAAACAATATTTCCAGGTAAGGAAACATGATCACATAAGATAGGATAAGGTAGGATTAGAAATCCTTCCCATATCCTCCGGATTTAAAAAAAAAAAAAATCATTTCTTATGTTTGGTGCAATCCAAGATAGAATTCAAAATCTTTGAAGATCTCACTTGCTCAAAGAGGTGATACTTTCCAAATCTAGGGCAATATTTTGTTGACGTATCTCACACGGCCGAGGCTAGCAACATTTTGAGCGGTCACCGTTTTCGCTGGAGCTCCTCCTTCTCCTTTGAAATCTTTCAATTGTCAGCACAAAGAGTCTCAGATTTGAGTAGAGGACAGGATTGGACGTCGAAGCATCATGGCAAAATCGGGTAAACCATCGTTTAGGACCGACATACAAACACCCAAAACTTTGTACAATTCGATTTTGTTCTTCTCCTTTTTCACAAACGACTTTTCGGTGTCGATCCATCGATTTCATCATTCATTGGCGATGGCCGATTCAGTTCAACGGTCATCAGAGGATAATCAGAAAACCAAATGGGCTAGACAGCAATGATGATCAGCATTGATCGAAGACAATGACAATTGCACGGTGGTTGGGAGTGATAGGCTATTGTAGCAGTGATCCTGCACAGTGGTCTTGCTCGGTGGTGGGGAGTGATAGGCTGTTATGGCAGTGTTCCTTGCACAGTGGCTGGCGAAACCAGACTCCACCACTCCATCACTGGAAGTAAATTGTTATGTTTATTTTTTTATTAAAAAAATTATCCAATCCGGGTCTATCCCAACCCTAGCCTGGATTTCTTATCCGTCATGTTATCCTATCCAACTTTAAATCCAGACTATCAAATGCAACATTTATGCTCTATATTCAAGTTAGACTATGTGGAGTACACACGGCCTCTCCAAGCCGACAACAAGCTCTTGCCCAAACTTATCTATTTCGTTCTCCCGGGGCCCAAGCTCCAACAGTGGATCGTCAGACGCGGCGGCTCTTGCTGTTGAGGCCAGCGTTGCTCTCCAAATGGTGGCGAAGCAAGGCGGGGACCACCGGCGGAGGAAGACCTAAATCTCTCCCGTCTTGGAGGTGCACTTTGACGACGTAGCTTACGGAGATGACGACGATGTCATATATGGGAGCAAAGAGTTCGAGCTCAAGAAGAGCTTCGCCCTCGATGGGAAGGCAGTTCGTGGCACGATACTTTTCCAATTACGGTCCGTGAGGAAGATGCAGAGATTATCCATAAAGATTTGTTTGTTTAGAATGAAGTTGAGCACGTTTCATGAAAGCTCCAAAGATGGCTTCTACTTTATAAATTTTTAAGTTTTTTTTTTTTAGTTATTATTATCATTTTTAAATTTTAAAACTTGCATCATCTGGTTGAGTCCATCATTAATTTGTGACCAGTTTATTTTCCACACCAAAAAACAGAAAACCCAAAAAAAAAAAAAAAAACGTTTTTTGGTAAAATATTTTCTTGCAAACAAACATAGAACTGTGGATACTACCAATAGACCGATTTAACCAATTGGCCATTCCATTTATTTGAACCTTTACTAGTGGTCTACATCATATTTTTAGAATATGACGATCTAGATTAACTAGACGGACTTCCTCAACCACATAGAATTCATAATAAAAATAAGATAACTCGGTCATCAAAGACTAATCTTTGGTGAAAGACATTCCGTTAGTTACAAGCGAAACATACTTTATTGAGTTCCCCACCATAAGACTCAACAGTTACACTTATTTGGAGTAGACTTATAATTTGACCACCCCCCCCCCCCCCAACCCCCAAACAATAGATTTGGTCCCGCTAACAAGATCTTCATAATGAAAAATAAGGGGAAAAAGTAGGGTTTTCTCATGAGGCGTTGAACCTTGGCTAGGAGTAGGAATGGTCTCTATTGCTTCCCACATGCATCATGAAGGATCATGTCCAAAGCATCATGCAAGGAGCGGGTGTACAACTCAGAATCTATGAACCCTTGCTCAGCTCGCACAACTACTCTCAAATTTCCTGCATAGCTGATCATCGTTACTTGGAGAGTCTGCAAAAGGAAAAAACAAAGAAAGTATTTCATGTATTTGTTACATCATTGATGCATAGAAGAAAGTCACTCACGATTCAGACTAGTGAGAATGTGTTGTGGTAAATAAGAAAAACCAATTTCTCGAATTCAAAATTCTGCTGACTCTGAAAGATGGCATAGGAGCGCAGCTGTTGCATAAAATGTAACACATAGGTCATTGGACACCTATATTTCCCGAATTTCATAATCTACATCAATATTTTCGGAAGATGATGCATGTAACAACTACGAATAAAGCATAGGTAATTTTGTGCTCTTGGGTAAATCAAACAATAATTACATAAATACCTCGGGTGTGCCAGTGACAGTGAAGTACATGCCCTTAATAGGATGATTAGCCAGGGACAATTTCTCCATTGGCCCTATAACATTGGAGATGATCATGCTCGAGTTTCTCATTGTCCTGTTAATGTGCCTCGCTACTGCCTGCAATGATTAAACACATTTTGTACAAGCGAACAAGCTTCCATTTGTGTTAACGACAATATCAAAAACGAGTAATGCTAAATACACTTATAACCAATTTACAAAATATACGACAAACCACAATAAATTATACAACGAGAGCGTGTCACGTTCAATACCTATTAATAGCCTATCACATCACGTGACATATCAATTTTTTAAAGCAGACATAAAATACTTAGCATTTCTGATAAGTTAATCATCGCGACGTGTACATACCTCTGGGTTTCTGCATTTCTTCATCATTTCTAACAGCTTCCCTGTGAGAACTACACCAAAGGAGCTCTGTTTCCTCTTGATCGCCTCACGAGCTTTGCGGACAAACTTCAAAGGATTAGAGAACTCAGAATCGCTCGGTTTCACTTTCGGTATAGGTACATGCAAGAATGCAAAATTGTTTCCCCACGGTGATTCAGAATTAGGCCGGACCATGTCTTTCACTGATTTGTAATCTCGCAAATTCCTTGTATTTAGCAACACTAGCGCTGTGGAATTGCTGCTCAAGTTCGAGTTTGGGCTCCCTCTTTGCATGTACAATCGAGTCGCCAAGAAGATTACCCCCATAATGACATCGTTGATAGTCTGTTATAAGGAGAAAATTCAAGGGAAAAGGACCAAGGATACATTAGTATTTTGCCCTTTAAGTCGTTGCATAATTGATTGATCCAAAGCCCTCGGATTATTAATCAACTTTTGTATAGTAAAATAGTAAATATGCCAACAGTTCCAACTTGAACTTAGTTCAAGAAATAATGTCCGCTAATGTAATGTTGATATATTTTTCCGTCAAATGTGTTACTCATGCTTGTTGAATGTGAATAAAGTCCAAGAAAGATTTAACGTTGGATCAAGAAAAATCCCTTTATTGTATTAATTGTCATGGATAATGCAAGTAAATGCTCAACATGGTGAATTAATGTTAAAAGAGACATGATTAAAGCTAAAAAATGTAAGTGAACTAATCGAGCTGATAAAAAAAAAATTCTGATTGGTGGGTTTGTTTAATAAAAATCAATGGTGCACCTAGACATTATATATACAATCATGTAGATAAACACAAAATTATCTTTGGATGAAGAAATTAACTAGTTTTCTATAACTTAGCATCTATATATCTGAAAAAGAAACCAGTTTCCAGCTCAATTGTCTTTTTGTTTTCAAGGATGTAACGTTGTGCGGGTGGCTAGGAAAATCGTCACGCACGTAAAATAAACAAAAATATTATGCGCATTAATCATGTCATTTTCCTCGGTTAGAGTTGTACACCCTGAGTACTAGCTGCATACTAATTGACAGACTAATAAATGCCTAAAACAAATATCACCTAAACTGCATATATTTTGTGAATACGTTAGAAAACACAAATACTTTTGAGCCCGTTATGTGAAGGCGACCATTATAATGCAAAAGATTAGAGGTGTAAAGGGTACCTCATAAAGTAAAATGCTAAAAGACTTAGTAATGCTTGTGCGATGCAAGAAGCTAGACTTAGTATTGTCTTTGAAGTGATATTAGTTACCACTCGAAGGCGAGACTTGATCTTTTTGATGCGATCTAATGAGAACGAGATCGCTGACAATGAAAATGGCCGAAAGCTCTCCAACCCACACCGAATCGGCGACAAATCATCTTTGAAACAAGTGCTTTTCAAGACGCTCCCACCAAAATCTCTTACGGTGTTGACAAGTGGCAAAAAACATCCGCTAACCACCTTCGGAAGTCCGATGTTTCTGTCGTCATTATTGGCTGAGCTGAATTTATTGACCGAGGGAAAGGTTACTGGAAGAGAAGGATCGTCAGCTCTTTGAAGGCAAGACAAGAGAGCGCCCACAAGAGAATAGCCATCACCAAGTGCATGGTGAAGCTTGAAAATTACGGTTCCTTGTGCTTCACTGGTTGGACACTTGATAATATGTACTTCCCACAATGGTTGGCCTTGTGGAAATGGTTGCTTTGCTATTTGTGAAATGTAACCTTTAAGGAAACTGTCATTCTCGGATGGAGATGACGAGCCCTTTGGAGAGGAAAAACTGGGGACGTGCACATGGTTTTCCACCTCCACTTCCACCTTCTTCCATTTTCTTGCTCCCTTCTTTCCTATCACCTATCCCAGACAAAAGAAAAGCAAAATAATATCTGAGTATGTGCAGTGAATTGGGGTTTATTCATTCGAGATATATGACCAACCACACATTCACGTTATAAACACTAATTACTCATATATCAATCCTACCAATGGTGAATATCTATGCATAGGGTACACACATACATACCATGATAGAAGAGAAGCGAGGGTTTATTGGGAGGAAAACATCTTTGATCAGCGCCATAGCTTGGGAGTCATCAATCGGAATTTCTAATTCCAATATACCAAGAACAGAAACCGACATCACCTTGCTGTTAAAGTACTGTCCTGTAGGGCTCACTGGCTCAAGGCCATCATCCTCTTTTATCAACTCCATTGGACAGGACTTGCAATAATCCCAATCTAAGCGTAAGGGGTTGAGAATCTATAGAGAAGTCTATGAAAGAATCGGATATCATTGGCATTGGCATACAGACATATATATGCGTGTGGGTGCGCGTGCGTATCTGTAGATGATTTATATGTTTCTGATCATCCAGTTGACATAGACTACCGAGTTGTTGGTAAGTATAAGGATTAGGTGAGATAATAAAGTGTTGTTGTAACATGTAGGTAGCTACACTTGGGGACGTCATCCGCTGGAAAAACTCATAAGACCGATTTTTCTAACGATCTAGTTTAAACCACGTTGGCCAAAATTTGTATTCAAACGGGTAGCCATTTAGAAATAAATCGTTAATTACGAATCAGTTGATATTACATCTCCCATCGGATGTGAGACTTGGGGGTGTGACACTTTTTTTCCAAGCGCTTGAGGCTCTTCAATCGTCTGATTTGCTACGGTTTACACGTTTGCGCAAGACAAATCCGTGTTAAGATTGATGGGAGCAAATACCTGACTGACTTTTTGAATTATAAAAGATGTTTTGTTAGCGAGTGGCCTTGTGGAACTTATCAAACATGCAAAGGAGAAATTCCATTTTTAGATTACTGATAGTGTATATCATGAGAACAGTCAATGCATTGAAGATTACAATATTTTTTATTTAGTTGTTTAATCAATGTTGTGAAAAGCACTCTTCAACAAAATCATTATGCTAATAATCACTTGTTCACAGAATGTAACCTTGCCATAAAGCAGCAAGAGAACCACCCCATGACAGTAAAAATCTGAGAGTATCACGGTAAGTAGAGAGAAAAAGAAAAAGTAAATCCCTCTTATCTCTCTCTTCTTCCTTTTCTTGCAATTTCATTCTAAGTTTGTCCTCATGCCATTCCATTCTCAATCCTAGAAATGATCACACCATCAAAAATGGTAAATTTACCAAATCTGCGATGAGGTTATCAAATTCCCCTCTTTCTCTCTACCTCACACATACATGAAGGATATGGCTAGTTGTGAGAGAAAGGACACCTAGAGTGCCAAAACTTGGTACATGGGGACTCTTGAGTGCAAAAAATTTGGAAATGTACCCATAAATGCTAGAATCAAAGCAAAATGGATCAATTAAGGGTCAATAGCGAGAAAATTCGACTAAAATATTGATATGGTGGTTTTCCAGCAAGACAAGTGCAAAACGGCATCATTTTGCACGCTAAAAGGCTATATAAGCAAAAAAACAAGGTCATTTTGCCTTGGGTTTGAATTTTAATAGAAATATTAACTAAATTAAATTTAAAACTAAAATTATGATAATAAAGACAAATTAGAAAAGGGGGGAGGAGTTGCAGAACAACAAGGGCTAGACAAGCCCTCGTTGTCGTCACCACCACCCCATTGTCGCCGAGAAGGACCGGTGACGATGGGGGAAGGGTCAATTGAGGTCGCCAAGCCTTGGTCGACCGGCGGTGAGGGGGTGGTAGCCTTGGGCCCAACTGGTGAGGGATGAGGAACCTTGGCATGGCCGCGACCCTCACCCTAGATTTGGGTGAGGGCTTGCAACCCCTTGCCATTGATCAACCAGAGTTGCCTTCTCGGTGATAGTGGGGCAGCGGTGGCGAGGGCTTGCATAGCCCACACCATTTTGTAACTCCTACCCCTTTTTTAAATTTAAATTTAATTTAATTAATTTTTATATTAAAATTCATATAAAAGGCTTCTTTGTTGACTTAGCTCTCTAACAAGCCACATAGCATTTCTATATTAATAAAAGTTACCACGTAAAATTTCCAATCAAGGTCGCTGGACATGGAACTCAAGTGCCAATTTTTCAAAGAAAGTGACACTTATATGTATCTTTTGTAACTTTTGGCATTTAAAAGTGCGTTTGGTAACAATTCTATTCCCAAGAACAATATTTAATCAGAAATGTTTTTTTTTATTCTGTTCCCGGAAACAATTTTTAAGCATTCTAAGATGTTTGGTAACTATCCAAATTTTTATTTCTCGCGGAATAGAATTGCGTTTGGTACTGTTCTCAAAATTTCTCATCTAAATTATTTTCTTTTAATTTTTAAATGATTTTATTACTTTTTTCTTCTTTTCTTTTTTTTTTTTCCTTTCTTTCTCTTCTTCTTCTTCAAGGTTGCCGATCGTCGACCTTGGCATGACCGGTGACCGGCCAGACGACGGCCAACGACCTCACCAAAGCGTCACCAACCCTCAATGAGGCTATGCCTCGTTGGCAAGCCTCGCGGCAGATAAGCAAGGCTCAACCGAGCTATGGTTGGGCAAGCATCCTCGCCGGATCTAGAGAGGTTGAGCCCTACCGACGACTGGGCGAGCTCAATCAAGCCTCGCTTGGTCAGGTGAGCTTCGTCGGTGGCCGAGCCTTGCCCAGTCAGGCGAGCTTCATCGATGGCCCAGGGAGGCCTAGGTAGGCCCACCTAGCCACCGTGAGGCTTGGCCTTGCCTGATGCCAATGGCTAGTCGAGCCTTTGGTGAGCTTCCCAGACCGGTCGCTGGTGACCAGCGGCGACAGACAATGGTAGCGGTGGTGGTGGAGGGCGACAACAACAATGATAGTTGAAGAATAAGAGAGAAGGAAGAAGAACAAGAAGAAAGATGAGAAAAGAGAAAAGAAAAAATAGGTTGGCTTGATTCTGGAATTGTTCCCGGAAATAAAAAATCAACTTCTTTTTACTTCTCAATTCTACTCCAAATCTATTCCGAGAACAAATTTGTTCCTAGGTACAAAAAATTTACCAAACGAATTTCTACTTTAAACAGACCCCAAGTATTTCCCATGCCAAATTTTGGCACTCCAAGTATTTTTTTTTTTTCCCCACTGATTGTGATTAATGAGAAGTCACTGGAGAGGGAAAATTTGTTAGAGATTGAGAGTTTCATGTTCATATGTGCTTTTGCTTCATCATTTATGATGTTAACTCCTTGCTACTCTTTTGAAGGAAAAGAGAGATGAGAAGATAGGCATAGCGTCCCCACCTCTATGTTTTGAGTCCTTGAAGCAGAAACCTATCTATAAGAGCTGGTTTCCAGTTTTTGGAACAGGTAACCGACCTTTCTAAGCCTGTTCCAGTATCGACCCATGAACCAGCCTTTTTTATTTATTTTATTTTTCTTTTATCCTTTCCATTTCATTTTTTATTTAATTGCTCAAATGGTTTATATAAGCAAATGTCATTCAAGCAATGTATGAAAATTGCTTGAATGATATAAAGAAGAGGCAGAGGAATGGCATTACAAGACGAGGAAGTTAGGCATTTTTTCAGAATATTGAACAAATTTGGATGAAAATTGCAACGGTGTTTGACCATTTCTGTATATTCAAGTAAAAGGAGGGTCCCCAGCACGCAAGGCTTGTTGCCACGTGAGGGTTGGTTGCAAGGCACGTATGGGATCGATGTCGATCAACTAATAGTATTCTGCTTCGTTTTGCAAGCGTGTAGAGTAAGCCCAAGTCATGCTTCAGACCAATGCTTAGTAAAGAGATCAAGAAGATATAGAACACCGTAGAAAAGTGTTAATTTTGGTCTGCAAGTTGACCGGAGTTCATCAGTGACAAATGTTGCTGATAGTTCTTCTTCAACAGTTGTGAGAAGTGAGAAAACCAAGAACTAGAAAGAAATATGTCTGAGATAATTTAGCGTTGGTTTTGAACCAGTTTAAAGCCAGTGTCCGGTTCAGCGCAGAAAACCAAAAATCGAATTGATCCTTGTGTGAATTAGCCAAGTAATATCAGTCTGGTTTGGTTCCCAGGTTGAACCGGCCTGATTGCTCAATCCTAGTCCTCTCCTTCCTCTTCTTGTCCTCTTCATGCTTTATATGCAAGTTACACTACGAGGACTGCATACCTGTTCTCCGGGCCAATGACGAGCTCCTACCCAACCAGTTCTATTTCGTTCTCCCCAAGCCCAAGCTTTAGCAGTGGCTCATGGCGTCGGACATGGCAGCTCTGGCTGTCAAGGCCAGCCTCGCGTTGCAAAAGGTTGCAAAGTAAGGTGGGGACCACAGATGGAGGAATACCTAGATCTCTCCTTCTTTGAGATGCACTTCAGCGGCAGAGCTCGCAAAGATGACGGCAATGTCTGATACAAGAGTGAAGAGTTTGATATAGCTAGTACGAGTACCTAGAGGGGGTGAATAGGTATATAAAAGATTTTTCTTGATAATTGCACAATACTTAGACAGTTGAAGGATTTGCGACAAATAATAATCAACGTAAGACTGAGTAAAGGAAAGAGAGAATTAAACACTCGGTTTATAGTGGTTCGGCTCGATTCAAGCCTACGTCCACTCTTCTGCACTGACAGCCTATTGGTTGGATTCCACTATGAACAAAGAGATGTTACAGCGTTGATCTTCCTTGATTTCTAGGTGTAGATGATCTACCACACTCGCTCAAGGTATCACCAAGTATAGACACTCTCTGTGTATACAATTTCGCTCAAAATGTATCAACTAATAATCAAGGTGCTTCAGACTCTGGAATTTCTCTATCGATCACACACTAAAACAACTAGAACGTCTTCCTTTTATACTCTCTTATGCCATCATACTTGTTGGCACTTACCAAAGGAATTCCTCCAATCTGCCCGTTGGACGGAATCAATTAAGAAGATCATTCGAGCTATTAAAAGAACCTGACGATAGCCCATCAATCTTGTTCGCCCATACAATCAGGATCTTGGTTTCCAAGAATAGAACCTTCCAAGAATATTTCGTCGACCACTGGATCTTCAATCGATCTAGATACAAATAAAAGAATCCATTATATTTATCCAACCAAGAGATCTTCTCCAGAGGATAGGATTAAATCCTCAACCATATACTTCGGCTCGGATTTCCTTCGTCCTTTGGATCGAAAGACTGTCAATGAGAATAGTCTTGAGTCTTAAGTCTTGAGTTTTTGAGTGCTTGAGTCTCGGTGATCGAAAGTCTTCGAGACTTTAAGCAGACGGTCTGCAAATATCCAGACTAGGCGATAGAAACGTTTTGTCGGCTTCAAAATATTTGGAAAGATTTCTCCAACAATCTCCCCCTTTTTGATGGTGACAAAACTTTCCGTAGATTTGAACAACTTTGACCTGCAAAAACATTTCTCAAGCAATATGGCTATCTCATAAAGATTAATAAAACAACCAGACTCTGCATCCACGAGAAAATTGGTTAGTCGTTCATGAGTAATACCATATGACAACACTTTATATAAATGCAAACAATTCAAGCATCAAAATCTACAACCAATTCAATCAAATTCAAGTTCACACCCGAGTTCACTCAAGTCATACTCAAAAACAAACATATTCAACAACAAAAACAAATTTAAAGTCAAAGTATAAAGTTCAAATTGGTTCAAATTGCTTCTCCCCCTTTTTGTCATCATTAAAAAAGGTGAGAAAGGAGTCAGGTCTGCTTGGGAATGCGCACGATCTGGAAATCTCCCATGGACTAGACTATGCCTTCTAGCCTCTTCAAGTCTTCCCTTAGTTGAGCTACCTCCTCTCCTTTGGCATTGGCTTGAAGTTGTAGAGCGAGGTCTTTCATTTTGTCCTCCAGGGTAACCGAAGATGCTTGTCTAGCATTCTTTATGGCTTGAATTTCACAGTCCAGAGCATAGATTTGGCCCCGCATTTCCAGAAGAACATCAAGAATACGACGAAAATCTGCTGAATTGTCCGTCTGTACATCAAGAATACGACGAAAATCTGCTGAATTGTCCGTTTGTGTACTTACATTTGCTTCTCGGATGGAGTGAATGCAGACGATGGAGCTTCTGTATAATCTTGCAGATTTGGTGTTGACGTATCGTGTCCTTCTTCAGGCAATTGAGAAGCCTGAAACTCTTCTGGATCTGCTGGAGATTGTCTTAGATCTTCACTATTGGCAGCATGAGGTGTGGACCTTTCTTGCTCGCCAACTCCCCCTGTCTTTAGGACCTCAAATAGGGAAGAGTGATGATCATACTCTTCTATATCTTGATTCCCCTTCTCTCCAGATTTAGCTGCAGACTTTTCTTTCTCTTCTTCTCCTTCTTCTTCAGCTTCTTTCTCCTTTTCTCGCTGCTTTTCTTCTTCTCTCTGTTTCTTCTGAAGTTCTGTCGATTGAGGTACAGAACGTCTGGTCCTTATCAAGGCAGAGATTGTGAGATCTTCCTCCTCATCTTCATCCTCCAAGATGAGAGTTCTCTTCTTTTTAGATGAGGCACCAATGGCCTCCTTCCCTTTTCTCTTTGAAGCAGACGGTACTGGAGTCTTCACTCTGAATTTCTCCATTGCCTTGGAAAGTTCTTTCAGACGCATCTTCATTAGCATCTTCAAACCTACCACCATTTTATCGTACAGTCGAACACAAAGTGTATGTGGCGGTTCAATATTCATGTGTCTGAAGATCTTGGTCACCAGACCTGGGTAAGGCAATTGGCCCTTGTCCTTCGACATTGCTCTGTACATGTGAAAGAGAATGGTGTGAGGGAGAGAGAACTTCTTCCCTGAGTTGATTGCGTACATCAATTTTGCCTCGGAATTAGACACATCAGTCTTTGATGTAGACTTGGGCCTGATGCAATTTATCACAATTTTGTGCAGCACGATATTGATGGCACACATCCTTGAATAGATGATTCTTCCCTCTGTATCTCTATCTTTGACAAGTTCTAATGAGGCACGAGCAATTAAGACTTTGATCGGTTGATAGCGTCCTCGTTCAACTCCAATTATGTCCGTCAAAATGTCTACGTCTACCACATAGTCTTGGTCTCGAACACTTAATGATATTCTATTCGCATCTAAAAAGCTGAGATTCGAATAGAAGTATGCTGTCAATGGCGCATAACCGTCTGTGGTATCGGTGCAAAATTGCTCAAGCTGAAGCAGATTGAACTTCTCTCTTAAGTTCACATTAATGGCATCCAAGAAATTGAAATCAACACTCCTAGGGTTTATCACCCCTCGTTTCAGCAGTCTGAAGAACAGATTCTCCTGTTCCTTCGATTTAAACAACTCCATTCTTTTTCCCTTCACCTTCGCAGCAACACCCATTCTAGGTTGAAAATCACTGAACATTTTATCATCATCGTTCCCGTCAGTCGAATTTGGTCCCGACATACGAGGGTCACTTGGAATGTTTGCAAGTGCTTCCTCAACCTTTCCCTTGGGAGCAATTCCTAAATCCTCCATTCGTCGTAAAAAGATATACTCATTCCCATAATTCTTATCTTTAAGAAAATCATCCACGTAGTTCAACGGAGTCCCAGTACTTTTCAACGCACAGTAGAGTTTGTAAATAAAAGAGGGTTTTTGTACTCTTACAGGGTCTGCGTCCTCGATTATTTCTTCCTCTGGTTGTTGACCCGCACCTTGTGGGGTAGATGGCGTTGAGTGATGTGGTGGAGAGTGAATCGGGCTCTATTACTGACTCGATAATTCTTCCTCTTCGGTGAGATCGAAATGGGTAGGTCCCTCCTTCATTCTCTGTGGTCCCCTGTTCGCGATTCTTGAAGACTTCCTCGAAGAAGACATCCTTCCTTGTCGTTGAAAGATTCCTTTACTTGCTTTTCCAAGAAAAGATGACAATTTTCTCGAAGATGAACACGAAGTAGAAACCGGATTGGGAGGAGAATGCCTTTTAGGGTTTTGAAGATTGGGTGAAAAAGAAAACTGTATATATATAACTCGGTTTGAAAAGGAAAGTTCAATCGGTACAAGGAAAGTGAAAAGACACTTCTTTAAAATCAATAACTGCCAAATAGAAGTTAATCCTTTTGAAAAGACAAGATTTCGTTTTTCACGGAGGCTATAAAATAACTGAACGAAAGATCGTACTTTTTCGAGTTTAGATAAAATAGCAACTTACAGTCTATAGCCATGATTGTCTGAGTCTGACGGTTTAGAGTCTGAGGGTTGGAGAGTCTCTAGACTTTAACTTCCTCGAGCTTTAAAATGTTGAGTCTGGAACGGATAAAATTGAATTGATTTTTCTCCAAAGGCTTTGTGAATATATCCGCTAGTTGACTTTTTGAATCAACAAATTGAATCGAGATTTCTCCATTTTGAATATGATCTCTAATGAAGTGATGTCGAATCTCTATATGCTTTGCTCTTGAATGAAGGATTGGATTTTTAGTGAGATTAATTTATTTGGTGTTGTCACATCGATTTCGTGCATGAGTCTTCAATCCCAAAGTCTTGTAGCTATTGTTTTATCCATAGAATTTGCGAACAGCAGCTTCCAAGAGCTACATACTCTGCTTCTGTTGTTGAGAGAGCCACAGTGCTTTGTTTCCTTGAAAACCAAGACACTGTCCTGCTTCCGAGCGACTGGCAAGTTCCTGAAGTACTCTTTCTATCGACTCTGCAACCGGCCAGATCTGCGTCTGAATATCCCAGAAGATTAAAGTCTCCCTTCTTAGGATACCAAAGACCGATGCTTGAAGATGAAGTAACGTATTTAATAATACGTTTTGCAGCACCGAGATGGGATTCTCTAGGATCCGATTGAAACCTAGCACGAGATGCAAACACTCAACAAAATGTCGGGTCTAGAAGCGGTAAGATAAAGAAGTGAACCAATGATGCTCCTGTATGCTTTTGATCAACTTTCTTCCCTTCTTCATCTTTGTCTATCTTCAAAGAGCTTAACATTGGTATATCGAGTCTTTTTGCAATTTTCCAATCCAAACCTTTTGACAAGATCATTAGCATATTTTTCTTGGTAAATGAAAGTTCCTTCCTTCAATTGCTTTACTTGAAGACCAAAAAAGAATGTTAATTCTCTCATCATACTCATTTCAAACTCATCCTGCATAGACTTAGAAAATTTCTTGCATAGACTTTCATTAGAGGATCCAAAAATAATATCATCCACATATATTTGAACAAGTAAAAAGCTTTTGTTTTCCTTTTTGATAAATAAAGTAGTATCTACTTTACCTTTAACAAAACCATTCCGTAATAAGAACTTACTTAGTCTGTCGTACCAAGCTCGATGTGCTTGCTTTAAACCATACAATGCCTTTTTCAGTCTAAAGACTGAGTCTGGCTTCTTTGGGTCTTCAAACCCAGGTGGTTGTTCCACATAAACTTCCTCATGGATAAATCCATTTAGGAAGGCACTTTTGACATCCATTTGGAATAATCTGAAATTTTTATAACAAGCAAACGCAAATAATAGTCAAATAGCTTCTAACCTTGCTACAGGAGCGTAAGTCTCATCATAGTCTATTCCTTCTTCTTGCGTATATCCTTTGACCACAAGTCTTGCTTTATTTCATCATAGTCTATTCCTTTTTCATTCATCTTGTTTTTGAACACCCATTTGGCTCCAATAACAGTTTTACCTTTTGCTTTAGATGTCAATTCCCAGACATCATTAATGTTGAACTGTCTGAGCTCTTCTTGCATAGCTTTAATCCAGCTTTCATCAGATAAAGCTTCTTCTATGCTTTGTTTGGTTCAATTTCAGAAATGAGAGCTATAGCACTAGACTCTTCACGTCTTTTGGATCAGTGCGAATTCCTTCATTAATTTCGCCGATAATGAGATCTTTGGGATGATTAGACTTATGCTTCCGATTCTTGGTTGATTTGTGCGGATGATGATCTCTTTCTTTATTTGAATCTTCATGAACAGCTTGACGCCTGGTCTTTCGAGTCGAGATACTTCTTGAGTTGTAAGCTTTGGAAGGTGCGGAGCGGGTTCAGATTCTTCATCGAGTTGATCATTGGATTCATCTTACGTAGAGTCTTGAAATTTGACATTCATTGACTCCTCCAGACTGGCTCTTCTTGTTATAGACTCGTAGGCTTTGCTTGATGTAGAATATCCAAGGAAGATGCCTTCATCGATCTTTCTTCAAACTTACCAACTCGATCTTTTGCATTTTTCAATATAAAGCATTTGCAACCGAACACATAAAAGTATGAAACAATGGGCTTCTTACCTTTGAATAACTCATAAGGGGTTTTCTCTAGAATAGGTCTTAGGAAGACTCTATTGATGATATAGCATGCTGTTGAAACTGACTTGAGCCCAAAATCGTGAAGAAATTTTACTTTCAATTAAAAGAGTTCTAGCCATTTCTTGAAGAGATCTATTCTTTCTTTCCACAACTCCATTTTGCTGAGGAGTATATGGAGAGGAGAACACATGCTTAAATCCAGATTCATCACACAATTTTGTAAAATCTTGATTTTCAAATTCACCTCCATGATCTGTTCTTATACTTGAGATAACACATCCTTTTTCATTTTGAACCATTTTAGCAAATTTTTCAAAATACGAGAAGGTTTCTGACTTGCTTACAAGGAAATATACCCAAGTAAAGCGGGAGTAATCGTCCACAATTACTAGGCAATATTTCTTACCTCCAATACTACGGGTTGGTTGGTCCGAAGAGATCCATATGCAGCAAGCGTAGTACATAATTAGTAGAGACATGATTTATTGACTTGAATGAATTTCTTACCTGCTTTCCCAGAATACATGGTGTCCATGGATCGGACTTTTGGTATGGTAATTTGGGTAGACCTCGAACAAAGCTGCTTTGATGAGATTTTGGCTAATTGCTTCATGTTGACATTACCAAGCTTTCTGTGCCATAAGCTTGCTTCATCTTGAATTGAGATTAGACATTGCGATTTATTTAGTTTCATGTCTAAGAGGTAGATATTTCCATGTCTTCGACCCATGAAGGACTGAGTAGAGTCTTTACTAATTCCAGAGTATATTCCTTCTTGAAAGGAGATCTTGAAACCAGTATCACACAATTGGCTAATGCTGAGAAGGTTATAGTTGAGTCCTTCCACTAGAGAAACATTGCTTATTGTGAGATTTCCAATTTTCACAGTTCCAAATCCCACAATACTTCCTTTGCCGTTTTCTCCAAATGAAACTTTTCTACCATTTACTTGAATAAGCTTTACAAAGCAATTTGAGTCTCCTGTCATGTGTCTTGAACATCCGCTGTCAAAATACCACTTTACCTTTTTCTTGACGGAGACCTACATTTAAAAAAGAGTCTTAAGCTTTCTTTGGTACCCAAATTTTCTTGGGTCCTTTGGTGTTAGTAGGATAAATATTATTAGGCCATACTTTCTTAACAGGTTTCCAAACCATAGGACACTCTTTTTCAAAGTGATCATTTGTTACACTTTGAACACCTGAAAGCATTTCGACCTACAGACTTTACAAAAACTTTCTTGAAATGATTTTTGTAAGCCTCTCTCGACGGTCTTTTCTTAATTCTTTCTTTTACTTTAGGAAAATCAATCAAGGGAATTGTTTCTGCTGTCATACCTAGACCAGACTTATTGAAGTAAGGTCTTTGAACTGAAAGAACTTTTTCAAGTTTTTCGGACCCTATCGAAAATTTCTTTGAAATATTTGATAAGTCAGTTTTTAAAAAAGCATTTTCTTTCAAAAGATTATCTTTTTTTTTTCTTTAAGAGTAGAAACATTCAAGTCTAAACTTTTAACTCTTTCTTCTAAAATGTTTTCCTTTTGTTTTAGAGATGAGTTTTCCTTTTTAAGTTCGGAAATTCTTTTGAGAGAAGTCTTAAGACTAAAACACAGTTCATCAATGTATTTAGAGACTTTGACAGGAATTTTAAAATCACTTACCTCAAATTCAATGTCGAGTCGATCCAGAATCGAGTGCAGTCGAATGTGCCATCGATCATATGTTGGCATATTCATTATCACTTTCTTCACACTCTGTATCACTCCAGGTTTCGACTTTGAGAGCTTTTCGAAAATTTTCAGCTTTTCCTCTTTTCTTCTTCAGAAGAGGACAGTTGGGTCTGATGTGTCCCTTTTTCTTACATTCGAAGCAAACTACATCTTTGTTTGGTTCCTCATCATCAACAGACTTGGTCTGCTGTCTTTGGAAACTTTGTTTCTTTAAGTTGAACCTTCTTCCTTTTCTATTCAATTTTCTGAATCTTCTTATCATGAGAGCAAACTCCTCATCGTCCATATCATCTTCAGAATCTGTATCATCAGAATCATCATTTGATTTTAATGCAATGGATTCTTACCTCTTGGATCTTCGTCTTTATTAATTCGTTCCACTTCATAAGACTGAAGAGTTCCAATCAGCTCGTCGACAGATAGTGGCATAATTCTTTGCGTCTCTCTTATTGAAGCCTTTATGTGATTCCAATCCTTGGAGAGTCCACGCAGTAGCTTGTTTACCTTCATAGGATCAGAAATTTTTTGTCCTTGATTCTCAAGACCATTGACAATATCTGTAAAACGGCTAAACATGTCAGTTATAGATTCTCCTGATTTCATTTTGAATGCTTCATATTGACCGAGGAGAATGTTAATTCTGGTTTCCTTCACTCGATTTGTTCCTTCATAGGTGATATGTAATCTGTCCCAAACTTCTTTTGTTGTAACACAAGAAGTTATTCTGTTATATTCAGTTGGTGACAAAGCACAATATAAAGAGTAAATTGCTTTTGCATCGAGTGCTTGTCTCTTGTTTATCTCTTCCTGAGTCATTCTGCTGGTCTCAACAATTTCTTTCCCTCTTTCAAAGACTGATGCAGCTGTAGGAGTAATTCCTTTTTCTACAACGTCCCATTCCAGAGGATCTTTTGATTGTAGGAAAGATTTCATCTTGTTCTTCCAAATATTGTAATCCTTTCCATCAAAGTAAGGTGGTCTGGTATTGCTTTGCCCTTCCATCAGCCCTGGTGCTAGCATACTAGCCATGGATCTTTTACTCTGAAGTAAAACACTTCAAATAAAGTAAGAACACGAGCTCTGATACCAATTGATATAGCTAATACGAGTACCTAGAGGGGGTGAATAGGTATATAAAAGATTTTTCTTGATAATTGCACAATACTTAGACAGTTGAAGGATTTGCGACAAATAATAATCAACGTAAGACTGAGTAAAGGAAAGAGAGAATTGGACACTCGGTTTATAGTGGTTCGGCTTGATTCAAGCCTACGTCCACTCTTTTGCACTGACAGCCTATTGGCTGGATTCCACTATGAACAAAGAGATGTTACAGCGTTGATTTTCCTTGATTTCTAGGTGTAGATGATCTACCACACTCGCTCAAGGTATCACTAAGTATAGACACTCTCTGTGTATACAATTTCGCTCAAAATGTATCGACTAATAATCAAGGTGCTTCAGACTCTGGAATTTCTCTATCGATCACACACTAAAACAACTAGAACGTCTTCCTTTTATACTCCTTTATGCCATCATACCCGTTGGCACTTACTAAAGGAATTCCTCCAATATTCCCGTTGGACGGAATCAATTAAAAAGATCATTCGAGCTATTAAAGGAACCTGACGATAGCCCATCAATCATGTTCGCCCATACAATCAGGATCTTGGTTTCCAAGAATAGAACCTTCCAAGAATATTTCCTCGACCACTGGATCTTCAATCGATCTAGATATGAATAAAAGAATCCGTTATATTTATCCAACCAAGAGATCTTCTCCAGAAGATAGGATTAAATCCTCAACCATATACTTCGGCTCTGGATTTCCTTCATCACTGGATCAGAAAGACTGTCAATGAGAATAGTCTTGAGTCTTAAGTCTTGAGTCTTTGAGTGCTGAGTCTGGTGATCAGAAAGTCTTCAGACTTTAAACAGACAGTCCACAAATATCCAGACTAGACTGATAGAAACGTTTTGTCAGCTTCAAAATATTCTGGAAAGATTTCTCCAACAGAGTTCAACGTCGAGAAGAGCTTCGCCATCAATGGAAAGGCAGTCGGGGGCGTGAGCCATTTTCGATTAGGGTCCGAGAGAAAGATGCAGATCATCTACGATGATTTGTTCGTTTAGGATGAAGTTGAGCACTTCCCATGGAATCCAAAGATAGTTTCTACTTTTAGATTAGGAAGTTTTTTTTCTTATTTTTAAACTTTAATGTTCGGATTGACTCGTGACCAGTTTATTTTCCCAAAGCAAGCAAAAGATAATGAAAAAATGTTTTTAAGTAGAAAAATTTCCTACAAACCAATAGAGTTTCCACATCTTCATAAGAAACCACAGAACAACGTAGAAAACTACCTGTAAATTGGTTTTATTAGTTTTCTATTCCATTTATTTTTTTTTGTCTTCATATGGAGTTCCTAAACCACACGAAATTCATCATTAACTTAGTCACGAAGGATCAAAGAGAGAAGATCTGGTGCCAAACTAATAGGATTAGATGCTCAAACATAGCGAACTAGAGAATAAGAGCAAGAAAGAAAAATCAACACACAAGGTTTATGTTTACCCTTAGACTAAATCTATATTCAGCAGATAATTCCTTTATAATTAGCAACTCACATCTCTCTATTACAACTTTCAATCAAAATAGAAAGAAATTATATATATCCAATAACTATTCATAGGCTCAAGTCCAAACAATCAATAAAATAGAGCTCAAACTATAAAAGCCTATTGGTAGCTATGACAATGAAGAGTATAAACTACACCACTACACCTCAACACATATTCAAAAAACCGTCATAACTTCAAATAAAAAAGGTACCAAGTTTAAATAATCAGAAAAACAGTGGGATAATTCCGGCGCCAACTTTCGATCGTCACGTTCATAAGCCATGTTTTATAAAATCTCCCAAATAGTGGTCCACAACATGAGTAATGAGATAAGAAACTAGAAACAGCTACGGCGTCCAAGATCAAAATTCGCTAAACGGAATGAGACATTTGTAGGATAAGTCCCATGATCCTTCTCTTTCTATAGATGTGGATTTCAGCTTTTACTGTTGACTTGGCCCGAAATTACTTGAATGAAAGCCCTCCAAATCTGGGGAAGGTTGGACGAACCATCAGCCACTTCGGCAGAATGCTTTTATTGTTGACTTGACCCGAAGTTACGTGAATGAAAGCCTCCAAATCTTGGGAAGGTCGGACGACCCATCAGCCACTTCGGCAGCTACTCTGCTTGCCATTATGCCTGCAAAAAAGCAACCATTCAAAGGAGCATACTCAAAGCACGAAACACCAACAGTAGCAGCAGATTTTTTTTTTTTTTGGTAAAGAACAGTAGCAGCAGATTTTGTCATTCCTAGAGACAATCTTGAATCAAAAGGATGATTTTTTCGAAGGTTTTGCCCTGAAAACAGTATTTGCAGTTAAGGAAAACGTGATCACATAAGTCAAAAAAGTAGTAACACTAGTTATTCTCGTACGCCATATTAAAGAGGTAACAAGCATGCTTCAATATTAAAAAAGAAATCATGTGATTCCATCTAAAGGCATAATTCGCAAGAAAAAGGGTATCAAAGCTCAAGCAGTGTCCACGTAACTTCAATAAACTCAGGGGATTCTGCCAATAAATACCGCTTCTACTTTCTGTACGATAAACATTATCTCCAAAAAAATTAAGTTAAAGAAAAAAAAAACTGTCAATTCACAAAGGCAGCTTTAGTCAAGGTGTTCAACTCAAGGGATTCTGCCAATAAGTCCCAATTCTACTTTCTACGTTAATGTTTTCCAAAACCTAAAAGACAAAACGAACCTTTCAATCCTTGAGTAGAGGTGCACAACTCTCCAAGAGTTACCATCTTCCTCCACCAGAGATAATCACCGTGTTCCCACTCCAACGCCAAAGTAATGCTTCTGTCATCCTTATTGACTGAAGGAAACGTTACTGGAAGAGGACCGTCAGCTTTTTGAAGGCAAGACACGAGAGAACCCAAAAGAGAATAGCCGAAGGGCATGGTGAAGCTTGAAAATTTGGGTTCCTTATGCTTCACTGGTTGGACACTTCATAATATGTATTTCCCACAATGTTTGGCCTTGTGGAATTGCTTGCATTGCTATTTGTGAAATATTTCCTTTGAGGAAGTCAATTCTTAGACGGAGATGATGAACCCTTTGGAGAGGAAAAACCGGGGACGTGTACATGGTTTTCCACATTCACTTCCACTTCTTCCATTTGCTTCCTCCTTCTTTCCCATCACCTATCCAAGACAAAAGAAAACCAAAATAATATCTAAGTATGTGGGGATAAGGACACCACAAGTGCTATAACTTTCATACGATGCTTACTTGAGTGCTATAACTTCTTCTTCTTTTTTTGTCATTTGAGTACCATAATATTCAATCGATTATTTGAGTGCCATAAATTTTTAAATATGTATACCCAAATGTTGGAAATCTGATATGGCATGACAGTTGTGGTGAGCATTTTTCCAAAGTAATGGCATTCCAATGATTAATTGAAAAGTTATACGATAATCAAGTGATCAGAAAAAAAGAAGAAGAAGTTATGGTACTCATATGATCGAAAAAAAGTTGTGACACTCAACTGAACATTATACAAAAGTTATGGCATCTATGATATCCTTTTCCCAAGTATGTGCAGTGAATTGGGGTTTATTCATTCAAAATATGTGATCATGCACACAGTCACCTGATAATATTCCCTTTAGGACAATAGTTCAACAGTAAAGTGTTGTCGGTTTCTATTCTTGGCATTTTGGAATTCGAAATTCCAATCGATGACTCCCAAATTATGTGGCTGATCTAAGTCCACATTCACTTCCACCTTCTTCCATTTTCTTCCTCCCTTCTTTCCCGTCAAATATCCAAGACAAAAGATAACCAAAATAATATTTAAGTATGTGCAGTGAATTAGGGTTTATTTATTCAAGATATGTGTTCATGCACGCATTACACTTGACAAACACTAGTTACCCATATATCAATCCCATCAATGGTTAATATACATGCATAGAGTACACACATACATACCATGATCGAAGAGAAGCATGGATTGATTAAGAGGAAAACATCTTTGATCAGCAACGTAGTTTGGGAGTCATCGATTGGAATTTCGGATTCCAAAATGCCAAGAAAAGAAAGCCACAACACTTTGCTGTTGAAGTATAGACCTAAAGGGGTCACTGGCTCAAGGCCATCATACTCTTTTTTCAACTCCATTGGACAGGATTTGTAGTATTCCCTTCTTTTTTCTACTGAATTGGACAGGACTTGTAATATTCCCTATATAAGACTGTTGAGGATCTATAAGAAGATTATGAAAGAATTGGATATCATCGACAGATACCTGCCCATAGATGGTTCTTTATGTTTTCTGGCCATCCTTGTGACTTTGTGTACCATGACTCTCCGTACATTACAGGAATTAGTTGGGATAATAAAGAGTTGGTAGTTATAAATAGCTATACGTTGGAGATATTTTATATGGATGTGAAACAGGTGTACCGCAAAAAAATCATAAAGGAATTTTTCTAACAAACGAAATTCACTCCATGTCAATCGAGGCGAGTACTCAAAAGGATAGCCATTTACAAGTGAATCATCATTTGTGAGTCGATTCACAGGGGATGTCCTATCTAATGTGAGACAAAGAAAGTGATTAATTTCCATTTATTTGGTGGCTTGGAAAAAATGATTTCCTTTTTATTATAAAGAAAAGTCGTTATCCCCCAATTTAAACTTGTTATTTTTAGTCTACAAAAAACATTTTCCGCATGTCGATTGGTTTTCTGTTATTTAAATACTGGAAAGGCAAAAGACAATTTTTTGAAGATAGTTTTTCCTCAAACAAACGAACCCTTAAAATAAATTGATCACTAAGAACCAGAAAATTATTACGAAAGTGTTAGTAAGGTCGTGTGTGTGTAAATATGTCGGAAAGAGGAAATAGGTCGTGCATACAGGAACGATGCAATTTCTAAGATCTTTAGCTAATGTTGCATTGTCGTCGTGGACGAATATCATTTGAAGATCTTAGCATCCGAGGTTCCATTAGGTGCATTCACTGCAATAGATGGAGATATTTATTGATGGGAAGGTACCATTCGGGATATTTCTCTATCAAATGTCTCCCTCACGCTTTCGTTCATTCCGTATAGATGTTGGACAATGAAACGCTCCTTATTTTGTATTAATGGTGATCGAGAATGAAAGGAAACAACCGAAATGGTGACTTAATTGTGAAAGAGATGTAATTTAAAGCTGTAAAATGTAAGTGAAAATTCATGTTGTGCCATGAAAAATGTTCCCATGTTTCCTGGTCATCCTTATGACTTCGTGTACCATGACTCTCAGTGGATTCTAGGGATTAGGTGGATAGTAAGAGGTGGGTAGTTACAATAGCTATACATAGGAAACCATTTGCTGAAAAAACCATAAGACTAAATTTTTCTAATGATCCAGTTGGATCCCCGTTGAGTACTAAAAAAGTTTGATTATTTAGGGGTGTGTGTCATGGGCCGATCGATCTAGCATTCCCTTACCCATGCGGCCGTAGGAATTTCTCCCAAGTCAGCCTTTCTCACACTCAACTCACAAGGATTGTAGAGAGAGAAGCTTTGAATTGTATTTACTTGTGAATGAGATGAGTACAATGAGGAGGAGGAGACCCCTATATATACTAATACAAGGCAAATCGTATCTGTAGATCTCTCCTCGATCTAACAGTGGAGATTACATCTCCCCAACTACCAACTACCTACATTTATTACATACAAATACAATTACTATATCATCCACCCCCAGAAGTATTCTAGAAGACTCGAGAAAACCCTAGGTCTTGGGGATACAAGTCGAGGGTCGCTTGATCCACGGATGTGTCATGCCTGTCCCTTGGAACCCTTTTGGATTGGCTTTCTTTCGGGCCGTGACATTCTCCCCCACATAATCAGGCAATGCTCTCGTCGAGTCTTCGGCATGAAAAGCTTCAATCTCCTTCTTGAAGTGCCAAAGACTTTCTGCGGGCTCCCAACTTGCTTCACTCTTCGAATGTCATGCCCCAATCCTCGGGCACGCACCCATCCCTCGCCTTGGTCAATTTATAGTGATGTCCCAGGACGCATCGCCGACCCTTTTCATTTTAATACGCATGCGAAAGCACATAATAATAATTCCCCAGACAATAAAGCAATGGGATAGGAAAGTATGATTTAATTCCAAACTTTCAAAAACAACCACGCTTATATACATTGCAAACCAGTGCACATATATATAAAGTGGATTATTAAGTTAAATTCAATTTAAACAAGTTCAAAAACAAGGTCTACAAGCAGGGGTGGGGTTCCACAAACTACAGGTCCCCATCATCCTCCTCATCATCCTCCTCGCTCCAACTAGAGCTTTCAGCAGACTACACTGGACTTCCGAGGTCTTCAAAATTTAGATCTGCTACATCTACGACTAGGCTTCGAGGGGGATCTGCGTTGCCTTTTCCAAAGGCGGCCTCCAAAACACATAGAGGTATCTTAGACTCCGGTAGGGGATCCTCTCTCTGGCCATCTTAAGCCTGGCAGTACCACGATCTATATCAATAGGGCACCTTGTGGGTGAGACTTGGATCGACCCAAACTATAAACCTCAGCAGCTTATAGGTCCAGCCCCTAGGGCACCCATAAAACGGACAGTAAGAGGTTTGCTCTATGATCTTCTTAGGCCATCCCAAAAACTCAGGAGCAGCCATCTAGGGACCTAAAATGATGTCCCACAATTGAGATGAGATTACGTTTCGGCAAGTTTTACCCCTTAAGACCCAATTAGGAAACCAATACAACATGGGCTACCTATACACACAGGGGTCGGAGGATTTACCTTGGCCTCAGATTTCACCTGCATATTAGCACAGTTCAAATAGGCACCCAATCATAATATCACGGATCGATACATCGATCAATCGACGTAGTCGATTACATGTCAACATGACCATTCCCGGTCATCTCAATCCATACTATATAATCTCCAAGATAGTATAGTTAGTCACTGAGCTACGTGCATTCTCTAAGGCGACGTATACGTCAAGGCGATGTACTTAATCATCGAGCCACATGCATTCTCTAAGGTGACTTGTCTAATCACCAAGCCTTGTGCATTCTCTAAGGCGACATATATGCCGAGGCAGTATACTAATTATCGAGCCACATGCGTTCTCTAAAGTGATATACCAAATCACCAAGTCGCATACATTCTTTAAGGCGACCTATATGCCAAGGTAACGTATTAACCACCAAGCCACGTGCTTTTCGAGGTGATGTATATACTCAACTATTCACGTACATTCTTTAAGGCGACCTATATGCCAAGGCAACCTATCTGGTCACTAAGCCATGTCATACAGCATTTCTTCTCATTATTTTATCATACCCAATAAAATATCATGTGTCGATACACGGTCGGTCTTAGCTAAAATACCATATTCTTCATTTCCATAAATCCCACCATTTTCTATAATCTTCTAAAACATTTTTGGTATTATCAACCAATACCCGGTTATTTTTCAATTAATAACCAAAATTATTTAATTTAGGAATAAATTCTAAAATCACCAATAAATCAATTTCACACAAGGCTCAACTAAATAAATGGACTGTACCACGGTAATCAACATGAAATTTATGTCATTGGCTATCCCCGCCTAATTTCCGAAAAATAAATGAATAATTATTTAATTACAAAATTTAATTATTAAATCGCAATAAATCCAATTTAGGCCCGTAATGCCTAATTGGAAGCCGAGATAACTGGAAAAAATCCCAAGATTCGTTCAATAAATATTAGAATCTCTCTACTTGATAATGACTAAGTTTAACCGCCTAACATGCATCATTAAGTCATTAATTTAATTGTTCTAAACTAATCTAACCACCTAATCATGCTTAATTAACACTAATCAACCTTAAAGCATCATTAGCAAACTAAGCAAGGATTAGTGAGCTAAACTCGGGCATTTAACAATCCGTTCAGATCGAAACGTCAGGAACGTCGTGGGAGACGTTTTACTCCAAAGCGGGCCTAGAATCTGAGGCCCAGAAATGCCTCAAAATAGCCTTGGAAGTGGCTGTGAGACCTACTTCTTGGCCTACTGGTTGCTGCTAGTTGAGTGTTGAAACAAGACTAGTTGAGGCAACCTTTGGTCAGGGATGCTGCAACAAGGTCGAGCGGCCAATGGCGACGTCCAGCGGGGTTTGAACGGCAGTGGATAGCCTCCAACTGAACCCTACAAGCTCCAAAATAGCTGCTAGAATGGAGGCCCGACGAGGAGGTTGACGGGATTGAGCGGTGATGTGCACGGCCAAGGCGGCATGGCTCCAGCGACGGTGACAGCATGCGATAGCGTCCAGGCGTGCGGCGGCTGCTAGTCTTCTTCTCTGCTGCTAGTGGCGTCGAACTCAATAAGGAGGGAGGGGGAAGGCATCAACAGTGGATGAGGAGGGAGAAGGAACAAACTTCTACTGGTGGGGCCTTCTTTCTCTCGTCTTATCTTCATGTTTCCCCTTATTTTGATCGATCCTCTCCCCAACGGCCAGCCAACTAATTTCCATGACCAAAAGCCCTTTTCTAGAAGCTCAAGGAGGTTTAAAATGTTGGGTCCAAGGGTGTTACGAATTTCCCAAGATCTTGTTTCAATTAAACATCAAAAGCTTCTCAATCAATCCCATTTAGCATTCGCAAAATTCAATTGACACTTCTATGCTTCAATTGACATTTTTCTCACTCATGAATCCATCTTGCATCTCAATTTAGTGATTAAAAATGACCTCCGGCACTTTCTGAACAAAAACGGTCCTGCGACGACTTTTTCCCAAAAAGTCTCGAGTTCTAGAAAAATCTTCTAAGACCGAGTCGACGTTCCCAGAATTTATTGTGACATGACAGAATTTTCAATTTCTGAAATCGGACCTAAGTTCACGATTAATTTCCATTCGGCACGTTTTTAGCGTGACCTAGGCTATAGGGTAATTTTCAGAGATTTTTAGGGCAAATGACCCATGATCGATTTTCTTCGAGTCACAATGAATCCATTCGACTCAATGGCGACTCTCGATTGTCGTAAAAAATCTTAATGATTCAATTACAGACACAGGGTACCAAAACGACAATAAAATCAAATTAGTATCGGTCAATGATAATTTCCCAATTCAATAGAGTCATCCACGATCGGCCACACATCTCAATTGACTAGACATATCTCGATCTCAAATCGATTTTTAATTGTGTCATAATGGCCTCTAAAAATAAGTACGGTCGAGAAGCCGATTCTTGGTCAAATTCTTAAGTCTATTTGGCTTAAAGTCCTTAATAGCTTCCCCAGACAATCTAGTTATATCAAGAGTGACCGGCTCTGAGAACAGCCCTATAGACGCATCAATGAAATGCCCAATTTATTCAATAGAAAATAGAATCGAAAATCTGGGATGTCGCACTGAAAGACCCTTCCATCGGACCAAGTACTCTCACTTTGACGCGCAATACCGCTTTTGTATGACTCGATCCACCATAATACTTTCAACTTCTCGATCATATGAGGTTTTTGCTCCGAGTGGCGCCTTTTAAGACTCCCCTCAATCCGGATCTTCCTCATCAACTTAGAAAGACTTAAGCATACTTACATGAAAAATTGGATGTACCTTGATTTTTGGTGGTAACTCCAATTTGTATGCGACCTTTCCGACCCATTGTAGCACATAAAATGGCCTCTTGTAGCGACAAATCAACCCATTGTGTACGTCCTTGTATTGGAGAACCACGTACAGCTTGGCCAACACTTGGTCCTCGACCTGGAACTCTACATGCTGTCGCTTCTTATCAGCCCATTTCTTCATGCGCTTGGAGGCCTTGTGTAGACATGCCTTTGCCAAGTCAGCCTACTTTTGCCAATCTTCGGTGAACTTGTATGCGAGCGAACTATTCCCTCGATATCCCGATGCGATAGTGCTCAGGGTTTATGGTTGCTGCCTGGTCGCGATCTCGAATGGGCTCTGACTGGTCAACTCGCTCCACTATAGGTTGTAGGAGAACTAAGCTACGTCGATCAACTTTGCCCAATTCGCTTGTGTTGTATTCACATAATATCAGAGATAAATCTCCAAGAGTGCAATGACCCGCTCCATCTAACCATTAGTTTGGGGATGCAAACTTGTCGACATATTAAGCTCCGACCCCAGCAGCTTGAACAACTCGGACCAGAAACACCCCGTGAAGTGAGGATCACGATCACTCACGATCGTTTGTCGCACTCCCTAATACTTGACCATGTGCTTCATGAACAGCTTGGCCGCCTCCTCGGTCAGGTAATCCTTTATCGCAAGCATGAAGGTTGCGTACTTAGAGAACTTGTCCACCACAACCATAAGAGTCCAACACCCTTCGGACTTCGGCAAGTTGACGATGAAGTCCATGGAAACACTTTCCCATGGACGAGTTGGAATGGGAAGTGGCTCCAACAAGCCTGGTGACGAATGTTGCTCCAGCTTATCTTGTTAGCACACCAAACAAGTCTTCACATAAACTTCCACGTCATCCCGTATTTAAGGCTAGTAGTAATGATCTTCAATGAGGGCCAATGTACGGTGGATCCCTAGATGACCCACCCACTTCGAGTCGTGGCACTCGCACAAGATCTCCTTCTTTAGCCTCCCATGGAAGGGCACGTACAGCTGCCTTCCTTTGTTGTAGAGGAGCTCATCCTCACACTAGAACTATATACCCGATGAGGACTTGAGCTCTTGGATCGTGCTTCAACCCCTCCTTAATGTAGTCGATCCAAGGACAACTCAATCGACTCACCGAGCTACTCATCTGCTCCATCTTCCGACTTGGTGCATCCCACACGGAGTTAGCCTTCCCCGGCTTATACTCTAGCACATAGTCGAACTCCGCAAGGAAATCCTACCATCGAGCTTACTTCGGACTTAGCTTCTTCTGGGTCTGGAAGTAACTCATGGCCACATTGTCCATCCTCACGACGAACTTCGACCCTAGGAGATAATGCCTTCATGTCCGAAGGCAATCGACCACCGCGGTCATCTCCTTCTCTTGAACGGTATATCGACGCTCGGTATCGTTCAACTTACGAGACTCGTACACCACCGAATAACCATCCTGTATAAGAACGCCACCAATAGTAAAATTCGATGCAGTCTCTACCTCATAGGGCTTGGTGTAATCGGGCTACACCAACACCGGATCCTCGGTCATTGCTTGCTTCAATCGATCAAATGACCTTTGGCATCGATTTGTCCACTCCCACGACTTCTCCTTCTCCAGCAGGTCCATGAGTGGCACAATGATACTCAAGTAACTTCGGATGAAGCGTCAATAGTAGTTGGTGAGGCCTAGGAATGCCTCAACCCCATCACCTTTGTCGACAGCTCCCATTCGACAATCGATTGAATCTTTGCCTTATCCATCCATACTCGCCACCCCCGACGATGTGCCCTAAAAATGGAACTCCCTCTTGGGCAAATGCACACTTCTCATGCTTAAATTACAACTCGTTCTCACGCAAGATTTGGAAGACTTGCCTTAAGTGCTTGACTTGCTTTTTGAGCATCCGACTACACATTACAATATCATCTAGGTAAACCACTACAAACCGATCTACGAAAGGGTGGAGTACCTTATTCATGAGCGTACAAAATGTAGCCAAAGCATTGGTTAGGCCGAATGACGTCATGAGGAACTCGTACGATCCATACCACGTCACACATGCGGTCTTCAACTTGTCCTCTTCAACGATCTGAACTTGGTAGTAGCCCGATCGAAGATCTAACTTGGTGAACCATTGAGAACCACCGAGTTGATCGAAAAGGTCCACGATGAGTGGGATCAGGTACTTATTCTTCACAGTTAGCTTGTTCAGTGCTCGGTAGTCGATGCACATCCAGAGTGACCCATCGTGCTTCTTTTGAAATAGGACCGGCGCACCGAATGGAGCCTTGGACGGCTGAATATATCCCGCATCAAGCAGCTCCTTTAGTTGCTTCTCTCAATTCTTCCAATTCATGGGGTGCCATGCAATAAGGCGCCATGGCAGGCGGTCGAGCTTCAGGCACCAGCTCAATCTGATGATCCACCTCTCTTTGAAGCGGTAGCTTCTTTGGCAACTCGAGGGGCATCACATCCTTGAATGAGTCGAGGACTTTGGTTACCTTCGTCGAGACTCTATTCCCTTCACCCTTTTCGTCCTCGGTCTTCAAGGCAGCTAGGATGGTCACCTCACCCTTCTTTGCTTCCTTAGTGAGTTGCATTGCTGAGATCATCTTTCGATCACGATCCGATTCACGATGGATCCGGATCACGTATTGACAATGCTTGTCCAACACGCATATACACTCGGCGAAAGGCAATATAACAGCATGGATCTTATCTAGGAATTTTATCCCAATGACAAAGTTGTAGTCATCAAGGGGAATTACCTCTAGTGTCTCATTGCTCTTCTATGGCCCGAGTTGTAGCTCAACGTCCCTCACGACACCGATTGAAGGGACCTCCTTGGAGTTTACCGTCTTAAGCCACTCGGCTCCCTTCTCAACCCGTAGGTTAAATCTCTTCATAGCTTGTTTTGATATGAAGAGATCAGATGCTCCCGTGTCCACGAGCACATTCATTGTGGAATCTCCAATCCTTAAATCCGCGAACATCAGTCCTTTAGGCTCCTTCACCTTCTTAAACTTGATTATGCTAAGGACTCGCAACAAACCCAACTGTGATTCTTGCTTAGGCTCATCCACTTTGCAAAGGGCAGCCAGCTTAGCCTTATTTGGGCAATCCCGCGCCATGTGTGGACCATCACAAAAGAAACATTTGTATTAGCATACCTTCATTTGTCCTCCTTCGCTCGACTCCGCATAAGCCTTGTGAGGGTTAGCCGGTGGTCTACCTCCGGTCGGGCGGTTGTATCTCCCCCGATCTCCCCCACCAGTGGCTTTATCCCTCATACGAGCGTTCGATTGAGATGTGAAAGGCGCCTTATACTCCATGAGCGATTCAGCCACGGTCATAGCCGTTGTGAGATCTCCCACGTTGAACCGTTTCAATTCCTATTTAATCCATGGCTTGAGACCACTCATGAACTGGTGGAACGCTTCATTCTCATTCATCGAAGGGATTTGGAGTAGCAACTTCGAAAACTGCTTGATGTAGTTGCGCATACCACCATTTTGCTCAAGATGCTTCAGTTCGTCACAAGCTTCCTCCTTCGCATAAGCGAGAAAGTAGTTCCGTTGGAACTCCTCAACAAATCTACCCTAGGTTGTGATAAGATCCCCACACCTATCATTCGAACGACGATGCCACCACAACAATGCACTATCAGCCAAATACATAGATGCAGTGTTTACCTGTGTTTGGTCATCCTTGATCTCCATAGCTTGGAAGTACTGCTCCATGTACCATAGGAAATTATCCACGTCTTTGGCCACCCACAAGCCCTTAAATTCCTTCAGCTTAGGTGTGTCCACTCGTGGACCTTGCACGGTGATCACCACGTTCACGCGTGTAGCTTCCGATTCAGCGAGCTTACCCCTGAGCTCCACTATCTCCACGCGCATGGCTGCCATCATGGCCTCCAGAGGTTCATACCGTTGTGTGAGTTCTTTCCTTAGGGTCCCCAACAACTCATGTTGGAGTTCTCCCATGCTAGTCTTGAGCTCTTGCACCTCAAGTACGAGCTCTTCCCTTCCAACATCTACTCCATCCACGGTCTGGGTCAGGTCGTCGATCGATCCTTGGACATTGGTGACGAACAACTCTAGCTTCGTCATGCGATGCAAAAGATCCCCCATTGGATCCCTTGAACTTGAACCACCACGGTTCTTCTTTCCTTTGGCAACGCCTTTCTCAGCATTCCTCCTGCGATCAACGTAGTCATCACCCATGGCGAGCGCCTTATCGGATCGTGGATCAGCCATTGCGCTTGGAACGACTTGTTCAGATATCACTTGTCATGGGCCGATTGATCTAACGTTCCCTTACCTGTACGGCCTTAGAAATTTCTCTCAAGTCAGCATTTCTCACACTCAACTCACAAGGATCGTAGAGAGAGAAACTCTAGAGAGAGAAGCTCTGGATTGTATTTACTTGTGAATGAGATGAGTACAATGAGGGGGAAGAGACCCCTATATATACTAATACAAGGAAAACCGTATTCGTAGATCTATCCTCAATCTAACGGTGGAGATTACATCTCCCCGACTACCAACTACCCGCATTTATCACATATGAATACAATTAATGTATCGCTTGCCCCCAAGAGTATTCTAAAAGACTCGAGAAAACTCTAGAACTCAGGGATACAGGCCAAGGGTCGCTTGATCCACGGATGTGTCACGCTCGTCCCTTAGAACCCTCTTGGATTGGCTTTCTTTCGGGCCGTGACATGTTCATGAATGAGTTTGTAAGGCATCTTTTATATTATGTGAGACTTGAGGATATTAAGCATTTTTTTCCAACAATCAGGTGCTTGAGGCTTTTCAAGCATGTGACCACTTCCCCATGTGCCTAACATGCACCCATTCGTACTCAAAACAAGTATTTGTTAAGTTTGGTGGAAGAACTTGCCCAATTGACTTTTCATATCATGTAAAGGGTTTTTTGAGAAGGTGCTTATATTGTATTTATTAAACATGCATAGTAAATAATTTGTAAAGTATTGATTATGCATATCATGAGAACAATTAACACATTAAATATTACAATATTTTTCATTTAGTTGATAAAAAAGTGCCATAGAAGCACTCTTTAGAAAAAAAAAAATTACGTCAATATGCTAGTAAGTTTCAAAGACTCCCTTCAACTATGCTCTCATAAAGTTCCTAGGAAGCTCAAATAAGCTATCGTCCTCTGTTTTTTATCCGATTTGCCCCCACTACAAGTATTATATTGGACCGTTACTATATTATCATGAAGATCTAATCACATGTTGACAGAACGTATTCTTGCCATACTTACAAATATGATTTTTCACTCAAAAAGTGGTACATCAATTATAAAGATTACTACGATTTATTATTTACAAATACTTACAGAGCTTGCCCTGGAGAAATCTTCCTAGAGCCATTCCTATTGTGTCTCTCGAGAGATGGCTCTAAAGAGAATGCTCAAATATTATGATAAATATGATAACTTTGTACTACTTGTGCTTGTATAAGTTTTCGCTATAGTCAATGCTTTTTCAAACTTATGTATAGTTAAAAATAAAAAAATATTTTTTGTAGTAAATGAAAACTAGGGTGCGCTTGTTAAAAAAATATTTCCGACAATAATTTTTATTCAAATTTTTTTCCAAAATTTTATTCCCTAAATGATTTTTTTAGTAGAAGAACACATTTGATACAACCTTAAAATTTCTATTCTCGAAATAGAAAAAGAACATAAAAGATTTTGGTAATACTCTCAAATTTTTTTGTGACGTGAAATTTTTTTGAAATTTTTAAATAATTTTCTAAGATTTTTCTTCTTTTGTTTTAGTTTTTATTTCTCTTTTTTTCCTCCCTTCTTCTTCCACCTCTAATCAGTTGCTGGGCCTTAGCAATGGCTCTAGCCAAAGATGAGGGCTGGTGAGGTCGACCTCACCATTTGTAGGTGAGGCTTGACCTCACCAAATTTAGGTGAGGTTGGCCTTGCCCCTCAACATTGCCTAGCCACCTTGAGTAGGGGTGAGCGTGGTTCCCGAGTAGAATCGGGAACCGGAGAACCACACCGGAGGGTTCGGTTCTGTGGCACCCCTCAACGGCCCCCAATCCATTAGGGTCACCACATTGTTTCCTCTACCTGGATATCCCTTTTTATTTTATTTTTTTGGACTTCCGAGAAGTCATATGGGGGTTCTTTCATATACTTGATTGGTCCCTACGCAAAAGTATGGCGGAAGCGTATCCAACAACTCCCTTCCCTATATTAAAAAAAAAAAAAATGCACACCAACTAAACATTTTTATAGGTAAAAGCCGAACACTTTCATTTACTTAAACCAGATGGACATCATTCGTCGGTACACCAAAATGTCGTAGTCTTCTATACTCGGCTATATTTCAAAAGATGACCAACATCTTTTCCAACAGTCATTTACTTAAAGTCCATCGATTAGTGTTGGCGTCCAAAAACTCCTTCCTCTGCCGTCCTCCTCCTCATGGTCATATTCAATCACTTGATCCTTCTGTTGGTGGCGGTGGCAGCAAAGGTATCTTGTCTAGTCTGAAATGTTAGTCCCCCAACGGGGTGAGTACAACCACTCAGCAACAAAAGATCCGTTAAACTATACTATGCAAGCCATCACGATCTAGTTTTATGCAAGATAGACAAGACAGTTCATCAAGGAATGAGTATGCATCAGAACCATAAAACTTTTAGTGTAATAACCAGTGTAGTTCCAACAAACAAGATGCATCATGTCCAATCACACAGGTCCCGATCATAGGGCCAAATTGTTATGACACGTTACATTCCATGCCATACAATTTAGTCTCATAAGCAAACCGCATGCACTCTTAGTAGAACCATCATTTTTAACATTCAAAAGGTTTTATCCCCCCAAAGGACCAATGTTTGCGTCCTTCTAGGATTTCGCACCCAACCTGGCGTTGCGAAAGCCTTCGGGCATCCAAAGGGCATCAACTCATTCGAGCCTTTGGGCATCTCACAACCCCAGTTGGCATCACGAGAAATCACTGGGGACCATAGACATGGTTACCCCTAACCTTCGAATTGACGTACAGACAAGCATACAACCGAGCATCCCGATGCTCCCAGGGAAAATCTCTGGGCATGTATTCATAATACAACCAGGCATCTAAAGGGCATCGACTCATTCGAACCTCTGGGCATCCCAACTCCCAAGGCATCGTTAACCCAAGGGTCCAACGGTAACAATTAACATCTTAATTTCTAAAAACACTTTTCAATGCAATGACAAGATGTCACATGATATGCTGAATGCCAATATCATTATCTCAAATAACAACTCAAGATGCATTCACCTTTGGGACAAATTGAGCAAATTCGAAATAAAACAGCTCAAACATCACAATGCACAGTTTTAGTAACAATTTCGGAATAACCCCTAAATGAACTCAGAAAATTCTGAAATTTTAATATGTTATAAACAAGACCTAAAGGAAAAAGTTTCATGAAGAACACTGAGTCATATTCATTGTATATCAAGATTAGTAATTGATATATTCTTTACTAACATTCTGTAATAGCTTCCAGATTTAACATTTACAGAGAAAATCGTTTTCCTGACCAAACCTTGTCCATTTATTCTCAAATTTTGATATGTTATTCCTAAGGATGTGCCCTACAACTTTCATTAAGGGTTAGAAGTCCAATTCTATCTATAAAATTACAAAAAATTCATGAAATCATCAAAGTTCATGCTGTCTTCTACAGTACAGCTTACTGGTTCAAGGTAAATACTCTTACCAACACATTTTCTCATTAACCTTACTATAACTAGATGTGAAATTTGATCTAATGAATATTATCTCATGTAAACTTATTCTTTTCCTTATCTTAATCATTAGAAATCAAGGCGACACAAAATAAAAGGCTTTCTACGTATATTTCTCTAAAATAGAAACAACTTATACAGTCTTCTTCGTTTCTAGCTAAATCAAACTGTTAGTTTCTCTACCAATTTCTTTTACAGCAACTTAATACTCTTCCACAGCATCTAAGGTAATCACAATAGGTTTTTACTCTCATAGAGACCTTCCACAACTCAGTACAAAGCAAATATTCACACTTTGGTTCACCTACCGCAACATACCTCACTCTACCTCACTCGACAACCACCACTACACCTTGCTCGACTAACACAGCCATCTTACACTCAATTCTCGAGACATACAAGACTCTAATGCAACATGCAATGACTTGTAGCTTCAATTTAGTACTCATCTAGCTCAATCCAACACAAAACAGCAATGTCCCATTTAATCCTCCACAGATCAGCATTCAATCTTCATCTCAATCATCCAAAAACCCAACATGCAGTTTCCATTTCAACGTTTTCTCAAATCTACCAGCACTTCACCGGATAGTCACAACATGCATAACATAGATTAATGAACGTCTACTTGCCTCACTCCTAAGCTCGATCGGCAAACAAAACAGGAAGCTCGGGACCTCGTGTGTGACTCAATGGCAACGAAGACAGGCGGCATCGACAGTGGCAGCATGCGTGCACGGCTAAGGACGATTCTTCTCCCCTCTTCTCCTCTTGCCGTTCACTCTCTCGCAAGAACTCTCTCTCTCTCTCTCTCTCTCTCTCTCTCTCTCTCTCACTTGTCGCTGCTCGTCCGAGAGAGAAAACGAGAAGAAGAAGAAGATAGGTTTCAGCTTCTTCTTCTTTTTTTTGGAGAGAGAGAGAGAGGTTATGAGAGTTAAGAGGGGAAATGGGGTTATGGTCTCCTCCTTAGGCTAGGCTAATCATTAGCAAATCTAATGATGATGTCTCCTTTGCTTGTTTTCGGTTTAGTGGAAATAGGAAAACCATGGGTGATGCGAAGAGAGGAGGGGCTGTCATGGCTTCCATGCATAACCATTTTGCCATCTGTCGTTTGCCATCCATTAACAGTTAATCCATATCGTTAGTCTGTTCATTTGTATCTATTGTTTTTCATTTAATTCCCGATTGATTTCACTTGATTTCAATCCTCTTGTAATTTTACAAAGTTACGACATTTTATGACATATTAACTATTTAGTGTTAGTCTATAAAGAATTTATCACAAGAAACATTAAAATTAGAAATTTACTTTAGCATTACAATCACTAATCAAATTATTATAATCTATAGACTTAATTGAAAATAAAATCACCCGGGCCTAAATATCCGTCTACGGTCCAACAGGCTCAAACTACAATGATCACAGTCCATCAAACTAAATTTACTAATCTAACAATTCTAAATCTTGGCCCGCTCTAAGTTAAGCCCAAGCCCAACTCTTCCATTCAGCTTATCAAACCCAATTCTAAAATTCATGTGGCCCGCTTACTTCTTGAGCCGACACATTCCTCATGGTCCATTATGTTCACTTTCTAGCCCAATCTAAATTAATCTAAGTTCCTAATGACTCTGATTACACTAATGAAGGTCAATGAAATTTGGGATGTCACAAGTTCGATTCCCAGTTCTAAAGAGACCGGTTTGGTTCCCGATTCTAAAGAGACCGGTTCCGGTTCCCAGTTCCCTTGTTCTGGGAACTAGAACCGGTTAGGTTCCAAAAAAACCCTAACAATTTTAATGTTTACCCTAGTCTCAATTCTCACTCAGTTCACTTCACACTTCACACTCACATTTCACCTCTGTCTCTGCCCGACACTGCTCGCCCTCGACAAGTTCCTCGATGAATCTCCACATGGAGTCGGACCTCAAGTCCCTTGACGAGTTCCTCTCGAGCAAGACCTACATCTCTAGGTAACGCTTCCTCAACAAACCAAGCGATCACTTTCTCGGATCTCCACACGGAGTCGAGCCTCAAGTCCCTCGACAAGTTCCTTTCCGACAAGACTTGCATCTCCGAGTAACACTTCAATCTCTCTCTCTCTCTCTCTCTCTCTCTCTCTCTCTCTCTCTCTCAATTCTTCGCATGGGGGATTGATCGGTCGATTCAGTATCTTGGGCCCCCTTGCTTGTTGGGGATGTTTATCAACGTCGTTTTCAATGGCAAAGATCAGTTCACGAAGGAGGAAGGATGACATCAAGGTGTGCGTTGCAATCTCGAGAAGCCTGGAGGCTCGTTCCTGAATGCCAACAAGTGGTACGAGTGTGTGTCCTCACATCTCGCCTCAAGGTTCGTTTCTCTCCTCAATTTGGCTCTTATTTAACCAGTAAATAAATTCTAGATTCAGCTTCACATATTTATTTATCCTTTGGGTCTATTGTGATCTTTTCTTCTACGTGGTAAGTATGCCGTATCCTCTATTGGTTTGAGGTTGAATTTATGGGTTTTGATTGGAATTTGGACATCCTAGCCACTTGGGCTGTTCCTGGCTGTGCATACTTTTCCTTTTTCTTTTAGAATCTTTATATGGCATTTCTTGAGTAAAGAAGTCATTCTTTTTGTCTAACTCACCTAAAGCAACATGGTTTGAGCTATTAACATTAGTGCAATGCAGGTCCTCCACAATATTGCGGTCGCCGAATACTTTTATGATGGCTGTTCAGATCCTAGGAGATTGCTTGAAGTACTGAATACTGGCAAGGTGTGGCACTCCTTAAAACCCACTCTCTTCAGAATATGCGATCCACTCCTTATCCAGAAGTATATGAAAGGCTTTTAGGTTATTTGATTTTTACTCTAAGCTATTAAGTTTTGAATCAATCTTGATATGTTGCGTTGGGCACAGTGGGAGTAGGGAAGAGAGAAACACTGATAGTTGCTTCTAAATTATCATCTAGACATCGATGAAAGAGGTGAATGACTTGGAACTTTGTCTAGAATTTTTCAAAAGGGCAAGGGCAGAGCCTTTCTTATACATTGTGTGCTATTCATTAAAAGGCTCTTCTCCATTAAAGAGTGGTGAAACTGGTGGACTTCGGTCTGCTTTGGAGAAAATTAGTATAGTTTCTCAACACATTGAGAGTGAGTCTGATGAAGTGGAGGAAATTCTTAGATTGTTGTCTAGACAATGAGGAAGGTGATAGCCAAATTTGAAGTTACCTTGGAAATCCAACCAAGTGCAAGAGCTAAGAATTTGTTGATTGGCAGACTTAATTTCTGGTGAAAAAGGTGTCTTCTTTGACAAATTATTGTGAAATCAAGTAAAGGATGCAAATTTTTTTATGCGCGAGATATTATCACTATAATCCTCCATTGGCCATTGAAGGCTGAATAGTGCCTTGGCAGTCTTTGCAGAAGGTATGAGTTGTTAGTAAATGGATGTTAGTCATCAAAGATGGTAAAGAGAAACCTGATCATGTGGATTCCGTGAAAATTGGTTATCTCTAGTTTTTTACTATGAGGAAAACTTGTTCGGAATAATAAGTCAGGCTGGAAAGGTAGTAATGGAACATCAACAAAGAAAGGGATGGTTTCATCATCTACACCTATCTCTTAAACTTGTATCGTGTAGAGATGTAATCCTTACGAAGGGTCCCATGTATTTTCTAGTCTGAGGATTAACTTAAGATAATTTTTGGTGTAACTCGTGGCTCCCTGGGTCAAGATTTTACAAATGCAATTGCTGTCTCGATTTTAGAGAGTTTATCTTTGTACACATGGATCCTGACTGTGTGTTGGCACCTACGCTCCTTTAGTAGGTGTTTGGTTTTTCCATTAGTCTAAGTCCTTCCTCTATGTTTTTTTCTTAGGTAAACTATTGTGAAGTATGCAGCATGATATATTTAGAGCTAGAAACCTATAACTGCAAGAGATAACTTGGCATACATGGCATTCGGAAGGTTCCACCTTGTGTAAATTATGCATTCGTAGTTAACTTGCATGAATTATTCATAAATTCATAGATAAATAAAGCATCTCTAAGTGTTTTTTTATCAACAAAGTAATCGTGGAAGAGATAGGTCCAGCTTGTAAAAGGAAGAGAAGTATTTAGCTGTTAGCTTTGGTTAGGTGCATTTGTAGATTTTCATTTCATTCCATGGGGTGGATCCAATAGTTTGATTTCTTCCCTTGTGATATATATGATATCTAAATAAGGAATGCTACTCGTTGGAAACCCATAATGGAAACTCTATAAGTACCATCAAAAGATATGCCAATTTTACATTATTGGATCCAAATATTACATACCATCAAACCAGATCCAAACTCACATGCTCAGATCCAAATATACATGAAAAGAGAAGTCGATTTTATCCATAACATCTAGTCGTACTTTCTATCATGTTATCTTTCTAATTTTTTTTTTTTGGTTGATTTTATCCAGAGAAAAAGTGGAGCTTGCCCGTGCATCTTTGGAGCAGGGTGAGGTTGTTGGCAACGTCAGCAGCAAAGTCATTGTAGGTCCTAAGGGAAGTTCTACCATGGCACAAAAAACAAATTCATTAAATAGTGCCAGTATTCTTTACACATACGAGTTTAACTCTTTTGTGGCAACATTTAATATCATTCGTATGAAGGCATTATTTATTTTCAAGTTAAATTTCTCTGTATTTGATGGAAGAAGGTTGAGAAATGTCTTTAATATTGGTTATATTGTCTAACATGTTGTCGACCTTTTTGTTTATAGGCTGTCATATGGTTCCACCTCCATGAATATGGCAAGGCATTATCCATCCTGGAACCATTGTTTAACAACATTGAACCAATAGATGAGGTACTAAAATTTGCCATCTACAGCTTTATTCCCTCCCTCCCATCCTTTCTCTCTCTCTTTCTCTCAATTGTCAGCTTACCACTTGTTGTGTATGTATGAACACAGACTGTAGCTCTTCACATATGCCTTCTGTTGGATGTGGCCTTAGCCTGCCATGATGCAGCAAAATCTGCAGTGAGAAGCTTGTCTGTTCTTGATATTGATGCAAAGTCTCTAGTTTCTGATGGAATTGCGTTATGGACATTAAGGGGCTTCTTTTAGTTGAGGAAACAATTTTGTCTCTTTCCTTCTTTGTTATAGTTCAAATCTGAAAATGAAACCAAAAAAAAAAAAAACAAAGAACCTATTGGAACTTAAAACCGACCCCGGAACCCGTGACAAGATCGGTTTTAAGTTCTTGGTTCTAATGGGTAGGTTTTAGGTTTCAAAAAATGAGGAACATATACCAAGGGTGTAACATCTTGAATTTTCGACCCATCCCAAATATATGAAATGGGCATTTCATCGATGCACCTATGATCCTTTTTTCTCTGAGCTGATCACTCACAAATTAACCAATCTATTGGGTGAAGCCGTTAAGGGATATAATCGCGGTAAAATTCCTAAAAGCTACCCGATAGGTCGAATTGGACTAAAATCGCATCCGGTTGATTTTAACCACGAAATTGAATTCGGTTTCGAAAATCGAACGTTCGAGCATGTCACGGTTCATTTATAGGATATCGTCTTATCTTTCGGAGAAATTCGATCGAGTTCGAAATTTCTACGGAAAATCGGTTCGAATGATTCGGAAATTCAAATGGGCTTATTTGAAGGGAATTTTGGCTTTCAAGCTAAGCTATTTGGTGATGGGAACTTATAGGAATTTTGTGGGCTTTTTCCTTGGCGAAATTGGACATCAATTGAGGAAATTTATGTTGAAATGGAAGCTCATTTTGAAGAAATTCGGAACTAGGGATGGGGGTGCAACATTTGGCATTAAAATTGGATAATTTGTGGATTTATCTTCAAGAAAGTATCAGGGGGACCAAGTCTTCAATTAAGTGGATAACCTTGCTTAATTTTCCCCTTTTTCTTTGGCTTCTTGAACAAGTCTTGCCAGCTGCATCTCCCATCGTTGTCTCCCTCCTGTGCATGCCATCTTCGTCGACTTCCCTTCGTTTGCTACCCCTGTTTTCATTTCATCTTCCTACACTTTCAATTTCGTTGATTCTTGGCAACCGAAGACCCCATGACACCAGTAGCTACTTCATTCTGCTGCCTCACCATCTGCTACCTCCTCTACCGTTCCACCAAATTTTCCTTCTGTTTTCCCGCATGCCAGCGTCCCTCATCCCCAACGAGTCAAGCCACTGAAGTAGCCCCACTGAAGTCAAATAATCAGCAAACTCTTCCCCATCTTGTGGGATAAGTATACTATCAGTGCCAAAATTTGTGTACGGCACTCATTTTGGTGCCAAAAGTTTCCGTCGGATCACTTAAGTGCCAAATCGGAGGAGAAACGATCATTTTGGTGCCATCGGCGAAAGATTCTGACCAAAATGATTGCGTGATTTAAAAAAAAAATGAAATGTCCTTTAAACGACTTTTTTTTCGGTCCTCATTAAGAAAACGACGTCATTTTGCCGTCCTACATAGATAGCCTCACGAAAACAACACCGTTTAGCTCACATGGGGATTGAAATTAGGGTTTTCGCCACTCGGCCATCATCGCTCGGCCACCATTATAGTTGCTCGATCAAGTGAGCAAGGAGAGACTGAGATTGTTGCTCGAGCAATAAGTGGCAGGAAAAATCAGAGGCGAGGGCGGAGGAGGAGGAAGAAGAAGATGGGTTGAAGGTGCCATTGGTGCACTGCTACTGCTAATGCATTGCTGGTGTCGCTGTTGTTGAGCTGCTAGTACTGTTGCTGGTGCCGTTATGTGGCATCCCAAAATTCATGGCAACCTCCAGATACATTAAGACCTATGGAAATGTGATGGAAGTGTCATAGATTCATGTTGTGATCATTAGACCAAAGAATTGTAATAGATTAAGACTGAATACTTTAATGGGGATGTATCTTGTGTTTATGGGTAAATTAAGGTTGGTGCTATAGGACAATTTGATAAGGAGGATTATGGTTCTTGATTATGCACCTTATAGACTTGATTCTTATGGTTTAATGTTGCAAGTTTTTTGCCATATTATTTTGTGATTAGGTATTTATCTAAGTAGGAAATTAAGGTGGGATTAATTGGAATAATGGTGGGCTGGATAATTAAGAACCAAGCCAACCCATAGCCCCACCAATCCGCCATATGGGCCTGGCCCGCGAAGCCCAAAGGAGGAGGAGGAGATGCCGTCGACCAAGCTGGCCCAAGCGTAGCCAGATAGAGCCCATCTTGCATGGCATTTACCAACTGTCACCTACATGCAAAGAAATGATTACAAGCTAATCATGAGAGGGAAGAAATTAGAGAGGATGAGGGGGCGGATTAAGCGAGGAAAAGGAGAGAAAGAGAGGAAGTCGTCTGAGAGAAAGAGGAGAGAAAGAGAGAAAGGAAAGGAAGAAAGGAAGAAAGAAAGAGACCATGCGTGTGAGAGAGAAGAAGGAGGTCCATTCAACAATCGTCCACCTAGCTTGCTGCCGTTCGTTTGCGACCTTGCCTACCATCTTTGTTGCTGTTTGTGCTTGGATTAGAGGCAAGTAGTGTCCTAAAACCTACCCTTTGCTTGCTGTGATGTGTGTGTAGAAGATGGTGAATTTCGGTTATGGTGGATGTGATGAAAGGTCGAAGCTTTAGGGACAAATTCGTTGGCCTAGCATGCTGTTTTCTAGAAAAATCAGTCCGACCCTTCACGAGTTTGTGACCTACATGCGACTTTTTAGTTGAAATCTCGCTTCGATCTCTTAATAAAAAGTTGTAGAGAGCATCTTGAGAAGTAACATACTCAAATTTGAGACAAAACGGACAAGGATTGCCTGGTGAAACGATTTTCCTTTGGAGATATTAGATCTAGAATTTGTTGTGCTGACCTTTAGTGATTTCGATGACTGTAAAGTAGCTTTTTGCAAAAATCTCACTTTAAGTTCTTAATGAAAATTGTAGTTTACTTCTTGAGGTAAAACATATAAAAAATTTAGAGGAAATGAACAAAAATAGGTCGGTGAATCATTCTCCTTTGAAGAAATTGGATCTAGGAAAATGCTACCTCGACCTAGTATGATTCTGTGATTTTTATAAAATCATACAGTTAAAATTTGATCATATTTCCTGAATGAAAGTTGTAGGTAATATTTTGAGGTATAACATACTGAAAATTTAGAAGAAACGGACATATGTAGATCGGTGAAACGAGTTTCCTTTGAAAGAAGATAATCTGGGAAAACGACATCGACAACAGGGCGATTAATCATCTACATCTGTTAATTTAGAATGATTTGAGTTTTGATTTCTTCACGAGATATTTATCCTTAGGAGTTATCTATAACATATCAAAATTTCAGAATTTTTGGAGTTCATTTGGATATTTAATTTAAATTACTTCCGAAACTGTGCAAGCTGAAGTGTTAAAATTTTGAAGACTGTGATGCATGGACCATACTGTTTTGTGTGAGATTCTTTTGGTATGGTGTTTTTCATGAGATATCTGCCTTTAGGTCTCGTCTATAATGTGTCAAGTTTTCAGAATTTTTTTATAATATTCACTCATTTTCCTAGAGTTTTAACCAAAGGAGTGTATTCTATTTTATCTAAAAATTGATGTGTTTGCAAAAATAAATGAATTTTTCCATGTGATGCAATGCTTTGAGCGGTTGATTTTGCTGTATATGTGATGACATATGGCTTGTTATATGACATCAAAAGCTGGTTGAGACTCTCGATATTGATGCATCAAATACCATGTTGAAATTGAGATACATGTGTGAATATAAATTGAGATAATAACAAGACCGCCGGAGGTGTGAGCCGACGATGCCTCGGGAGTTTTGAGATGCCTGGAGTATGTGTGCCAGAAGCCTCGGAGGTGTGTGCCAAGGGGGATACCTCGTGATGCTAGTTTGGGTATGAGATGCCCAGAGTGTGTATGCCAGATGCTCGGAGGTGTGTGCCCGAGGTTCCTCGCAATACCAGGTTGGATGCGAGCGATAAATTGAGGGATGCAAACACTGATCCCTGGAAAGATAAAAATTGAGACTGTATCATGTGCATGGATGTGTACATATGACATGGTGATATATGCATGACTGCTTGATGATAAGTGCATGGTGGTATATGCACGTTGCATGATGATATATGCATGGCTGCAAAGTAAGGTATGCTTAAATGCATGAATAATATGTGTTATACTTATGATACCTTGATTATTCTGTTTGATGCACTGTGTAGTTTGGCAGATCTTTACTGCTGAGTGGTTGTACTCACTCATTTTGGGGATTAACATTTCATATTAGAAAGATACCTCTTTCACCAGTTGTGCGTGGTACCTTCTATGGCATACCTACTGACGTCGAGGTGGAGTGTACCGAGCATTTTTGTATTAGTATACCTGGTCTGGAGTATGTCCAAGTTCGAGTATTGGTGATGTACAACGTGGGTTCAGTCGATGGCCCTATCATCCAAGAGTTTTTGTCCGTTCATGTTCAACGCAATGGGGTGATGCTAGTGATGTTACCGCCGCCGCCGCCCGATGCACTGGGTTGGGTGTGATGGCAAGTAGGATTAGTGGGAGCTGGCGTTTTCTTTTTGGGAATGGTCGACACTTGTCGATAAAGGGATGTACATGTTTCATATAGGGTCGAGTTCTCTTTTGGGTATAGCCAAGTATAGTTAAAAATCTTGGCCTTTTTGTTGTATCGACCCAAAATGTTCATCATGAAAATATAAATAAAAGTGAATCGGCTTTATCTTTTCTTCTGGTGCGTTGTTAGTGTGCATTGCATTATTGTTGTTGGAGGGAGAGATGGTGAGACTTGTTTATGCTTCCGCTGATGAACTACGCTGGGACCTTTACAAAAAAAAAGAATGAAAAAGTATTTTACTGATCAACCCCTATGAATCATGATTTCACTAAAATTTAAAGGTTACCTTACCGGTATGTAGTAGGATGAATGTCAAGAAATCTGTGGCGGCCCTAATGGATTGGGGGCCATCGAGGGGTGCCACATGTTGCTGGTGTGGGTCTTCAAGGAAGAAGAAGAGAAAGAAGAGCCTTCCCTCTCTCTCTCAATTTGGGGGTTAGGGTTTCTAAGTTGGGGGAAAGATGCCAAACGGCATCGTTTTGGTGTTTGGATGCTGACTCAACTCTCCGACAAGCCATGTCGGCTTCAAAAATTAATAATAAAAAAAGGCCACATTGGATTTCCGGCCAATTTCATCGACGTTGGCACTTAAATGATCATTTTGCAAAATTTTTGGCACTAAAATGATCCGACGAAAACTTTTGGTACCAAAATGAGCACCGTACACAACTTTTGGCATTAATAGTGCACTTATCTCCCATCTTGTTGACCGAAGCTACTCCAGCTTTTGCCGCAGCTCCACGTCCGCTTCTCTTCCCTCAAGCGGCGACCAAAGCTGCTGCCATCCACCATCACCTGTCCCCCACCGACATTCCCTCTCTCTCTCTATTTGCTACTGAAGTTCCTACGGCTGCCTCAACGTCAAAGTCCACTGAAGCTGCTCCTTCAATTCTCCTAGCAGCTGCCACCGTCAGCTCATGCCAACACATAGGTCAACACTAGTAAAATTCCTCCCCTTTTGTTGACTCCACCAGCAATGCATGAAGCTAGCCCACGTTCCTCTCCATCTTTGCTACTTCTCTCGATCAAAACCCAAGCAAAATTGTTGAGATAAAGCGAGTGATTGAACAATAATATAGACAAAAGAAGAAAATAAATCGAATATCAGATCTATGTGGTTTAGTCATAAAGACCTACGTCCACCGGGAGAGTAGTAGCAAATTTCACTATAGATCAAGCGATACAAAAAGATTATACACTCAAGTCACTCAAACACTCTCTCGGTGTTTTTCAAATCCCAATTTAACCCCAAACCTAACTCACGACACAAAATTACTGCACGTTCAAGCTCAAAACAATACACTCTATATTTCTTCAAAGCTTCACGCGGAATCTGGCTTGGCGGACGTGCGGCTTCACGCTCACTTCTTCTACGTAGGGCTTCTTTTTGCCGCTCACACCAAAAACCCAAAGAAGGAAATTATATCAGTTTTTATATGTGTGCCCAAGTCAAAGTTTGATCTGGGCCCACCACCACATTTGGATTCTTACACAAGCAGAAGACTTCACGCCAAGGTGCAGTGGAATTCGGCCATCAACGTGGAGTGTGTGTGTGCGACCTTGGGCCCCACCAACTTCCTCTTCACATGCAGACTCCATGAGGTAATTCGCTTCTTATACGTGTGCCCACTTGGGCCCACGGCCAGATTCCTTTTTCAACTTTATTTCCTCTCTAGTAAATCCGTTGCGAGTTTAGCGAATCTCAAACTCGAGTCATAAATTTAACAATCTCTACCTTGGCTCGATGTTTGAGCCAAATTACAATCGCTTCACAAAGATTCAAATTCTGTTACTACTTTCCCATAGCCTCGATGGGCTCAACCACCACAGATATTATCCAAGTCCAAGCTTCGCTTGAATTTCACCCTAACTGAGGACCTCATCAAAATACCAACTCCATATGTAGTTTTAACTACTTCGCAAGAATTTTTCAACAACCTCCTCAATCGCAGATAAAGTAAAATCATTATTGCATCCATATCTATCAGGAGATCGAATACGTACCTTGTTAATTTCAGCAGTCACAGCAACCATTGGCTCTATAAACTCCACCTCGCTATGAACACCATCTATATTGATTACTTTGCAACTACCTATACTCGCTACCTTAGGAGTTTCTAGTCGCAACTCCACCTCAAGCTGAACACCGTCTAGATCTGTACCAACACTGCCACAAACACTCCTAGCCAGAAGTATCAGAGACTTGTCAAGGGTAACTTCTCTGCTATTAACAGATGAATTTATATCTAGGCACCACAACAGATCGCCCCGCTCACCTTGTGCATAGTCATGGAATATGCATCTTGTCCTCCATTCGAGCTTACCATCACTCACTCGAAAATAACATGAGCAACCAAACATTCTAATAATAAAATATCAAGCAACGTTACCTGACCTCACTTCTTCAGGAGTTCGCCATTCAATAGCAATTGATGGGGATCTATTTACCAGGCATCTTATCGTACTAAGCACATCAGCTAGGATTCTCCTAGCAACACCAACACTAGAGATCATTTTACAAGCCGTCTCTAGTAATGCTCTTCTCGTCAAATTTGCAAATTGTTGTGATTTATTGACACTGGTGCAGTTAAACATGTAGAATTTATTTGCCAGCTCCAAGCAAAATTCCATACTATTATCAGTCTACACATGCTTGATCGACTTATCAGTCTTCATCTCGATCAAAGCTCCTAACCGCTAGATTTTGACACTAGCATCAAACTTATGCCTTGGCATAAATACCCAGGTCTTCCTTGAGCAGTCAAAAGACTCTCGAACAGATGCATCCGACGTCTTTGCAGCAAAATTTGTTACTATCTCACCTTGAAGTTTATACAAGCCTTCGTGCTTAATTCCTTTCATTATCACCAGGGCACCTCAAATAATCTTCAGAAATCCACCTTTTAAAGAATACCCGCAACCAGCTGAATCTAGAGCACCCAAGGAAATTAAAAACTCTTTCAATTCTGGAACATGCCTCACTCCAGTCAATGTCCTCACGATACCATCATGCATTCTGATTTTAACATCACCAACAACCACAACATCGCATTTAGCGTTGTTCCCTAACTAAACTTTACCACTACCCGTGCACTGATAAATGATAAACCAATTTCTATTTAGTGTCACAGGAAAAGAACAACCAAAATCCATAATCCATCCATCAAGCGATGAACCATTAGTGACAGAAAATACATAATCGGCATTATCCACTACAACTACAACATTATCTGCAGAATCAACTATAATTCCCTTACCGTTCTCATTCTTCAGCTTAAGGCAATCCCTTCTAAGATGCTCCCTCTTGTCACAGCTCCAACAGACAACATTAGCAGTCCTAAATTGACTACGTCTGTTCATATTAGTATTACTCTTACCCACACGTGTTACAGATCTTCCTCTATTTTCACATACTAAAGTAGTAAATACAAATTCACCAAATTCTCTTCTATGAATATCCTCGCTCAGAATCAAATTTCGAACCCCATCAAACGTCAAGCTTGTTGACCCAGATGAATTACTAACAGCAGTAACAATAGTATTCCAACTATCAGGCAATGAGGATAACAGAATCAAAGCACATACCTCATCTTCAAAGTCAATCTCAACTGAACTCAATTGATTAACAATCACACTGAATTCATTGATATGATTTGTAACTGACGCACCTTCGCTCATCTTCAAATTAAACAGACGCCGCATCAAATAGACCTTGTTGATCGCAGAGGGTTTCTTGTACACATCCAACATGGCTTGCATCAAATCAGCAATGGACTTCTCCTTCAAGATATTAAACGCGACGTTACGAACCAACGTCAGCCGAATAACACCCATAGCTCGTCTATCCAGCAAATCCCAATCAGCTTGCTTCATCATCTCTGGTTTCTTCCCAAACAAGGGCAAGTATAGTTTCATTTGGTAAATATAATCTTCAATCTTCATCTTCCAGAAACTAAAATCCTTCTAATCAAATCTGTTGATTCTCACTTTTACTTCTTCTGTCGCCATCGATTCGCTTCAACTCAGCCAAACCTGGCTTTGATACCACTTGTTGAGATAAAGCGAGTGATCGAATAATAATATAGACAAAAGAAAAAAATAAATCGAACACCAAATTTACATGATTCAGTCGTAAAGACCTACAAAGAAAGCAACAACGAATTTCACTATAGATCAAGCGATACAAGGAGATTACACACTCAAGTCACTCAAATACTCTCTCGGTATTTCCCAAATCCCAATTTAACCCCAAACCCAACTCACAGCACAAAATTACAGCACATTCAAGCTCAAAACAATACACTCTATATTTCTTCAAAGCTTCGCGCGGAATCTAGCTCGACGGACGTGCGGCTTCACGCTCACTTCTTCTACATAGGGTTTCTTTCTACCGCTCACGCCAAAAACCCAAAGAAGGAAATTATATCAGTTTTTATATGTGTGCCTAGGTCAAAGTTTGACCTGAGCCCACCACCACGTTTGGATTCTTACACAAGCAAAAGACTTCACGCCAAGGTGCCGTGGAATTCGGCCATCGACGTGGAGTGTGTGTGTGCAACCTTGGGCCCCACCAACTTCCTCTTCACATGCAGACTCCATGAGGAAATTCGCTTCTTATACGTGTGCCCACTTGGGCCCACGGCCAGATTCCTTTTTCAACTTTATTTCCTCTCTAGTAAATCCGTCACGAGTTTAGCAGATCTCAAACTCGAGTCATAAATTTAACAAAAACCATTTTGCCGAAGTTGACTCCAACGTTTCTCTATCTTGCCGCATCACCACTCGTCTCTCTCTCACATCCATGAGCCCGCAAGGTTTCGGCCCAACAACAGCTCTGTTTCTAGCATTCATTCTGGGGCCAGCAGCCCACAAGTGCAACAGCCTAACTTCAGCAAATCCCCAAGCCCAGCAGCTATTTGGTCCAATCCATTTGAAGCCCAGCGAAATCAACAGCCTAGTTCCGAGCCCACTTAAGGCCCACGAAGCAAGCCCAGCTACAGCCCAAACCTATGATCAAGCCCAGCAGTTGTTGTGGGCTTTGCAAGGCCTTTTTGGCTTGGTCTAAGTGTCCATCGACGCCGCCGAAAATTCGGAGTTCGGCCACCGTCACATCGCCATCGCAGTGTTCCGATCTTCGCTTTGCTCAAGTGAGTTTTACTCACTAATCCCTTATTAGTATGCTAATGATGTCTAGGGGTTGAATAGATTTAATTAAGTATAATTAGGTAGTTAGATTAGATTAGAATAATTAAATTAGGGATTTACCTATGTGTCACGAGCCGATCGATCAACTCTTGATCACATGTAGGTTGACCCGTGCGGCCTTAAGATTTTACCCTAAGCAGCCTTTTGACACTCACTCATAAGGATCTTAAAGAGAGTGACTTCTAGAGAGAGAAGCTCTGGTTTGTATTCACTTGAAAATGAGATGGTTTACAATGAGGAGAAAGACCCCTTTATATACAAGTATAAAGCAAACTGTATCCGTAGATCTCCTTCAAATCTAATGATGGAGATTGCATCTCCTCAACTACCAACTACCCGCATTTATTATATAATGATACAATTACTTTATCGCCCACCCCAGGAGTATTCTAGAAGACTTCGAGAAAACCCTAGTAAATAAGATAAGCGGAGGGTCGGATGTGTCACGCTCGTCCCATAGGAACCTCTTGGATATGCTTTATGTCGGGCCGTCACATTCTCCCCCACCTAATCAGGCGATGCCCTCGTCGTATCTTCAGCGTGAAAGGCTTCAATCTCCTTCTTGAATTGCCAAAGACTTTCCGCAGGCTCCCAACTTGCTTCACTCTCCGAAAGACCCTTCCATAGGATCAAATACTCTCACTTGGATGTACAATACTACTTCTATATGACTCAATCTGCCAAGATGCTCTCAACCTCTCAATCATACAAGGTTTTTGCCCCAAGTGGCACCCATTGCAACTCTCCTCGATCCGAATCTTCCTCATCAACTTGGAAAGATTTAAGCATACTTACATGGAAAACCAGATGTACCATTAGTTTTGGCGGTAGTTCCACCTTATATGCGACCTTCCCGACCCGTTGTAGCACATGAAATAGCCTCTCATAGCGACAGATCAACCCCTTATGCACATCCTTGTATCGAAGAACTACATGCAACTTGGCCAACACTTCGTCGCCAACTTGGAATTCCACGCGCCATTACTTCTTGTCGGCCCATTTCTTCATGCGTTCTAACGCCTCGTGTAGACACGCCCTTGCCAAGTCGACTTACTTTTGCCAATCCTTGGCAAACTTGTACGCGAGCGGACTGCTCCCCCGATAACCCGAAGCAATGACGCTAGGAGTATTCGGTTGCTACCCAGTTGCGACCTCAAACGAGCTCTGGCCGGTCGACTCACTCCGCTGTAAATTGTAATAGAACTAGGCTACGTCAATCAATTTCAGCCAATTTACTTGCATCATGCTCACATAGTGCCAGAGATAAATCTCCAAAAGTGCATTAACCCGCTCTATCTAACCATCGGTTTAGGGATGCAAACTCGTGAACATATTTAGCTCTGACCCCAGCAACTTGAATAGCTCGAACCAAAAACGCCCCGTGAAGCGAAGATCACGATTGCTCATGATCGTTTGTGGCACACCCCAGTACTTGACCACGTGCTTCATGAATAGCTTGGCTGCCTCCTCGGCCGAACAGTCCTTCGTTGCAAGCACGAAAGTCGCAAACTTGGAAAACATATCCACCACGACCATGAGAGTCTGACACCCTTCGGACTTTGGCAGGTTGATGATGAAGTCCTTGGAAACACTTTCCCATGGACGAGTTGGGACGAGAAGCGGCTCCAACAAACCAATGATGACCATTGTTCCAACTTGTCTTGTTGGCATACCAGACAAGTCTTCACATAGGCCTCCACATCATCCCGCATTTATGGCCAATAGTACCAATCTTCGACGAGGGCCAACGTGCGGTGGATCCTTGGATGACCTGCCCACTTTGAGTCGTGACACTCTCGCAAGATCTCCTTCCTAAGCTTCCCATAGAAAGGCATGCACAGTCGCCTTCCCTTGGTGTAAAGGAGCTCGTCCTCACACGAAAATTGTCGAGTCTTGCATTCATTTGCATACCCAATGAGGGCTTGAGGTCTTGGATTATGCGTCAACCCCTCCTTTATACGGTCGACCCAAGGACAACTCGATTGACTCACCATGTGGCTCATTAGCTCCGTCTTTCGACTCAGTGCGTCTGCCATGAAGTTGGCCTTCATCGGCTTGTACTCCAACACGTAGTCGAACTCCACAAGAAAATCCTACCATCGAGCTTGCTTCGGAATCAACTTCTTTTGCTTTTAAAAATAGCTCGTGGCCATGTTGTCTGTTCTCACGACAAACTTCGACCCAAGGAGATAATGCCTCCACGTCCGAAGGCAATGGACCACCGCGGTCATCTCCTTCTCTTGAACGGTATACCAACGCTCAGTATCATTCAACTTTCGAGACTCATATGCCATCGGATGACCATCCTGCAAAAGCAGACCACCAATAGCATAATCCGAGGCGTCAGTTTCTACCTCAGAGGGTTTGGTGTGGTCGGGCAACACCAACACTAGCTACTCCGTCATAGCTCTCTTCAGTCGATCGAACGCTCTTTGGCAACGATCCGTCCACTCCCACGGCTTCTCCTTCTTCAAAAGGTCTGTGAGCGGCACAATGATGCTCGAGTAGCTCCGAATGAACCGCCAGTAGTAGTTGGTAAGGCCGAAGAATGACCTCAAATCCATCACCCTCGTTGGTGTCTCCATTCGACAATTGACTAGATCTTCGCCATGTCCATTCGCACACGTCCACCCCTGACGATGTGCCCTAGAAATGGAACTTCCTCTTGGGCAAATACGCACTTCCCATGCTTAATATATAGCTCGTTCTCACGCAAGACTTGGAAGACTTGCCTTAGGTGTTCAACATGCTCCTCCAACGTCCAACTATAGACTACAATATCATCTAGGTAAACCACTAAAAATCGATCTAAGAAAGGGTGGAGCACCTTGTTCATCATTGTGCAAACGTAGCCAAAGCGTTGGTCAAACCGAACGACATCACGAGGAACTCGTAGGATCCATACTGCGTCACGCATGCAGTCTTCAGCTCGTCCCCTTCAACGATCTGAACTTGATAATAGCTCGATCAGAGATCCAACTTGGTAAACTACCGAGCTCCACTAAGTCGATCCAAGAGATCTGCGATGAACGGGATCTAGTACTTGTTCTTCATGGTCAACTTGTTCAGCGCCCAGTAATCGTTGCATATCCGGAGTCACCCATCATGCTTCTTTTGAAATAAGACCGGAGCACCAAACAGGGCCTTAAACGGCCGAATATACCCCGCATCAAGCAGCTCCTTGAGTTGCCTCCTCAACTCTTCTAATTCCGAGGGTGCCATGCGGTAAGGCACCATGGTAAGTGGTCAAGCATCAAGCACCAGCTCGATCCGATAATCCACCTCCCTCTTAGGTGGTAGTTTCTTCGGCAACTCCGAAGGCATCACATCCTTAAATGAGCCGAGGATTTGGGCTACCTCTGTCGGGACTTCCTTCCCTTCGCCCTTGTCTTCCTCGATTTTCAAGGCTGCTAGGAAGGTCAATTCACCCTTCCTCGTCCATTTGGTGAGTCGCATGGCCGAGACCATCCTCCGATCACGGTCCGACTCACAATGGATTAGGACCACGCATTGGCAATGCTTGTCCAACACGCATATACACTCGGCGAATGGCAATATAACAACATGGATTTTATCTAGAAATTTTATCCCAATGACAAAGTCGTAGTCGTCAAGGGGAATTACCTTTAGAGTCTCCTTGCTCTTCCACGGCCCGAATTGTAGTTCCACGTCCCTCGCAACACCGATTGTAAGAACTTCCTTGGAGTTTACCGTCTTGAGCCAACCGGCTCCTTTCTCAACCCGTAGGTTAAATCTTTTTGCTACTTTCTTCGATAAGAAGAGGTTAGAGGCTCCCCTGTCCACGAGCACACTCATTGTGGACTCTCCAATCTTCAAGTCCACGAACATCAAGCCCTTTGGCTCCTTCGCCTTCTTGGACTTGATGGCGCTAAGGAGGTGCAGCGAACCCAACCGCGTTTCCTCCCTAAGCTCATCCTCCTTACACAGGGCAGCTAGCTTGGCCTTGTTCGGGCAATCCCACGCCATGTGTAGACCATCACAGAAAAAGCACCTGTACGAGCGTACCTTCCTTTGTCCTCCTTCGTTCGATTCCGCGTGAGCTTTGTGAGGATTAGTCGATGGTCTACCTCCAGTCAAGTGGTTGTATCGCCCCTGATCTCCCCCACCAGTGGCTTTGTCCCTCGGAAAAATGTCCGTTCGGGATGTGGAAGGCGCCTTATATTCTAAGAGCGATTCGTCTATAGTAATGGCCATAGTGAGATCTCCCACGTTGTATCGCTTTAACTCTTGCTTGATCCATGGCTTGAGACCGCTCATGAACTGGTGAAACGCTTTAGTCTCGTTCATCGAGGGAATTTGGAGTAGCAACTCTGAAAACCGCTTGATGTAGTCGCGCAGACTAGCCTTTTGCTGGAGACGCTTTAGCTTGTCACGAGCTTTTTCCTCCGCGTAAGCGAGAAAGTAGTTTCGTCGGAACTCCTCAACGAATCCACCCCCAAGTCGTGATAGGATTCCTACACCTATCATCTGACCGACAATGCCACCACAATAATGCACTATTAACTAAATACATCGAAGCAGTGTTTACCCATGTTTGGTCGCCGTTGATCCTCATAACTGGAAGTACCGCTCCATGTACCACAGGAAGTTGTCCACGTCCTTGGCCACCCGCGAGCCCCAAAACTACTTTGGCTTCGGCGTGTCCACTCGTGGACCTTGCACAGTGATCACCACGTTCATGCGTGCAGCTTCCGTTTCAGCGAGCTTACTCTTAAGTCCGCTATCTCCGCGCGCATGGCCGCCATCATGGCCTCCAAAGGTTCGTACCGTTGTGTGAGTTCCTCCTGTACGGTCCCTAGCAACTCGTGGCGGAGTTCTCCCATGCCAATCTTGAGCTCTTGCACTTCTACAACCAGCTCCTCTCTTCTGGTGTCAACTTCGTCCACGGTCTAAATCAAGTCATCGACCAATCCTTGGACATCAGTGATGAACAATTCTAGCTTCACCATGTGATGTGCAATATCCACCGTTGGCTCCTTTGAACTCGAGACACCACGGTTCTTCTTTCCTTTGACAGCACCCTTCTCGGCATTCCGCCCATGATCAGTGTAGTCATCACCCATGGCAAGCGCCCCATCAGATCGTGGATCAGCCATTGTGCTTGCACTTGGAGCAAACTTTCGATCTCATACCATTTGTCACGGGCCAATCAATCAACTCTCAATCACACGTAGGTTGACCCATGCGATCTTAAGGTTTTACCCCTAAGCAACCTTTCAATGCTCACTCACAAGAATCTTAAAGAGAGAGACTTCTAGAGAGAGAAGCTCTGGATTTGTATTCACTTGAAAATGAGATGGTTGACAATGAGGGGGGAGACCCCTTTATATACAAGTACAAGGCAAACCATATCCGTAGATCTTCCTCAGATCTAACGGTGGAGATTGCATCTCCTCAACTACTAGCTACTTGCATTTATTACATAACGGTACAATTACTTCATCGTCCGTCCCCAGGAGTATTCTAGAAGACTTCGAGAAAACCCTTGTAAACGGGATAAGCCGAGGGTCAAATGTGTCACGCCCCCCTCTAGGAACCTCTTAGACATGCTTTCTTTCAAGTCGTGACATATGCATGTTAGGAGAATAGTTAGTGTAATTAGAGAGTAGATAAGTCCTAGTAATTATTGAAGGAGTCTCGATAATTTTCTGGGCTCGTCTTGGCTTCCAATCAAGCATTATGGGCCTAAATTGGATTTATTGCATTTATTTAATAATTTTCGTAATTATTTAATTAATTATTTATTTTCTGGAAATTAGGCTAGGATAGCCAACAACCGAAATTTTATGCTGATTATCGTGGTGTAGTCTATTTATTTAAATGAGCTTTATTTTGTGCTGAAATGAATTGTTTGTGATTATTAGATTATTTTCCTGAATTAATTAATTTAGATAATTAATTGGAAAATAACCGGGTGTCGGTTGACAGCACCAAAAATGTTTTAGTGGACTACAGAAAATGGTGGGATTTATAGAAAGTGAAATTATGATATTCTGGCTAAGGCCGACCGTGTCCCCACACATGACTATTTTATCGAGAATGATAAAAGATGGAATTGATTGAATGGTTGGGTGGGGTGTGTTATATCAACCTACGGGCGATATGTCAGCTTAGATTGCGAGTAGTACACCAGTATACTATATCATCCTATGGGTTCTGATATGTTAGTTTAAATTGCGAGCAGTACACCGTTATACTATATCATCCTACGGGCTCTGATATGGCAGCTTAGTAAAGAGCAGTATACTTTGTCAGCTTAGTAAAGAGCAATGTCGATATACTATATCAGCCTACGGGCGATATGGCAGCTTAGCAGAGAGCGGTATACATTATCAGCTTAGATTGAGCACTGTCGGTATACTATATTAACCTACAGGCGATATGGCAGCTTAATAGAGAGTAGTATACCCAATCATCTCAAAAGCGAGCTATACTATATATTTATCAGCTTAATAGTGAGCAATGCTAATATGAACGGACTTATAGATAGTATGAGATGAGTCAACCAAGAAAGGGTTGAGATAACATGTAATCGACTAAGTCGATTGATCATTGATTCAATCTGATTGATGTAATGTGATGTGATCGTGTATATTTGATATATATATACTGACTTGCAGGAAGGAACTAAGGCCAAAGTGAGTCCTCTGACTCATGTTGTGCTTAGGCAGCCTCTAAAGTGTATTGGCTTCCTAATCAGATCTTAAGGGGTAGAACTTACTGAGACGTTATCTCACTGGTTATTGAATAACCATTTTTAGGTCCTTATGTGGAATTGGTGAAGGACTGGAGGCCCAAAGTGTAGAAGGCGAAGCCTGAAGAACTAATGATCCTATAGGACTAGTTAGTCATAGGACAATCCTCTTTTGATGGGAGTTGATTCCCTTTCTGCAGAATTTGTTTTATGAACCTATGGTTTAGAACCTAACTCAACAAATCAACTTGCATATATTTGCACTATGACTTGCAATGTATATAAGAGTGGTTGTTTTCAGAACTCAAATTTGAATCCTACTTCCTATCCCATTGCTTTATTGTCTATGGATTTTATATGCTTCCGCATGCGTATTAAAAAGAAAGGGTTGGCAATGCGTCCTGGGATGTCACTATTAATCTACCAAAGTGAGTGATGGGTGCGTGCCCGAGGATCGGGGCGTGATAGAGGGTAGGTTCCAGGTTTCAAACGGAACCTATAAAGAACCGAGAACCGCTCACCCCTAACCCTGAGGTTGGTTTGCCAATCATCGGCCATTGTTGATGCTTGACGATTGATTAGAACAGAAGGAAGGAGGAAAAAAAATGACCTTATTTCAAAATTTGTTCTCGAGTACAAAAAAGTATTGTTTTGTTACTTCTTTCTAATTATATTAGAATGCATGTTTAGATGATATCTAGGTTAGATAACATCTTGGAATTAAATTGCATGTCGAGATAAATTTCTAAGTTAAGATAGGATTGAGATTAATCTATTTCCTAACTTAAAACAAATAATATCTCACTTTAGTTAGTTTTTTATTGTTAGTAATTTTTAATTATGAATTTTTATTTCAAAAAATACAAAAATATCATGCGCATGTCATATAGAATTAGGTTCATGAAATGTATGTCATTTAGTAATTGTTACTAGGTCTATTTAATTAGAAATTGTTCATCATTAGAATTATACAATTTACTTAAATTGCATGACATATAGCTTAGATTTCATTGAACAAGAGAAAATCCTAAAAAATTTGAATGACTGCGTGTCAATTAGAAATCATATGTAGGGTTGCTGATATGAATTTTGACCTAATATTGCATATGCTTTCGTTACTATAAGATAAGTCCGGTAATTTATTTATTACTTTTTTAGGTGTTAAATTGGTGGTTTGTACACCCTCGTGGTCACCCTATATGTTAGGAAAGTAAATTAAAATCAATACAAATTACTTGCAAAAATATTTTTCTTGAAAATAAAAAGAACGGTACCAAAAGGGCATTAGAGAAATCTAGTGTAATCAAGTCCATGTGCTCAAAATATCTGGTTTGTAGGAGTAAAATAATTACTTAGGTGTCTAGTTGACCTACCGTAAACTGATTAGTAACGACTCATAATTGAAAAATCATTTGCATGTTAAGAATTTGAACCTAAGTCGTGAATTGATATGGGCTTGGAAGAGTCTGAGCTAAGTTTAGGCTTAATAATCCATTAGCTAAACCCTAGATGATTCATCCCCTCACAGTTGTAAGAAGTGAGAAGACCAAAGAACTAGAAAAGATATATAAGTCTGAGATAATTGAGGGTTTGTTTTGAAACTGTTTAAGGTCTGATCCCTAGTAGAATTGACCAATTCAATGCATAGAACAAGAAACCAAACCGGTCCTTGTGTGATTACTCAACTCTAATCGGCACCTTCCTCTTCTTTGTTCTCTTTGTGCTTTACATGCAATTCACACTACGAGGGTGTATACCTGCTCTCCAAGCTATTGACGGGCTCTCACCCAACAGAAAAAGTGTCAAAAAAGTCATAAGCTTATTGCATTTGTGCTAATATAATCCTAAACCTTTCATTAGTGTCAATTTAGTACTAAGCATTTTGATTCGTATCAATTCAACCCTAAGTATTTTGACGCAGTGTCAATTCAGTCCTTTCAGTTAATTTTAGCCAGATTTTGCTGACATGGATGACGGTTGGCTTACTTGGCACGGCTAGCACTAATATGGATAACTTTTAATAGTTTAATATTTTTCTTTTTTGTTTCCTTTATTTCATATTTTTTTCTCTTTCTTTTGATTTTCTCCTTCCCTTCCTTCTTCCTTCAGCCAATCGCCGATCGGCAATAGGCTAGAGACAAGGACCCTCACTGGTGAGGTCAAGCCTTGTCCATGGGTAGCAAGTCTTGAACCTCACTAGCCCTACGCGAGGGAGGCCGCCCTCACGACCTCTAGCAAGCTCATTAGACATTGGGCGAGGCACGACCTCACCGTCACTAGTGAGGGCAAGCCTTGATAGTGGCTAGTGATGCTCACCGGCCCTCGCCTCTGGCTAACCGCAAACCGATGACCAGCTAGAGGAAGGAGAAAAGGGACAAATAAAGGAAAGAGGGAAAAAAAAAGATTAAAGGAAATATATTAATCAATCAATCAAAAAATTAAATTATTATTAAAAAATTGTCAATGTCGGTGTCAATGTGTCACATAAGCCGAATAACATTCACGTCAGTAAAATTCAGCCAAAATTAGTCAAAATGACTGAATTGGCACCAAATCAAAAAGTTTAAAATTAAATTGGCACCAATACAATATATTTAAGATTATTTCGACCTTTTTCCCCTCACCCAACCATATCTACGTCGTTCTCCCCGAGCCCAAGCTCCAGTGGAGGCTCATGGCATCGAACATGGCAGCTCTTTCTATCAAGGCCAGCGTTGCTCTCCAAAATGTGGCGAAGCAAGGTGGGGACCACAAAAAGAGGAGCATTTAAAAGTCTCCTGACTGCAGGTGCGCTTCAATGGCCGAGCTCACGAAGATGACAGCGATGTAAGATACGGGAGCGAAGAGTCCAACATCAGGAAGAGCTTCACTGTGGATAGGAAGGCTGTCCGCGGTGCGAGCCTTTTCCAATTAGGGTCCGTGTGGAAGATGCAGAGATTATCTACAAAGATCTATTCGTTTAGGACAAAGTCTAGCACATTTTGTTAAAGCTCCAAAGATGGCTTCTACTTCTTAAATTGGGAAGTCGTTTTTCTTATTTTTAAACTTGAACTTTATGATTGACTCCATTTTTTGTGACTAGTTTATTTTCCCATTCTAAGCAATTTGTGACTAGTTTATTTTCCCCTGCTAAGCAATATAAAACTGTAAAAGCATTTTTGGATAAAATATTTTCCTACGAATAAACATCTTCTTGATAAGAAACTACAGCACGGCGTGGAAAAATTAACTGTAGACCAATTTAACCAGTCACTGTTCCATTTAGTTCAATTTAATCCAATGGTCTACATTGTAGCATTAAAATATGATGATCCGAATTAACCGGATGGACTTCCTTGACCACATAGAAGACCATTATAACTTCAATCAGTGAAGTACAATTTTAAACCTTAAGAAGAGCATTGAGATAATTCCGACTCCAACTTTTGATCGTCACATTAAGCCATGCTTTCAAAAGTTCCTCGAGTAATGTCGTTCCACACCATGAGTAATGAGATAAGAAACTAGAAACAACTATGGCGTCAAAGATTAAAATTTACCTAATGGAATGAGACATTGTAAAATAAGTCACATTATCCTTCTCTTTCTGTATAGGGAAAAGACCACCAAAAACCACAAACTTTGCCTTAAGTGACAGATTTACCCCAAACTTTTTTTTGTGACACGAAAAACCCCAAACTTTGCAAACTGTGATACATTTACCCCACTAAGGGCATTTTCGTCTTATTCTTTCTGTTTTTTCTTTTATTTCTTTTTTTTTATTTTTTTCTTCTTCTCTCCGCCGCCCCGGCGGAGGGAAGCCGGCGCCGGCAAGGGATACCCTCGCCGGACGCCAACGAGGGTTGCCCTTGCCTGGGCCGACGCCGGCAAGGGGTGCCCTCACCCGACGCAAGCGAAGGCGGCCCTCGTCGACGTCGAGTGAGGGCCTCCCTGGTGAGGGTCGCCCTCCCCTAGGCCGACGCCGGCGAGGGGTGCCCTCGCCCGACGCAGGCGAGGGCGGCCCTCCTCGGCGTCGGGCGAGGGCCTCCCTGGTGAGGGTCACCCTCGCCTGGGCCGACGCCGGCGAGGGGTGCCCTCGCTCGACGCAGGCCCTCATCGACGTCGGGCGAGGGCCGCCCTCGCCCGAAGCCGGCAAGGGCCTCCCTGGCAAGGGTCGCCCTCGCCTAGGCTGACGCTGATGAGGGGTGACCTCGCCCGATGCAGGAGAGGGCCTCCCCGGCGAGGGTCGCCCTCGCCTGGGCCGACGCCAGCGAGGGGTGCCCTCGCTCGACGCAGGCCCTCATCGGCATCTAGCGAGGGCGGCCCTCGCCCGAAGCCGGCAAGGGCACCCCTCGCCGGCGTCCCGCGAGGGCCGCCCTCGCCCCGTCGGCGTCGGGTGAGGGCCTCCCTCGCCAAACTCTCGCCAGATCTGGCAAGGGAGGCCCTCGCCCAACACCGACGAGGCCGACCTCGCCCGACGCCGGCGAGGGCCTCCCTCGCCAGATGTCGGCCTCCCTCCACTGGAGCCGGCGGAGGGAAGAAAGAACAAAAAGAAAAAAAGAAAAAAAATTAAAAGTAAAAAGACAAAAATATCCCTATGATTTAGGGTAAATATGTCACAAAAATGAAAATTCAGGGTTTTTTGTGTCACAAATGAAAGTTCGGGGTAAATGTGTTACGGTTAGCAAACTTCAGGGTTTTTCATGTCACAAAAAAAAGTTTGGGGTAAATTTGTCACTTTTAGTAAAGTTTAGGGTTTTTAGTGGTTTTTTCCCTTCTGTATATGTGGATTCTCATCTTTTGCAGTTGACTTGAAACAAAGTTTCTTGAATGAAAGCCTCCAAATCACCCGAAGGTTGGACGAACCATCCGCCACCTCGGCAACTATGCTGCTTGACATTATGCCTGTAAAATAGCAACCACCAAAGGAGCATACCCAAAGCATGAGACACCAACAGTAGCAGATTTTGTCATCATCAGGGACTATCTTGAAGAAAAAGGATGATTCTTTAGAAGCTTTTGCTTGGAAAACAATATTTCCAGGTAAGGAAACAGGATCACATAAGATAGGATAAGGTAGGATTAGAAATCCTTCCCATATCCTCCGGATTTTTTAAAAAAAAAGAATCATTTCTTATGTTTGGTGCAAGCCGAGATAGAATTCAAAATCTTTGAAAATCTCACTTGCTCATAGAGGTGATACTTTCCAAATCTAGGGCAATATTTTGTTGACGTAATCTCAAACGGCCGAGGCTAGCAACATTTTGAGCGGTCACCGTTTTCGCTGGAGCTCCTCCTCCTTTGAAATCTTTCAATTGTCAGCACAAAGAGTCTCAGATTTGAGTAGAGGACAGGATTGGACGTCGAAGCATCATGGAAAAATCAGGTGACGATCGTTTAGGACCGGCATACAAACACCCAAAACTTTGTGCATTTCGATTTTTTTCTTCTCCTTTTTCACAAACGACTTTTCGGTGTCGATCCATCGATTTCATCATTCATTGGCGATGGCCGATTCAGTTCAACGGTCATCAGAGGATAATCGGCAAACCAAATGGGCTAGACAGCAATGATGATCAGCATTGATTGAAGACAATGACAATTGCACGGTGGTCGGGAGTGATAGGCTGTTGTAGCAGTGATCCTGCACAGTGGTCCTGCACAGTGATAGGCTGTTATGGCTGTGTTCCTTGCACAGTGGCTGGCGAAACCAGACTCCGCCACTCCATCACTAGAAGTAAATTGTTATTCCATCACTAGAAGTAAATTGTTATGTTTCTTTTTTTATTAAAAAAAAAATTATTCAATCCAAGTCTATCCCACCCCTAGCCTGGATTTCTTATCCAGCATGTTATCCTGTCCAACTTTAAATCCAGACTACCAAATGCAACATTTATGCTCTATATTCAAGTTAGACTATGGGGAGTACACACGCGCTCTCCAAGCCGACGACAAGCTCTCGCCCAACCATATCTATTTCGTTCTCCCAGAGCCCAAGCTCCAACGGTGGATCGTCAGACGCGGCGGCTCTTGCTGTTGAGGCCAGCGTTGCTCTCCAAATGGTGGCGAAGCAAGGTGGGGACCACCGGCGGAGGAAGACCTAACTATCTCCCGTCTTGGAGGTGCACTTTGACGACGGAGCTTACGGAGATGACGATGTCAAATATGGGAGCAAAGAGTTCGAGCTCAACAAGAGCTTCGCCCTCGATGGGAAGGCAGTTCGTGGCACGATACTTATCCAATTACGGTCCGCGAGGAAGATGCAGAAATTATCCATAAAAATTTGTTGTTTAGAATGAAGTTGAAGCACGTTTTATGAAAGCTCCAAAGATGGCTTCTACTTTATAAATCTTTAAGGTTATTTTTTAATTATTATTATTATTTTTAAATTTTAAAACTTGCATCATCTGGTTGAGTCCATCATTAATTTGTGACCAGTTTATTTTCCACATCAAAAAAAAAGAAAACCCAAAAAAAAAAAACGTTTTTTGCTCAAAATTTTCTTGCAAACAAACATAGAACTATGTGGATACTACCAATAGACCGATTTAACCAATTGCCCATTCCATTTATCTGAACCTTTACTAGTGGTCTCCATCATATTATTAGAATATGACGATCTGGATTAACTAGACGGACTTCCTCAACCACATAGAATTCATCATAAAAATAATATAATTCGGTCATCGAAGACTAATCTTTGGTGAAAGGCATTCCGTTAGTTACAAGCGAAACATACTTTATTGAGTTCCCCACCATAAGACTCAACAGTTATACTTATTTGGAGTAGACATATAATTTGTCCACCCTCCCCCCACAATAGATTTGGTCCCGCTAACAAGATCTTCGTAATGAAAAATATAATGGGAAAATGTAGGGTTTTCTCGTGAGGCGTTGAACCTTGGATAGGAGTAGGAATTGTCTCTATTGCTTCCCACATGCTTCATGAAGGATCATGTCCAAAGCATCATGCAAGGAGCGGGTGTACAACTCAGAATCTATGAACCCTTGCTCAGCTCGCACAACTACTCTCAAATTTCCTGCATAGCTGATCATCGTTACTTGGAGAGTCTGCAAAAAGAAAACACGAAGAAAGTAGCGTTACATCATTGATGCATAGAAGAAAGTCACTCACGATTCAGACTAGTGAGAATGTGTCGTGGTAAATAAGAAAAACCAATTTCTCGAATTCAAAATTCTGTCGACTCTGAAAGATGGCATAGGAGCGCAGCTGTTGCATAAAATGTAACACATAGGTCATTGGACACCTCTATTTCCCAAATTTCATAATCTATATCAATATTTTCGGAAGATGATGCATGTAATAACTATGATACAGAGGCCTACTACCAATAAAGCATAGGTAATTTTGTGCTCTTGGGTAAATCAAACAATAATTACATAAATACCTCGGGTGTGCCAGTGACAGTGAAGTACATGCCCTTAATAGGATGATTAGCCAGGGACAATTTCTCCATTGGCCCTATAACATTGGAGATGATCATGCTCGAGTTTCTCATTGTCCTGTTAATGTGCCTCGCTACTGCCTGCAATGATTAAACACATTTTGTACAAGCGAACAAGCTTCCATTTGTGTTAAGGACAATATCAAAAACGAGTAATGCTAAATACACTTATAACCAATTTACAAAATATATGACAAACCACAAGAAATTATACAACGAGAGCGTGTCACGTTCATACCTATTAATAGCCTATCACATCACGTAACATATCGATTTTTTAAATCAGACATAAAATACTTATCATTTCTGATAAGTTAATCATCGCGACGTGTACATACCTCTGGGTTTCTGCATTTCTTCATCATTTCTAACAGCTTCCCTGTGAGAACTACACCAAAGGAGCTCTGTTTCCTCTTGATCGCCTCACGAGCTTTGTGGACAAACTTCAAAGGATTAGAGAACTCAGAATCGCTCGGTTTCACTTTCGGTATAGGTACATGCAAGAATGCAAAATTGTTTCCCCACGGTGATTCAGAATTAGGCCGGACCATGTCTTTCACTGACTTGTAATCTCGCAAATTCCTTGTATTTAGCAACACTAGCGCTGTGGAGTTGCTGCTCAAGTTCGAGTTTGGGCTCCCTCTTTGCATGTACAATCGAGTCGCCAAGAAGATTACCCCCATAATGACATCGTTGATAGTCTGTTATAAAGAGAAAATTCAAGGGAAAAGGACCAAGGATACATTAGTATTTTGCCCTTTAAGTCATTGCATAATTGATTGATCCGAAGCCCTCGGATTATTAATCAACTTTTGTATAGTAAAATAGTAAATATGCCAATAGTTCCAACTTGAACTTATTTCAAGAAATAATGTCCGCTAATGTAATGTTGATATATTTCTCCGTCAAATGTGTTACTCATGCTTGTTGAATGTGAATAAAGTCCAAGAAGGATTTAACGTTGGATCAAGAAAAATCCCTTTATTGTATTAATTGTCATGGATAATGCAAGTAAATGCTCAATATGGTGAATTAATGTTAAAAGAGACATGATTAAAGCTAAAAAATGTAAGTGAACTAAACGAGCTGATAAAAAAAAAAAAAAATCTGATTGGTGGGTTTGTTTAATAAAAATCAATGGTGCACCTAAACATTATATATATATATATATATATATATATATATATATCTAAAATCATGTAGATAAACACAAAATTATCTTTGGATGAAGAAATTAACTAGTTTTCTATAACTTAGCATCTATATATCTGAAAAAGAAACCAGTTTCTAGCTCAATTGTCTTTTTGTTGTCGAGGATGTAACGTTGTGCGGGTGGCTAGGAAAATCGTCTCGCACGTAAAATAAACATAAATATTATGCGCATTAATCATGTCATTTTCCTCGGTTAGAGTTGTACACCCTGAGTACTAGCTGCATACTAATTGACAGACTGAATATAATGAATGCCTAAAATAAATATCACCTAAACTGCACATATTTTGTGAATACGTTAGAAAACACAAATACTTTTGAGCTCGTTATGTGAAGGCGACCATTATAATGCAAAAGATTAGAGATGTAAAGGGTACCTCATAAAGTAAAATGCTAAAAGACTTAGTAATGCTTGTGCGATGCAAGAAGCTAGACTTAGTATTGTCTTTGAAGTGATATTAGTTACCACTCGAAGGCGAGACTTGATCTCTTTGATGCGATCTAATGAGAACGAGATCGCTGACAATGAAAATGGCCGAAAGCTCTCCAACCCACACCGAATCGGCGACAAATCATCTTTGAAACAAGTGCTTTTCAAGACGCTCCCACCAAAATCTCTTACGGTGTTGACAAGTGGCAAAAAACATCCGCTAACCACCTTCGGAAGTCCGATGTTTCTGCCGTCATTATTGGCTGACCTGAATTTATTGACCGAGGGAAAGGTTACTGGAAGAGAAGGATCGTCAGATCTTTGAAGGCAAGACAAGAGAACGCCCACAAGAGAATAGCCATCACCAAGTGCATGGTGAAGCTTGAAAATTAGGGTTCCTTGTGCTTCACTGGTTGGACACTTGATAATATGTACTTCCCACAATGGTTGGCCTTGTGGAAATGGTTGCTTTGCTATTTGTGAAATGTAACTTTTAAGGAAACTGTCATTCTCGGATGGAGATGACAAGCCCTTTGGAGAGGAAAAACTGGGGACGTGCACATGGTTTTCCATCTCCACTTCCACCTTCTTCCATTTTCTTGCTCCCTTCTTTCCTATCACCTATCCCAGACAAAAGAAAAAAAAATAATATCTGCGTATGTGCAGTGAATTGGGGTTTATTCATTCGAGATATATGACCAACCACACATTCACTTTATAAACACTAATTACTCATATCAATCCTACCAATGGTGAATATCTATGCATAGGGTACACACATGCATACCATGATAGAAGAGAAGCGAGGGTTTATTGGGAGGAAAACATCTTTGATCAGCGCCGTAGCTTGGGAGTCATCAATCGGAATTTCTAATTCCAATATACCAAGAACAGAAACCGACATCACCTTGCTGTTAAAGTACTGTCCTGTAGGGCTCACTGGCTCGAGGCCATCATCCTCTTTTATCAACTCCATTGGACAGGACTTGCAATAATCCCAGTCTAAGCGTAAGGGGTTGAGAATCTATAGAGAAGTCTATGAAAGAATCGGATATCATTTGCATTGGCATACAGACATATATACATGTGTGGGTGCGCGTGTCTGTAGATGATTTATATGTTTCTATCATCCATGTGACTTCGTGTACCAAGTTGTTGGTAAGTATAAGGATTAGGTGGGATAATAAAGTGTTGTTGTAACATGTAGGTAGCTACACTTGGGACGTCATCCGCTGGAAAAACTCATAGGACAGAGATTTTCTAACGATCTAGTTTAAACCATGTTGGCCAAAATTTGTATTCAAACGGGTAGCCATTTGGAAATAAATCGTTAATTACGAATCAGTTGATATTACATCTCCCATCGGATGTGAGACTTGGGGGTGTGACACTTTTTTTCCAAGCGCTTGAGGCTCTTCAATCGTCTGATTTGCTACGGTGCACACGTTTGCGCAAGACAAATATGTGTTAAGATTGATGGGAACAATTACCTGACTGACTTTTTGAATTATAAAAGATGTTTTGTTAGGGAGTGGCCTTGTGGAACTTATCAAACATGCAAAGGAGAAATTCCATTTTTAGATTATTGATAGTGTATATCGTGAGAACGGTCAATGCATTGAAGATTACAATATTTTTTATTTAGTTGTTTAATCAATGTTGTGAAAAGCACTCTTCAACAAAATCATTATGCTAATAATCACTTGTTCACAGAATGTAATCTTGCCATAAAGCAACAAGAGAATCACCCCCATGACAGCAAAAATCTGAGAGTATCACGGTAAGTAGAGAGAAAAAGAAAAAGCAAATCCCTCTTATCTCTCTCTTCTTCCTTTTCTTGCAATTAGGGATTCAGTAAGAAAACCATGGCTTGTGCAAGGTCAGGTTTCTAAGTTTATGTCCTCATGCCATTCCATTCTCAATGCTAGAAATGATCACACTATCAAAAATGGTAAATTTACCAAATCCATGATGAGGTTATCAAACTCCTCTCTTTCTCTCTACTTCACACATACATGAAGGATATGGCTAGTTGTGGGAGAAAGGACACCTAGAATGCCAAAACTTGGTACAGGGGACTCTTGAGAGCCAAAAAATTGAAAAGGTACACTTAAATGTCAAAATCAAAGCAAAATGGATCAATTAAATATTAATAGCGAGAAAATTTGACCAAAATACTAATATGGTGGTTTTCCAGCAAGAGCACGCTAATAGGTTATATAAGCAAAAAACAAGGTCGTTTTGCCTTGGGGAATTTTAATAGAAATATTAACTAAATTAAATTTAAACTAAAATCATGATAATAAAAAAATTAAAAGGGGGGGGGGAGGAGTTGCAGAACAACAAGGGCTAGACAAGCCCTCGTTGTTGTCATGCCCCATCCTCGGTCAAGTGTCCATCCTTCACCTTTGGTCGATTGCTAGCGATATTCCAGGACATATCGCTGACCTATTCAATTTAATAAACACACATGGAAGCAATTATAAATCCCCAGACAATAAAGCAATGGGATAGAAACGTAGGACTCCAAATTTTCACTTTAAAAGCAACCACTCTTATATACATTACAAACCATAGTGCAAATATATACAAGTCGAATGATCAAATCAAGTTTTAAACCACAAGTTCATAAAACAAAGTCTGCATCAAAGACTCGACTCCCAACAAAAGAGAATTGTCCTATGACTATCTAGTCCACTACGGTCGTCAATTCTTCAAGCTTCACCTTCTTCACTTTGGGCCTTTGGTCCTTCACCAATCCTAACTAAGGACCTGAAAATGGTTATTCAATAACTAGTGAGATAATGTCTCAGCGAGTTCTACTCCCTAAGACCCGATTAGGAAACTAATATACCTTAGGATTGCCTATGCACAACACAAGTTAAAGAACTTACATTGGCCTTAGATTCCACCTGTAAATCAGTACAGTTCAATAGGCACCCAAACAATCACAACAAATCGAAACATCGATCAAATCGATCTAGTCGATTATATGTCAATCAGACCATTTCCCAGTTATTTCAATTCACGACATCAGATCAAAGTATTGATCAATCGACCTAATCGATTACATGTCATTCGAACCATTTCTTGGTCATTCCCATTTTTATTGTTCAATTTCAATATAATATATAACTAGTCACCGAGCCATGTGCATTCTCTAAGGCGACCTACTCTCCAAGGCGATGTACTTAGTCACCGAGCCAAGCCCATTCTCTAAGGCAATATACCAAATTACTGAGCCATGTGCATTCTCTAAGGCGCCATATTTGCCAAGGTGACATACTAATCGCCAAGCCACGTGTCTTTTCCAGGTGATGTATATAATAAACGATTTAAGTCCATTCTCTAAGGCGACCTATTCGCCAAGGTGATGTACTTAACCATAGAGCAACGTATTACATATTTCTTTCTCAACTTTATCATTCCTGATAACATTGCACCCGATTGGTCTTAGCCAAGAGTATACTTAATTCATTCTCACAATTTTCTTCACTTTATAACCCATCAAAGTATTACTAGCGCTATATAATCATACTCGGCCATCTACCAATCAATTACTCAAATTCAATTCAATGTAGGAATAATTCCTAAAATTTCACAATCAATTCAATTCAACACAACGTAGGGTTCAAATAAATAAACGGACTACACCACGACAATCACCATAAAATTTCAGTCGTCGACTATCCCAACCTAATTTCCGAAAATTAATTAATAAATGCTAATAAATCCAATTTAGGCTCGTAATGCCTAATTGAAGCCCCAAACGGGTCAGGTAAAATCCCGAGATGCAATCAATAAATACTATAGTATTTGTACTCCCTAATGATTATGTCTAACCACCTAACATGCATTAAAATTAACTAATAATCACTAATCTATTCTAATATAACAACCTAATCCTATTTAATTAACACTAATCAACCCTTAAGCATCAGTAGCCTACTAAGCGAGGATTAGTGAGCTAAACTCACCCGTTTTACAATCCGCTCGGATTGAAACATCGAGAACATCGCGGGAGATGTTTTTCTCTAGAGCAGGCCTAGGGTTTAGGGCTCGGAACACCCTCAAAGCGGGTCTAGAAACCTGCTGGAAAACAACAAAATTTGGGTCTGATTGAGCTATAAAAATATAAGCAAACAAGTTGGTTTGGTGCGGGAAGGCTCGGAGATGGACAACGGGATGGTTTCGGGTCGAAACCGGTGACTCGGGAGGCTTCCTCGGTCACTTGCAATAGCTAAACACAGGCTTGGATGGCTGGACAGAGGGCTCAACGGCGTGAGGGAGGTGGGCAAGGGGCGGTGTGCGCGATGAAGCACGCACGGACGACGACGCACGAATCGGCGACGGTGAGGTGGCAATCCGACGTCCAGGCAACATGCAGCTTCAGCTTCTTCTTTCAACTGCTAGTTTGGCCGAAAATGGAGAGAGAATGGAGTGGATGGCAAGAAGAAGGAGAGAGGGAAAAGAGTGTGGAGCAAGCTTGGCATTGGTGGGTCCTTTGGCCAATCTTTTCCACCAAGTTGTCCCCTACAAGCTTGCCCAAGTAGGCAGCAAACCTTGGCTGTCATTTGGCCACACATGCATGCCCAATAACTTCTCAAATGGTCCAAAATGGCTAGGGGGAAGGAGAGCTACGAATTTGACACAAATCTCTCTCTATTGAACACCATTCCTCACTTAATTCAATCTCATTTGGCCTTTAAAAATTCAATTGACATCTCAATGCCTCCATTGATAACTTTCCTCACTCAAGAATCCATTTTGCTTCCCAATTTTGCCACCAAAATTAATCCCCAGCCTTGATTGAACAAAAACAGCCCTAAATCGATTTTTTCCCAAAAAGTCTCGATTGTTAGAAAATCTTCTGAGACTGAGTCGTGGGTCCTAGAATTTATTGTGACATGATAGAATCTTCAATTTCTGAAATCGGACTCAAATCGGCGGTTAATTTCACTTCGACTCGTTTTTAGCGTAACCTAGGCTACCATATAATTTTCAAGACTTTGTAGGGCAAACGACCCGTGGTCGAATTTCTTCAAGCTACATTGAACCCACTCGACACATTGGTGACTCTCAGTTGTTGTGAAAATCTCGAGGATTCAATTACGAACACATGGTACCAAAACAACAGTAAAATCAAACTAGTGCTGGTCGACGAGAACTTTCTAATTTAGTGAAGTCACCCACGATTGGTCACACATATCAGTCGAACTGACCTATCTCTGATCTTAATTCGATTTTTAATTGTACCGTAATGACCTCTAAAGATGAGAACGGTCAAGAAGCCGATTCATAGTCGAATTCTCAAGTATATTACCTTAAAATTCCTTAATGGTTTTCCTAGATAATCTAGTTATCTCGTGAGTGGCCATCTCAGAGAAAAGCACTATGTTTGCATCAATGAAATACCCAACTTATCCGATCGAAATCATAACTTGAAAATCAGGATGTCACAATTGTCGTCACCACCACCCCATCATCGCCGAGAAGGGCCGATGACGGTGGGGGGAGGGTCAATCGAGGTTGCCAGGCCTTGGCCAACCAACGACGTGGGGGTGGTACCCCTTCGCCTAACCGGTGAGGGATGATGAACCTCGTCGTGGCCGCAACCCCCACCCTAGATTTGGGTGAGGGCTTGCAACCCCTCGCCACCAATCAACTAGGGTTGCCTTCTCGGCGACAATGGGGCAGCAATGACGAGGGCTTGCACATCCCTCACCATTTTGTAACTCCTACCCCCTTTTTAAATTTAATTTAATTAATGTTTTTATTAAAATTCATATAAAATTCTTCTTTGTTGACTTAGCTCTTCGGCAAGCCACATAGGATTTCTTTATTAATAAAAATTGTCACATAAAATTTCCAATAAGGTCATTGGACATGGAACTCAAGTGTCAATTTTTCAAAGAAAGTGACACTAATCAGAAATTATTCTTTTTATTCTATTCCCAGGAACAATTTTTAAACATTTTAAGTAGTTTGGTAACTATCCAAAATTTTTCTTCCTAAAATAGAATTGCGTTTGGTACCATTCTCAAAATTTCTCATCTAAATTATTTTCTTTTAATTTTTAAATAATTTTATTACTTTTTTCTTTTTTCTTCTTTTCTTTTTTTTTTTTCCTTTCTTTCTCTTCTTCTTCTTCTTCAAGGTTGTCAATCGCCGACCTTGAGATGACTGGCAACTGGCCAGACAAGGGTCGGTGACCTCACCGAAGCATCACCGGCTCGCAGGTCAGCTGAGCTATGGTTGGGCGAGCAGCCTCACCCAAATCTAGTGAGGTCAAGCCCCACCAGCAACTGGGCGAGCTAAACCGAGCCTCGCCCGATCAGGTGAGCTTCGCTGGTGGCTAGGGGAGGCCCAGGCGAGGCCCGCCTAGCCATCTGTGAGGCTCGACCTGTGACATTCTGATTTCCAATTCTGTTTTCAATTGAATGAGTCGGGCTTTTCATCAACGTGCCTATAGCCTTTTTCTCTAAGTTGGCCACTCACAAGTTAACTAGTCTATCAAGTGAAGCCGTTAAAGAATATAAACGCAATTGACTTGAGAATTCGACTAGAAACCGACTACTAGACTGTGCTAATCTACAAGGGTCAATATGGCACTATCAAAATTGAATAAAGATTAGAGATAGGTTGATTCAATTGAGATATATGATTAGTGTGTGGGTGATTCCACTTGATTGCAAAATTCTCGTCGAACAGCACTGGACTGATTATTCTGTCTTTTCTGTACCCTATATCCGTATTTGAAATATCGAGATTTCTATGACAACCGAGAAGCTTGTTAAATACTTCAAAAGTGATGGACATCCTGTCCATTACTACAAAGATTAGTATGGTCAATGTTTATAGGATCCTTTTTGCCAATATTCTTATTGTACAAATTCCCCTAATGAGGTAGATCCATTTGCAAAACCTCCACCTCAGAGGAAGCATAAGAAGCCAAAAGATCCTATGTACCAAAGGTACTTAAACAGAGATTCCTCCGTAGACACTATTGGTGAGAGTGATAAATATCAGTTTATGGTTTCATATGCACCGACTCCACCACTAAAGTTCACTACTTCTCCCCCAGTATCACCAAATCCACCGTCATCACCTCTTCCATCTCCTCCTAAAAAAAACAAGCTATTTCTTCGTTTTATAAGCCAATTGTAAAGTGGGCAAATAAACATTCCTACCCACTTGAAGCTCCACCAGAAACACCACCTAGCTCTTCCATTTCCATGTTCCAGGAAACCGACTTTCCTCCTCTTGTTAGGGAAAGTTCCAAACTCTCGTTTCCCGCTCCAAAAGAGTTTATTGATCCACAAGGCAGATATAAACATGTTCCTAAAATACCTGCCCCCACTGATGTGGATGAGCATGGAAGACAAAAAAGAACTCATGTTGCTAAAGTCGTCCTAAATTGGCAATCGGAGACTCTTTTAGCACATAACAATGCCTTCAAAGCAATTGATTCCAAGATTGGAAATGTGCAAAAAGATTTGCGAAGTTATGATGAAACTACCAAGAAAATGCTTTCAGATTTCCAGAAGAGGATTCATGCTTTGGAATCTAGACAACATTTAGGGTAATCATCATCTTGAAAGTCCCAAAGTAGAAATAGAAAAGCTTAAAAGGCATATCCAAATCCTTGAGGAAGGAAGACTCAATCCATTTCCGACTACTTTGCAAACAGAATCTCTCCCTCCTCCAGCACCTCAGACGTCTATCTTTGTTGCCATCACAAATATACCCGTTAGACAAGACAAGAAAGATGTAGCTGAGATGAGAAATCGTCTCAGAGAATTGGATTAAATAAGGAAAGGAAAATGATAGGAGGAAAAGCCCGAGGAATCATCACTTGTTATAAGAGAAAGGCCAGATCAACTGATGATGTCAAATCCATTAGAATCTTTTCTCAGAGATTTGAGTAATCAGGAACCACAGCCTAATCCTGTTACTCTACAACCTCCATCCCAGATTGATCCTGTCATTCCAACAAACCAAGTTCTATTTCCAATAGAATCAGCCTTTCCAAACATTTTTGAAACTAAATTAGACACGGTATCTCCTTCGTCTTCATCATCTTTCTCAATTCCTACCATTGATTCATTTCCCATAGTACTAGTAACTTCATCAATATTCATGGCCAATCCTCTAGACCATGATATGGAATCAAACCCTTTTGAACCAAAAGTTGTTCAGCCAAACAATCCCTCTCAGAATATGTCCACTTCATCAAAACAGTTTTTTACTATTGATGACATTCCTTATCACAAATGGCCAAAAAGACTTGAAGAATTTCATACTTGGTTGAATACCCAAGCTATTACCAACCAAGATAAGTATGACGTTCTTTTCAACTTTATCACTAGATTCACAGGTAGCCTCAAACTTTGGTGGCAATCTGTGTCAGAACAAGATCAACTTCACTTTTTACTCTCCCCAAGTTTTGGTCATGCCATTACTCTTCTATATCATTTCCTTGTGAGAAAACCCGTTGATCTTATAGAACGTAAAAGAAGAGAATTTTTTGAAAGAAAATGTTGTTCTCTTCAAAAAAAAAAATCTTAATAAGCATTATCGTGAAATGCTTAAGCTTTTCTATCAAATCGGAGTTGATGCAAACTTGAAGCATGTTTTCTTAACCTCCATCCCCAAAGAATTATCTCAAACAATAGAGAGAACCTTCATGTCTAAACGAGAGAAGGATCCAGGATATTCCATTGGGAGAAATCCAACAAGAAATCCATTGTGCCTTGAAGAGTTGTGTATCAAACGCCAAATGATCTAGAATTATGTCAACGACAACAGAGAACTTGACGTAGCCTGTTCGTGCCAGAGGTTAAAGATCAAATGCCCCAAAAAAGACTGTGATGGTTCTTGTGGAAAATCCTCCAAAAAGAAGAAGCATTTCAAGAAGCTTTGGATAAACAAATCCAGGGATGGCTCTAAGCACTTTCGAAGAAAGAAGAAATGGCGATACCTACACGAAAGGAAAGATCGCTCAAGCCATAAAAAGTCAAATCGATGCTTCATCTGCAACAAGAAAAGACATTTTGCCAAAAACTGTCCTCAGGCAAAAAAATGTCAGAATCATTTGATACATCATATTGAGAATGAAACTAGTATTTCTCTTGAAAATGATGAAATCGAATCCCTATTTTCTGCAAATGAAGAACCATGCGAACAAACCCTTTGTATCATTCTATGTTACCAAACTCCCAGTGAAACTTATTAAGATTCAGACCCTAAAGATATTTTCCATATATCTTTGACTCCTTTAGAAGAAAGCACCGACATATTTTTAAGCCAAACTCATTGCCTCCATTTTCCTATAAAAATATTCACTTCAAAATTTGCCAAACCAATCACTATCATTGCTTTCATAGATACTAGAGCAGCTTCTTCAATTTTAGATACTAAAGTTCTTTCTGAAGAATATTGGACTTCTTGTATCTGGTATTTCAATTTTGCTTCAGGAGACACTTTCTCTACAAATGTGAGAACCACTCCGATAACTGTCCAATTTTTTCCACAATGTTCCATAACCACAAAAATCTTTGGCTCTAGTCTTCCCAACAAAGATTTGATTATCGGTTGAGATATTATGACTTAGATTTCACAACTTCGCATCATTCCTAGAAAAGGTCTTAAGTATAAAGACTAATTTTCTAAATTTGTTAATATTCGAGACTTTTTTCCATTCAAATGAGCCCGTTAGCCAGACCCAATCACGCATAAGTTATTGGAATCCCGTTTGGAATCTCATTCAATGTTTGCTCAAAAATGTTATCATCCTTTATGGAAAAATCCAGAATTCTTTGTTCACCTTCCTTTCAAAAAAAATGAAGATATTAATCCAATCAAGGCGAGTCATATGGAAATAAATCCAGAACATCTAATTCTGGCTCAAAAGGAATGCTTAGAACTACTACAACAAGGCCTTATTGAGATCTCACATTCTCAATGAGCTTGTGAAGCCTTCTATGTTAACAAACGTGCTGAGCAAAACCAAGGGAAGACGAGATTGGTAATTAATTACCAACCCATTAACATTTTTCCTCCAAGATGATAAATTTCCTTTACCTTCTAGAAACTCTCTTTTTGCTTGATTATCCAAAACCTAGATCTATTCCAAATTTGATCTCAAAGCAGGATTTTGGCAATTAGGCATTCATCCTGAAGACAGACCAAAGACAGGGTTCTGTATCCTAAATCAACATTTCCAATGGAAAGTTCTTCCTTTTGGCTTAAAGGTTGCACCATCTCTTTTTCAAAAGACAGTGTGTCAAATCTTCCAACCAATCCTATCTAGTGTGGTGGTATACATTGACGACATTTTGCTCTATAGTCCTGATGAACAATCTCACTGCCAACTTCTTGACCAATTTGCTGAAATTATGAAAAAGCATGGAATCATGCTTTCCCAAAGAAAAATGAACATCACCTAGATAGAAATTGAATTTCTTGGTATGCACCTTAACAAAGGGACATACTATCTAGGGTCACATATTGCTCAGAAATTGCTGAAATTTTCTATAAAAAAAAAAAATAAACTTCATCACAAAGCAATTTCAACAATTTCTTGGGATAATTAATTATCTTAGAGATTTTGTTCCACACCTTGCAAGGTTACTGATTCCATTGCAAACAATGCTGAAAAAGAACCCCCCACCTTGGGGAAAATCTCAGACTCAAGCAGTAGCTGAACTTAAAGAGATTATGCAATCTCTTCCTCCATTACAAATCCCATTAACAGAAAAGAGAATTCTCCAGACTGATGCCAGTGATGAATATTGGGCTGCCATTCTACTCGAAGAAATTGATGGAAAGAGAAATCTGTGTGCCTACAAAACCAAAAAATTTTCTCAAGCTGAAATGCATTATCATTTCACTTTTAAAGAAATCTTGATGGTGAAAAATGGAATAAAAAAAGTTTGAGTTCCATCTCATTACCCATTACTTCCTGATAGAATTAGATACGGCATCTTTCCCGTAGATCACCAAATTCAAACAAAAGCAAGTTCCAAATTCTCAATTGCTTCGATGGGCTGAATGGTTTTCAAAATATTCTTTTAAGACCAAACAAATTGCTGGAAAGAAGAATGTGCTTGCCAACTTCTTGTCAAGACCAAAAGCACCGGCAGAAATCAACATGCATATCATGGGACATGCTTTCCATAGTACTCATCACAATGAGAAGTATAAGATTGAGAAGATCAAAGACTAGCCAAGATGGCGATACCCCCCAGAAATTATTGAACAAATCCAGAAAGACAGCCTTACTGAAAATCTGGATAAACTCATGTGGCAATGCCACACATATCTATTTAAACTCAATGGAGATTCGATTCTTTATTCTTTTGGACTAAATGCATATTATCCATTCACGCATCCCCTAATATGGAAGGAAGATGATTTTCCTGACCAGCTTCGATAGTTATTATGGTAATTAACCAATAAGTACTTAATAGCTATTGAAATTCCAACTAGAAGATTCATTGCCAACCTCACCAGGATATTTGGACTCGGTAGAGGTAAGATTAAAAATGAGAGTGACAAAAATCTTTTAGATTTCCTTAATTGGTTTTATCCTCCAACTCATTAAAAATGGCTCTTGGAAAAAAAATTGAGAACTACACAGCTAAACCCTAAAGTCCATACCATTTTGTTTTTTCGAAGACCATGGGCTTTTCTTACTAATAATAGCAACATCATCAATGTCCCCCTAATTATAGGTACCTCATCCTACAAACCTGTTCCACATAGTGCAAAGGCTCGAGTTCACAAATCTTATCCAGGACCTGTTGGTTGCCGTGAGCACCAGTATCGCGAACTCCAAAGAATCCTATGCCAGGAAAACCATTCCTCTAGATGCATGGAATTATAATATACCCACAGCATGGGATCATTATTTCCTAGCATCAGAAGCCAAGGAAGCACTCGAAGAATTCAGACAAGCTGCATCATCTGAGGAACATGCATCGCAGGAGCATGAAATAGCAAGCATAGATCACATTGCACAATATTCATAAGACCCTTATGCTAGATGGGGAGGTCCTCTTTCCTAAGACCCATACAGCCAAGGACCTTTGTCATTTTCCCAAGGCATTGACACATCTTTCTATGCACAGCCATCCAATTCGTCTCAGCCAAGCATTCCTGACGATGACACAAACTGGACAAAAGAGCTAGCATTCGCAACATCTGCATCCACATCACATCAACTGAACCAGATCCTCACACCAAAAGACCTTGAAGCACTTGAACAAAAATATGAGAAACATCTTCTAGCAACAGTACACAGCTCTGACGACTCGAACTATGACTACAATGCTCATGACAGACGAGACTACTAAACAAAACCAGTGTCTATACAAGTTTACTGTAGTAAGTTACTGTTCACTTTTACTATAGCAGTAAGCTAGGAAAGTTACTATTCACTGTCACTGTTCATACAGTACAAATAATTCCCTACCGAGATTTTCGGAAGCCTTTGTTTGTTTCAGGACCCATGAGTTTGGTCCTTGTTTGTGTGTGATCTCTTATTGCCTATAAAAGACGAGGAGGATGTAATGTGTTGGGCAGAGTCCCATGAAGTAAAGTGAGTGTTTTGTGAAATTATCTTTATGGCTTTCTAAACTCCTCCTTCTTCTCCAGCTTGGTAATTTCCTCTGAGAAATGCAACTCGAATATTCAGAAATGTTACCATCCTGGTTCTATCCGAGTGTCTCTAGGCTCTGAACTAAAGGTCAAAGTAGTTCCCTGCTAAAAGGCTATCCCTGAAAGGCTTGAACAAGAGGTTCACCTACTATGGGAATGCATACCTATAAGAAACTGAATTCGTCCTCCCTAGTTCTAAGTCTAGGTCCAAGGTTCAATTTTGTGGTTAATTTCAACCGGACGTGCTTTTAGTGTGACCTAACCTACCATATAGCTTTTAGGAATTTTTAGCACATTTAACCCATGGTCGGTTATTTTTTAGCCACATTGTACATCTTCGACTCATAGGCGACTCTCGGTTGTTGAGAAAATTTCGAGGTTTCAAATACGGGTATAGGATACAAAAATGACAGAAAAATTAGTTTAGTGCCGTTCAACGAGAATTTTGCAATTTGGCACTTTAATTACATGCCTCAGTCGAACCAATCTATTTCCGGTCTCTGATCAATTTTGACAATGCCGTATCGACCCTTGCAGATTAGTACGGTCAAGCAGTCGGCTTTTGGTCAAATTCTCAAGTATGTTGCGTTTAGATTCCTTAATGGCTTCACCTAGTAGACTAGTTATCTCGTGAGTAGCCAACTCAGAGAAAAAGGTCATAGGCGCGTCAATGAAAAACCCATTTCATATCATCAAAAACGGGTTGAAAATCAAGATATCACAAAAGTGTTGCGGTTTCTATTCTTGGCATTCTAGAATTCGAAATTCCAATCAATGACTCCCAAACTATGTAGCTGATCTAAGTCCACATTCACTTCCACCTTCTTCCATTTTCTTCCTCCCTTCTTTCCCATCAAATATCCAAGACAAAAGAAAATCAAAATAATATTTAAGTATGTGCAGTGAATTAGGGTTTATTTATTCAAGATATATGTTCATGCACGCATTACACTTGACAAACATTAGTTACCCATATATCAATCCCATCAATGGTTAATATAAATGCGTAGAGTACACACATACTTACCATGATCGAAGAGAAGCATGGATTGATTAAGAGGAAAACATCTTTGATCAGCGACGTAGTTTGGGAGTCATCGATTGGAATTTCGGATTCCAAAATGCCGAGAAAAGAAAGCCACAACACTTTGCTGTTGAAGTATAGAACCAAAGGGGTCACTGGTTTAAGGCCATCATACTCCTTTTTCAACTCAATTGGACAGGACTTGTAATATTCCCTATATAAGAGTGTTGAGGATCTAAAGTTTATGAAAGAATTGGATATCATCAACAGATACATGCCCATAGATGGTTCTTTATGTTTCTTGGCCATCCTTGTGACTTTGTGTACCATGACTCTCCGTACATTATAGGAATTAGTTGGGATAATAAAGAGTTGGTAGTTATAAGTAGCTATACGTTGGACATATTTTATATGGATGTGAAACAGGTGTACCGAAAAAATCATAAAGGAGTTTTTCTAACAAACGCAATTCACTCCATGTCGATCGAGGCGAGTAGTCAAAAAGATAGCCATTTACAGTTGAATCATCATTTATGAGTCGATTCACAGGGGATGTCCTATCTAATGTTACACAAAGAAAGTGATTAATTTCCATTTATTTGGTGGCTTGGAAAAAATGATTTCCTTTTTATTATAAAGGAAAGTCATTTTCCCTCAATTTAAACTTGTTATTTTTAGTCGACAGAAAACATTTTCCGCATGTCGATTGGTTTTCCGTTATTCAAATGCTGGAAAGGCGAAAGACAATTTCTCGAAGATAGTTTTTCTTTGAACAAACGAACCCTAAAAATAACTCGATCACTAAGAACCAGAAAATTATTACAAAAGTGTTAGTAAGGTCGTGTGTGTAAATATGTCGGCCAAAGAAGAGGAAATAGGTCATGCATACAGGAATGATACAATTTCTAAGATCTTTAGCTAATGTTCCATTGTCGTCGTGGATAACTATCATTTGAAGATCTTAGCATTCGAGGTTCCATTAGGTGCATTCACTGCTATAGATGGAGATATTTATTGATGGAAAAGTACCATTCGGGATATTTCTCCATCAAATGCCTCACTCACGCTTTCATTCACTCCGTATAGATGTTGGACCATGAAACGCTCCTTATTTTGTATTAATGGTGATGGAGAATGCAAGGAAACAACCGACATGGTGACTTAATTGTGAAAGAGATGTAATTTAAAGCTGTACAATGTAAGTGAAAATTCATGTTGTGCCATGAAAAATGTTCCCGTGTTTCTGGTCATCCTTGTGACTTCGTGTACCATGACTCTCCGTGGATTCTAGGGATTAGGTGGATTGTAGGGAGTTGGTGGATAGTAAGAGGTGGGTAGTTACAATAGCCATACGTAGGAAACCATCTGCTGAAAAAATCATAAGACTAAATTTTTCTAATGATCCAGTTGGATCCCCGTTGAGCACTAAAAAGTCTGGTCATTTAGAGGTGTTCGTGAATGAGTTTCTAAGCCATCTTTTATATATTGTAAGACTTGAGGATATTAAGCTTCTTTTTCTTTTTTTTTCAGCAATCGGATGCTTGAGGCTTTTCAAGCACGTGACCGCTTCCCCATGTGCCTAACATACACCCATTCGTGCTCAAAACAAGTATTTGTTAAGTTTGGTGGAAAAACTTGCCCGATTGACTTTTCGAATCATGTAAAGGGTTTTTTTAAGCAAGTGCTCATATTGTATTTATTAAACATGCACAGTAAACAATTTGCAAATATTGATTATGCATATTACGAGAACGTTTAATACATTAAATATTTTTCATTTAGTTAATAAAAAAAGTGCCATAGAAGCACTCTTTAGCAAAAAATTTTACGCCAATATGCTGGTAAGTTTCCAAGACTCCCTTCAACTGTGCTCTCATAAAGTTCCTAGGAAGCTCAGATAAGCTATCGTCCTCTGTTTTTTATCCGCTTTGCCCCCACTATAATTATTATATTGGACCGTGACTATATTATCATGAAGATCTAATCACATGTTGACAGAACGTATTCTTGCCATACTTACAAATATGATTTTTCACTCAGAAAGCAGTACATCAATTATAGAGATTACTACGATTTATTATTTACAAATACTTACGGAGCTTGCCCTGGAGAAATCTTCCTAGATCTATTCCTATTGCGTCTCTCGAGAGATGGCTCTAAAGAGAATGTTCAAATAATATGATGAAGATGATAACTTTGTACTACTTGCGCTTGTATAAGTTTTCACTATAGTCAATGCTTTTTCAAACTTATGTATAGTTAAAAATAAAAAATATTTTGTGTAGTAAATGAAAATTAGGGTGCGCTTAGTAAAATTTATATTTTCGAGAACAATTTCTCTTCAATTTTTTTTTTCAATTTTTATTCCCTAAATGAATTTTTGAGTAGAAGAACACGTTTGACATGACCTTAAAATTTCTATTCTTGAAATAGAAAAAGAACAGAAAAGAGTATGGTTTTACCCTCAAATCTTTTTGTGACGGGAATTTTTTTTTTAAATTTTTAAATAATTTTCTAAAATTTTTCTCTTTTTTTTCTCTATTTTTTTCTTTCTCTTTTTTCCTCCCTTCTTCTTCTACCTCTAGCCGGTCGTTGGGCCTTAGTGATGGCCAGCAACTAGCTAGAGATGAGAGCTGGCGAGGTCGACCTCGCCATGGGTAGGTGAGGCTTGACCTCACCAAATTTGGGTGAGGTTGGCCTTGCCCCTTAACATTGCCTAGCCACCCTGAGGTTGGTTTGCCAACCATCGGCCATTGTTGATGCCTGACGATTGATTAGAGTAGGAAGAAGAAGGAAAAAAAAAATGACCTTATTTCAAAGTTTGTTCTCGAGTACAAAAAAGTATGGTTTTTTTGTTTTTTTTGTTGTTCCAAATCTATTCTTTGACCACATATTTATTCTAGGGAATAGAAAATTATTTGATGTTACCAAATGATTTTCTATTCTATTTTTTTGTCATAGGAAAATTAAAAATAGAAAAATGGAAAAGTAGGATGATTACCAAACATACCATTACTTTTCTCACAAAAAATAGAATATGGACCACCTCGTTACTATTAACTCTTTCTTGCAAACTTAACTTTCCATGACAATACATTATATTCAATCAAGCTGATATTAATGACTCTCCATGTTGTTATATTTTTAAATCGAAAGTGGAATTTCAATATGTTGTATTATAATAGGTGACTTTTTCAACATGAGGAACATTTCAAATTGAAACTTAAGGATTCATTTAGTTGCTTAGTAACATTTTTTAATGAGAGAGCAAGTTCTAACTACTTATGCTCAATTTTTTTTTTCGTGAAAAATTATACCTACACATAAAATATTTTCAATAATTTTTCAGAAAATGATAGCATCTTTCAATGTTTGGCTAAAATTTGAAAATGAACTGATTTCGTTTTTCATTATTTAAAAAGGAAATTTTGTTTTCATTTTTCTAATGAAACTTTCAAGCCAAAACCTACTCCATGGGCTTGCTTGTAAATGAAGAAGAGAACCACCCCATAAAAGGCAAAAATTTCAAAGGTTCAAGTGAATTGAGAAACTAAAAGGGAAAATTACACAAATGGTCAATAATGGTTTGATTTGCAATGTCATCCATGAATTTTTGGTTAATGTGATCTTTGAATTTTAACCTAATGTGCAAAGTCATTTATGAACTTTAATTTGTTCAATGTGATTTCTGAACTTTCGGTACATGTTCAATTTAATCTCTAAATTGTATGAAAATGTTTAATACTATCCCTGAAATTGACTTAATGGAAGGAGGACATTGGAAATTTTCATATAGTTTAAGGACTATATTGAACATACCAAAAGTTTAGGGACTACATTTAACAAATTAAAAGTTCAAGGATGATATTGCATATTGAACTAAAGTTCAAGGGCCACATTGAGCAAATTAAAAGTTTAGGAATGGAATTACACATTGGAATGCCAAAGTTCAAGGACCGTTATCCCAAGTTCTAATAATAACCATTTTTTTTTCTTTGGACACATGAAGAAAAACAAAAGGTAGAGAATGAAGCCTAATTCCTTTTATCTCTCTCTTTGCTTTTCTTGCAGCTAAGGATTCAATAAGGAAAATCATAGCTTGTATAAACTACAATGTTAGGTTTTTAAGTGTGTGTCCTCATTCCATTTCCCACTCAGTCCTAGAAATGTCTACTCCATCAGATATGGTAAACTCGCCAAAGCTAGCATGAATGAAGACATTTTCAAACTTCTCTATCTTTGTCTACCTCACACAAAGATATGGGAGAATTACCAAAAAAGTTATAAATTTATTGCAAATATGTTAATTCAATTATAAACTTTTTTTTTTTTTGCTAATTTAGTTCTAAACCTTTTGTAATTGTGCAAATTCATTCTAATTGGCCAAATTTAGCTAATCGGCACCGGGGCTGTCTGCTGAATACTAACTTGGCAATTTTTAATAATATTTTATATTTTTTCTAATTTTTTTATTAATTGTTAATTTTTTTTTTTTTTTCTTCTTCTTCTTCTTCTTCTTCTTCTTCTTCTTCTTCTTCTTTGGCTTCTTCTCCCCCACAATGGCCGGCAAGGCTCCAAGCAAGATAGCTAGCTACTAGGCATGTGACATCCTGAATTTTTGATCCTATTTTCAATTGAAAAAGTTGGCTTTTCATTGATGCACCTATAGTTCTTTTCCCTTAGCTGATCACTCACGAGATAACTAGTCTAACTGGTGAAGCCATTAAAGGATTTTGACGCAATAGACTTGAGAATTCGACCAAAAATCGACTGCTCGATCATGCTAATCTGCAAGGGTCAATACGGCACTGTCAAAATCAACCAAAGACTGGAGATGGGTCGGTTTGACAAAAATATGTGATTTGTGTGTGGGTGACTCCACCTAATTGCAAAATTCTCGTTGGACAGCACTAAATTGATTTTTCTGTCATTTCTGTACCCTGTGCTTGTCTTTGAAACCTCGAGATTTTCACAATAACCGAGAGTCGCCAATGAGTCGAAGATGCACAATGTCGCTTGAAAATAATCGACCACGGGTCAATTGCACTAAAAATTTCTAAAAGCTACTCAGTAGGTTAGGTCACGCTAAAATCAAGCTCGGTTGAAATTAACTGCGAATTTAAATCCGATTTCAAAACTTGAAAATTCTGTCATGTCACGATTCATTTAGGAACGTCGACTCATCCTCCGAAGATTTTTCTATAAACTCGAGCTTTTAGTGAAAATTCAAAGTAAGGCTATTTTGGACCGGGAAAATTATAGGGCCATTTTTTGTCGCATTTTTAGCATTCAAGTTGGACTATTTGGCAAGAGAATAGTAAGAATTTAATGTGGGCACCTTGGCTAGAATTATTGGACATCAATTGGATTGAATTGAGTTGCAACTGAATTGAATTTGGAGGGAAGTGTCCAAAATTCGTAGGCCAAAGTGCAGCAACCTTTTGGACCATTTCAATGGCTTGTTAGGGAAGCCTTGGGTGTACAAATGGCTGAGGATTGAAGGCTGAAGGTGGTGGGGGCAAGCAAATGAGTGAAATGGATATTTTGGTGGATATTTGAGGCCATGGGTCCCCCTCTTGTTGCAGTTGTCTTCTTCTTCTTCATTAGAGTGCTTTATCCATTGTTGAGTGTGTTTTGGAGCTTGAGAGAACCAGAGAATAGCAAGTAGCCTTGCCCTCCACTGTCGACCGCCACCTGAAGCTGCCGGACCTGTCGCTGCCACCATGAGCCCATGTGTACATCCGCCTGCCCCTACTTGCATCCGCCCATCCCTATGCCCAGCAGTCATCCCTCGCGTGCCCTGGTTGCCATCAAGTTACCGTTCGCCGCCATCCAGCTAGTCGAAACCACTTCCGTCACCTGCTGCAACCTCCACCTCCCGTCCCGTGCCATTTCAGCAGCTCAGCCCAGCTCTCTCGGCCCAAAGTAGAAGCCGAAGCTCAGCCCCTAGCTGAGGCTTTGTGGCCCGTCCAGATCTTCGTTGGTGTCGCCGCAGGCTTGTTTATCTCTTGCCTATGTGTCACCATTGCCGTGGACTCACCAGCCCACTAAATTGATAAGTTTACTTGCTAAACTTTGCTTATGGAGTTAATGATGTTTAGTGGATAATTAGTTTAGGCTAAGTGTGGATTAGGAGGTTAGTTAGTTTGGATTAGTGATTTAATTATTTAATTATGCATGTTAAGTGGTTAGAATAGACTAATTAAGGGCTAGATAGATTGTACTATTTATCTAGATAGGTTCGAAAATTTTCTAGGCCTGTTTAGGTGGTTAGATTAGCGTTTCCGGCCTAAGTTAGTATTTATTGTATCTAATTTGCTTTATTTAATTTTTTTTGGAATTTATTTAATTATTTTATATTTCCAGAAATTAAACTAGGATAGTTGGTGATCGGAATTTCATTCGATTGCAATGGTGTGCTTAGTTTATACAATTTAGTGTTAATTTGTGCAAATTGAGTGGTGATTGTGATTTTGAGTATTTATTTCAAAATTACAAAATTTTGGTATTTAATTAGAAAATACCGAGTATCGGGTTTTGACACTAAAAATGATTTTAGATACTATATCAAATAACGGGATTTTGAAAAAAAGGATATCAATTTTTCCGGTTCAAATCGACCATGTACGCACACATAATTATTTTACCGTATGTTTTTAATACAAAGAAAATTGGCCAAGTACATTATTTTAATTGAGACATTTGAGTGCAAAGCACAATGTCTTGGCCGGAATTGGATGATGCGTGAATAGTTATGAGAACCCATCCCCGAAATGAGTCGCGTGGACATGCCCCTATATGGGATGCCCTTGTCAATGGATGCCGATCATAGTAGAGGTTGGATCGATGCTCCTATGTGGAATGCCGTCTAGATGCAGACGTTGCCGTGTTCGATGGGGTGAGACGATGTCTGGTTACACCAGAAGACCGCCAAATGTCGAGTAGGTCGTGCCTAAATTTGGAATGCATGATGAGCGAAGTTGATGCGCCTTATTATGGGACAAAATTGTGCGGCATGGTATGGGACATGTCATAATGATTTAGCTTTATAATCGGGGCCCTTGTGTCTATTGAGATGAAAGTGGTGGCGTTCCAATACTGTGCTGACTTGTAGGGAGAATCTGAGACAAGGTGAGTCTCTGTGGTTGTGTGATTGTGTGGCTAGGCGTATTTCCATCCTAGTCGGAGTTTAGGGGGTGGACTTGCTGAGATGTTGTCTTACCTTGTTGTGGACTCAATTCTTTTTAGATCCTTAGATGGCGACCCCACCAATTCGTTATGGTCAACCTTAGAAGGTTACTGAGCTGAATACTGACTTCCCTATTCCCAGAGGCCACTAGGTCTATAAGCTCGTAGTGACCACCGCCTTGGTCGATGAGGGCCTACCTCAAAGAATACCTCATCGATTTAAGGCATGGTTTCGCCACGGGCTTAATGGATACAAAGTTGGTCCCCTCTAGGACTTTGAGATCCCCACTATGGTAGTCAACGCCACTTTTAGCGAGGGTGCAGCTGACCCTCCTGATGGTGCTGTGGAGGACCTAGCGCCCCAGGAGCCTATGGAGTCCAAAGGATCGGTGAATGTGTCTGACTAGTGGATCGTAGGACAGTTTCCTTTTTAAGGGCTGATCTTTTTGGTAGACAAACTAGTTTTGTATATAAACTTAGTTTGTTTATAAAAGCATGTTTTGGTTGTGAAGTTGTTATCCTGCTTTTCTATCCCATGTTATTTCCTATCAAGGGATTTGTTTATTTGCTTCCGCATGTGCAATAAAATGAGTGGGTCAGCGGCGCATCTTGGGACATCGCAATTTTCATCGACCACTGAGGGATGTGCATACACTCGAGGTTTGGGCTGTGATAAGGCAAGGGTTATGAAGACGCTACTAGTTTTCGACAAGGGTCACAGCCCTCACCAAATCTCGCCAGCGACCTTGCCTAGATTTGGGCGATGCCTAGGGCCGCGGGTGAGGCGGCTTCGCCCAAATCTGGGCAAGGTCGCCTTCCCCTACAGCAAGGCCAGAGCGAGGCTGGCCTCGCCTAAATTTGGGTGAGCCCTATGCCTTCCCCAGACTTGGGCAAGGCTACCAACAAGGGTGGGCAAGGCCACAAAGCCCCCATTGGCGGTGAGCCCCATTGGAGCCATGCTAGCCATTGTGGGGGAGAAGAAGCAAAGAAGAACAAGAGAACAAGGAAAAGGAAAAAGGAAAAAAAATTTAAAAAAGTTTAAAAAATAGAATATTATTAAAAAATTACCATGTCGCATTCACCGAACCGCCAATACTAGCCAATATCCACATTAGCCCCAGCTGGCCAATTTGGTCAGATGGGTTGAATTGATAAAAAAAAAAAAACTTTAGGACTGAATTGCCACAATTGCAATAAGTTTAGAACTTTTTTGATAATTTTCCCCATGGCACACACATAAAGGATACAGCTGGTGATTAGCTCCTTCGTTTTCCTTACCAAAAAAAAAAAGGGGATACAACTAGTTATTGTCCTCTATGAGACGTCAATGGAGAGGAAACAAAAATGTAAGAGACGTAGAGTTTTATGTTCATACATGCTTTTTTATTTCATCATTTCTTATGTTAACTCCTTGCAACACGTAATGAAGGGAGACCCAATAGGTAGGGAGAGATAGAGATGAAAAAGAGGCACAGTGTCCTTATCTCCGTGTCCCAAGTCCTCCGAGCACAAACTAACTGTGGTAATTCTAGGGTGGATAGATTTTAGATCAATAATCCGGAAACTAAATAGAAAGGAGTTGCCTATTTTGTTTCATGTTTTTATTAAATTGCTCAACTAGTTTATGTAAGCAAGTCCCATTTAAGGTTTCACCCAAAAAAAAGTCCCATTTAAAAGGAAAAATATTGGACCCACAAAGGGCTTGCCAAGCTCCTCGTGGAGGAGCTCCAAAAGTCAAGAAATATACCTTGCAAGACAAAAACAAATGGGAGGAAAGTATTAAAAAAAAAAACTACTAAACCTTTATATTTGTACTAATTCAATCATAAACCTTCCTATTATGTCAATTAAGTTCTAAATTTTTTGACAATTTGCCAATATAGTCTAGTCAGCCAATTTGACTAGAAATTGCTAACACAAATGTTGACCGTTCTACATTGTATGGTTGGCATAAACATGGATAATTTTTTGAAATTTTGAAATTTTTTAATTAAATTTTTTAATTTTTTTTCATTTTCTTTTCTTTCTTTTTTTCCCCAATTGCAGGCTGGCAAGGTTGCTAACCACAAGCGAGGGCAAGTGATGGTCGCCGACCACAAGCAATTCATAGTAGGAAAGTGGTGATGTTGATCAGCAAGTTGACCGGAGTTTATCCATGACAAATGTTGCTAATGGATCTTCTTCTTCAACTATCTTGAGAACGATAGACTAACAACTAGAAAAGAAATATTGGAGATGTGAGATAATTTGAGATTGGTTTTATAAATTAGCTCTATCAAAAATCGAACTGAATTGATTGGTTCACAATTTTTTTACTTGGGATTTGACTTAGTCCTATGTGGTTTGGTTCTCAAACTAGCTTCATTTCTTTCTATGTGATTCCATTCTCGAGTTGAATTAGCCTGATTGCTTATCCTAGTCATCATTTTGTTCCCTTCATGATTTATATGCGACTCCAATAGGATACACACGACGAGCTCATACCCCCTCTCTAAGTCGCTCGTGCTCTAGCAATGGCTCATGGCATTAGACTTGGCTTGGCCCGTTGAGGCAATGCCACTCTCCCAAAGGCGGTGAAGTTACATAGGGGCCACAGTCGGAGGAAGATCAAAATATCTCCGTTGGGGCAAATGGAGGTAAGTCAACATTAGAGGTGAAGGAAATAGATAGAAATTTTCTAGCTCTCACTTGCATCAATCTTCATGTGTTGTTATTTCAAATGACCCCACACGAAATTTAAGTGCCTCGAGATGACGAAGAGCATTTCTTTCTCTATGTTACATACTTATATCCATTGTGTCGCCCACTTGAGCCTGTAATTTCATTTCATATGAACCCAGTTAGTGATCATACCCCGTATTAGGGCAAGCTGACTATTTGAGTAGCTAATCTAGAGTGCCAATTGAAGATAAAGACATTCGAGCACAAAATCCTAAAAAAGAATTAAAAAGAGAAAAATGACTGATGAATTAGGGGGCATGAAAAAACATCGTGTCTGGTAAAAGTAAGGTCGATGCCCATCATCAAAGAAAAGAACTTGAAAAAAAAAATGTTGAGAAAAGATCCCCAATAGAGTAATCATTGTACTACAAGGAGTCAAGTGGTGAACTCTTGAAGCAAATGAGGGCATCTGTTAGGAAGACAATCGATGGTGAAGAAAAAGACTAGTGACAAGGCCTGAATGATCACCAACTCTCACCCCATCTATACACATCTTTGAGCTTGACGAATCCTTTTGTTTCTGAACCCATGAACCTAGCCTACGTTATGTCCTTTGTAAAGTCTCTTCATATCAAGGCACTTAATAATCGTAAAATATTCCCTTCTGAGCCATCAAATTTTCATTTGCTGAGCTGTTGACCAAGTTCACATTATGATCCTAGCAAAGACCCCTCATATTGGTAAATCATACTGCTTGTGAGAAAACTCGAACTCTTGTCGATAGGATGAGGATAAGATTGAGTGATTTATATATTCTTGCATCAATGGTTGGGACAAATAACCCCTCCTAAATGAGAGCAAGTAAAAAGCCTTTTTAGACTGAAAGTGTCTCATTTAGCATTTCAAGAAGTCCATGCTATAAGTGGAAATTGTCTTAATGACAATTTTTCCCAATGGAAATGTGATAAAACTATTATGCATGGACCTTCATTGAGTTTTAAAGAATGGATTTTTCCTCAAGGACCAAAGGATTTGTCTTTGAAGCCTTGAGTTTGTCTAATCACTTTTGAATCTTTGGAATACTTGATGAGAATTCTAGGTACCCATTTATAAAATGATTTCAAATGTCCAATGTGAATTCCAAATATTTGAAACTTTAAACACTAGATGTGACTTCTAGGTGTTTATCTTTTCAATTGATTTCTAGGTGTTTAGTAAATGTTTTCAAATGTCTGACATGAACATCGGATTTTTGAAACTTCAAATACCTGATGTAACTTCCGGGTGTTTGGTCTCTTTTGGAATTTGATGAGAATTCCACATCCCTGAAGATTTTTTTTTTCAAAATTTTTTTGACCCTTTCAATCGTTTGAAGAGAGTTCCAAATGTTTGTTAGGTCTCATAGGAATCATTTTGTACCCAATTATGCTTTTTGAGTCTCCAAATAAGTATGACAAGTACATATTCTTTTTTGCATTGGCATTTCATTACAATCTAAAATGGGCATAGACATATTGAGATCTATGTTCCTGACCAAACCATTGAATTTACATTGTATTCTTTATTGCATGACCTCGCATTTGAAAATGGGATTAAACTCATTGGAGTCCATTCCTGAAAAGAGTCGTCGTATTAACATTTGTACATTCATTTTGCATGGTTTAAATTTAGGTGTCATTTATCTTTAAAGGAAACCTCTACGAGCTCTCCTTCAAAGAAGGACAATTGTTGACACATAAATTTTAACTATTTTATTTACTTGTTCATCATATAAAAATTACATTAAACATTTCATTATATCGCATTTAAGTAACAATAACATTTAGGACCAAACTTATCTTAAAAAAAAATGTTCTAATTAAAATAGAAAACCGAAAAAAGAGAGGATAAGAAATAATTTACAAAATAAAACATTTGGTTGTGGAGGGAAATTTTGAAAGATTTTGGATTTTGGATAATGGAGCCTTTTTCATGTTGAGTGTATCCTCTCGTTTCAAAAGATGATCGTTAGTGGTTGAGTAAATTAACTTGGAAAAACTTCACAAAAGATTTAAGATTTTGGAGCCATTTTCTTGTTAAGCGTATCCCCTCTTTTTGAAAGATAATTATTGGCGGTTGAGTGAATATATGCAATTATCTTGGAAAATCTTCACTTGCAAAGATATAAATAGAGAGTGCAAGGCTTTGTTTAAAGAAATTTGCAAGGGCTCGTGAGGTTTTGTTTAAGGGGAATGAGAAAAGGTGAGAGAGAGAGAAACTTGCTGAGTGTTCATGAGTGAAACTTAGGAGAGAGGAGAGAGTCTATCAGTATTGATGGAAAAAGCCGCCACTTGTAGAGAATAAAGAGTGAGAGAAGAAGATTTTCACAAGCAAAAAGAGAGAGGGAGAGTGAGAGAACGTGGGTCAAAGGAGTGGACAACATAGTGTCATCCTTTGGGTTCCTCTTTTCACATCTCACATTCTTAATACTGACTACCACATCAGCAACACCAGCCAATCATGGACCTTCGCCTCGCCAGACGAGCTTGTCATCAGCCCCGGTGTTCCTACTCTGCCACGATCTCCAATGATTAGGACAGCGTCGCTGATGTCACAGATGACTGGCGATCCTTTTCCGACGCTTCTTGCGAAGTCGTTGTCACCGGGTGGTCCTTTTCTGGCATTTCTACGCTCACGGTGGCAGCCCAGTCTTGCCAACCGATGCCATATAGCTTTGCTGGCGTTGTTCAACCATAGCTCACTCCCAATCAAGCATCGCCATCCTTCATCCGAATCAGTCCATTAGCGCGGAGGTTGATTTTTTCTGTGCAGGTTTTTGATTCATTGGCCAGACCTCACGGTGGTGGAATCGTCGTTAGACCACCAACTTTTAATCACTGGTTACTCACCAAGCACTGGTGAATTCTCGGTCATACCTCACTTGTCGGTCCACAAACCTTGCCACCGCCCCCTCGAGAAAGTTGTGTCCTGGACTAGGTAATCTCTTTAGACTGAATTTAGTTCAAATATCCGGCTTCCTAGTTTGTGATTCTGACTTGATTTGTTTTGATATATTTAATCATTATTTGATTAGGAAATTTGTCGTATTAAGTCATATTAATCAAGAATATTGAGCCGCGAGAAGTCAGGTTAGATTTTCGATTATTTCAACTTTTCAAGACAAATTTATGGATTGCTTTGCATAATTGATCCGCGTTAAAATAATGTCATTGAATTGTACTGTGAATTATCAATGGGACATATATTTCGCTATGTCATTTGATATTTAATCGTCACGTACATATCACATATCATACATCATATTTCATATCTAGAACTTAAGTGCATACATAATTCATGTTTAAAGCAATGCATGTTGATCTTTAAAATTCTTATGGAGTTAGGATAGTATAGGGTTTTCTTTAATAAAACAAAAACCAAATAAAAATGTTATTTAAGTCATATAAATTTCATAGTATGCATTTGGTATGTTGCACGTTAGTCAATTAGTCACATGTTCATTGTCTTAATACTCTAGTAATGCAATCGAGCCATAATTAATTACTGTGTTTCATGCATTATTAATGATGTATGTAGTTTGTTTTTTCTCAAAAAAAAAAGAAGGAGAAAATGCCAAAAGATTGGCATTGCATCATTAGGTCACTTTCTTTTCAATAAAAATTACTAAGTCGTGTTAGTTTTTTTATTTTATTTTATTTAAAAGGAAAACACAAAGGTCATTTGCTTGGTTAGTTAATAGGGTTTATTCATAGTTAATCCCATTTCATGTCATTATTATTTCCATGTAGGTTATATATATATAAGAGAATTTATCGGAGTTGCATTATTTGTAAAAAGAAAAAGTATAAAAAGAACATGCATGCACATAGAATTACCACGTTGTTCATCATGTAGCACATGCATATTTAGGATCACGTAAATCAGATTATGCATATATTCTGATGTTTCAAGTTTTGTCATATGAATTACATCTCACATGTCATTAGAGTAAAAATCATGCATATTAAATTTAGATTCAAACCGCACATAATTAACATTAAAAAAATAAAAAAAATTAAGTGTCATATCATTTAGAAATCATGTTTAGGGCATGCATTTTTAATTAACATATTGTATTTTTTTTTAGAGAATAAACCTTAATAAAGTTGTAGTTTGTTCTGCTTAAGATTAGCTATTATTTTTTACAATTCATCACTTGGGTTTATTGAATGTTATTTTATTGATTGTGCACCTGCATGATTACCCTTTGCATGTTAATGGCTTAGGTTAAAATTACTCAAGACTGTTTGCAAAATATTTTTGAAATTAAAATGAAGATGTACCGAAAGGGAGTTAAATTAATTTAGAGTAACCATGTTCCCGGACTTATTGAATCTTTGGTTTGCAAAAGTCAGATACTTTCCCATGCTTTATGTGGGTTTCTAATCAACCCTAATTCATTAGCGGCGGCTCCAAATTAAGTAAAATTGCATGTTTATATGGATTAATTTATAAGTGTGAAGTTGTGATTTGTAGGACTTGGGAGGGTTTGTGCTAAGTTTTCAGACTTAGTAATCCATTAGCTTTCTTTTGGGTAATTCACCATCAAGAAGATCTCGACAGAAAATAAGTATTTCCAGGTGAGGATAATATGATCACTTAGATAAAAAAAAAAAATGAGACAGCACTAATTATTGTGGCTCACCATATTCGAGGCAACAAATATTGCTTTTATAATCATAGCAATCACGCGATTCCATATACAAAATATAAAGCAATATGATAATAAATAAATAAATAATCATTCCATAAGGCAGCTTTAGTCAATGTGTTCAGTTCTCCAAGACTAGCCATCTTTCTCCACCGGAGACAGAAATCTCCGTGTTCCCCCTCCAACTCCAAAGTAATGCTTCTAACCAGCTATGTAAGTAACTCCATCAGGACGACTCATGCACTCCATTTGTGTCCTGTTCATTATCTTTTACGTATGGAAGTATTTGATGGACGTTGCTCCAGTCACCACCTAAGAAACGAATATCTCTATCTGCTAGACTACGATCCGGGACTTGGGGTTTCTTCAAATTAGCATTCACATTTGGAATGGTTAGATCGCAGTAGCTCTGCATTAAGTCCTGCGGGTGAATGGTGGGAGCGCCCTGCTCCAGCGAATTGAAGTCATTGTACGAAATTCAGCTATTCAATGACAAGTATCATCTTGGCCACGCCCAAGTGAAATATAAGATGGATACTTTATCTCAAGGCATGCCAAGATTGCTGAAAGTCCATGACCGCGTCCAAGCCGAAAAGAAAAATGCAATTTCATTAGTGAAAGCAACAGAAAAGATAGAAGAATCGTTCGCTTGGCCTAGATCAGTAACGATCAATATAAAAGAGAAGACGGATGGGTAAATGACACGGAAGGAGAATATTACTACAATTGGAACTTAACCAGATCACGGTGCAGCTAAATGTTTTGGAATTTAACCCAGTATGCAACTTAATATCCTTGCCCACATGACGACCAAAAGCAACCACCATAGGTCATGGCAGCTTATAGAAATCAGTGCAGACAAATGCAAAATAAAGAACTTAACATCGAGCCCCTTTGTTTCATGCAGCCTCCTCGTGAAAAGACTAAACTTAGTCGATTCATGAATGGACAAACATAAACATGCAAAACAGAGGAACTTGATTAAGATCATCTTAAAATATGGCTAGCCAGTAGCCACCAAAACGGTCATTTAGAATAAGCTCGTCATCTTAGCCTAAGAAGACGTTCCATTTGAAGCAATTAAGACTACATTTGGAGGCTAATCTTTCGAGGCAAAGTGGTTGAAGATTTGTTACGAATCCTACATCGCAAGTCAGTGAGAGGACTTCTTGTCTAAAGGAGGCAAACAACCTTTGACCAACATACTCTGCACCAACTTTCATTGACATCATTTCTGTTCCCACTTAAAGCACAAAGGGCTCAAAGAACAGATTTGAACAATTCTTAGGGACTACGAACTTTTGAGCTTCAGATAGTTTGAAATATATTTATAAAGCAACAAGCAAGAAGTAGTTATTCCAAAGTCCAAACCACTAGGACAAGTCATGGAAGTGTCAACCATGGTAAATATACCCAGGGTATTTTGTAGAGAGACAACATCTACATTTGGGTAACTAAGGGGGTGCATGACAACTGCCTATTTCTATTCAAAAAACAATTTTTCTATTCCAGACCTATTTTTGGAACAGAAATCCGTTTGATAAACTTATTCCGTTTTTTTATTTCTGGAATAGATTTATATTCCAGAAATAGGTTTCGAATAGAAATCAGAAGTAGAAATTTTCTACTTCTCTATTTCTGGAACAAAAATGAGAAATAAAAAATTTTCTCATCATTCGTCAACCAGTCCTTCATCCGTTGCCGCCGACCACCGTTTGTCGATCGCCGACCGCTGCCCGCCCGCCCGCCCGCCCGCCTGCCACCGCCGCCGATCACCGCTGGCCCGCCACCACCTTCGCGCCCGCCGCCACCGCCGCCGCAACCACCATTGTCTGTCACCACTATCCGCTAGTCCACACCATCCGAAAGGAAGAAATTTTGTGTCATTATCAAACGAACTTCTATTTTTATAGTAGAAATTTTGTGTCGTTGTCAAACGATTATTTTTGCTTAGAAACTCTTCTAGAAATAGATTTTTCTATTTCTATTCTAGAAACTATTTCTGGAACAAAATAGTTGTCATGCGCACCCTAAGAAACTCATCACATGATGCACTAAAATCACAACTGATGCGAAGCTTAAAGGTCAACAAAAGTATTAACCTCATGTCTAAATCCCAAGCTTTAACATTACTTAATATAGAGTAAATTTTGGATCATTCAGAGGGCTTAGTGTTATGTAGTCCTAGCACCTTCAGACCGAAAGCGCAACACAATTCCTCACTGTCAAAGCAGCATTTTAATGTGAAGAAATTTTCATTCGACATTTTGTGAAATCAGTAACAGTATTAGGTTCCCAAGCGAGAAAGTTCAGAAGCTGTACTGTTATGGCTAGAATCGTCACTTAGAGGGGGTGAATAGGTGATTGTGCATAATGAAACTTACTTCAAACTCAGCTTCTTCTAAGTCTGGAAATAACTCGTGGCCACATTGTTCGTCCTCACGACGAACTTCGATCCCAGGAGATAATGCCTTCACGTCCAAAGGCAATGGACCACCGCGGTCATCTCCTTCTCTTGAACGGTATACCGACGCTCGGTATCGTTCAACTATCGAGACTCGTACACCACCGGATGGCCATCCTACATAAGAACGCCACCAATAGTAAAATTCGATGTGTCAGTCTCTACCTCATAAGGCTTGGTGTAATCGAGCAACACCAACACCGGCTCCTCCGTCATTGCTCGCTTCAATCGATCAAATGAACTTTGGCATCGATTCGTCCACTCCCACGACTTCTCCTTCTTCAACAGGTCCATGAGTGGCACAATGATGCTCGAGTAACTTCGGATGAAGCGCCAATAGTAGTTGGTGAGGCCCAGGAACGACCTCAACCCCGTCACCTTCGTCGGCAGCTCCCACTCGACAATAGATTGAATCTTTGCCTTATCCATCCGCACTCGCCACCCCCGACGATGTGCCCTAAGAACGGAACTCCCTCTTGGGCAAATGCACACTTCTTGCGCTTAACATACAACTCGTTCTCACGTAAGACTTGGAAGACCTGCCTTAAATGCTCGACTTGCTCTTCGAGCGTCCGACTATACACTACAATATCATCTAGGTAAACCACTATAAACCGATATAGGAAAGGGTGGAGTACCTTGCTCATGAGCGTACAAAATGTGGCCAAAGCGATCAGGCCGAACGACATCACAAGGAACTCATAGGATCCATACCGCGTCACACATGCAGTCTTTAGCTCGTCCCCTTCAGTGATCCGAACTTGGTAATAGCCCGATCAAAGATCCAACTTGGCGAACCATTGAGCACCACCGAGTTGATCGAAAAGGTCCGCGATGAGTGGGATCAGGTACTTATTCTTCACAGTCAGCTTGTTCAGTGCTTGGTAGTCGATACACATCCAAAGTAACCCATCATGCTTCTTTTGAAACAGGACCGGTGCACAAAACGGAGCCTTGGACGGTCGAATATATCCCGCATCGAGCAGCTCCTTTAGTTGCTTCCTCAGTTCTTCCAATTCAGGGGGTGTCATGTGATAAGGCGCCATGGCAGGCGGTCAAGCATTAGGCACGAGCTCGATCCAATGATCCACCTCTCTTTGAGCTGGTAGCTTCTTTGGCAACTCAGGGGGCATCACGTCCTTGAACGAGTCGAGGACTTGGGTTACCTCCATCGAGACTCTATTCCCTTCACCCTTGCCGTCCTCAGTCTTCAAGGCAGCTAGGATGGTCACCTCACCTTTCCTTGCTCCCTTAGTGAGTTGCATCGCCGAGATCATCTTTCGATCACGATCCGATTCGTGATGGATCGGGATCACGCATTGATAATGCTTGTCCAACATGCATATACACTCGGCAAAAGGCAATATAATAGCATGGATCTTATCTAGGAATTTTATCCCAATGACAAAGTCGTAGTCATCAAGGGGAATTACCTCTAGAGTTTCCTTGCTCTTCCATAGCTCGAGTTGTAGCTCAACGTCTCTCACGACACCGATTGCAGGGACCTCCTTGGAGTTTACCATCTTGAGCCACCTGGCTCCCTTCTCAACCCGTAGGTTAAATCTCTTCGCAGTTTGTTCTTATATGAAGAGATCGGATGCTCCCGTGTCCACGAGCGCATTCATTGTGGATTCTCCGATCCTTAAATCCACGAACATCAGCCCTTTGGACTCCTTCGCCTTCTTGGACTTGATTGTGCTAAGGAGTCACAACAAACCTAACCGTGATTCTTCCTTAGGCTCATCCTCTTTGCAAAGGGCGACCAACTTAGCCTTGTTTGGGCAATCCCGTGCCATGTGTGAACCATCACAAAAAAAACATTTGTATTAGCGTACCCTCCTTTGTCCTTCTCCGCTCGACTCTACATAAGCCTAGTGAGGGATAACTGGTGGTCTACCTCCGGTCGGGCGATTATATCTCCCCTGATCTCTCCCACCAGTGGCTTTATCCCTCGTACGAGCATCCAATTGAGATGTGGAAGGCGCCTTATACTCCACGAGCGCTTTGGCTACGGTTATAGCCATTGTGAGATCTCCCACGTTGAACCATTTCAATTCCTATTTAGTCTATGGCTTAAGACCACTCATGAACTGGTGGAATGCTTCATTCTCATTCATCGAAGGGATTTGGAGTAGCAACTCCGAAAACCACTTGATGTAGTCGTGCACACCACCATTTTGCTCGAGACGCTTCAATTCATCACGAGCTTCCTCCTCCGCATAAACGGGAAAGTAGTTCCATTGGGAACTCCTCGACGAATCTACCTTAGGTTGTGATAGGATCCCCACACCTATCATTTGAACGACGATACCACCACAACAATGCACTATCGGCCAAATACATAGATGCAATGTTTACCCGTGTTTGGTCGTTGTTGATCCCCATGGCTTGGAAGTACCGCTCCATGTACCATAGGAAATTATCCACGTCTTTGGCCACCCGCGAGCCCTTGAATTCCTTCAGCTTGGGTGTGTCCACTCATGGACCTTGCACGGTGATCCCCACGTTCACGCGTGCAGCTTCCAATTCAGCAAGCTTACCCCTGAGCTCCACTATCTTCGCACGCATGGCCGCCATCATGGCCTCCTGGGGTTCATACTGTTGTGCGAGTTCTTCCCTTAGGGTCCTTAACAACTTGTGTCGGAGTTATCCCATGCTAGTCTTGAGCTCTTGCACCTTAGCTACAAGCTCTTCCCTTCTGGCGTCTACTCCATCCACGGTCTGGGTCAGGTCATCGACCGATCCTTGGACATCGGTAACGAACAACTCTAGCTTCGTCATGTGATGAGCAAGATCCCCCGTTGAATCCCTTGAACTCGAACCACCATGGTTCTTCTTTCCCTTAGCAACACCCTTCTCAGCGTTCCTCCCACGATCAACGCAGTCACCACCCATGGCGAGCGCCTCATCGGATCGTGGATTAGCCATTGCGCTTGGAACGACTTGCTCATATACCACTTGTCACGGGCTGATCAATCTAGCGTTCCCTTACCCATGCGGCCTTAGGAATTTCTCCCAAGTCAGCCTTTCTCAAACTCAACTCACAAGGATCGCAAAGAGAGAAACTCTAGAGAGAGAAGCTTTGGATTGTATTTACTTATGAATGAGATGAGTACAATGAGGGGAAGGAGACCCCTATATATACTAATACAAGGCAAATCGTATTCGTAGATCTCTCATCAGTCTAACGGTGGAGATTACATCTCCCCGACTACCAACTACCTGCATTTATTACATACGAATATAATTACCGTATCGCCTGCCCCTAAGAGTATTCTAGAAGACTCGCGAAAACCCTAGATCTCGGAGATACAAGCCAAGGGTCGCTTGATCCACGGATGTGTCACGCTCGTCCCTTAGAACCCTCTTGGATAAGCTTTCTTTTGGGCCGTGACATGTTCATGAATGAGTTTGTAAGGCATCTTTTATATAATGTGAGACTTGAGGATATTACGCATTTTTTCCAGCAATCGGGTGCTTGAGGCTTTTCAAGCACGTGACCGCTTCCCCATGTGCCTAACATGCACCCATTCGTACTCAAAACAAGTATTTGTTAAGTTTGGTGGAAGAACTTGCCCGATTTACTTTTCGAATCATGTAAAGGGTTTTTTTTGAGAAGGTGCTTATATTGTATTTATTAAACATGCACAGTAAATAATTTGCAAAATATTGATTATGCAAATCACAAGAACGGTTAATACATCAAATATTACAATATTTTTCATTTAGTTGATAAAAAAAAGTGCCATAGAAGCACTCTTTAGAAAAAAAAATTACAACAATATGCTGGTAAGTTTCAAAGACTCCCTTCAACTATGCTCTCATAAAGTTCCTAGGAAGCTCAAATAAGCTATCGTCCTCTGTTTTTTATCCGGTCTAGCCCCACTACAAGTATTATATTGGACCGTGACTAAATTATCATGAAGATCTAATCACATGTTGACAGAATGTATTCTTGCCATACTTACAAATATGATTTTTCACTCAGAAAGTGGTACATCAATTATAGAGATTACTACGATTTATTATTTACAAATACTTACGGAGCTTGCCCTGGAGAAATCTTCCTAGAGCTATTCCTATTGCGTCTCTCGAGAGATGGCTCTAAAGAGAATGCTCAAATATTATGATAAATATGATAACTTTGTACTACTTGCGCTTGTATAAGTTTTCACTATAATCAATGCTTTTTCAAACTTATGTATAGTTAAAAATAAAAAAATATTTTGTGTAGTAAATGAAAATTAGGGTGCGCTTGTTAAAAAAATATTTCCGAGAATAATTTCTATTCAAAAATTGTTTTTTCCAAAATTTTATTCCCTAAATGAATTTTTTTAGTAGAAGAACACGTTTGATACAACCTTAAAATTTCTATTCTCGAAATAGAAAAAGAACAAAAAAGAGTTTGGTAATACTCTCAAATTTTTTTGTGATGTGAAATTTTTTTGAAATTTTTTTGAAATTTTTAAATAATTTTCTAAGAATTTTCTTTTTTTATTTTATTTTTTTCTCTTTTTTCCTCCCTTTTTCTTCCACCTCTAGTCGGTTGCTGGGCCTTAGCAATGGCTAACGACTAGCCAAAGATGAGGGCTAGCGAGGTCGACCTCACCGTGGGTAGATGAGGCTTGACCTCACCAAATTTGGGTGAGGTTGGCCTTGCCCCTCGACATTGCCTAGCCACCCTGAGTAGGGGTGAGCGCGTTTCCCGGGTAGAACCGGGAACCGGAGAACCGCACCGGAGGGGTCCAGTTCGGTTCCCAGTTCTAAAGAGACCGGTTTGATTCTCAATTCTAAAGAGACCGGTTCCGGTTCCCGGTTCCCTTTTTCTGGGAACCGGAACCGGTTAGGTTCCAAAAAAACCCTAACAATTTTAATGTTTACCCTAGTCTCAGTTCTCACTCAATTCACTTCACACTTCACACTCACAATTCTCCTCTATCTCTGCTTGACGCTGCTCGCTCTCGACGTGTTCCTCAATGAATCTCCACACAGAGTTGGGCCTCAAGTCCCTCGACGAGTTCCTCTCGGGCAAGACCTACATCTCCGGGTAACGCTTCCTCAACGAATCAGGCGATCACTTTCTCGGATCTCCACACGGAGTCGGGCCTCAAGTCCCTCAACCAGTTTCTCTTCGACAAGACCTACATCTCCGAGTAATGCTTCAATCTCTCTCTCTCTCTTTCTCAGTTCTTTTCGCGGGGGATCGATCGATCAATTCAGTATCTTAGGCCCCCTTGCTTGTTGGGGATGTTTATCAACATCGTTTTCAATGGCAGAGATCATCTCACGAAGGAGGAAGGACGACATCAAGGTGTACGCCGCAGTTCTCGCAAAGCCTGGAGGCTCGTTCCCAAACGCCAACAAGTGGTACAAGTGTGTGTCCTCACATCTCGCCTTGAGGTTCGTTTCTCTCCTCGATTTGGCTCTTATTTGACCAGTAAATAAATTCTAGATTCAGCTTCGCATGTTTATTTATCCTTTGGGTCTGTTGTGAGCTTTTCTTCTATGTGGTAAGCATGATGTATCCTCTATTGGTTTGAGGTTGAATTTCTGGGTTTTGATTGGAATTTGGACATCCTAGCCACTTGGGCTGTTCCTGGCTGTGCATACTTTTCCTTTTCTTTTAGAATCTTTATATGGCATTTCTTGAGTAAAGAAGTCATTCTTTTTGTCTAACTCACCTAAAGCAACATGGTCTGAGCTATTAACATTAGTGCAATGCAGGTCCTCCACAATATTGCGGTCGCCGAATACTTTTGTGATGGCCGTTCAGATCCTATGAGATTGCTTGAAGTACTGAATACCGTCAAGGTGTGGCACTCCTTCAAACCCACTCTCTTCAAAATATGCGATCCACTCCTTATCCAGAAGTATCTGAAAGGCTTTTAGGTTATTTGATTTTTACTCTAAGCTATTGAATTTTGAATCAATCTTGATATGTTGCGTTGGGCACAGTGGGAGTAGGGAAGAGAGAAACACTGATAGTTGCTTCTAAATTATCATCTAGACATCGATGAAAGAGGTGAATGACTTGGAACTTTGTCTAGAATTTTAAAAAAGGGCAAGGGCAGAGCCTTTCTTATACATTGTGTGCTATTCTTTAAAAGGCTCTTCTCCATTAAAGAGTGGTGAAACTGGTGGACTTCGGTCTTGTATGGAGAAAATTAGTATAGTTTCTCAACACATTGAGAGTGAGTCTGATGAAGTGGAGGAAATTCTTAGATTGTTGTCTAGACAATGAGGAAGGTGATAGCCAAATTTGAAGTTACTTTGGAAATCCAACCGAGTGCAAGAGCTAAGAATTTGTTGATTGGCAGACTTAATTTCTGGTGAAAAATGGTGTCTTCTTTGACAAATTATTGTGAAATCAAGTAAAGGGTGCCAATTTTTTTGTGCGCGGGATATTATCACTATAGTCCTCCATTGGCCATTGAAGGCTGAATAGTGCCTTAGTAGTCTTTGCAGAAGGTATGAGTTGTTAGTAAATGGATGTTGGTCATCAAAGATGGTAAAGAGAAACTTGATCATGTGGATTCCGTGAAAATTGGTTTTCTATAGATTTTTACTGTGAGGAAAACTTGTTCAGAATAATAAGTCAGGCTGGAAAGGTAGTAATGGAACATCAAGGAAGAAAGGGATGGTTTCGTCATCTACAGCTATCTCTTAAACTTGTATCGTGTAGGGATGTAATCTTTACGAAGGGTCCCATGTATTTTCTAGTCTAAGGAATAACTTAAGATAATTTTTGGTGTAACTCGTGGCTCCTTGGGTCAAGATTTTACAAATGCAATTGCTGTCTCGATTTTAGAGAGTTTATCTTTGCACACATGGATCCTGACTGTGTGTTGGCACCTACGCTCCTTTAGTAGGTGTTTGGTTTTTCCATTAGTCTAAGTCCTTCCTCTATGTTTTTTCTTAGATAAACTATCGTGAAGTATGCAGCACGATATATTTAGAGCTAGGAACCTGTAACTGCAAGAGATAACTTGGCATACATGGCATTCGGAAGGTTCCACCTTGTGTAAATTATGCATTCATAGTTAACATGCATGAATTATTCATGAATTCTTAGATAAATAAAGCATCTCTAAGTGCTTTTTTATCAACAAAGTAATTGTGGAAGAGATAGGTCCAGCTTGTAAAAGGAAGAGAAGTATTTAGCTGTTAGCTTTGGTCAGGTGCATTTGTAGATTTTCATTTTATTCCATGGGGCGGATCCAATAGTTTGATCTCTTCCCTTGTGATATATATGATATCTAAATAAAGAATGCTACTTGTTGGAAATCCATAATGGAAACTCTATAAGTACCATCAGAAGATATGCCAATTTTATATTATTGGATCCAAATATTACATACGATCAAACCAGATCCAAACTCACATTCTCAGATCCAAATATATATGAAAAGAGAAGTCGATTTTATCCATAGCATCTGGTCGTACTTTCTATCATGTTATCTTTCTAATTTTTTTATTTGGTTGATTTTATCCAGAGAAAAAGTGGAGCTTGCTAGTGTATCTTTGGAGCAGGGTGAGGTTGTTGGCAACGTCGGCAACAAAGTCATTGTAGGTCCTAAGGGAAGTTCTACCATGGCACAACAAATGAACTCATTAAATAGTGCCCGTATTCTTTACACATACAAGTTTAACTCTTCTGTGGCAACATTTAATATCGTACGTATGAAGGCATTATTTATTTTCAAGTTAAATTTCTCTGTATTTGATGGAAGAAGGTTGAGAAATGTCTTTAATATTGGTTATATTGTCTAACATGTTGTCGACCCTTTTGTTTATAGGCTGTCATATGGTTCCACCTCCATGAATATGGCAAGGCATTATCCATCCTGGAACCATTGTTTAACAACATTGAACCAATCGATGAGGTACTAAAATTTGCCTTCTACAGCTTTATTCCCTCCCTCCCATCCTCTCTCTCTCAATTGTCAGCTTACCACTTGTGTATGTATGAACACAGACTGTGTTGGATATTTCAATAATATTTTGAAATATTAACAATAATAACTTCGATAATAGTTATGACCACATTGAAGACCATTATTATTTTAAACGGTCACATAACGGTTTCTTAACGGTCATACAACGGCTTTCCAATCGTTTTGTAACGTTTAATTTATTTCTCAAATAAATCCTTCATTATTTTACAACGGCTCTATTTTGTCTGAATATAAAATCTCACAAGACAATCTTAAAAATACACACCGAATGTAATACAGAATATTCTTTCTTTTTGAAATCTTTCCTTTCCTTTTTTCTTGCTGGGTTATACACAGACGTTGTTTATGTTCCTTATAATATTCAGTGCGGAATATAGAAGAAGGTCTGTTGTATCTTGGGAGGATAGCCATCAGAAGCCTATCGCATCGAGTTTTGCACTCCAAAGGATGGAATTATCCTTAAGGACAGTGCTTACGTTTGCACGCCTCAGACAAATTTATTTGTTCTTATCAGCCTTTTTCCTACAATCTTAAGGATAAAACCCATGGAGCATCAAGTCGATACTGCTGTTCATGCCTCAATCTCCACCAGTCCAGTTGCACTACCATCACTACCACATATGTCCTATGCCAAACCATTCCCCGACATATCGAAGATCGAAGTTTTCAATGGCAACAATTTCAGAAGGTGGCAAGAAAGGGTTTTCTCTATCCTAGATGTGCACGGCGTGGCTTTCGCACTTACGGAGGCCAAACCAACTGATAACAAGCTTCGAGATCAATGGATACATGCTAATAAGGTATGTAGGCACACAATTATTAGTACTCTTTCTAATGAATTGTTTGATGTCTACTGTTCGTACAAGGAAGCGAAACAAATATGGGACTCCATGACTGCAAAGTACACATTGCCGAAGATGTGGGCAGACAAAAATTTGTAATCGGAAATTATTATCGATGGGAAATGTCCGATGATAAGGAGATCAAGACACAAATCAATGAATATCACAAGCTAGTGGAGGACTTGAAGGCAGAAAACATCAACTTACAAGAAGAATTTCTTGCAGGTCTACTGATTGAAAAATTGCCTGAGTCTTGGAATAACTACAAGCAACAACTCAAGCACAAGGACAAGCAATTGTTGCTAGTCGATCTAATCGTGCATATCATCATTGAGGATACAACTCGCAAGGAGATCAAAGCTGCCAAAGCTAAGGAAATTGCTACTAGGGAAAATTTGGTGCAAGGCAAATTTCAACATCGCCAAAATAGGTATTATAACAAAAAACCTGATTACAAACCCAAAGTTGCTCACCCCACCTTCAAAAAGAAAGGCTCTTGCTTTGTTTGTGGAAAACCAGGTCATCATGCAGCACACTGCAGAAAGAGAATGATGGGAAATGACAATCCTGCTAAACGTTTGGTTAAAGCAGATGACTCTAATGATATAATTGTTGCGGTTATTTCCCAGGCCAATATTGTGGCCAATGTGAAAGAGTGGGTGGTAGACTCAGGTGCTACCAAGCATATTTGTGCAAACAAAAATGCATTTTCCTCCTACACGCCAGTAGGGGAAGGAGAAGAAGTTATCTATATTGGTGATTCAATAACAACTCAAGTTCTTGGGAAAGGAAACGTTCTTCTCAAGCTCACATCTGGCAAGACTTTGGCCCTGAATGATGTATTACATGTCCCTAATATAAGGGCAAACCTGGTCTCAGTAGCGCTTTTGGGAAAGGTTGGGGTGAAGGTGTCATTTGAATCTGATAAGATTGTAATGACAAAAAATAACGTCTTTGTGGGAAAGGGTTATTGTAATCAAGGACATTTTGTTCTTAACGTTTCTAATGTTATCAATGAAAATGCTACTGCTTCCACTTACTTGACTAAATCTGTTGATTTATGGCATGGTAGATTAGGTCATGTTAGTATTTCTTATATTAAGAAAATGCAAAAACAAGGTTTAATTTTTAGAATTAAAAACCCATGTTTTAATAAATGTATAATATGTGCCGAAACAAAATTAACAAAAAAGCCTTGTATTTTCGTAAATAGAGAATTTGATTTGTTGAGTTTAATTCATACCGATCTAGGAGATTTAAAACAAACTATGACTAGAGGAGGTAAAAAATATTACGTGACCTTCATTGATGATTATTCTAGATTTACTAAAGTTTATTTGCTTAGGCATAGATGAAGCTTTTGATATGTTCCTTTTGTATAAAGCTGAGGTAGAAAACCAATTGAATAAAAGGATAAAAAGAATTAGATCGGATAGAGGTGGAGAATATGTATTACTTAACGAATTTTGTGAAAAATGAAGGAATAATTCATGAAATTACACCTCCTTATTCCCCTGAATCTAATGGCATAGCTGAAAGAAAAAATAGGACTTTGAAAGAGATGATGAATTCTATGCTTGTTAGTTCTAATGCTCCAAATAATTTATGGGGTGAAGCTATTTTATCTGCATGCCATATCCAAAATAGAATACCTCATAAGAATACAAGTAAAACACCCTATGAACTTTGGAAAGGTTATCATCCTAATTTAAAATATTTGAAAGTGTGGGGGTGTCTTGCTAAGGTTATGCTTCCTAATTCTAAGAAAAGGAAAATAGGCTCTAAATCATCTGACTGCATGTTTATTGGTTATGCTGAACATAGTGCTGCATATAGATTTCTTGTATTAAAAAGTGACGTGCTTGATAATAATACTATAGTTTTGACAAAAAATGCAGAATTTTTTTAGCATATTTTTCCATTAGGTGTTGATAATATTTCTCCTGCGCCTATTCATAAAAATGTTTTTGAAAATTCAAATGATGAATTGAGAAGGAGCAAAAGAATAAGGAAAGAAACTTCTTTTGGGAATGATTTTTATACTTATCTTATTGATAATGATCCTTTAACTTATTCTGAAGCGATATCTTCCTCAGAAAGCAATTTTTGGAAAGAAGCTATAAAAATCGAGATTGATTCTATCTTACAAAATCAAACTTGGAAATTAGTTGATTTACCACCCGGTGCAAAACCAATCGGTTGTAAATGGATTTTTAAAAAGAAATACAATCCCGACGGTTCTATTGATAAATATAAAGCAGGATTAGTTGCAAAAGGTTTTCCACAAAAACAAAATGTTGATTATTTTGACACTTTTGCTCCAGTTACAAGAATTTCATCAATTCATGTTTTAATTGCTTTGGCTTCTATTTACAAACTTATTATTCACCAAATGGATGTTAAAATAGCTTTTTTAAATGGTGATTTGGAAGAGGAAATTTACATGGTGCAACCCGAAGGCTGTATTTTTCCTAGTCAAGAAAATAAAGTTTGTAAACTTGTTAAATCTTTATACGGCTTAAAGCAAGCGTCAAAGCAATGGTATGAGAAATTTAATGATGTGCTAGTTAATAATGGATTTTTCTATATTGGAGTAGATAAATGTGTATATACAAAAACTGTTGATGGTGAATTTATAATTATTAGCTTATATGTTGATGACACGCTTATTTTTGGTACGTGTATTGATGTAGTGAATAAAACAAAATGTTTTTTGACTTCTAAATTCGATATGAAGGACATGGGGGAAGCTAATATTATTTTGGGTGTTAGAATTGTAAAGAGTGATAGTGGCCTAATGCTTACTCAAGCGCATTATGTGGAGAGGCTACTTAAAAAATTTGATCACTTTGATGTTAAACCTGCGAATACTCCTTATGATTCTAATATCCAATTAGTGAAAAATAAAGGAGATGGTGTGGCTCAGTCTAGGTATGCTCAAATTATTGGGAGTTTGATGCATTTGATGAATTATACTTGACCTGATATAGCTTATGCTGTATGTAGACTGAGCAGATATACACAAAATCCTAATGATGATCATTAGACTGCTTTGGGCAGATTAATGAAATATTTGAGAGGAACCATGAATTATGGTATTCTATATAGTGAATTTCCCGTTGTATTAGAAGGATACAGTGATGCTAATTGGATTTCGGATTCAGATGAGACAAAATCCACTAGTGGATATGTGTTTACCCTTGGTGGAAGTGCTGTAACTTGGAAGTCAGCCAAACAAACAATAATTGCTAAATCCACCATGGAGTCAGAGTTTGTGGCTCTGGAATTGGCTGGCAACGAGGCTGAGTGGTTAAGAACCTCTTAGCGGATATTCCTTTGGGAATGAAACCGACACCTTCTGTGTCTATGCACTGTGATTGCCAAGCGGCAATAGCCATTGCAAAGAATAAAACTTTCAATGGTAAAAATAGACACATCCGATTGAGACATGATGTAGTAAAGCAGCTGCTTAAAGATGGAATTATATCCATTGATTTTGTAAAGTCAGAAGTAAATTTGGCTGATTTTCTGACTAAACCTGTGGAAAGAAAATTAATTTATGACACATCGAGGGGAATGGAACTTAAGCCAATTGAGGAAAAGCAACAATGATGGTAACCCAACCTATGTGATTGGCGATCCCATGAATTAGGTTCATATGGGTAATAACAAGTCACTTGTTGTTGTTCTAGTGATGCACTATTAAAAATTATTGTCCATCCCAAGATGAGAATGGTGCAAAACTGCAAGGAAAAAAGAGGTTGAGCTAAGCTCTTAATGAAATTTCATAGCCATTATTGGTGGTGTATTAAGCTACAGAATACACTTGATGGAATCACCTATATAAGTGTGGAGTGGGGCCGCTCCTATGAGAATTTTTAGCGAAAATCTCTAAAGCACTTATGAATAAACCAAGCACGCGCATGGCCTATTAGCGCAAAACCGCGTTGAACAACAAAATTTGTGAGAGTGCAATGTGATTGATGAAAATTATAATTCACAAAAGAAATTTTTTGGTTCATAGAAGTTTAAAACTTCACCAATAATTTCGTGAATTATATTTCATTTTTCTAGGGTTGGTTCATAGCCTAACAAGCACCAGTTCCGATGCATTACACTCCAATAACCTAGCATCATAATAATTTTATTTTCAAAATCTTTTGAAAAATGTGGGGGATTGTTGGATATTTCAATAATATTTTGAAATATTTACAATAATAACTTCGATAATAGTTATGACCGCATTGAAGACCATTATTTTTTTAAACGGTCACATAACGGTTTCTTAACGGTTATACAACGGCTTTCCAATCGTCTTGTAACGTTTAATTTATTTCTCAAATAAATCCTTCATTATTTTACAACGGTTCTTTTAACGGCTCTATTTTGTTTGAATATAAAATCTCACAAGACAATCTTAAAAATATACACCGAATGAAACAGAGAATATTCTTTCTTTTTGAAATATTTGCTTTCCTTTTTTCTTACTAGGTTATACACAGACGTTTTTGTTCATTCTAATATTTAGTGCGGAATATAGAAGAAGGTCTGTTGTATCTTGGAAGGATAGCTGTCAAAAGCCTATCGCACCGAGTTTTGCACTCTAAGGGGCGGAATTATCCTTAAGGACAGTGCTTATGTTTGCACGCCTCAGACAAATTTATTTGTTCTTATCAGCCTTTTTCCTACAGACTGTAGCTCTTCGCATATGCCTTCTGTTGGATGTGGCCTTAGCCTACCATGATGCAGCAAAATCTGCAGTGAGAAGCTTGTCTGTTCTTGATAAGTCTCTAGTTTATGATGGAATTGCTTTATGGACATTAAGGGGCTTCTTTTAGTTGAGGAAACAATTTTGTCTCTTTCCTTCTTCGTTATAGTTCAAATCTGAAAATGAAACCAAAAAAAAAACAAAGAACCTATTGGAACTTGAAACCAACCCTGGAACCCGTGACAAGGTAGGTTCCAAGTTCTTGATTCTAATAGGTAGGTTTCAGGTTCCAAAAAATGAGGAACATGTACCGAGGGTGTGACATCCTGAATTTCAACCCGTCCCGAATATATGAAATGGGCATTTTGTCAATGCGCCTATGGTCCTTTTTCTCTTAGCTGCTCACTTACGAGTTAACCAATCTATTGGATGAAGCCGTTCAGAGATATAACCGCGGTAAAATTCCTAAAAGCTACCCAAGAGGTTGGATTTGACTAAAATCACGCCCGGTCGATTTTAATCATGAAATTGAATTCGGTATCGGAAATCGAACATTCGAGCATGTCACAGTTCATTTATGGGACGTCGTCTTATCTTTCGGAGAAATTCCATCAAGTTCGGAATTTTTACAAAAAATCGGTTTGAATGATTCAGAAATTCAGATAGACTCATTTGAAGGGAATTTTGACTTTCAAGCTAAGCTATTTGGTGATGGGAACTTATAGGAATTTTGTGGGCTTTTTCCTTGGCGAAATTGGACATCAATTGAGGAAATTTGTGTTGAAATGGAAGCTCATTTTGAAGAAATTCGGAACTAGGCATGGGTGCAACATTTGGCATTAAAATTGGATAATTTGTGGATTTACCTTCAAGAAAGTATTAGGGGGACCAAGTCTTCAATTAAGTGGATAACCTTGCTTACTTTTCCCCTTTTTCTTTGGCTTCCTGAACAAGTCTTGCCAGCCGCATCTCCCGTCGTTGTCTCCCTCCTGTGCACGCCACCTTCGTCGACTTCCCTTCCTTCGCTGCCCCCGTTTTCATTTCATCTTCCTGCACTTTCATTTTTGTTGATTCTTGGCAAACGAAGACCCCACGACGCCAGCAGCTGCTTCATTCTGCCGCCTCACCATCTGCTACCTCCTCTACCGTTCCACCGAATTTTCCTTCTGTTTTGCCGCATGCCAGCGTCCCTCTTCCCCAGCGAGTCAAGCCACCGAAGCAGCCCCACCGAAGTCAACAAACCAGCAAACTCTTCCCCATCTTGTTGACCGAAGCTACTCCAGCTTCTGCCGCAGCTCCACGTCCGCTTCTCTTCCCCCAAGCAGCGACCAAAGCTGCTGCCATCCACCATCACCTGTCCCCCACCGAAGTTCCCTCTCTCTTTATTTGCTACCGTCTCCACTGAAGATCCTGTGGCTGCCTCAACGTCAAAGTCCACCGAAGCTGCTCCTTCGATTCTCCTTGCAGCTGCCACCGTCAGCTCATGCCAGCACACAGGTCAACACCAGCAAAATTCCTCCCCTTTTGTTGACTCCGCCAGTAACGCACGAAGCCAGCCCACGTTCCTCTCCATCTTCGCTGCTTCTCTCGGTCAAAACCCCAGCGAAACCATTCTGCCGAAGTTGACTCCAGCGTTTCTCCATCTTGCCGCATCACCGCTCGTCTCCCTTACGTCCACGAGCCCGCAAGATTTCAGCCCAGCAACAGCTCCGTTTCCAGCATTTATTCTGGGGCCAGCAGCCCACAAGTGCAGCAGCCCAACTTCAGCAAATCCCCAAGCCCAGCAGCTGTTTGGTCCAGTCCATTTGAAGCCCAGCGAAATTAGCAGCCCAGTTCCGAGCCCACTTGAGGTCCACGAAGCAAGCCCAGCTGCAGCCCAAACCCAGGATCAAGCCCAGCACTTGTTGTGGGCTTTGCAAGGCCTTTTGGCCCGGTCTAAGTGTCCGTCGACGCTGCCAAAATTTTGGAGTTCGGCCGTTGTCGCGTCGCCGTCGCGGTGTTCCGGTCTTCACTTTGCTCAAGTGACTTTTGCTCACTAATCCTTTATTAGTATGCTAATGATGCTTAGGGGTTGATTAGATTTAACTAAGTGCAATTAGGTGGTTAGATTATATTAGAATAATTAAATTAGGGATTTACCTATGCATGTTAGGAGAATGGTTAGTGTAATTAGAGAGTAGAAAAGTCCTAATAATTATCGAATGAGTCTCGGTAATTTTCCGGGCTTGTCTTGGCTTCCAATCAGGCATTACGGGCCTAAATTGGATTTATTGCATTTATTTAATAATTTTTGTAATTATTTATTTATTTATTTCCGGAAATTATGCTGGGATAACCGACGACCGAAATTTTATGCTGATTATCATGGTGCGGTCTGTTTATTTAATTGAGTTTTATTTTGTGCTGAAATGAATTGTTTGTGATTATTAGATTATTTTCCTGAATTAATTAATTTAGAAAAGTAATTGGAAAATAACCGGGTGTCGATTGACAGCACCAAAAATGTTTTGGTGGACTACAAAAAATGGTGGGATTTATAGAAAGTGAAATTATGATATTTTGGCTAAGGCCAACCGTGTCCCCACACATGACTATTTTATTGAGAATGATAAAAGATGGAATTGATTGAATGGTTGAGTGGGGTGTGCTATATCAACCTACGGCAATATGTCAGCTTAGATTGCGAGTAGTACACCGGTATACTATATCATCCTACGGGCTCTGATATGTCAACTTAGATTGCGAGTAGTACACCGGTATACTATATCATCCTACGGGCTCTGATATAGCAGCTTAGGAAAAAGCAGTATACCTTGTCAGCTAAGTAGAGAGTAATGTCGGTACACTATATCAGTCTACGGGCAATACGACAGCTTAGCAGAGAGTAGTATATCTTATCAGCTTAGATTGAGCACTGTCGGTAAAATATATCAACCTACGAGCAATATGGCAGCTTAGTAGAGAGCAGTATACCCGATCATCTCATAAGCGAGCTATACTATCTATTTATCAGCTTAGTAGTGAGCAGTCCTAATATGAACGAACTCATAGATAGTATGAGATGAGCCGAGCAAGAAATGGTTGAAATGACATGTAATCAACTAAGTTGATTGATCGATGATTCGATCTAATTGATGTGATGTGATGTGATCGTGTATATTTGATATATATACTGACTTACAGGAACGAACTGAGGCCAAAGTGAGTCCTCTAACTCGTGTTGTTCTTAGGCAGCCTCTAAAGTGTATTGACTTCCTAATCGGGTCTTAAGGGTAGAACTTGTTAAGACGTTGTCTTACTAGTTATTGAATAACCATTTTCAGGTCCTTAGGTGGCATTGGTGAAGGACCGGAGGCCCGAAGTGTAGAAGGCAAAGCCTAAAGAGCTAATGATCCTATAGGACTAGTTAGTCATAGAACAATCCTCTTTTGATGGGAGTTGATTCCCTTTCTGCAGAATTTGTTTTATGAACCTGTGGTTTAGAACCTGACTTAACAAATCGACTTGTATATATTTTTGCACTATGATTTGCAATGTATACAAGTGTAGTTGTTTTCAAAACTCAAATTTGAAATCCTACTTTCCTATCCCATTGCTTTATTGTCTGGGAATTTTATATGTTTCCGCATGCATATTAAAAAGAAAGGGTTGGCGATGCGTCCTGAGATGTCACTATTAATCGACCAAGGTGAGGGATGGGTGCGTGCCTGAGGATCGGGGCATGACAGAGGGTAAGTTCCAAGTTTCAAATGGAACTTGTAAGGAACCGGGAACTGCTCACCCCTAATTCTAAGGTTGGTTTGCCAACCATCGGCCATCGTTGATGCTTGACAATTGATTAGAATAGGAAGGAGGAAAAAAAGTGATCTTATTTCAAAATTTGTTCTCTAGTACAAAAAAGTATTGTTTTGTTACTTCTTTCTAATTATATTAGGATCCATGTTTAGATGATATTTAGGTCAGATAATATCTTGGAATTAAATTGCATGTTGAGATAAATTTCTAAGTTAAGATAGGATTGAGATTAATCTATTTCCTAACTTAACATAGATAATATCTCACTTTAGTTAGTTTTTTATTGTTAGTAATTTTTAATTACAAATTTTTATTAAAAAATTACAAAAAATCATGCGCATGTCATATAGAATTAGGTTCATGAAATGCATGTCATTTAGTAATTATTGCTAAGTTTATTTAACTAGAAATTGTTCGTCATTAGAATTATGCAATTTACTTAAATTGCATGACATATAGCTTAGATTTCATTAAACAAGAGAAAATCCTAAAATTTGAGTGACTACGTATTAATTAGAAATCATATGTAGGGTTGCTGATATGAATTCGACCTAATATTGCATATGCTTTCATTACCGCAAGATAAGTCCGGTAATTTATTTATTATTTTCTTGGGTGTTAAATTGGTCATTTGCACACCTCCGTGGTCACCTCATATGTTAGGAAAGTAAATTAAAATCAATCCAGATTACTTGCAAAAATATTTTTCTTGAAAATAAAAAGAACGGTACCGAAAGAGCATAAGAGAAATCTAGTGTAATCAAGTCCATGTGCTCAAAATATCTGGTTCGTGGAGTAAAATAATTACTTAGGTGTCTAGTTGACCTACCGTAAACTTATTAGTAACGGCTCCTAATTGAAAAATCATTTGCATGTTAAGAACTTGAACCTAAGTCGCGAATTGATATGGGCTTGGGAGAGTCCGAGCTAAGTTTAAGCTTAATAATCCATTAGCCAAACCCTAGATGGTTCACCCCTTCACGGTTGTGAGAAGTGAGAAGACCAAAGAACTAGAAAAGATATATAAGTCTAAGATAATTGAGGGTTTGTTTTGAACCTGTTTAAGGTATGATCCCTAGTAGAATTTGTTAGCTGGGTTCACTCCTATGTGGAGGAGACCCAATGAGTTGCAAGCCCAAAAAGGGCTTGAGCCCATATAATAAGTTATATGAGGAAATAGGGTTTCTCACTATATATATAAAGAGGTAGCAGCAGAAAAGGAAAAGCAAGAACAAGAGAAAAGAGAAAGCAGAAAATCTGGGGTTTGGGGCAATATCGATTTACATCAAGTCTGGCGTCGGAGGTCGATTCGTGATCCGATTGAGCTGAAATTTTGTCAGCATGTCCGTGGCGCAATTTTCTCGAATCTGAACGGTTTGATTTTTGTTTGAAGCTCCTTACATCAGGTTTTTCGTGGATTGATCAAAACATGCGTTTTTGGTCAGATTTATCCTTGATCTCTTGTGAAGTTCATGTGTATTGCCAAGAATTATGTTCTTGAGGTGTTTGCTGCTATGTACCTCTAGTATTTACTAGAGAAGAACAATTTTATTGATAGTGAAGATTTTCAGGTGGACTCCGGTCCCGTGGTTTTTTATCTCCTCACATTGAGGAGGTTTTCCACGTAAAAAAATCGTCTTGTGTTCGCGTACTTGGTTATTTTACTCTACTATATCGATTCCTATTAGGTTTACACAAGAGGGGAGATTATTTTATTCCGCTGCGTTGATTCGATATTGTTCGAATTATTACCGTTCTCCCATCGAGTGGTATCGAGCATCGGGTTATTGCTTGATTTTTCTGCCTTGTGTTAAACAATGGAAACGAATACGAGTAGAATGGTTACACCGAATGGTTCGAATTATCATATCCGGAAAGGGAAGATGGAAGATCTTTTATATGTGAAAGATTTTTATTTGCCTCGTATTTGCGAGGAGAAACCAGAGAATAAAACGACGTTGAATGGTCTATATTTCATCGTCAAGTGTGTGGTTATATCAGGCAGTGGGTAGATGATAATGTTTTAAACCATATTATTGAGGAAACACATGCGCGCAATTTATGGGATAGGCTCGAACAGTTATATGCTCGAAAGATCGGGAATAATAAATTGTTTTTGATAAAACAGATGATGGCTCGAGATATCATGATGGTACTCGTTTGATCGATCATTTAAATTCTTTTCAAGGAATTATAAATCAGTTGGCTGCGATGGGAATCGAGTTTGATGATGAGATACAAGCACTATGGTTGCTTGGTACTTTGCCGGACTCATGGGAGACGTTCCGAACATCTTTGTCTAACTCCGCCCGGATGGTACGATTACCATGGATTTAGCCAAGAGTAGTATTTTGAATGAAGAGATGAGAAGGAAGACACAGGGATCGTCCTCTTCACATTCTGATGCCTTGGTTGTTGAGAAAAGGGGGAGAAGTGAGTCTCGAGGTTCGAGAAATAGAGATAAAAGTCGAGACAAAAGCAGAGGTAAGTATAATAAATTTGCTAATGTTGAGTGCCATTATTGTCATCAGAAGGGACATATTCAGAGGTTTTGTCGCCAGTTAAAAAGGGAGAAACAAAAGGAGAAAGGTAAAGAGAAGATAAGTGATAATGATAGTGATGACAATCGTGTCGCTGCACTTAAAGAAGACTTTCTCACTATTTTTGATGGTGATGTGGTGAATTTTGTTTCTCATGAGACCAGTTGGGTAATTGATAGTGGTGCATCTGTTCATGCTACATCTCGTAGGGATTTCTTTACATCATACAGGTCAGGTGACTTCGGATTTGTGAAGATGGGAAACAATGGACTAGCTCAAGCTGTAGGCATCGGTGATGTGTTCCTAAAAACCAGCAATGGCACGAGGTTAGTATTGAATAATGTTAAACATATACCTGATATCCGCTTGAATTTGATTTCTACAGGCAAGTTGGATGATGAGGGGTATTGCAGCACCTTCAGTAATGGTCAATGGAAGCTCACTAAAGGTTCTCTTGTTGTGGCTAGAGGTGAAAAATATTCTTCGTTATACATTATGCAGCAAAATTGTCTACGAGACAAAATTAATGCGTAGATAGCGAAGATGCAACTGAGTTATGGCATAAGAGGCTCGGTCACATCGTGAGAAGGGTTTGTCAATATTGGCCAAGAAGAAGCTCCTTTCGGGATTGAAAAGTTCAACGCTAAAGAAGTGTGCTCACTATTTAGCAGGAAAAAAAAACAGAGTTACATTTAAAAGCTCCCCTCCTTCAAGAAAGTCAGGTATACTGGATTTAGTGCATTCTGATATTTGCGGTCCTATGAAAACAAAATCACTTGGTGGTTCTCTTTATTTTGTTACCTTCATAGATGATTTTTCAAGGAAAATTTGGATTTATACCTTGAAAACTAAAAATCAAGTGTTAGATGCTTTTAAGCAATTTCGAGCTTGCTTGAGAGACAGATGGAAAGAAATTGAAATGCATCGAACGATAACGGGAGAGTATATTGGACCTTTTGATGAATATTGCAGACAACAAGGTATTCGACATCAAAAGACACCTCCCAAGACGCCTCAGTTAAATGGCTTAGCTGAGAGAATGAACAGAACATTGGTTGAAAGGGTAAGATGCTTGCTTTCACAGTCAAAGCTATCTGGATCCTTTTGGGGTGAGGCTTTAAGTACAGTTGTGCATGTATTAAATCTTACTCCATGCTTTCCTTTAGAGTTTGATGTTCCGAATAGAGTTTGGATAGGCAAAGAAGTTTCTTATGATTATTTGCGTGTATTTGGGTGCAAAGCATTTGTGCATGTTCCCAAAGATGAGAGGTCTAAACTTGATGTGAAAACACGACAAAGGCATATTTATTGGTTATGGACGGGATATGCTTGGCTACAAATTTTATGATCCACTTGGAAAGAAAATAGTAAGAAGCAAGAGACGTTGTGTTTATGGAAGATCAAACAATAGAGGATATTGAGAAATCAGAGATGATTTCAGCACCACAGGTTAGTGATAATTTGGTTGATTTAGATCCGGTTCCTCTTATAAATATTCCTACACAGGTTGATGAAGAGCAGCAGGAAGTCAATGTTCCAAATAACGCACATATTCTTGAACATGTTGAAATAGATAATACTATTCCTGAACCAGAGGCTCAATTAGATGTTCCACTGGATGTTCCAGTCCGGAGATCCGTTAGAGACCGACGACTTTCCACCAGGTATTCTGAAGATGAGTATGTATTATTGATCGATGCGGTGTGAACCCAGTGTTATGCGAAGCAATAGAAGATGAGTACAAAGGCAATTGGTTCGATGCTATGCGAGATGAGATGCAGTCACTTTATGATAATCATACTTTTGAATTGGTGAAGTTACCTAAAGGTAAAAGAGTTTTGAAGAACAAGTGGGTATATAGGTTGAAGCAAGATGAACATACTTTACAACCACGGTTCAAAGCTAGATTGGTTGTTAAGGGATTCGGTCGAGAAAAGGTATTGATTTTGATGATATATTTTCTCCGGTAGTGAAAATGTCTTCTATCCGTGTGGTACTAGGCTTGGCAGCTAGCCTAGATTTAGAAATTGAGCAAATGGATGTTAAAACAGCCTTCCTACATGGTGACTTGGAGGAAGAGATATACATGGAACAACCCGAGGGTTTCAAAGTGAAAGGGAAAGAGGATTATGTGTGCAAATTGAAGAAAAGTCTCTATGGCCTAAAACAAGCACCGAGGCGTGGTACAAAAGTTTGCGCGTTATGACAGAACAAGGCTATAAGAAGACTTCCTCGGATAACCGTGTGTTTTTCCAAAAATTTTCTGATGATGACTTTATTATTCTCTTGCTTTATGTTGATGATATGCTGATTATTGGCAGGAATGGTTCAAGAATTGAGTTATTGAAGAAACAATTAAGCAAGTCTTTTGCCATGAAAGACTTGGGCTCGGCGAAGCAAATTCTTGGCATTAGAATTACTTGAGACAGAGATGCTAAGAAGTTATTTTTGTCGCAAGAGAAATATATCGAGAAGATCCTTCAGAAATTTTACATGGACAAGGCTAAAGTGGTTAGTACTCCTCTTGCTGCCCACTTTAAGTTAAATATGATGCAAAGTCCTACGACTGATAAAGAGAAGAAAGATATGGAAAGTATTCCATATGCTTCAGCTGTAGGAAGCTTAATGTATGCGATGGTATGTACACGCCCAGACTTGGCGCATGCAGTTGGTGTTGTTAGTCGCTATTTGTCAAATCCAGGTAGAGAGCACTGGAATGCAGTGAAGTGGATTATGAGGTATCTTCGGGGAACTTCAAATTTGAAACTCAGTTTCGGGACTGGGAAACTTGAGTTAGTTGGATACACAGATTCTGACTTGGCAGGAGATATTGATACTCGTAAATCTATTTCTGGTTATTTGATTTCTTTTGTGGGTGGAGCTGTGTCATGGAAGTCAAGATTGCAGAAGTGTGTTGCACTTTCTACAACCGAAGCTGAATTTATTGCAGCGACTGAAGCTAGTAAAGAGATGCTATGGATGAAGAAGTTCTTAGAAGAACTTCGGTTCAAGCAAAAGAGGTATGTGCTATTTTGTGATAATCAAAGCGCAATTCATCTTGGTAAGAATTCATCTTTTCATTCTAGATCGAAACATATTGATGTTAGATATCATTGGATAAGGGATGTTCTAGATGAAAAGTTGTTGGAACTTGAGAAAATTCATACAGATCATAATGGCTCCGATATGATGACGAAGACTCTACCAAGAGAGAAGCTTGAATATTGCCGTTTGATAGCAGGGATGGTGAATCCCTCCACATTGTCGTGAGGGGGAGATTTGTTAGCTGGGTTCACTCCTATGTGGAGGAGACCCAATGAGTTGCAAGTCCAAAAAGGGCTTGAGCCCATATAATAAGTTATATGAGGAAATAGGGTTTCTCACTATATATATAAAGAGGTAGCAGCAGAAAAGGAAACAGTAACAAGAGAAAAAGAGAAAGCAGAAAATCTGGGGTTTGGGGCAATATCTGATTTACATCAAGCTGGCGTCGGAGGTCGATTCGTGATCCGATTGAGCTGAAATTTTGTCAGCATGTCCGTGGCGCAATTTTCTCGAATCTGAACGGTTTGATTTTTGTTTGAAGCTCCTTACATCAGGTTTTTCGTGGATTGATCAAAACATGCGTTTTTGGTCAGATTTATCCTTGATCTCTTGTAAAGTTCATGTGTATTGCCAAGAATTATGTTCTTGAGGTGTTTGCTGCTATGTACCTCTAGTATTTACTAGAGAAGAACAATTTTATTGATAGTGAAGATTTTCAGGTGGACTCCGGTCCCGTGGTTTTTTATCTCCTCACATTGAGGAGGTTTTCCACGTAAAAAAATCGTCTTGTGTTCGCGTGCTTGGTTATTTTACTCTACTATATCGATTCCTATTATGTTTACACAAGAGGGGAGATTATTTTATTCCGCTGCGTTGATTCGATATTGTTCGAATTATTACCGTTCTCCCATCAGAATTGACCAATTCAATACATAGAACAAGAAAGCAAACCATTCCTTGTGTGATTACTCAACTCTAATCGGCACCTTCCTCTTCTTTGTGCTCTTCGTGCTTTACATGCAAGTCACACTACGAGGAGTGCATACCTACTCTCCAAGCTATTGACGGGCTCTCAACCAATTGAAAAAGTGTCAAAAAAGGCATAAACTTATTGCATTTGTGCTAATATAATCCTAAACATTTCATTGGTGTCAATTTAGTACTAAACATTTTGATTTCGTGTCAATTCAACCCTAAGTATTTTGACGTAGTGTCAATTCAGTCCTTTCAGTTAATTTTAGCCAAATTTTGCTAACACGGATGACGGTTGGCTTACTTGGCACGACAGAACTAATATGGATAACTTTTAATATTTTAATATTTTTTACCTTTTTTATTTTCTTTATTTCATTTTTTTCTCTTTCTTTTGATTTTCTCCTTCCCTTCCTTCTTCCTTCAGCCAATCGCTAGTCGGCGATAGGCCGAGACAAGGACCCTCACCGGTGAGATCAAGCCTTGTCCATGGGCAGCAAGTCTTGAACCTCACTAGCCCTACACGAGGCCGCCCTCACGACCTCTAGCAAGCTCATTAGACGTTCACCAGCCCTCGCCTCTGGCCGATTGCAAACCGATGACCAACTAGAGGAAGGAGAAAAGGGAAAAATAAAGGAAAGAGGGAAAAAAAGATTAAAGGAAATATATTAATCAATCAATAAAAAAATTAAATTATTATTAAAAATTTGTCCATGTTAGTGTCAATGTGTCACATAAGCCAAACGACATTCACGTTAGTAAAATTCGGCCAAAATTAGTCAACATGACTGAATTGGCACCAAATCAAAAAGTTTAAAATTAAATTGGCACCAATGCAATAAATTTAAGATTATTTCGACCTTTTTCCCCTCACCCAACCATATCTACCTCGTTCTCCCCGAGCCCAAGCTCCAGTGGAGGCTCATGGCGTCGAACATGGCAGCTCTTGCTATCAAGGCCAGCGTTGCTCTCCAAAATGTGGCGAAGCAAGGTGGGGACCACAAAAAGAGGAGGACCTAAAAGTCTCCTGACTGGAGGTGCGCTTCAATGGCCGAGCTCACGAAGATGACAGCGATGTAAGATACGGGAGCGAAGAGTTCAACATCAAGAAGAGCTTCGCTGTGGATAGGAAGGCTGTCCGCGGTGCGAGCCTTTTCCAATTAGGGTCCGTGTAGAAGATGCAGAGATTATCCACGAAGATCTGTTCGTTTAGGACGAAGTCTAGCACATTTGTTAAAGCTCTAAAGATGGCTTCTACTTCTTAAATTGGGAAGTCGTTTTTCTTATTTTTAAACTTGAACTTTATGATTGACTCCATTTTTTGTGACTAGTTTATTTTCCCATGCTAAGCAATAGAAAACGGTAAAAACATGTTTGGATAAAATATTTTCCTGCGAATAAACAGTATCATATCTTCTTGATAAGAAACTACAGCCCAGTGTGGAAAAATTAACTGCAGACCAATTTAACCAGTCACCTGTTCCATTAGTTGAATTTAATCCAATGGTCTACGTTGTAGCATTAAAATATGATGATCCGAATTAACTGGATGGACTTCCTTGACCACACAGAATTCATCGTAAAGATGAGAATAACTCAAGAGAGAAAATTTTGGTGCCATGCCAGAAGACCATCATAACTTCAATCAGTGAAGTACAATTTTAAACCTTAAGAAGAGCATTGAGATAATTCCAACCCCAGCTTTTGATCGTCACATTAAGCCATGCTTTCAAAAGTTCCTCGAGTAATGTCATATTCCACACCATGAGTAATGAGATAAGATACTAGAAACAACTATGGCGTCGAAGATTAAAATTTACCTAATGGAATAAGACATTGTAAAATAAGTCACATTATCCTTCTCTTTCTGTATATGTGGATTCTCATCTTTTGTAGTTGACTTGAAACAAAGTTTCTTGAATGAAAGCCTCCAAATCACCCGAAGGTTGGACGAACCATCCCCACTTCGGCAACTATGCTGCTTGGCATTATGCCTGTAAAATAGCAACCACCAAAGGAGCATACCCAAAGCATGAGACTCCAACAGTAGCAGATTTTGTCATCATCAGAGACTATCTTGAAGAAAAAGGATGATTCTTTAGAAGCTTTTGCTTGGAAAACAATATTTCCAAGGAAACATGATCACATAAGATAGGATAAGGTAGGATTGAAATCCTTCCCATATACTCCGGATTTAAAAAAAGGAAAAACCATTTCTTATGTTTGGGGTAATCCAAGATAGGATTCAAAATTTTTTAAAATCTCACTTGCTCATAGAGATGTTGCTTTCCAAATCTAGGACAACATATTGTCGACGTAATCTCGCACGGCCAAGACTAGCAACATTTTGAGCAGTCACCGTTTTCGCTGGAGCTCCTCCTCCTTTGAAATCTTTCAATTGTCAGCACAAAGAGTCTCAGATTTGAGTAGAGGACAGGATTGGACGTCGAAGCATCATGGCAAAATCAGGTGACCATCGTTTAGGACCGACATACAAACACCCAAAACTTTGTGCATTTCGATTTTTTTCTTCTCCTTTTTCACAAACGACTTTTCGGTGTTGATCCATCTATTTCGTCATTCATTGGCGATGGCCGATTCAGTTCAACGGTCATCAGAGGATAATTGGCAAACCAAATGGGCTAGACAGCATTGGTGATCAGCATTGATTGAAGACAATGACAAATGCACGGTGGTTGGGAGTGATGGGCCATTGTAGCTGTGATCCTGCACAGTGGCCTTGCACGGTGGTGGGGAATGACAGGCTGTTATGGCGGTGTTCCTTGCACGGTGGCTTGGAGAGGGCGTATGTACTCCACAGAGTCTAACTTGAATATAAAGCACCATCCCTAGTCCGGATTTCTTATCCGGCATGTTATCTTATCCAACTTCAAATCCGGACTATCAAATACAACGTTTATGCTTTATATTCAAATTAGACTATGTGGAGTACATAATGCCCTCTTCAAGCCGACGACAAGCTCTCGCCCAACCATATCTATTTCGTTCTCCCGGAGCCCAAGCTCCAACGGTGGATCGTCAGACGCGGCGGCTCTTGCTGTTGAGGCCAGCGTTGCTCTCCAAATGGTGGCGAAGCAAGGTGGGGACCATCGGCGGAGGAAGACCTAAATATCTCCCGTCTTGGAGGTGCACTTTGACGACGGAGCTTACGGAGATGACGACGATGTCAAATATGGGAGCAAAGAGTTCGAGCTCAAGAAGAGCTTCGCCCTCGATGGGAAGGCAGTTCGTGGCACGATACTTATCCAATTACGGTCCGTGAGGAAGATGCAGAAATTATCCGTAAAAATTTGTTGTTTAGAATGAAGTTGAAGCACGTTTTATGAAAGCTCCAAAGATGGCTTCTACTTTATAAATCTTTAAGGTTTTTTTTTTAATTATTATTATTTTTTTAAAATTTTAAAACTTGCATCATCTGGTTGAGTCCATCATTAATTTGTGACCAGTTTATTTTCCACATCAAAAAACAGAAAACCCAAAAAAAAGAAGAAGTTTTTTGCTCAAATATTTTCTTGCAAACAAACATAGAACTATGTGGATACTACCAATAGACCGATTTAACCAATTGCCCATTCCAGGTCTCCATCATATTATTAGAATATGACGATCTGGATTAACTAGACGGACTTCCTCAACCACATAGAATTCATCATAAAAATAATATAATTCGGTCATCGAAGACTAATCTTTGGTGAAAGGCATTCCGTTAGTTACAAGCGAAAACATACTTTATTGAGTTCCCCACCATAAGACTCAACAGTTACACTTATTTGGAGTAGACATATAATTTGTCCACCCTCCCCCCACAATAGATTTGGTCCCGCTAACAAGATCTTCGTAATGAAAAATATAATGGGAAAATGTAGGGTTTTCTCGTGAGGCGTTGAACCTTGGATAGGAGTAGGAATGGTCTCTATTGCTTCCCACATGCTTCATGAAAGATCATGTCCAAAGCATCATGCAAGGAGCGGGTGTACAACTCAGAATCTATGAACCCTTGCTCAGCTCGCACAACTACTCTCAAATTTCCTGCATAGCTGATCATCGTTACTTGGAGAGTCTGCAAAAAGAAAACACGAAGAAAGTAGCGTTACATCATTGATGCATAGAAGAAAGTCACTCACGATTCAGACTAGTGAGAATGTGTCGTGGTAAATAAGAAAAACCAATTTCTCGAATTCAAAATTCTGTCGACTCTGAAAGATGGCATAGGAGCGCAGCTGTTGCATAAAATGTAACACATAGGTCATTGGACACCTATATTTCCCAAATTTCATAATCTATATCAATATTTTCGGAAGATGATGCATGTAATAACTATGATACAGAGGCCTATTACCAATAAAGCATAGGTAATTTTGTGCTCTTGGGTAAATCAAACAATAATTACATAAATACCTCGGGTGTGCCAGTGACAGTGAAGTACATGCCCTTAATAGGATGATTAGCCAGGGACAATTTCCCCATTGGCCCTATAACATTGGAGATGATCATGCTCGAGTTTCTCATTGTCCTGTTAATGTGCCTTGCTACTGCCTGCAATGATTAAACACATTTTGTACAAGCGAACAAGCTTCCATTTGTGTTAACGACAATATCAAAAACGAGTAATGCTAAATACACTTATAACCAATTTACAAAATATATGACAAACCACAAGAAATTATACAATCAGAGCGTGTCACGTTCATACCTATTAATAGCCTATCACATCACGTAACATATCGATTTTTTAAATCAGACATAAAATACTTATCATTTCTGATAAGTTAATCATCGCGACGTGTACATATACCTCTGGGCTTCTGCATTTCTTCATCATTTCTAACAGCTTCCCTGTGAGAACTACACCAAAGGAGCTCTGTTTCCTCTTGATCGCCTCACGAGCTTTGTGGACAAACTTCAAAGGATTAGAGAACTCAGAATCGCTCGGTTTCACTTTCGGTATAGGTACATGCAAGAATGCAAAATTGTTTCCCCACGGTGATTCAGAATTAGGCCGGACCATGTCTTTCACTGACTTGTAATCTCGCAAATTCCTTGTATTTAGCAACACTAGCGCTGTGGAGTTGCTGCTCAAGTTCGAGTTTGGGCTCCCTCTTTGCATGTACAATCGAGTCGCCAAGAAGATTACCCCCATAATGACATCGTTGATAGTCTGTTACAAAGAGAAAATTCAAGGGAAAAAGGACCAAGGATACATTAGTATTTTGCCCTTTAAGTCGTTGCATAATTGATTGATCCGAAGCCCTCGGATTATTAATCAACTTTTGTATAGTAAAATAGTAAATATGCCAATAGTTCCAACTTGAACTTATTTCAAGAAATAATGTCCGCTAAAGTAATGTTGATATATTTCTCCGTCAAATGTGTTACTCATGCTTGTTGAATGTGAATAAAGTCCAAGAAAGATTTAACGTTGGATCAAGAAAAATCCCTTTATTGTATTAATTGTCATGGATAATGCAAGTAAATGCTCAATATGGTGAATTAATGTTAAAAGAGACATGATTAAAGCTAAAAAAATGTAAGTGAACTAAACGAGCTGATAAAAAAAAAAATCTGATTGGTGGGTTTGTTTGATAAAAATCAATGGTGCACCTAGACATTATATATATATATATATATATATATATATATATATATATATATATATATAAAATCATGTAGATAAACACAAAATTATCTTTGGATGAAGAAATTAACTAGTTTTCTATAACTTAGCATCTATATATCGGAAAAAGAAACCAGTTTCTAGCTCAATTGTCTTTTTGTTGTCAAGGATGTAACGTTGTGCGGGTGGCTAGGAAAATCGTCACGCACGTAAAATAAACATAAATATTATGCTCATTAATCATGTCATTTTCCTCGGTTAGAGTTGTACACCCTGAGTACTAGCTGCATACTAATTGACAGACTGAATATAATGAATGCCTAAAATAAATATCACCTAAACTGCATATATTTTGTGAATACGCTAGAAAACACAAATACTTTTGAGCTCGTTATGTGAAGGCGACCATTATAATGCAAAATATTAGAGATGTAAAGGGTACCTCATAAAGTAAAATGCTAAAAGGCTTAGTAATGCTTGTGCGATGCAAGAAGCTAGACTTAGTATTGTCTTTGAAGTGATATTAGTTACCACTCGAAGGCGAGACTTGATCTCTTTGATGCGATCTAATGAGAACGAGATCGCTGACAATGAAAATGGCCGAAAGCTCTCCAACCCACACCGAATCGGCGACAAATCATCTTTGAAACAAGTGCTTTTCAAGACGCTCCCACCAAAATCTCTTACGGTGTTGACAAGTGGCAAAAAACATCCGCTAACCACCTTCGGAAGTCCGATGTTTCTGCCGTCATTATTGGCTGACCTGAATTTATTGACCGAGGGAAAGGTTACTGGAAGAGAAGGATCGTCAGCTCTTTGAAGGCAAGACAAGAGAGCGCCCACAAGAGAATAGCCGTCACCGAGTGCATGGTGAAGCTTGAAAATTACGGTTCCTTGTGCTTCACTGGTTGGACACTTTATAATATGTAGTTCCCACAATGGTTGGTCTTGTGGAAATGGTTGCATGGCTATTTCTGCAATGTAACTTTTGAGGAAACTGTCATTCTCGGATGGAGATGACGAGCCCTTTGGAGAGGAAAAACTGGGGACGTGCACATGGTTTTCCACCTTCACTTCCACCTTCTTCCATTTTCTTGCTCCCTTCTTTCCCATCACCTATCCAAGAAAAGAGAAAAACAAAATAATATCTGTGTATGTGCAGTGAATTGGGGTTTATTCATTCAAGATATATGACCAACCACACATTCATGTTATAAACACTAATTACTCATATATCAATCCTACCAGTGGTGAATATCTATGCATAGGGTACACACATACATACCATGATAGAAGAGAAGCGAGGGTTTATTGGGAGGAAAATCTCTTTGATCAGCGCCGTAGCTTGGGAGTCATCAATCGGAATTTCTGATTCCAATATACCAAGAACAGAAACCGACATCACTTTACTGTTGAAATACTGTCCTGTAGGGCTCACTGGCTCAAGGCCATCATCCTCTTTTATCAATTCCATTGGACAGGACTTGCAATAATCCCAACCTAAGCGTAACGGGTTGAGAATCTATAGAGAAGTCTATGAAAAGAATCGGAAATCGTTGGCATACAAACATATATATATGTGTGTGGGTGCGCGTGCGTCTGTAGATGATTTTTATGTTTCTGGCCATCCATGTGACTTCGTGTACCGAGTTGTTGGTGAATATAGGGATTAGGTGGGATAATAAAGTGTTGTTGCAACATGTGCGTAGCTACACTTGGGATGTCATCCGCTGGAAAAAGTCATAAGACAGATTTCTAACGATCTAGTTCGATCCGTGTTGGCCCAAATTTGGATGTGCGGACCCCTCAAGTGCCATAACTTTGGTCAAAGGGACACTTAAGTACCATAACTTACGAAAAGTACACTTAAATGCCAAAATCGGAGTAAAATTGATCATTTGAGTGCCAATTCGGCCAAAATGCCGACGTGACATTTTTCCGGCGAAGCACACCCCAAACGAAGCCGTTTTGCACGACGTGGCGAAATAATGCAAAAATGGCGTCGTTTTGGCCTGACGTGATAACAAATAAATAAATAATTAATTAATTTTAGTTAAAATATTAAAAAATAATAATTTTAAAATTAAATTTATTTAAAATATTTAAAAAATAATAATTTTTTTCACTTCTTCCTTCTCATTTTGGATATTGTCTCCTCTTGATATTGTCTTCGTCACTCTCTTATTTTTAGAGGCAAGTAAGGCAATCTCCGTACTGGACTGAGACGATTTACTTTTTTTTTTATAAAAAAATATTTAAAAAAAAGGGAACGGGGGGAGGCGGCTGAGGGATCAACCCTCAATCGCCGCCGGGAAGCGCCGGCGATGGCAGGGGGAAGGTCGGCTGGGGTCGCTAGGCCCTGGCCAAGGGCCGGCGACCCCGGCCAACGGGCTGGGCGAGGGCCAAGAGCCCTCACCGCTGGATCTGGGGGGGCTTGCGACCCTCGCCCAGTTGACTCGCGACGAGGGCTCGCGAGCCCTCACCGCTGGATCTAGGGGGGCTCGCGGCCCTCGCCCGGCCGACCGATGGCGAGGGCTCACGAGCCCTCGCCGCTGGATCTAGGGGGGCTCGCAACCCTCGCCGCCGGTCAACCGGGGTCACCGGCCCCTAGCCGTGGCTCGGCGACCCCGCCGACCCTCCCCCCGTCATTGGCCCTTCCGGCGACGGTGGCGGCGGGCGAGGGCCGATCCCGCACTGCCTCCCCCGTTCCTTTTTTTTTTTTTTAATTTTGTTTAAATTTTTTAAAGTTACTAGAGTTTTTTTTTAATATTTTTACTAAATTTAATTTTAAAATTTTTATTTTTAATATTTTAATTAAAATTAATTTTAAATTTAATTAAATTAATTTATTTTTATTTTTTTACGATGTCAGCCCAAAACGACACCGTTTTTGCCTTATTTCGCCATGTCAACGTGCGAAATGGCGTTGTTTTTGGCGTGCTTCTCCGGAAAAATGCCACGTCGGCATTTTGGCCGGACTTTGGCCGGAGTGACACTCAAGTGATCCGTTTTTCTTTGAATGTGGCACTTAAGTATACCTTTCGTAAGTTATGGCACTTAAGTGTCCATTTGGCTAAAGTTATGGCACTTGAAGCGTTCTTTTGCCCCCAAATTTGTATTCAAACAAGCCACCATCTAGAAATAAATTGTTAATTACGAATCAGTTGATATTCCATCTCCTATCGGATGGGAGACTTTCGGGTGTGACGCTTTTTTTCAAGTGCTTGAGGCTCTTCAATCGTCGGATTTGCTATGTTGCACACATTTGTGCTAGACAAATCTGTGTTAAGATTGATGGGAGCAAATGCCCAACTCACTTTTTGAATTATAAAAAATGTTTTGTTAGCGAGTGGCCTTGTGAAACTTATCAAACATGCAAAGCAGAAATTCCTTTTTTAGATTATTGATTGTGTATATCATGAGGATAGTCAATGCATAGCGTCCTTACCTCTGTGTTTTGAGTCCTCCAAGCAGAAACCTATCTGTAAGAGCTGGTTCCCAGTTTTTGGAACCAGTAACTGACCTTTCCAAGCTTGTTCCAGTATCGACCCATGAACCAGCCTTTATTTTATTTTATTTTATTTTATTTTATTTTTCTGTTTCTTTTTTTATTTATTTAATTGCTCAAATGATTTATATAAGCAAATCTCATTCAAGCCATGAAAACTTAACATAAAGAAGTGGCAGAAGAAAGGGATTACAAGACGACGAAGTGAGGCATGTTTTGAGAAAATTGAACAAATTTGGATGAAAATTGCGACAATGTTTGACCATTTCTGTATATTCAAGTAAAAGGGGGTGTCCCCAGCACACAAGGCTTGTTGCCACGTGAGGGTTGGTTGCAAGGCATGCATGGGATTGATGTCAATCAACTAATAGTATTCTGCTTCCTTTTGCAAGCGTGTAGAGTAAGCACAAGTCGTGCTTCAGGCCGATGCTTAGTAAAGAGATCAAGAAGATATAGAACACCGCAGAAAAGTGTTGATTTTGGTCTGCAAGTTGACCGGAGTACATCAGTGACAAATGTTGCTGATAGATCTTCTTCAACAGTTGTGGGATGTGAGACAACCTAGAACTAGAAAGAAATATGTCTGAGATATTTTTGGGTTGGTTTTAAACCAGTTTAACGTCAGTGTCCGCACATAAAGCTGAAAATTGAATTGATCCTTATGTGAATTAGCCAAGTAATACCAGTCTGGTTTGGTTCCCAGGTTGAACTGGCCTGATTGCTCAATCCTGGTTCTCTCCTCTTCTTGTCCTCTTCATGCTTTATATGCAAGTTACACTACGAGGACTGCATACCTGCTCTCCGCCGATGACAAGCTTCCACCCAATCAATTCTACTTCGTTCCCCCCAAGCCCAAGCTTTAGCAGCGGCTCATGCCGTCGGACATGGCAGCTCTCGCTCTCAAGGCCAGCCTCGTGCTGCAAAAGGTCAAGGAGTAAGGTGGGGACCACAGACGGAGGAATACCTAGATCTCTCCTGTTAGATGCAAATTACGCAACTCCAAGATCTCCATAACCTTTAACAAGAACATGCATAATTGAGTAGAAAGATTAACGCACCTGTTTTGAGATCCATCGAACATAAAGCAGAAGCAGAAAATGAATTACCCACATATATTAAGGGAATCCATGTATCAAGTCCTTCTCTTCTATTGCCCTCCATATCACTAGCTCAATGAGGTGGCCCCCCTCATGATTAGTGTTAGGTAAACGCCCCTTAGGTACATATGAGAATTAGGGTTAGAGGAAAGACTTAAGCACTATTAGTAGAGTTTCCAGCCAGTCTCTCTCATTACAGGCCAGGCTTAACTCGGCCCACACTAGCCAGCCCATATTAGACTAATTAAGAAACCTTTTATCTCACTTTAGACTAACCCTGTTTTGCGATAACCGTAAAAACAGTAAATTACAATATCAATTAATTTAGTCCACATTATGAAAACTCTTACATTCTTCCACTTGGACTATATTAATTGAAATCGTACTATATGTGCGCACATTTGGTCCAGAGATAATTCTTAGTAGTCAATCATATCCCATAAAGTCTTAAACACCGAATCATGGTGATAACTACATGTATACACACAGAGCCTTTCATGGTCACGAATGTTCTCAACTTTATTGATATGAATTCAATATGGTATTGTGGCAAATGGATAACATCTTTCATAGAGAGATCCCATTTGTTAGTCATCATTCTCTTACCTTAGGCATCACAAAAACTTGTGCCACTAGATAATGTTTTATGGTTCCAATGAACCCACATATGTCTTGCCCTTCACTCAAGGTTTATACAATCCCTTGAGACTTTATCAATATGTATTCAACATAATAACAATACATTCAAAAATATTTTATTGAATGCAAAAGTTGATACATATCAAACTGTTACAAAGTGTAACGAACACATATGAAACCTTTATCAAAGTAAAGCCAAAATAGCTCCCACTAAACAACAAAATATCAGATGCTCCTAGGCCAAGTTAACGATATGTTACTCAAATATACACAGGCGTATGCCTTTAGTTAGTGGATCTGCAATCATATCATCTGTGAAAATATATTATAGTAAAACGTCACCTTTTTGTACCGTTTGCTTTTGGTCAAAAATTTTGACCACCATATATTTAGACCCCTTGAGACCTCTGTAGTAAATAAATAATATTACAAATTTGTTATCTCAATACAATCTTATGGATCTATCCATAAAGTTAAAACGATTAACTCCTTCATGAGGTTCTAAAGCCTAAAAGCCCAAGTAACAGCCTAAAAGAATATTACTAACACTGCTTACATAGAAGAAGATGACATAGAACTTTATTTACTGCACTTATTGCTAACATAAATATGTATTCCTTTATTGATTGCATGTCATCAGAACAGCCAACAAAGTTTACATCTAAATACCCTACTAACTGCAAGAATTGAACATGTCTATAAATTAGCATATAATCTTTTATCTTCTTTAAGTACCTTAAAACTTTCTTGACAGCAATCTAGTGATCATGTCTTGGATTTGACTGATATATGCCTAGAAGTCCCGTCACAAAGACAACATTTAGTCTAGTACAAATTCGAGCATACATTATATTTTTAAGTGCACTGACATAGGGTACTCCCTTTAATTAGATTTTTTCAATATCTAAATAAGGACAATGTGATAGATTTAGTCCATCACCCTTAACAACATGAGTAATTCCTGAATTGCAATGATGTATATTGAATATTTCCAAAATACGATCAGCAAATGCCTTCCAACAAAATCTAAAATAAAATCCAATATATGTGACAAGAGGAATCCTTACAGACCTTAGTGCAAAATATGCCTCAAGGTTACTACTTGTAAACAAAAATCATGTACATAAAGTATGAGAAAAAATAAATTTCCTCCCACTGACCTTGCGGTGTATTGAATTACTTTGTTTTCAATTGAACAAAAAAAAAAAAGTAACAACACTATGAAACTTTGATAATATTATTTGGAAACTTACTTAAGACTATAAATAAGACTTTTCAGTCTACACGCAAGTTTACTCGAAATATTTATTACAAAATTCTCCAATTGCACAATATATATTTTGTATCTATTTTGCGTAACTCCATAAATAAATAAATAAATAAATAAACTATTAATGCCGCATTCACTCTGAAAGAATCTTTTAAAGAAATAGTTATTTCTTCACTATAAACAATCCACCCCTCTTTTGGAGTGAAAACTTTAGTTACCAATTTGGCTTTAAATTTCACAATCTTTCTTTGAAATTCTTTTAGTTTTGTACGCCAATTTGCAACTAATGAACTTATAATCTTTAGGCAAGTAAGTTAGTTTCCAAACACTATGATGTTTCATAGATTGTATACCGCATTTTATGGCATCTAATCACATACTTAATTGAGAACAAGAAATGACATTTATATAAGTTGCTAAAACAACCATGTAGTGGATATTGTAATCATGCTCTCACAAATAGATTATATAGTATGATGATATAACCGATCGTCTTTCCTTAACAAATCTCCTTAATAAAGTTGCAACCACTCCATTCTGCACTTGAGAGGTTTAAGAAATTTCATTATAAACTATATCAAGAATAATACCTTGAACCTCAACAAGTTTAGTCTATAGTATAGGAAATTCCATAATTATCTGTCTAGGTAAAGACAAAAACATAGTAACATCCATTATACTATTATTTTTAATAGTCTGAGAGCAACTATCATCTACGATTACGTCAATCTTTAGAAGCTTTAGAGTATGTGATTCCATAATTCTTGTACCTTCTTTAGGGTCTTAAAATCAATACCCCTTTAACAATCTAGCTAAGATACAAAATAATTCCAAGTTGATCTGAATTAGATAACCTCACTTAATATTGGATTAGATAACCTCACTTTTGCATGACACCTTTAAATTTCATATGATTCAAGTAATTTATGTCCAATCTATAACTCAAAAGAAGTTTATGAAACAATTTTGATAAGAGACACAATTTGTATGTGAAAAAGTTGCTTTCATAATATCACTCAACAAAAAACTAGATAAATTATTCTTACTAATCATACTCATCACCATGTTCAATATAGTGTATTTGTGCCTTTCGCCAAATCTTTTTGTCAAAATTTTCAGGTATAATAATTAAATTACCACCCCAGAATCTACCAAGTATTTGACAAATGATCCTTTAAGCTATTTCGCATTGTCATACTTGTCAAAGTACTCACAGCCATTGTTAAGCCTAACAAACTTTTAAGACTAATTGTAATTGTTTTATTCTTTATCTCGGTCATTTTCCTTAAATAGAAAACTTTCGGAAACAACATTTTAATCATATATGAGATGTATATATCATTAGGAATTAAACACAATCTTTGCATATATGTCCTAATTTCAATATCAGACAAGACATAATTTCAAGCAACTAAAGCTTCCATCATCTTATAGCAGTGCAGTCCGCAGGCAAATCTCTTTTCAAGTGTTCTAGAATGAAACGTTTCATGGATAATAAACAAATTCAATTGCTATTTTCTCAAGCAATAAATCATATGTCCATAACTTAAAATTTGAAGCAGTAAAAATCTCAATAATAATGAAATTATTAATTACAGAAAATGTGACTGAAAACAGATGTCAGCTGCTACCAGTGAAGGAGTCAGCCGCTCTCCAGCCGACCTAGAAGACATTCATGCCTCTCATTTTCCTGAAAAAGAACATGATGTTTCATCGCCAAATCTGCGTGATTATTCTGATATGCCATCATCTGCAGATCGTGCTAAAGCCAGTATGCAGACCGACAGCTCAGCAGATTTTCGCAGAATTATGGATATGCTCTTGGAGATGCGCGATCAGATTTATGCTCTGGGATGCGAGGTTCAAAGCTTGCAAAATGCAAGTCAAGTTTCTTTAGTTTCTTTGAGAGATCAGGTCCAAGCCCTCTCTGTTCAGATTCAGGCTAATGCTAAGGGTGAGGAGGTTGCACAACTGAAGGAAGACTTGAAAAGGCTGGAAGGGATCGTTCAGTCCATGGGGAGATTTCCAGCTTGTCCGCGTTCCCAAGCAATCTTGACTTTATTACATTTTCTTCTCAACCTTTTTAATGCTAACAAAAAGGGGGAGAAAGTTATCTTTAAATTTTTAATCGTTTGGATTTGATTTGGATTGATGTTTGACTTTAATTTTGTGTCTGGATGTGAATTTAGATTGACTGCTATTGACTGCTTTTCATATCTTATGGATGGCTTTATCATATTCAAGACTAACCTATTTTATGTGGTTGTGGATTCTAGTGTTATTCATTTAGCCATTAATCTTTATAAGATATGAATGTTTGTTTGAGAAATGTATTGCATGTCAAAGTTATTCAAATCCGCAGGAAAGTTTTGTCATCATAAAAAAGGGGGAGATTGTTGGAGAAATCTTCTTGAAATGTTTTGAAGCTGGCAAAACGTTTTCATTAGTCTAGTCTGAAGACTTGTAGACTCTACTATTTAAAGTCTGAAGACTTCCGGACTGCCAGACTCAAGATTCAAAGTCTATCCTCATTGACAGTTCTAATCTGTTGAAGAAAGGCTATCCAGAACTGAATGTTTTATTAAGGATATGACCTTATCGACTGGAGAAGATCTTTTGGCTGGATATGACTTATCGGAATCTTTTGATTGATCGAGATTAATTCGAAGATTAAGGATCCGTTGATTGGCGAAATATTCGTGGAAGGTTCTACTTATGAAAACCGAGATCCTGATTGTATGGGCGAACATGATTGATGGGCTATCGTCATGTTCCTTTAATAGCTCGAATGATATTCCTAATTGATTCCGTCCAACTGGTAGATTGGAGGAATTCCTTTGGTAAGTGCCAACGGGTATGATGGCGTAAAGGAGTATATAAGGAAGACGTTCTAAGTTGTTCGAGAGGTGCGTGATAGAAGAATTCCAAAGTCTGAAGCTCCTTGTTATTTAGTCAATTCATTTGAGTGAAAACTTGTACTCAAAAGAGAGTTTATATTTGTGAGAAACCTTGAGGAAGTGTGATAGAACATCTACACTGTGGAATCAAGGAAAAGCTGTGCTGTAACATCTCTTTTGTTTATACTGGAATCTAGCCGATAGGCTGTCAGTGTGGAAGAGTGGACGTAGGCTTAAGATAAGCCGAACCACTATAAACCTTGTCTTTAATCTTCTCTTCCCTACTCCTTACTTTGCTTTGATCGTAATTCATTTTTGAGTACTTCCTTTCTATCGATTGCCTAATATTACTTCTGTATCTCAAGAAATTGTTTTTACACCTATTCACTCCCCTCTAGGTGATTATACTAGATACATCAATTTTAGCTTTAGTGATAGGAGCAGCATATTACCAAAATTACATATCATGCTAATTACATTGCTTTATTCATTAATAAAATCTTTATATATAGCAAACATGAAAGATAGATTCCAATGAGATCACTGATCAAGTAACACAATAAAATTCTCATAGAAGCAAGCATCTTGTGCACCTCGATTACTGATTACTAAAACAACATTAAAAAAAATGCCGATCCAAAGAATCTCTCACAAGTTAACATCAATAGCAATACGGGGTACTCAGATTGACAAGCTTGATAACTAATCAACTATTGCTCATGAGTTTCATACGGAAAAACATGACTCCAAGGCCAATAACTGATTTATTAGCCAATTTTTAAGTAACAAATTATTATTGTAATCAACCAGTGGCCTATTAATTAAGTCAAACCAGAGAACCAAATATCTAAAAATTCAACAATAGATACTATTGCTCTGCATAAATATTGACATACTCCCTTACCATAAAAAAATATTTAACTTGATAGATATTAACCAGTGACCATATGAGTTTAGGTACAATATGCAATAACTTTACTAACATGCATTACCTACACTCAGCATATGTGTTTATTAGTACAATCAGTTTGGTCATAGATTCTTAAGACGTCTATCACTCAAAGGTTACCAACATGTAAAAGAGTATGCATGAACAATAAAATTTTTATGACTTTTACTGTTTCTTATTATCTCAAGATATATTCAATTACTATCTCATAATGATTGTATCTCATTAAGCCAGCTTCGAGTTCACAATAAAGTTTGATTTTTATTAATGAATCACACTTTTATGATGATTATGTGATAATATACCTATAACCCAATACTTATATTTCCAAAATCACAGAAAATATAAGAAAAATACGCAAAAATACATTAAAAATACATGTATTTAGGGTTTTGTATATATTTTCACATCCATAAAATATCAAACATGTAAAATAAATTCACCACAAGATAGAGGACAGCCATACAGATCCAACGCCGCCGGCGATGCGCAATCCAACTCTCCACATGCCCACACGCACCTATTGCGCGACTTACCCGCAGTTGGGTCAGTGGTAGAGGCTCAGTTTGCCCCAGGATTTACTCGTCGACTGCCGGCTATACGAAGTTGACATTTGTAAGCTATGTCCCATCATCCTTCTCTTTCTATATATGTGGATTTTCAGCTTTTACTGTTGACTTGACCCGAAATTACTTGAATGAAAGCCCTCCAAATCTGGGGGAGGTTGGATGAACTATCAGCCACCTCGGCAGAATGCTTTTATTGTTGACTTGACCCGAAGTTACATGAATGAAAGCCTCCAAATCTTGGGAAGGTCGGACGAACCATCAGCCACTTCGGCAGCTATTCTGCTTGCCATTATGCCTAAAAAAAGCAACCATTCAAAAGAGCATGCTCAAATCGTCAAAACAATAAATAAATAAAGAGCATACTCAAAGCACGAAACACCAACAGTAGCAGCAGATTTTGTCTACGTAACTTCAATAAACTTAGGGGATTCTGCCAATATATACCGCTTCTACTTTCTGCACGATAAACATTATCTCCAAAAAATGAAGATTTTAAAAATAAAAATAAAAACTGCCAATTCACAAAGGCAGCTTTAGTCAAGGTGTTAAACTTAAGGGATTCTGCCAATAAGCCCCAATTCTACTTTCTACATAATAAACATTAACTCCACAACCTAAAAAACAAAACGAACCTTTCAATCCTTTAGTAGAGGTGCTCAACTCTCCAAGAGTTAGCATCTTCCTCCACCAGAGATAATCTCCGTGCTCCCACTCCAACGCCAAAGTAATGCTTCTGCCATCCTTATTGACTGAGGGAAACGTTACTGGAAGAGAAGGACCGTCAGCTTTTTGAAGGCAAGACACGAGAGAACCCAAAAGAGAATAGCCGAAGGGCATGGTGAAGCTTGAAAATTTGGGTTCCTTATGCTTCACTGGTTGGACACCTGATAATATGTATTTCCCACAATGTTTGGCCTTGTGGAATTGCTTGCATTGCTATTTGTGAAATGTTACTTTTGAGGAAGTCAATTCATGGATGGAGATGATGAACCCTTTGGAGAGGAAAAACCGGGGACGTTCCACATTCACTTCCACTTCTTCCATTTGCTTCCTCCTTTCCCATCACCTATCCAAGACAAAAGAAAACCAAAATAATATCCAAGTATGTGGGGATCAGGATACCACAAGTGCTATAACTTTTATATAATACTTGAGTGCTATAACTTTTTTTTTTTTTGATCATTTGAGTAGCACAAGTTTCAATCAATTATTTGAATGTCATTAATTTTTAAAGATGGATACCCAAGTGTTGGAAATCTGATGTGGCATAACAGTTGTGGTGAGCATTTTTCAAAAGTAACGGCATTCCAATGATTAATTGAAATGTTATACAATAATCAAGTGATTAGAAAAAAGGAAGTTATGGTACTCATGTGATCGAAAAAAAGTTGTGACACTCAACTGAATGTTATACAAAGTTATGGCAATTGTGATATCCTTTTCCCAAGTATGTGCAGTGAATTGAGGTTTCTTCATTCAAAATATGTGATCATGCACATAGTCACCTGATAATATTCCCTTTAGGACAATATTTCAACAGTAAAGTGTTGTCGGTTCTATTCTTGGCATTCTGGAATTCGAAATTCCAATCGATGACTCCCAAACTATGTGGCTGATCTAAGTTCACATTCACTTCCACCTTCTTCCATTTTCTTCCTCCCTTCTTTCCCATCAAATCTACTAGACAAAAGAAAACCAAAATAATATTTAATATGTGCAGTGAAATAGGGTTTATTTATTCAAGATATTTGTTCATGCACGCATTACACTTGACAAACACTAGTTACCATATATCAATCCCATCAATTGTTAATATACATGCATAGAGTACACACATACATACCATGATCGAAGAGAAGCATGGATTGATTAAGAGGAAAACATCTTTGATCAGCGACGTAGTTTAGGAGTCATCGATTGGAATTTTGGATTCCAAAATGCCAGGAAAAGAAAGCCACAACACTTTGCTGTTGAAGTGTAGACCCAAGGGGGTCACTGGCCCAAGGCCATCATACTCTTTTTTCAACTCCATCGGACAGGATTTGTAATATTCGCTTCTCTTTTCTACTCGATTGGACAGGACTTGTAATATTCCCTATCTAAGAGTGTTGAGGATCTATAAAGAAGTTTACGAAAGAATTGGATATGATCGACAGATACATGCCCATAGATGGTTCCTTACGTTTTCTGGCCATCCTTGTGACTTTGTGTACCATGACTCTCCGTACAGTACACGAATTAGTTGGGATAATAAAGAGTTGGTAGTTATAAGTAGCTATACGTTGAACATATTTTATATGGATGTGAAACAGGTGTACCGAAAAGATTCATAAAGACAGTTTTTCTAAACACAATTCACTCCATGTTGATCGAGGCGAGTACTCAAAAGGATAGCCATTTACAGGTGAATCATCATTTGCAAGTCGATTCACAGGGGATGTCCTATCTAATGTGAGACAAGGAAAGTGATTAGTTTCCATTTATTTGGTGGCTCGAAAAAAATGATTTCCTTCTTATTATAAAGGAAAGTCGTTTTCCCCAAATTTAAACTTGTTATTTTTAGTCTATGGAAAACATTTTCCGCATGTCGATTAGTTTTCCGTTATTTAAATACTGGAAAGGCAAAAGACAATTTCTCAAAGATAGTTTTTTTTTTTTCGAACAAACAAACCCTAAAAATAACTCGATCACTAAGAACCAGAAAATTATTACAAAAGTGTTAGTAAGGTCGTGTGTATGCAAATATGTCGGCCAAAGAAGAGGAAATAGGTCATGCATACATGAACGATACAATTTCTAAGATCTTTAGCTAATGTTGCATTGTCGCCGTGGACGAATATCATTTGAAGATCTTAGCATGCGAGGTTCCATTAGGTGCATTCACTGCAATAGATGGAGATATTTATTGATGGGAAGGTACCATTCGGGATATTTCTCCATCAAATGCCTCGCTCACGCTTTCATTCACTCCGTATAGATGTTGGACCATGAAACGCTCCTTATTTTGTATTAATGGTGATGGAGAATGCAAGGAAACAACCGACATGGTGACTTAATTGTGAAAGAGATGTAATTTAAAGCTGTACAATGTAAGTGAAAATTCATGTTGTGCCATGAAATTTCTGGTCATCCTTGTGACTTCGTGTACCATGACTCTCCGTGGATTCTAGGGATTAGGTGGATTGTAGGGATTAGGTGGATAGTAAGAGGTGGGTAGTTACAATAGCCATACATAGGAAACCATCTGCTGAAAAAATCATAAGACTAAATTTTTCTAATGATCCTGTTGGATCCCCATTGAGTACTAAAAAGTTTGGTCATTTAGAGGTGTTCATGAATGAGTTTGTAAGGCTTTTTTTTTTTTTTTTTATAATGTGAGACTTGAGGATATTAAGCTTTTTTTTTTTTTTTTTTTTTTTTTTTTTCGGATGCTTGAGGCTTTTCAAGCACATGGCCGCTTCCCCAAGTGCCTAACATACAACCATTCGTGCTCAAAACAAGTATTTGTTAAGTTTGGTGGAAAACCTTGCCCGATTAACTTTTCGAATCATGCAAAGGGTTTTTTTAAGCAAGTGCTCATATTGTATTTATTAAACATGCACAGTAAACAATTTGCAAAATATTGATAAACGGTTAATACATTAAATATTACAATATTTTTCATTTAGTTGATAAAAAAGTGCCATAGAAGCACTCTTTAACAAAAAATTTTACGCCGATATGCTAGTAAGTTTCAAAGACACCCTTCAACTATGCTCCTGTAAAGTTCCTAGGAAGCTCAGATAAGCTATCGTCCTCTGTTTTTTATCCGGTTTGCCCCCACTACAAGTATTATATTGGACCGTGACTATATTATCATGAAGATCTAATCACATGTTGACAGAACGTATTCTTGCCATACTTATAAATATGATTTTTCACTCAGAAAGCAGTACATCAATTATAGAGATTACTACGATTTATTATTTACAAATACTTACGGAGCTTTCCCTGGAGAAATCTTCCTAGATCTATTCCTATTGTGTCTCTCGAGAGATGGCTCTAAAGAGAATGTTCAAATATTATGATAAAGATGATAACTTTGTACTACTTGCGTTTGTATAAGTTTTCACAATAGTCAATGCTTTTTCAAACTTATGTATAGTTAAAAATAAAAAAAAAATATTTTGTGTAGTAAATGAAAATTAGGGTGCGCTTGGTAAAATTTATATTTCCGAGAACAATTTCTATTCGAAAATGGTTTTTTTACAATTTTTATTCCCTAAATGAATTTTTGAGTAGAAGAACGTGTTTGACACGACCTTAAAATTTCTATTCTCGAAATAGAAAAAAAACAGAAAAGAGTTTGGTTTTACCCTCAAATTTTTTGTGATGTGATTTTTTTTTAAATTTTTAAATAACTTTATAAGATTTTTCTCTTTTTTCCTCCCTTCTTTGTCCACCTCTAGTCGGTCGTTAGGCCTTAGCGATGGCCAGCAATTAGCTAGAGATGAGAGCTGGTGAGGTCGACCTTGCTGTGGGTAGGTGAGGCTTGACCTCACCAAATTTGGGTGATGTGGCACCCCTCGACGGCCCCCGATCCGATTAGGGTCGCCACAGTTTGCTTACCATTCACTTTCCTTATTAACATATCACTCTGATACCATTTCAAGTGCAGCGAGTCCATACAACCATGGGGGTTTACACATTTTTTTTTCTTTTTTGACTCAAGGTCCCTTGCGCAATTCATATACGGAAGCACGTCCAACAACTCCCTTCCTTATATTCAGAAAACGATGCACACCTACTAAACATCTTATATAAGTTAAAATCGAACATGTTTATTTACATAAAGCAGATGGACATCTTTAATCGGTACATCAAAATGCTGTAGTTTTCTATATTCGACTACACTTCAAAAGACAACCGACATCTCCTGCCACAATCGCATGTTTAAGGTCCATCAACCAGTGTTGGCGTCCAAAGGTTCCCTCCTTTGCTATCCTTCTCCTTGCGGTCATATCTAACCGCTCAAACCATCTACTAATCTGGAATGTTGGTCCCCAAAAGGGGTGAGTACAACCACTTAGTAGGTAAATGAATCCAATAACAACTCAATGCATCATACAAATCATACATGCATTACAGGCGTTACTTACCTTGAAGCCATGCGCATACTATCATGCATCATCATATTATACATATCATCATCATCATGGCATCATTATATCATACATGTCATCATCATCATGATATTATCACATCACTCATGTCATCATTATCATGGCATCATTATATCATACATGTCATCATCATCATGACATCATCACATTACTCATGTCATCATGCCATATCATATATCATCATTATCATCATCATGCATATCATGCCATGAGTGATTATCATTATTTCACATCACATATCATCATCATCATCATCATCATCATCATCATCATCATCATCATCATCATCATGCCATGGGTGATCATCATTATTTCATATCACATATCATCATCATCATCATCATGCATATCATCATGCATATCATCATGCCATGGGTTTAATTTCCACTTTTAGCTTTCAATTTGATCACCACATCACCCATTTCTCAAATCATCAATTTCATCATCCCCTCAGGCAAAGACCTTCGAGGCTTTCGGCATTCAGCCTCCCAGGCCACCGGGCATTCGGCCCCCCACATTCCAGGCATCTCGCATCCCAACTAGCATCACGAGGCATTCCCTTCGGGCAGAAACCTTCGACAGGGCTTCCGGCATTTACACTCCCTGGCCGGGCATCTCGCACCCCAATCCTAGCATCGTGAGGCATTCCTTTCAGGCAAAGACCTCCAACAAGGCTTCCGGAATTATGTACCGACATACCACTAGGCCTCCCTTAGAATTACGTACCGTATACCACCGGGCATCCCGACACTCCCAGGGAATCTCCGGAATTACGCCACTAGGCCACCGGGCATCATCATCCACCACAACAATCTCCTCATTTAACATTATTCATTTTCACCAATTTCGGTCTTAATTTAGCATGGCATATGATGTATTGGCAAATCAACAATCATGTTCAGCATTTGAATTCACACATGCATCTTAATGCATACATCCAGACCTCATCACACGTACTACATGGTGCAATAAATTCATGGAATTTATGCCAATTAAAATAATCCATTTATCATGCCCCCTTTTATTTTTATTTAAATTCCAGCTTGTGCCATTTTCAAAAATATTAAATTTAATTATTTATATAATCTCAAAAATCATAAAATTAAGGTAAGTAATAAATAAGGCAATAGGATAATGATTTCATGCAAAATACACGGCCAATGAGAAATCCACACAAATCCATAATTTACACAAAACAGTATGAAATTTTCGGATGAAACCAGAATGCACAGTTTCCGAAGAAATTCGATTAAAATATCCATACGACCTCCAAAAAATACGAAATTTTACCCAATGATAGCCAAGACATTTTTCTACAACTTTCATGCAGAAATCCAAGCCAGATTCTTTTTAGATTATTTTATACAGTCTCACGAAACTTCTAGATCTATTACCGCATTGTCCAGTGTACACATCTCCGAAATATTGAGATTTCACCTACCTATTCTCTTTCGTTTCCTCTGAAATTTGGACATGTTATACATAAAGATGTCCTCTACAAGTTTCATGAAAAGATCCAAGTCAAATAACCAGAGTATAGTCATCATCTGTGTCCATGAAATCTCGGGTGTCTTGGAATATATCACCAGAATCACCGTCTTCAAGATCTAGTTGATTTACTAGGCTATTATTGTTCATTTCACTTCAAATTTGATTATGTTGTATTTTAAGATGTCCCCTATAACTTTCATGAAGAAATCGAAGTGAGATTCTCAACACAAACCAACATGCAACCACAAACCCAACCAAAGGTCAGTAAAATCTTTCCAGATCTGGGGTCTCCCTAGGAAGAGACTTTAACCCCTTTAATATGTATAATTTTCCACCAAATTTTAATATGTTATAGTTTAAGATGTTAGATACAACTTTCATGAAGAAACCAAAGCCAAAATCGAACTCTAAACATGCATGCAAGCTCTCACAACATTCTGACTCGAGCGGATTCATGCGAAAACATTCCAGATCTGACATCTCCGTAAGAAGAGAGTTTTACCCCTCAAATCTCCATAATTTTCCACGAAATTTTAGTATGTTGTAGTAAAAGATGTTAGCTACAACTTTCATGAAGAAACCAAATCCAAATGCGGACTCTAAACACACATGTAAGCTCAAACAACATTCTAACTCACAGTGTTCGAGCAAGAACAGCCATGCCATTCAAACATAAATCATCTATGCTTCGGTTTTTCTCACCTAAACACCCAAAGATGCAACATGCAAGCAACATACAAACAAGCAAGGGAAGCTAGAGGACTCCCACTTGCCTCTAGACCACACGAACGGCGGTACACCGGCGATGGACGAACGGCGTGTGGGCGGCGACAGGCGAGCTCCTCCTCTCTCGGCCTCACTCTCTCTCTCTCTCGCAACCTCCTCTCTCCCTTTGGCCGAATCCTCCACCAGCCACACTCTCTCTCTCCCTCCCTCTCTATCTCTCTCTCTCTTTTTGAATGCTTATATATTTGCATGCACCCCTCTTTGCATGGGGGACACTTGTCCCTAAGAAGGAGACAAGTGTCTCATTGGTTGAAGACACTTGGAAGCCATGCGGCTACCCCTCCATGCGACAATGGGCCGGGCTTATGGCCCGCTTTAGGCCCAAACTTAAATGGCCCAAGTTTATTTTATTTTATTTTTATAATATATCTTAATCATCATTTAAATAAATACCTAATTGCATAAATAATAAGGCCATTAAACTTATAGTCACAAATCCATAAATCCCAATTTATAAAACACATGGCCAATGATAGGATTTTCTTTCCTATTATATAATTATCCATTAAAAGCTTAGCCATAAATCTGATTACAAATTATGGATTAAATGGCCATAACTTGATGGTACTTCCATCACCTATTCATAGAATTTAATATAGCTAGAGGTCGTTAAGAATTTTGGGATGCCACAGGTGAGGTTGGCCTTGCCCCTAACATTGCCTAGCCACCCTGAGATTGGTTTGCCAACCATCAGCCATTGTTGATGCCTGACGATTGATTAGAGTATGAAGAAGAAGGGGGAAAAAAAGACCTTATTTCAAATTTGTTATCGAGTACAAAAAAGTTTTTTTTTTGTTTTTTGTTTTTGTTCCAAATCTATTGCCTGACCACATATTTATTCTGGGGACTAGAAAATTATTTGATGTTACCAAATGATTTTTTATTCTTTTTTGGTCATAGGGAAAATAAAAATAGAAAAATAGGATGATTTCCAAACATGCCATTACTTTTCTCACAAAAAATAGAATATGGACCACCATGTTACTATTAACTCTTTCTTGCGATCTTAACTTTCCATGATAGTACATTATATTCAATCAAAATGATATTAATGACTCTCCATGTTGTATAATTTTATATAGAAAGTGGAATTTCAATATGTTGTATTATAATAGGTGACTTTTTCAACATGAGCAACTTTTTAAATTGAAACTTAAGGATTAAATGAGAGAGCAAGTTCTAACTACTTATGCTCAATTTTTTTTTTTGTGTGAAAAATTATACCTATGCATAAAATATTTTCAATAATTTTTCAGAAAATGATGGTATCTTTCGATATTTGGCTAAAATTTGAAAATCAACTGATTTTTTTTTTCCATTATTTAAAGAGGAATTTTTTTTTTTCATTTTTCTAACGAAACATTCAAGCCAAAACCTACTCCGTGGGCTTGCTTGTAAATGAAGATGAGAACCACCCCATAAAAGGCAAAATTTTCAAAGGTTCAAGTGAGTAGAGAAACTAAAAGGGAAAATGACACAAATGGTCAATAATGGTTTGATTTGCAATGTCATCCATGAATTTTTGGTTAATGTGATCTTTGAATTTTAACCTAATGTGCAAAGTCATTTATGAACTTTTAATTTGTTAAATGTGATTTCTGAACTTTCGGTAAATCTCTAAATTGTATGAAAATGTTTAATAGTATCCTTGAAATTGAATTAATGGAAGGAGGACATTGGAAATTTTCATATAGTTTAAGGACAAGATTGAACATACCAAAAGTTTAGGGATTGCATTTAACAAATTAAAAGTCCAGGGATGATATTGCATATTGAACTAAAGTTCAAGGGCCACGTTGAGCAAATTAAAAGTTTGGGAATGGAATTACACATTGGAATGCCAAAGTTCAAGGACAATTATCCCAAGTTATAATAATAACCATTTTTTTTTCTTTGGACACATGAAGAAAAACGAAAGGTAGAGAATGAAGCCTAATTCCTTTTATCTCTCTCTTTGCTTTTCTTGCAGCTAAGGATTCAATAAGGAAAATCATAGCTTGTATAAACTACAATGTTAGGTTTCTAAGTGTGTGTCCTCATTCCATTTCCCACTCAGTCCTAGAAATGTCTACTCCATCAGAAATGGTAAACTCGCCAAAGCCAACATGAATGAAGACATTTTCAAACTTCTCTCTCTTTGTCTACCTCACACAGCATATGGGAGAATTACCAAAAAAGTTATAAATTTATTGCAATTATGTTAATTCAATTATAAACTTTTTTTGTCAATTTAGTTCTAAACATTTTGCAATTGTGCAAATTCATTCTAATTGGCCAACTTTACCTAACCAAAGACCGGTCATGTCGATGAATACTAACTTGGCAATTTTTTTAATAATATTTTATATTTTTCAAAATTTTTTGTTAATTTATTATTTTTATTTTTTCTCTTCTTCTTTTTCTTTAGCTTATTCTCCCCATAGTGGTGACAAAGCTCCAGGCAAGATAGCTAGCTGTTGGGCATGTGACATTCTGAATTTTTTATTATGTTTTCCATTGAACAAGTTGGGTTTTTCATCGACACGCCTATAGTTCTTTTCCCTAAGCTGATCACTTACAAGATAACTAGTCTATCCGATGAAGATGTTAAAAGATTTTGACGAAATGGACTTGAGAATTTGACCAGAAATCGATTACTCGACCGTGCTAAACTGCAAGGGTCAATATGGCGCTGTCAAAATCGATCAGAGACCAGAGATAAGTCGGTTTGACAAAAATATGTGATTAGTGTGTGGGCAATTCCACCTAATCACAAAATTCTTGTCAGACTGCATTAAACCAATTTCTCTATCATTTTTGTACTCTATGCTCGTATTTGAAGCCTTGAGATTTTCATGACAACCGAGAGTCACCAATGAGTCGAGGAATAATGTGGCTCGATAATAATCGACTACGGGTCAATTGCACTAAAAATTCCTAAAAGTTACTCAGTAGGTTATGTCACGCTAAAATTGAGCCCAGTTGAAATTAGCTGCGAATTTAAATTCGATTTCAGAAATTAAAAGTTCTGCCATGTCACGATTTATTTTAGGAATGTTGACTCATCATTCGAAGATTTTTCTGCAAACTCGAGATTTTGGCGAAAATTCAAAGTAAGGCTATTTTGGACCGGGAAAATTATAAGGCCATTTTTGGTTGCATTTTTGGCATTCAGGTTGGAATATTTGGTGAGAGAATTGCAAGAATTTAATGTGGGCACCTCGTTAGAATTATTGGACATCAATTGGATTGAAGTGAGTTGCAATTAAATTGAATTTGGAGGGAATTGTCCAAAATTCGTAGGCCAAGGGTGCAACAACCTTTTGGACCATTTCAATGGCTTGTTGGGGGAAGCCTTGGGTATGCAAATGGTTGAGGATTGAAGGCTGAAAGTGGTGTGGGCAAGCAAATGAGTGAAATGAATATTTTGGTGGATATTTGAGGCTATTGGGTCCCCTTTATGCTGCAACCGTCTTCTTCTTCTTCTTCTTCATTAGAGTGCTTTATTCATTGTTGAGTGTGTTTTGAAGCTTGAGAGAACCAAAGAATAGCCAGCAGCCTCGCCTTTCATCGTCGACCACCGACTGAAACTGCTGGACTCGTCGCTACCACCACGAGCCCATGTGCACGTTTGCTGGCCCTTGCTTGCATCCGCCCGTCCTCATGCCCAGTCACCATTCCCCGCATGCCCTGGTTGCCGTCCAATTGCCGTTCGCCGCCGTTCAGCTAGCGGAAACCACCGCCGTTGCCTGCTGTAACCTCCGCCTCCCGTCCCATGCCGTTTCAGCCACTCAGCCCAACTCTCTTGGCCCAAAGTAGAAGCCAAAGCTTAGCCCCTAGCTGAGGCTTTATGGCCTGTTTTAAGGCCCGTCCAGACATCCATTGGTGTCGCCGCAAGCTTGTTTATCGCTCGCCTTTGAGTTGCCATTGCCCTGGACTCACCGACCTGCTAAATCGATAAGTTTACTTGGTAAACTTTGCTTAAAGAGTTAAAGACGCTTAGTGGATAATTAGTTTAGGCTAAGTATGAATTAGGTGGTTAGTTAGTTTGGACTAGTGATTTAATTATTTAATTATGCATGTTAGGTGGTTAGAATAAACTAATTAAGGGCTAGATAGACTGTACTATTTATCTAGATAGGTTCGAAAATTTTCTAGGCTAGTTTAGGTGGTTAGATTAGCATTTCCAGCCTAAGTTAGGATTTATTGTATTTAATTTTCTTTATTTAATTATTTTATATTCTTCAGAAATTAAACTAGGATAACCAATGACCGGAATTTCGTGCCGATTGCAATGGTGTGCTTAGTTTATACAATTGAGTGTTAATTTGTGCAATTTGAGTGATATTGTGATTTTGAGTATTTATTTCAAAATTACAAAATTTTGGTATTTAATTAGAAAATACCGGGTGTTGGGTTTTGACACCGAAAATGGTTTTAGATATTATATCAAATAGTGGGATTTTTAAAGAGAGGATATCAATTTTTTTGGTTCAAATCTACCGTGTACCTACATACGATTATTTTACTGTATGTTTTTAATACGAAGAAAATGAGCCAAGTACATTATTTTAATTGGGACATTTGAGTGCAAAACACGATGTTTTGGCCGGGATTGGATAAATGCATGAATGTTTATGAAAACCCGTCCCTGAAATGAGTCAGGTGGACGTGCCCCTATATGGGATGCCCTTGTTAACAGATGCCAGTCACAGTAAGGGTTAGATTGATGCTTCTTTGTGGAATGTTGTCTAGATGTAGATGTTGCCGTGCTCGATGTAGTGAGACGATGTCTGGTTACTCCAGAAGACCGTTAAACGTCAAGTAGGCTGTGCCCAAAATTGGGACGCATGATGAGTGAAATTGATGTGCCTAATTATGGGACGAAATTGGGCGACATAATATGGAACGTGTCATAACGATTTGGCCATATAATCAGGACCCTTGTGTTTATTGAGATGAAAGTGGCAACGTTCCAATTGATTGAGTTTGATTACTACATATGGTTGTGTATTTGAATTGTGCTAACCTGTAGGGAGAATCTGAGATAAGGCGAGTCTTTGTGGTTGTGTGATTGTGTGGCTAGGCATATTTCCATCCTAATCGAAATTTAGGAGGTGGACTTGCTAAAATGTTGTCTCACCTCGTTGTGGGCTTAGATGGCGACCCCACTAGTTCGTTATGGTCAGCCTCGGACGGTTACTGAGCTGATCACTGACTTCCTTATTCCCAGAGGCCACTAGGTCTATGAGCTCGTAATGACCACTGTCTAAGTCGATGAGGGCCTACCTTAGAGGGTACCTCATCAATTTAAGGTGTGGTTTCACCACAGGCTCAATACATACGAAGTTGGTCCCCTCCGAAGTTTTGAGATCTCCGCTGTGGTAGTTGACGTTGAAAGGGCTAGTAAGGACACCTAGAATGGGGTAAATAAGTGTGGAGAAAATTTTTTGCGAAAGAATAGTAGAAATATTTTTCTTTTGAATCTGAGTCTGAAGAACAATAGACTTTTGAAACTGAGTCTGAAGTACAACAGACTTGGAGCGAGTTCAGACTTTAGCAGTTAAATAGAATTACAGCAAAATAAAAAAAGTTTAGGGGAAATAATAAGAACACATAATTTATAGTAGTTCAGCTTAGATCAAGCCTACGTCACTCTCCCACGCTAATAGCCTTTTAGCTGGATTCCACTATGCAATCAACAAGAAATTACAACTTTGAGTGCAAACACTTAGTAGTAGATCACACTATCTCACTAAGTCACTCTTTTAGTATTTCTCTCACGATCACAAACGTTTAAGTTCACAAGAGACAAGTGTATGATCGAAGGTTGCTCAGACTTTTGAATTATAAATTCTACGCTTCGTCTCTTAGTTGCTCATCAGTCCTTGATCTTCTTAAATACTCATCCATTTCCAAACTAGCCGTTGGACAGTATCTTGAGGATCGTCTTCCAATATACCCATTGGACAAATCTGTATCTAGAAGATTTAGTATCTATTGAGTGACAAAAGGAGAATTCCAAATTGATTCTGATCGCATATACAAACAGAATCTTGGTTCCCATAAGTAAAGCTCATACACATAGAAAGTTCTTGTCTTCAAGATTTAATTGTCAATCAATTATATTGAGTCAATCAAATCAATCTTGATGTAGTTACCAAACCATATCACTAGTCGTTATATGTTTAGGCTTATATTACGTTATGTCTCGTTCTTGGATGTAAAGTTTGAAAGCAATAGACTTTACAATCTGAATTTGAGTGTAATAGACTTTACAATCTAGGTTTGAACATATTCTGCTTCTAAACAGATTTAGCTTTAAGGTCTGGATACAATCTGAATAAGTTTAGCTTCAGCATAGAATCTGTCTTCTGGTTTTTCATTCACGTTTAGTCTAGAATTTGTCAATGTTGTCAGACTTCTTATGTAGAACAGACTTTGACACTAAAGTATGGGAATCTTTAAACTTTGATACAGAAGTCTGGAAATCTTCATAATAGACTTTGGACAATATCCTTTACATATTTTATCATATGCATAGTTTATTATTCAACCATTAAACACATTAGTAGCCTTTGATTTATTTTGTCATCTTCAAAACATCATAAGGGATTTCCCTAAGAATCTCCCCATTTTTTATGATGATAAAACAATATCTGAATATGCAAATGTGTAATAATAATAATAAATCAAGGCAATCTTAAACACAATGTAATTTTCATCAAAAGATAGTAGAATATAGCAAATAGATTGAGCATAACAATATACAAAATAATAATAATAATAATAATAATAATCATAGCTCAATATTATGCAATAAATAATATCAACTAATCAACATATATGCATATTTATATTCTCTCCCAATTTTCTTCATAATCAAAAAGCGATAACAATAGAAATAGTATCACATAAAGAATATAAAATGATAATACATATATCTTTCATGAAACACCATTTCTAAAAAAAAATCAACTTTTACAAAGTAAGTCGAATATTAAAGATATGCAATATAGCTCACTTCGATCATATATATATAAGCAAATATCCAATAAAAATCACGGATGCATTATAAAATTCACTTTACCAATTTTGTCATAATAAAATGGTAATATCAATAAGAGATTTGTTAATGACAAAAGGTAATAAAAGATGCACTAATCGGATTTTGTAGAACTTGGTAAGTTCTAATACATTTACCTTTTCCTTCCTTCCATAATAATCAAGATCATGATCGATTCAAAAAGATTTTTCCATAATTGATCAAAACTGCCCCTCAATTTGTTGTCTTTTTGAGATGATTACAATTCTTTTGTTTCTCTTGGATTCACTTTCTCTCCATTGAGGATTCATGAAGCTAGTATGAACACCTAGAGGGGGTGAATAGGTGTTTAAAAGAAATCTTGACAAATAAATGTGAATTAAAATAAATTGCGAGCAAATTCTTAATAAAAATCAGAGTCTGTTAAGTGAGCCACTAGACTTTTGATAAATGTTAGAATCTGTTATGCGATGGAATAGACTTTTGAAACAACCTTTATGTATGCAACAGACTCAAATAAGAAGAGTTAAGAGAAGAGAAGGTTGTACATGGAATTTATAGTGATTTGGCTTATATCAAGCCTATGTCCACCCTCCCATACTAATAGCCTTCTGACTGAATTCCACTATATGATTAACAAAATATTACAACTTTGAGTACAAACACTCAGTGGTAGATCGCACTACTTCACTAAGTCACTATTTTGGTATTTCTCTCACGAAGCTTGTGAAAGACAAATGTATGATTGAAGTTCACTCAGACTTTAGAATTCTAGACTCTACACTTTGTCTCTTACTTGCTCATCAGTCCTTAGTGTCCTTAAATAATCCTCCACTTCCAAACTAGCCATTGGACAGTAGATAAATGATTGTCTTACAATCTGCCCGTTAGACAAATTTGTATCAAGAAGATTAGGTAGCCATTGAATGACAAAAGTAAAATCCCAAGTTGATTCGATCATCCATACAAACAGAATCTTGATTTCCATAAGTAGAGCTTATTCGTTTAGAAAGTTTTTGTCTTCAAGATTCAATTATCAATCAATTAGATTGAGTCAATCATATCTATATTGATGTAGAATCTAAACCAGATCACTAGCCATTATACGTTGGGGCTTGTATTATGTTATGTCTAGTTGTCTCATTCTAAACATGCTTTGTTTTGATTTGTTACACTATGAACTTGTTTTTCATTACGGACCTTGTCACATTTTGGACTTGTGTCTCATTCTGAACCTTGTCATTTTCTAGACTCGTGTCTCGTTCTGTATGTAAAGTCTGAGTGTGTTATGTCGAAAGTAAAATCTAAGTGTCTTCTGGATGAAGTAAACTTTACAATTTGGATGTAACTCTGAACATATTCTACTTGTGAACATATTTAGCCTTAAGGTCTTGATACAATCTGAATAAGTTTAGCTTTAGTATAGAGTTTATTTTCTGGTTTTTCCAAATATAAATTTTGGTAATATCATTTACACATTCTATCATATGCATAGTCTATTAGTCAATCATTAAATACGTCAGTAGCCTTTGATTTATTTTGTCATCTTCAAAACATCATAAAGGATTTTCCTAACATGGACCGTAGATAGAGGAAGACCCAACTCTCTACTATCTTTGAGGTGCACTTGACGGCAAAGCTCGCAGAGAAGATGGCGATGTCAGATATGAGAGCAAAGATTTCAATGTTGAGAAGTGCTTCGCCATCTATGGGAATGTAATTGGCCATGGCCGATGATCGGTCACTAGCAAAAGGAAGAAGAAGAAGAAATAATAAAAAAATTAACCAGAATGAAAAAATTAGTATCAAATCAAAACATTTAGGATTGAATCAGCACTAGTTCAGAAGGTTTATGATTGAATTGGCACTATTTGTGCTAGGTCAAAATGTTTAAAACTAAATTGACATAAATACAATGGGTTTAACGGAAAATATTTTCATGATCAATAAAATGAAAATGATTAGATATAAATTATTGTCAATAAAGAAAATATTTTTCCTATGGTTAATTATTTTAAGAGATACAAGTAACCATTTTTTGAAAAGTATTTTTCAAATCATCAATTCTTCACAAAACAAACGAAACCTTAATGACAACCTCTATTGCGACCAATTATTTGTAGGGGCAGGATAATATTTGTTTTTGTAGATTACATCGCTTGTCTCCAAAACTAATCTAACATCATAGACCAAAAGATAGAGTATCAAAATTAAAACTTGTTCCCTCAACTCTTTGCTTGTAAGTCAAAGTCATACAATGTTAACGTCAAGAAAGATAGGAAAAAAGCCACCAAAAATTATAAATTGTGCCTATTATGACATATTTAATCCAAATAATTTTTGGATGACATAAAAAAACCCTAAATTTGTACCCATGTGGCACATCTATCTCAAATTTGTGCTGGTGTGACACATTTACTTCAATCTTTTTATGACACCAAAAACTCTAAATGTCACGCCCTGATCCTCTGGACCCATGCCCATCCCTGCTCATTCAATATAATAACGATGTCCTAGGACGCATCGCCGACCTATTCATTTTAATATACGCATGTGGAAGCATATATAAATTCCCAGACAATAAAACAATTGGATAGAAAAGTAGGACCAACTTTTTAAAACCAAAACAAATCTTTTATAACAAACGGGTTTATTCAAAACATTAGGTCGCTTACAAAAATATCGGCTTAATCAAAAAGGAATTGTCCTAAGACTCTCTACTCAGACAAGTTTGCTGATTCTTGAATCTCCCCTTCCTAGGCTTTAGGGCTTTTGGTCCTCCACTAACTTCCTCTAAGGACCTTAAAATGGTTATGTAATAACCGGTGAGACAATGTTTTAGCAAGTTCAACCCCTTAAGACTCGATTCGAAAGGAAATTATGCCATAAGGGCTACCTAAGCACAATCAGGTGTCAGAGGACTTACCTTGCCCTTAGTTCATTCTTACAAGTCAGTTCAATTCATAAATATTGACAATTATATCACTCAATCAAATCATATCGAATCATCGATCAATTGACTTAGTCGATTACGTGTCATCACGACCATCTCTTGGTTAGTCCATTCAATACCATCTATGAATCTGATTAAAATCTAGGATTCCTCAATCAAGGTGAAATATAGATAGTTCTATCCTATCTCTAGATGACTTATAGGGCCATTGAGCGGGTATGCATAACGTTCTATCTCCAAGACAACATATAGAGTCATCGAGTTGTTATAACATACCTGTGCATAACGTTCTATCTCCAAGACGACATATAGAGTCATTGAGCCATTATAACACACCGTTGGGTCATACCGTCCTATCTCCAAGATGACATATAGAGTCACTGAGCCGGTATACTAACAATTCCATCTCAAGATGAAATGAGAGTCATCGAGCTGTTAAATCATACCATCTTATCTCTAAGATGACATATAGAGTCACCGAGCCGGTATACATGCAATTCTTTCTCAAGATGACATGAGAGTCATCGAGCTATAATAGTATAGCGTCCATTCTCTAGATGACATTCGAATCATTGAGCCGTTATACTATTTTTGTTCTGAAGACACAATCAAATTATCATTTTTATAAAAATACATGTGTGTGGGTACATGGCCGGCTTTAGTCAAAATATAAGATTTTCACTTTTGACCCTCCCACTATTTTCAACAATCCCAAAATAGATTTTTGGCGCTATAGACCGACGTTCGGTAATTTTCCACTTAATTACCAAAATTATTCAATTTAGGAATAAAATCTTAAAATCACAATTAAATCAATTCAGCACAAATTAGAGCTCAAATAAATAAATAGATTGCACCACAATAACCAGCACCACAATAAATAGATCGTCGACTTATTCATTTTAATATACGCATACGGAAGCAGATATAAATTCTTAGACAGTAAAATAATGGGATAGGAAAGTAGGGCCAACTTTTTAAAACCAAAACAAACCTTTTATAACAAACAAGTTTATTCACAACATTAGGCCGCTTACAAAAATATCGGTTTAATCAAAAAGGAACTATCCTAAGACTCTCTACTCAAACAAGTTTGCCGATTCTTCAATCTCCCCTTCCCAGGCTTTGGGGCTTCTGGACCTCCACTAACTTCCTCTAAGGACCTGAAAATGGTTATGCAATAACCAATGAGACAATATCTTAGCAAATTAAACCCCCTAAGACTTTATTCGGAAGGAAATTATGCCCTAAGAGCTACCTAAGCACAATCAGACGTCAGAGGACTTACCTTGGCCTAAGTTCCTTCTTGCAAGTCAGTTTAATTCATAAATACTAACAATTACATCACTCAATCAAATCAGATTGAATCATTAATTAATTGACCTAGTCGATTACATGTCATCACGACCATCTCTTGGTCGTCCCATTCAATACCATCTATGAATCCGATTAAAATCTAGGATTCCTCAATTAAGGTGAAATATATAGAGTCCTATCCTATCTCTAGATGACTTATAGGGTCATCGAGTGGGTATGCATAACGTTCGATCTTCGAGACGACATATAGAGTCATCAAGCCGTTATAACATACCTGTGCATAACGTTCCATCTCCAAGACAACATATAGAGCCATCGAGCCGTTATAACACACCATTTGATCATACCGTCCTATCTCCAAGATAACATATAGAGTCACCGAGACAGTATACAAGCAATCCTTCTCAAGATGACATGAGAGTCATTAAGCTATTAAATCATATCATCCTATCTCCAATATGATATATAGAGTCACCGAGCTAGTATACATGCAATTATTTCTCAAGATAACAGGAGAATCATCCAACTATAATAGTATAACGTCCATTCTCCAGATGACATACGAATCATTGAGCGGGTTATAGTATTTTTGTTTTGAAGACACAATCAAATTACCCTTTTTATCATGCTTGATAAAATTACACGTGTGTGGGTACACAGTGGCCTTAGCCAAAATATAAGATTTTCACTTTTGAATCTCCCACTATTTTTAGCAGTCCCAAAATAGATTTTTTGGGCTATAGACCAACATCCGGTAATTTTCTACTTAATTACCAAAAGTATCTAATTTAGGAATAAAATCCTAAGATCACAATTAAATCAATTCGGCGTAAATTAGAGCTCAAATAAATAAATAAATTACACCACAATAACCAGCATAAAATTTCGGTCATCGGCTATCCCAGCCTAATTTATGGAAAATAAATAAATAAATAAATATAAAAATTATTAAATAAATAGAAATAAATCTAATTTAGGCCTGTAATGCCTAATTGGACATCAAAACAGACCTAGAAAAATTTCAAGGTTTGTTCAATAAATAATAGCACAAATCTACTTGCTAATGTCACTAACTAACCACCTAACATGCATTGGTAGATAATTAAATTAACTAATCTAATCTAACCTATTTATCTAAACCATGCTTAATTAATCTAATCAACCATTAAGTATAATTAACTGACTAAGCTGGGATTAGTGAGTTCAACTCACTGATTTAAAACAAAGATCGCTTCACCGCAACGACGGTGCAACGGTAGCCGAACTTGGGCTCCCGATGAAACCCACGGGCTTAGACTAGGCCTAAACTTGGCCCAACAAATATTAGCTTGGGCTGAGATTTGTTTTGGATTTGGGCTGGACTTCAAGTGGGTTGCTGAATTGTTGGGCTGGGCTTCAAAATTGCTGCAGGCTTCAAGTGGCGTGGGTTACTGGGCTTCGCTCAACTTATCATGGGCTGCAAGCTTCTAATGCCGATCAATGAGTATTTTGCAATCGGGTGGAATCACCCATATTCTGATCACATATCTTAGTCAAATCGACCTATTTTCGATCTCTGATCGATTTTGACAGTGCTGTAATGATTTTTGCGAATCAACACATTCGAGCAGTCAATTTTCGGTCGTATTCTCAAGTTTATTGCATTTAGATTCCTTAATTATTTCCTCAAATAGTCCAATTATCTCGTGAGTGATCAACTCATAAAATAGCACTATAGGTGTGTCGATGAAATGTCCGATTTATTTATCCAAAATTAATATATGTTAAATGTATCATATGAGTGTAAGTTTGAGGTTTTTGATGTTATAAACAATAATTTTGGATAAATGTCTTCTACGATATAAGTTTGGGGTTTTTGATGTTACAAAAAAGAGTTCGCAATAAATGTAGCAAAGTGATAATCTTTTAGGGTTTTTGGTAGCTTTTTCTTTAGAAATATATGTACTTTCTCTTTTAGTATTTTCTCTCTAGATATTTGATCTTTAGCGGTGGTGATATTATCTCTTTTATGTTCAAAGCAGCCAAAACATTATTATTCTTTTGCTAGTTCAATGCCAATTTTGAGATTTTTTTCCCCAAATAAGATGAGAAAATTTTATTTTCTTACATACATAAACAACGTAAAAGATAAGTTATTTTTATAATTTCCCTGCAGTTAACTCTAACGTGAATAATTTGATCAGCTCATTGAAGAACAAATCCTACATGCCACATAATATGAACGAAAAATTTCAACTCTGTCCGTCGTCCATAGTGTTTTCGATCCTTGAAGAAATATCCCATATCCTAAATTTAAAGCTAAACACGTCCCCTGATATATTGATGTATTCAAATAATATTTTCCTGTCGTCATATGTTTGGATCCTTCCATGCTAACAGTATCTTCATTGCAAGAAACAAGGGAGAAAAAGAAAACTACAATTTCATTAGAAGGCGTTGAACGATGAGAATGATAGAAATAGGAATGGCTTCTACTGCTTCTGACATGCGTCACGAAGGATCATGTCGAAAGCATCGAGCAGCGAATGGTTGTACAGTTCGGAGTCTATGAAGCCTTGCTCAGCTCCAACGGCCACTCGCAGATTTCCCGCATAGCTGAAGATCGTTATGCGGAGACTCTGCAAAAGTTAAACGCAAGAAGGTATTTCATGCGTTGATGACATTATCGTTTACAAAGAAGAAGGCCACTCAGAATTCAGTCTAGTCATTATGTGTTATGGTAAACAAGGCAAATCAAAATTTAAATTCGACAGTTCTGTCGACTCTTCCAGATGGCATAGGAGCCAAACTGTTGCATAAACTCTGTTACAATATCATGTTAGGTACTAGAAAAGTTTGTGTTTATAACCTATATATAAGTCCCAAATGTCACAATCTATATCGATATTTTGGAAGAAGATGCATGTAGTGACTTGAAAAATGAGGCTTAGTACCAAAAATTTAGACCTACTAGCCAAGCATCGGTAATTTTATGAGGAGAATTATCAAAAGAATTTTTAAGCAATTGTGCAAATTTAGTCATAAACAATTTTTTGGCCAATTTAGTCCTAAATCTTTTGCATTTGTGCTAATTTGGTCCATCTGGCCAATATTGGCCATCGGCATTGATGTAGTATTGCTGGTGTTGACGTAACATTTTTAATATAGTAGTTTAATAATTTTTTGAATTTTAATAATTTTTCTTTTATTCTTTAATTTTTCCCCCTTCCCCTTCCCTTTCCCTTAGAGCAAAGTTGGGATGCCCTTGCCTAGCTAGATCTAGCGAGGGCATCCCAGCCCTTGCTTATGGCTGGTGACCCTTGCCGACTCTAGGGAAGGGGAAGGGGAAGTGGAAGGGAGAAAATATTAAAGAAAAGAAAAGGAAAAATAAAATAAGGAAAAATTATAAAAAAATTAAAATATTATTTTAAAAATGTCACATTAGCATTAATAGTGCCACGTCAGCATCGGCCAGCCAAAATTAATTGAATGGATTTGATAGCATAAATGCAAATGGTTTAGGATTGAATTGGCCAAAAAGTTCATGATTTAATTGGTATAACCATAATAAGTTTAGGACTTCTTTGATAATTCTACCTAATTTTATGCTCTTGGGTCCAAAATCAAAATTAATGATGATTAAATAAATACCTCAGATGTGCCGGCGACGGTGTAGTACATGCCTTTAAGAGGATGATTAGCCAGAGACAATTTGTCCATTGGCCCTATAAGGTTGGAGATGGCCATGCTCGAGTTTCTCAATGTCCTGCTGATGTGCTTTGCTACAGCCTGCAAGTACTAGCAAACAAGAGCACATTCATATCAATTTTGTAAAACAGACTTAGCATGTTTAGCATTTTTGCTTAATCTATCGTCCCGACGTGCACAAACCTCTGCGTTTCTGCATTTCTGCATGATCTCAAGTAGCTTCCCTGTGAGGATTACACCGAAGGAGCTCCGTTTCCTCTTGATCACCTCATGAGTTGTGTGGACAAACTTCAAAGGATCAGAGAACTGAGAATCGCTTGGTTTCACTTTCGGTATCGGCACATGCAAGAATGCAAAATGAGTTCCCCATGGTGACTCCGAATTAGGTCGGACCATATCTCTCACTGTCTTGTAATCTCACAAATTCCTTGTATTTAGCAACACCAGTGCTGTGGAGTTGGTTTTCAGGTTCGAGTTTGTGCTCACTCTTTGCATGTACAATCGAGTCGCCAAGAAGATTACTCCCAAAATCACATCGTTGATGGTCTGTTTTATTAAAGAGAAAATTCAAGTGAAAATGACTGATGATATGTTATTATTTTGGCCTCAAAGTCGTTGCATAAGTGATTGATTCGAAGCTTAGAATTGTTAATCGATTTCTATATAGTAAAAGAGTAAATATATATACAGTTCCTACTAGACCCTAGTTCAGGAAATAAAGTTGCGTTTGTATCGTCGAATGCTACTAAAGATTTTATCATTTGAGGTTTATTCCCGTCTACTCATGTAATGTCGATATATTTCTGCGGCAAATGTCTTATCATGCTTGTTAAATAAAAATATCTTAATCGTGTTAATTGTTATGGGAAATGCAAGGAAACGCCCAATATGGTGACTTGATATGCAAAGAGACATAATTTAAAGCTGAAAAATGCAAGTGAACTAGTCATGAAAACCCTAAATTGATATATTTAAATTTATCCTAAACTAATTTTTTGACAACAAAAGTCTTAAACTGGTATATATGTGACAAATTCACTTTATGCTAGTTTTTATTTAATTTTACAATCAAATTACTTAGTTGCATGATATATGACTAATTTTGGGTTTTACCCTTCGTTTGTCACACTTTGTACCGATAACAATTTTAGGTTTTACCCTTCGTTTGTCACACTTTGTACCGATTTGAGATTTTTTCACAAAAAAAGTTAAAAATTAGTTTAGGGTAAATTTGTCATAAGTATACTAGTTTAGGAGGTTTTGTGGTCAAAAAATTAGTTTGAAATAAATTTGTCACAAGTGTACTAGTTTGAGGTCTCTTGTGGTCAAAAAAATAATTTATAATAAATTTGTTATAGATATACCAGTTTAAGATTTTTTGTGATATTAACCCAAAACATGTTTGATTGGTGGGTTTGTTTAAAAAAATAAAACTAAATGGTGCATCTAGACATATATATATATATATATATATATATATTTAAAATCATGTAAATAAATGCCAAAGTTATCTTTGGAAAGAATAACTAACTTTCTAGAACTTATCTTTTATATATTGAAAAACAAAATAGTTTCTAGCTCAATTGTTGCGTTTTTTTTTTTTTTTTTTTTTTTTTTTCAAGCATGTCATGTTGTGCTCTTGTGACTAGGAAAATCGTCACACACATAAAATAAAATGTAAATTATGGGCATAGATGCGTAAATCCATGTTATTTTTCCCAGTTAAACCTTGTACAACCGAAGTACTAGTTGTATACTAGTTTACATATTGAGTATAGTATATGTCTAAAATAAATATCACCTAAACTACGTATATTTTGCAAATAAGTTAAAAAACATAAATACTTTTCAGCTAGTTATGTGAAGGCAACCATTATAGTGCAAAAGATTAGAGACGAGGTGTACCTAAAAAGCAAAATGCTAAAAGATCCAGTAATGCGTGCGTGATGTAAGAAGCTAGGGTTATTATAGTCTTCAAAATGATATTGGTTACCACTCGAAGGCGAGACTTGATCTCTTTGATGTGATCCAACGAGAACGTGATCGTCGACACTGAAAATGGCTGGAGGCTCTCCGAACCGTACCGAATTGGCGACAAATCATCCTTGACACAAGTGCTTTTCAACAAGCTCCAACCGAAATCTCTTACGGTGTTGACAAGCGGGGAAAAACATCTGCTAACCACCTTCCGAAGTCCGATGTTCCTGTCATCTTTATTGGCTGAGCTGAACTTTTTGACTGAGGGAAAGGTTACTGGAAGAGAAGGATCGTCAGCTCTTTGAAGGCAAGACAAGAGAGCACCCACAAGAGAATAGCCATCACCAAGCGCATGGTTAAGCTTGAAAATTAGGGTTTCTTTTGCTTCACTGGTTGGACACTTGATAATATGTATTTCCCACAGCGGTTGGCCTTGTGGAAATGGTTGCATAGCTATTTGTGAAATGTAACTTTTGAGGAAACTGTCATTCTCGGATGGAGATGACGAACCCTTTGGAGAGGAAAAACTCGGGACGTGTACATGGTTTTCCATATTCACCCCCACTTTCTTCCATTTTCTTGCTCCCTTCTCTCCCATCACCTACCCAAGGCGAAAAAAGAAAACCAAAACACTATCTAAGAATGTGCAGTGAATAAGGGTTTATTCATTCAGATACGTGACAAAGCACACTTTCACCTGATAAATACGAATTACTTATATATCAATCCTACCAATGGTGAATATCTATGCACAGGGTACAGACATACGTACCATGATAGAAGAGAAGCGAGGGTTTATTGGGAGGAAAATATCTCTGATCAACGACGTAGCTTGGGAGTCATCAATTGGAATTTCTAATTCCAATATGCCAAGAATAGAAACCGACATCACTTTGCTGTTAAGGTACTGTCCTGAAGGGCTCACTGGCTCAAGGCCATCATCCTCTTTTATCAACTCCATTGGACAGGACTTGCAATAATCCCAACCAAAGCGTAACAGGTTGAGAATCTATAGAGAAGTCTATAAAAGAACCTAATATCACTGGCATATATATATGTGCGCGCGTGCGTGTCCATAGATGATTTTTATGTTTCTGGCCATCCATGTGACTTCGTGTGCCGAGTTGTTGGTGGATTATTGGGATTAGGTGGGATAATAAAGTGCAGGCAGTTGCAACATGCAAGTAGCTCCACTTGGGACGTCATCTACTGGAAAAAGTCATCAGATAGAGATTTTCTAACGATCTAGGTTGATCCACGTTGGCCAAACTAAGTATTCCAATGGGTAGCTATTTAGAAATGAATCGTTAATTACGAATTAGTTGATGTTACATCTCCTCGGATGTTGAGACTAGGGGGTGTGACACTATTCCAAGTGCTCGAGACTCTTCAATTGTCTGATTTACTAGGGTGCACATGTTCACCCGAGACAAATATGTGTTAAGATTGATGAGAGAAAAAGAAAAAGTAGAGAGCGAAACGTAGGAATGCTTGGGAACACGAATCAACTGGAAATTTCCCATTGAATGGACAATGCCTTCTAGCTTTTTCAACTCTTCCTTCAGTTGAGCCACCTCTTCACCCTTAGCATTTACTTGAATCTGAAGAGCAAGGGCTTGGATCTGATCATTCAATGAAACTGAAGAAGCTTGACTAGCAGTTTCTGCAAATTCTGAACTTCGCATCCCAGAGCATATATCTGACCCCGCATTTCCAAGAGAACATCAAGAATTCTTCAAAAATCTGCTGGATTATCAGTCTGCGTACTGGCTTCTGCATGATCAGATGGAGTAAAGGCATATGATGGCAAATCAGAATAGTGACGCAGATTTGGCGATGAAACATCATGTCCCTCCTCAGGAAATTGAGAGACATAAATGTCCTATGGATCTGCTGGAGAGCGACTGACTCCCTCACTGGTAGCAGGATATGAGGACATTCCTCTTTTCTCATGGTCTCCCCCTGTTTCCATGCCTTCAGGTGGAGAAGAGAGTTTCTCATATTCTCCTTCCTCTTGATTTCCTCTTTTCTCTTCTTCTTTTTCAAATCTTTCTTCCTCTGCATCTCTTTCTTCAATTTCTCTCTCCTCTGCTTCTATCTCTTCTACTTCTAAATCTTCTCTTTCTTCAGTCCTCTATTCTGAGTCTTCTGCTTCCAAATCTTCTCTTTCTTCAGTCCTTTGTTCTGAGTCTTTCTCTTGTCGTTCCATTGATTCTAGAATAGAACGACTTAGGTTCTTCATGCCATAGCAGAAATGGTGATATCTTCCTCACATCTTCATCCTCAATGATGAGAGCTCTTCTTTTCTTGGATGGAGCAACCATGGGCTCCTTCCCTTTTCTTTTTGCTGCCGAAGAGATTTGATGAGTTTTGACAGGGGTTTTCTCCTTGAATTTCTCCAACACCTTGTTGAGTTTCTTCAGACGCATTTTAGACACCATTTTTAGCCCCACAACCATTTGATCACAAAATCGAATACAGAGAATTCGTGGAAGCTGAACATTCAAATGTCTGAATAACTTTGTCACAAGAGTTGGATAAGGAAGTTGACCATTGTCTTTCACCACTGCTCTATACATGTGGAACATAATAGTGTGAGGAAGAGAAAAAATTTTCCCAGCATTGATGGCATACATCAGCTTTGCCTCTGAGTTTGAAACATCAGTTTTTAAAGTAGATTTTGGTTTGAGGCAATTAATCACAATCTTGTGAAGCAGAATGTTAAATGCACTCATCCTCAAATAGGAAATCTTTTCCTCTGTTCTTCTATCCTTAACAAGTTCCAACGTAGCACAAGCAATAGAGACATTGATAGGTTGATATCTCGCTCTCTCAACCCCAATCACATCAGCCAACATATCTACATCCACTATATAGTCCTGCTCTCAGACACTAAAAGAAAATCTATTCGCATCCAAGAAACTAAGATTCGAATAGAAATAAGTAGTAAGTTCAGCATAGGCTTCTGTAGAGTCAGAACATAATTGTTCAAGTTGAAGAAGACTGAATTTTTTCCTCAAATTAACATCCACAGCATCAAGGAAATCAAAATCCACACTTCTAGGATTTACCACCCACGCTTTAACAACTTAGAGTATAGACGTTTTTGTTCCTCTGATTGAAACAAGTTTGTTCTTTTTCCCCGAATTTTTGCCGCAACACCCATTCCCGATTGAAACTAACTATACAACTTGTCATCGTAATTCCCATCTATCTGATTCGGCCCTCCAACATGAGGATCGATTGGAATATTTGCCATTGCTTCTTCTGCCAATCTAGCAAGGGCAATTCCCAACCGTTCCATTATGCGTAAAAAGAAGGTTTCATTTTTGTACCCTTTATGTTTCAGAAATTCGTCAATGTAGTTCAAAGGAGTTCCACCCCTTTTTAAAGCGCGATAAAGCTTATAGGTAAAAGAGGGCTTAAAGACTCTTACAGGTTCTGCATCTTCATTTATTTCTTCCTCTTCTTGTCGAGCAACCTCCTATTGTCTAGATGGAGAAGATGGACGCTGTTGAGAATGTTGTGGGCTTTGCTGCTGACTAGGAAACTCTTTTTCCTCGGTGAGATCAAAGTGCGTAAGCCCCTCACGCATTTGCTGTGGTCCCCTATTTGCGATTCTCGAAGACTTCCTTTGAGACGACATCTTTTACAGTCTTTGAAAGATTTTAAGCTTGACTTTCCCAAGAAAGATGATAAATTTTCGAAGATTAAACAAGAGAAGAAGACAAAAATAGAAGATCGGCACTCTCTTAGGGTTTTTCGAGAGTAAAGTAAAGAAGAAACATTGTTTATAAAACAATCGAAGAGAGGCATACGGAACGTCATAAAAGAAGGTAAAAAGATGCATTTTTTAAAACTAACTGCCTTTTTCGAAAAATTAGATAATTTTCATTTCAAAAATAACTCCTATTTCGAAAAGGAAACGTTGCAATAATCACGTCAATTAAGGATAACAATAATCAAACACGGTTGATGATCGTACATTTTCAAGATGAGATTCGAGAGATAATAAAGTAAAATAACTTATGAAAGAAAAACTTGATCATCTGGGTCTACGAGTCTCTAGACTTTAACTTCTTCAAACTTCCAGATGTTGAGTTTGGAACGAATGATTTCAAATTGATTTTTCTCCAAAGGCTTTGTAAATATATCCGCCAGTTAGTTCTTTGAGTCAACAAACTGAATCGAAACTTCTCCATTTTGAACATGATCTCTAATGAAGTGATGTCGAATATCTATATGCTTTGCTCTTGAATGAAGAATTGGATTCTTGGTGAGATTGATTGCGCTGGTGTTGTCACAATTAATCTCCGTGCATGAATCTTCAATTCCAAATTCTCTTAACTGTTGTTTTATCCACATAATTTGTGAATAACAACTTCCAAGGGCTACATACTCTAATTCTGCTGTAGAAAGAGCTACTGTATTTTACTTTCTTGAAAACCAAGAGACTATCCTGCTTTCAAGTAGTTGACAGGTACCCGAAGTGCTCTTTCTATCAACTCTGCAACTAGCTAGATCTGCGTTTGAGTATCCAAGAAGAGTAAAGTCTCCATTTTTAGGATACCAAAAACCAATGCTCGAAGTTGATGCAATGTATTTGATAATACGCTTTGCAGCACTTAGATGAGATTCTTTAAGGTTTGCTTGAAATCTAGCACAAATGCAAACACTAAACAAAATATCAGGTCTTGAAGTAGTAAGATAAAGAAGTGAACCAATGATACTCCTGTATAGCTTCTGGTCAACTTTCTTTCCTTCTTCATCTTTGTCTATCTTCAAAGAGCTTGACATTGGTATATCAGTCTTTTTCCAATTTTCCAGTCCAAATTTTTTGACAGGATCATTAGCATATTTTTTCTTGATGAATAAAAGTCCATTCCTTCAATTGTTTCACTTGAAGTCCAAGAAAGAATGTTAGTTCACCCATCATGCTCATTTCAAATTCATCCTGCATAGACTTAGAGAATTTCTTGCACAAGCTTTCATTAGAGGATTCAAAAATAATATCATCAACATATATTTGAACAAGCATAAAACTTTTGTTTTCTCTTTTGATAAACAAAGTAGTGTCTACTTTACCTTTTACAAAGCTGTTTTGAATTAAAAACTTACTCAGCCTATTGTACCAAGCTTGAGGTGCTTGCTTTAAACCATATAAGGTCAATTCAGTCTGAATACTGAGTTTGGTTTCCTTTGGTCTTCAAACCCAAGTTGTTCCACATAGACTTCCTCATGGATAAATCCATTTAGGAAAGCACTTTTGACATCCATTTGGAATAACTTGAAATTCTTATAACAAGCAAAAGCAAGTAATAATCGAATTGCTTCTAATCTTGCTACTGGTGCGTAAGTCTCGTCATAGTCTATCCCTTTTTCTTGCGTATATCCCTTGGTCACGAGTCTTGCTTTGTTTCTTACGACCTTTCCTTTCTCGTTCATCTTGTTCCCGAAAACCTATTTAACTCCAATAATAGATTTACCTTTTGGTTTAGGAGTCAACTCCCAGACATCATTAATGCTGAATTGCCTGAGTTCTTCTTGCATAGCTTCAATCCAGCTTTCATTAGATAAAGCTTCTTTTATGCTTTTGGGTTCTATTTCAGAAATAAGAGTCACAACACTAGACTCTTCGCGCCTTTTGGATCTTGTGCGAATTCCTTCATTAATGTTGCCAATAATAAGATCTTTGGGATGACTGAACTTATGCTTCCAGTTACTGGTTGATTTGTCAGGTTGATGATCACTTCCTTCATTTGAATCTTCAATAATCACTCATTGCTGATCTTTCATAGTCTGAGCTACTTCTCGAGATTTAGACTTTGTAGAATCTGGAGTAGGTTTAGATTCTTCAAGATGAGTTTGAATAGATTCATTTTGCATAGAATCATGGAATTTGACATTCATTGATTCCTCCACAGATTAAGTCTTCTTGTTGTAGACTCTGTAGGCTTTGCTTGAGGTAGAATATCCAAGGAAGATGCCTTCGTCGATTTTTCTTCAAACTTGCCAACTTGATCATTTGCATTTTTCAATATAAAACATTTACATCCAAACACATGAAAGTATGAAACAATAGTCCTCTTTTCTTTGAATAGCTCATAGGGGTTTTTTCCATAATAGGCCTTAGAAAAACTCTATTAATAATATAACAAGTTGTATAGACTGCTTCAGCCCAAAATCGTGAAGAGATGTTACTTTCAATCAAAAGAGTTCTAGCCATTTCTTGAAGTGACCTATTCTTTCTTTCCACAACTCCGTTTTGCTCTGAAGTATATGAAGAGGAAAACACATGCTGAAAACCGGATTCATCACAAAATTTTGTAAAATCTTGATTTTCAAATTCACCTCCATGGTCTGTTCTTATACTTGAAATAACATACCCTTTTTCATTTTGAACCTTTTTAGCAAACTTTTCAAAGTAAGAGAAAGTTTCAGACTTACTTGCTAGGAAATATACCCAAGTAAATTGTGAGTAGTCATCTACAATTACTAGACAATATTTCTTACCTCCAATGCTTTGAGTTCTGGTTGGTCCAAAGAGATCCATATGCAGAAGCTGCAGTACACGATTAGTGGAAACTTGATTTATTGGTTTAAAGGAATTTCTTACCTGCTTTTCCAATATGCATGGTGTACATAGATCGGACTTTTGGTATGATAGATTGGGTAAACCACGAACAAGCTTCTTTACTGAAATTTTGGCTATCTGCTTCATATTGATGTGCCTAAGCTTTTTGTGCCATAAGTTCGCTTTGTCTTGAATTGAAATTAGACATTGCGATTCATCTGGTTTCACATCTAAGAGGCAGATATTTCCATGTCTTTGACCAATGAATGACTGAGTAGAATCTTGACTGGTTCTTGAACATATTCCCTCTTAAAAGTTGATTTTGAAATCGGTATCATACAGCTGATTGATACCAAGTAGATTGTAGTTGAGTCCTTCCGCTAAGGAAACATTGCTTATTATGAGGTTTCCAATCTTTACAATTCCAAATTCCACAATTTTTCCTTTGCTGTTTCCTCCAAATGAGACTTTTCCACCATTTACTTGAACGAGCTTTGAAGCAATTTGAATCTCCTGTCATATGTCTTGAGCATCCACTATCCATATACCATTTTACCTCTTTCTTGATAGTGACCTGCATTTAAAAAAGAGACTCAAACTTTCTTTGGTACCCATATTTTCTTGGGTCCATTGGTGTTAGTATGATATGCGGATTTTGCCCATACTTTCTTAATAGGTTTCCAAACCATAAGACATTCTTTTTCAAAGTGATCTGCAATATTGCACTTTGAACATCTAAGAGCATTGTGACCTACTGGTTTTACAAATATTTTTTAAAATGATTTTTGTAAGCATCTTTTGTGGATCTTTGCTTAATTCTTTCCTTTACTTTAGGAAAATTAATTAAATGAATGGTTTCCGCAATCATTCCCAAACCAGATTTATTGAAATAAGGTCTTTGAACAGAAAGAATTTTTTTCCAATTTCTCAGATCCTATAGAAAATATTTTAGAAATATTTGATATATCATTTTTCAAGAATGCTATTTCTTTTGAAAGATTGCCTTCATTTTCTTTCAAGGTAGAATCATTTTTGTCTAGAACTTTGACCTTTTCTTTCAAAACATTTTCTTGTTGTTTTAGTGCAGAATTTTCTCTTTTGAGTTCAGAAATCCTTTTAAGAAAAGTCTTAAAACTAAAACACAATTCATCAATGTATTTAGAAACTTTAATAGGGATTTTAAAGTTACTTATCTCAAATTTATTATCTCGAATCAATCTGTCTTGGAGTTTGAATCTGAATCCGATTGTGCCATCAAACATATATTGGCATAATCATCATCACTTTCTTTACACTATGTATCACTCCAGGTTTCTGCTTTAAGAGCTTTTCGATACTTTTCAGTTTTTCCTTTCTTCTTCCTTAGAAGAGGACAGTTGGGTCTGATGTGTTCATTTTTTCTTACATTCAAAGCAGACTACATCTTTGTTTGATTCATCATCCTCAACAAACTTAGTCTGTTGCTTTTGAAAACTCTATTTCTTTGAATTGAATCTTCTTCCTTTTCTGTTCAGCTTTCTGAATCTTCTTATCATGAGAGCAAGCTCCTCATCATCCATATCGTCTTCAAAATCATCATTGGATTTTAATGCAAAGGATTTCTTACCTTTAGGATCTTCCTCTTCATTGATTCGTTCCACTTCATAGGACAAAAGAGTCCTAACCAACTCATCAATAGATAGTGACATGATTCTTCGTGTCTCTCTTATTGAGGTCTTTATGTTATTCCAATCCTTGGAAAGTCCATGCAGTAGCTTGTTTACCTTCATGGGATCATAAATTGGTTGACCTTAATTTTCAAGACCATTCACGATTTCTGTAAAACGAATAAATATGTCAGTTATAGATTCTTCTAATTTCATTTTGAAGGCTTCGTATTGACCGGGGAGAATGTTGATTCTGGTCTCTTTCACTCGATCGATTCCTTCATAGGTAATATGTAATATATCCCAGACTTCTTTCGCTGTAACACACTAAGATATTCCGTTATATTCAATAGGTGACAAAGCACAATATAAAGAATAAATTGCTTTTGCATCAAGAGCTTGTCTCTTGATTTTCTCTTCCTGAGTCATTTCACTAGACTCAACAGCTTCTTTTTCTCTCTCTGAGACAAATGCAGTTTTAGGAATGATTCCTTTTTCTACAACGTCCCATTCCAGAGGATCCTTTGATCTTAGGAACACCTTCATCTTGTTTTTCTATATGTTGTAATCATTTCCATCAAAGTAAGGCGGTCTGGTATTGCTTTGCCCTTCTACCAACCCTAGAGCTAACATACTAGCCATGGATATTTAACTCTGAAGTAAAACACTTTAAAAAAAGTGAGTACACAGGCTCTGGTACAAATTGAGATAGCTAGTAAAAGCACCTAGAGGGGGGTGAATAGGTGTAAAAATAATTTCTCGAGATAAGAGAGCAATACTAAGCAGACAATAAAAAGGAGGTTCTCCTTTGGTTAACAAAATGAATTATGATCAAGGTAAAGCAGAGAGTAGGGAAAAGAAAATTGAACACGAGATTTATAGTGGTTCGACTTATTCCAAGCCTACGTCCACTCTTCCGTACTGACAGCCCACCGGCTGGATTTCACTATGAACAAAAGAGTTATTACAGCAAGTCTCTCCCTTGATTCCACAGTGTAGATACTCTACCACATTTCCTCAAGGTTTCTCAGAATATAAACTCTATTTTGCGTACAATATTTCGCTCAGTAAATGAATTGACTAAGAACAAAAAGCTTCAGACTTTAAAATTCTTCTATCGTGCATACTCTCAAACAACTGGAACGTCTTCCTTATATACTCATTTATGCTATCATACACGTTGGCACTTACCAAAGGAATTCCTCCAATCTACCCATTGAACGGAATCAATTAGAAAGATCATTCAAGTTATTTAAGGAACATGTAGATAGCCCATCAATTCTGCTCGCCCATACAATCAAGATCTCGGTTTCCATAAGTAGAACCTTCCAAGTATATTTCGTCAATCATCGGATCCTTAATCAATCTTAATTCGAATAAAGGAATCTGTTATGTCATATCCAGCCAAGAGATCTTCTCTAATCAATAAGGTCAAATCATTAATGAAACATCCAGTTCTGGATAGCCTTTCTTAGACGGATTAGAAACTGTCAATGAGAATAGACTTTGAGTCTTGAGTCTGGCAGTCCGGAGGTCTTCAGACTTTAAATAGTAGAGTTTGCAAATCTTCAGACTAGACTGATGGAAACGTTTTGTCAGCTTCAAAATACTCCAGGAAGATTTCTCCAACAGCCTCTTCCATGTATTTAGATCTGATCCACTAGTCTTCATTGTCTGTTTAAGAATGACTCCGTAAGGACCAAAGAGGAGATCTAGTGGCACACTCTTAAAACCATCATAATTCAATTAGGTGAAGTAAAAGGTTCAACATTCAACAAAATAAGTAAGATAATTCCAACCAGAACTCTTGAACATCGCCTTCGTAAGAAATTTTTTTCAAAAGTTCCACACACAACGACAAATTCCAAACCATGGGTGATGAGATAAGAAACTAGGAAAAACTATAGCATCGGCATCTAAAATTTAATGGAATGAGACATTGTATGATGAGTCCCATTAACCTTATTTTTCTACAGATATCCATTTCTAGTTGACTCTGCCCAAAGTTAATTGAAATGAAAGCCTCCAAATCTCACTGTTAAAATATATAAATAATAGGGCTACGGCATAAATAGTTTCTGAATTTTGGCGAAATGTGTAATGTGATCTCTAAACATTAGCCCAATGTGTAGTGTGGTCTCTGAACTTTTAATTATTTTAATAGGGTCTTTGGATTTTTAGTACATGTTCAAATAGTTCCTAAACTATATGAAAATGTTTAATTTTGTCTTTCCATTCAAGTTTGATTATGACATTAAACACTATTATATAGTCTAGGGACAAATTAAGATATACCAAAAGTCAAAGGAGCACCTTGGACAAATTAAAAGTTACATTACACATTGGGCTAAAGTTCAGCAACTATATTAAACAAATTCAAAGTTTATAGACCACATTGCACATTTGGCCAAAGTTCAAAGACTATTTGTGTCATTTTCCCTAAATAATAAACCATGTCTTCATCGAACCTAGAAACTTGGAATATCAAAACTTGGCAAAGGGGAACACTTAAGTGCTAAAAGTTGGAAAATGTATACTAAAGTTGGGAAATGTATACTTAAGTGCCAAAATCGAAATAAAATAGATCGGTTAAATGCCAAGGATGGAAAATCTAGCTAAAATGCTAACATTACAGTTTTCTAGCGAGACAAATGTGAAACGACGTCATTTTGCACATTGACGTGGCTAAAGAAGCCTAGGATGACATTGTTTTGCATGCTGATGTGACTAAATAAGAAAAAAAAATGACGTCGTTTTGTATCGTTTGAATTTTACTATAAATATTAATAAAACTATATTCAAATCTAAATTATTTTTAAGAAGAAGAAGAAGAAGAAGAAGAAGAAGAAGAAGAAGAAGAAGAAGTGGTAGGTGTGGGGTGAGGCTGTCACAATTCCAATTCCATTCCTAGGGTCACATACAACAAGGGTTATTTTCGTGACGTCCCCGGTGCATTGCCGTCCAATTTCTTTTTATCTTTTCATTAAGCACATGTGGAAGCGTACATACAACACCCGAACAACAAGTAGTCAAGAAAACAACCATTTAAATATATACAATTACATCAGTTATATTTACAAGCCCTTTTTGTCATGAGCCATTATATTTATAATCATTACATGCTCTATGTTCAAAAAGATCAAGGTAAATCTTAATTCCTCTATCGAGATTGCAATCCCTCCATACCTACAATCTAAAAAAACAACGGAGTGAGTCATGGACTCAATAAGTAAAACCCTTAATTCTCTACTAGGGGGACACCTCATAATCAAAATCTAGTAGGTACAAACCTCGCAATGCAATATCGATGGTAGATCATGACACCTCGACTACATGTAGATGTCCATTACTACATATTTCAATGCATGATTACCTTTTGCTTCTCAATGAACATATCAACATATCATACTTATGCATAAACCGACACTTGTGCAAATTCATTTATCATCGTCCTGGCTCAACCAGGCCCTCCCCACTCAACTAAGGCATCCAGCTTCAAAGTAGGCATCCTAGCTCAATCAAGGTATCCTGACTAAACTGAGACATCCTAGCGCTAGCTCACTAAGGCATCCGGGCTCAATCGGGGCATCCCAAGACTAGCTTACCTGAGGCATCTAGGCTCAAACCTAGGCATCTTGGCTCAACTAAGGCATCGCGTTCAATAAATGAGGCATCACCGCCAACACTATGTGACGATGGACGCTTTTTCCTCTTTAAGTGCACACACAAGTGCATCACTCAACCTGGTTTTTCATCTCTTATCTTAGCCAACGCATGTAAGGACCTAAGGCATGCTCATTCGCTCTCTAATTGGTCCACATATGTGCCACCTTTTTTCTAGAATCTTTAAAGATATTTTGGTTGCTATCATGACTTTTGACTATTCAAAGAACAACTCACTCCTTCATTTAATGAGGGGTTTCTAGAATTTTCCTTACTTTTGTTTTTTTCTTCATTAATAAGGTGGTCTAGAGAATTCTATTATCCAAGTTGGTTCTGGGGCTAGAGAAGGGGTCATTAGGTACATCTCAAAAATCGAATCGCGTACACTTGAGGTTCAGCCATCAGGCCCCATGCTGACCCGAACTATTCCCTTGGATGGCCGATCGGCCTAAAGGATCGGTTGTCCTTTGATCAATTCAAAGCCAATCTTAAGGCTTTTCATGGCCTAGCACTAAGCCAAGGCACTCATGGATCTTAAAACTAGTGATGGAATAGCTAGGTCTTATCCCTAAGCTCATTCCAATCAACACCCGATCCATTCGTATGGCTCATGGTCGATGCATTATCAATTCATGATCGGACATCACCAATTCAAGATTCCTTTATGATTACAAAGAATTAAATAGGGAATATGCATTTTTTATTAGAAGACAATCACATTTGATAGCATCAGATCGTCCATGTATTGGTGCATAGTCGGGCGGGATCACTCACGGCCAAGCACTACGACCGGTCGTGACCATCCGCCGATCCAAAATTTTCCCATGATCAATTCTTGTGATCCAAAAGACATTTTATAAGCTCATGATCCTATCCAATCGATATGGTCGGTAGAAATACACAGCCAACACCTCGACTAGTTCGTGATCAATCGGTCAGTTGGTCAGTCTATGATCGATCCGTGATTCCTTACCGATCAAAGTGATTGATCCATGGCCAATAACCCATTATTGATCCTTTTAAGGCCTTATGGCCAAGCCTTATAGGCTCGAAATCATGGATGTTACAGAGGTAGCCCTCACCGCTACCTCCCCTCATCATCGAGAAAGGCTAGCAACGATGATGGGAGGGTTGGCCGGGGTCACTGACGAGGGGAGGCGGTGGTGAGGGCTTGCACAACCCTTGCCTAGCACTTGCAACTTCTTTTTCTTTTCCTTCTTCTTCTTGTTCTTCTTTTAAAATAATTTAGTTTAATTAATATTTATATTAAAATAAAAGGCAAAACAACGTCATTTTGCCTCTTTTTTGAATTTTAATATAAATTTAAGTTAAACTAAATTCAAAAATAAATTTTAAAAAAAAAAAAGATCACAGAATGGCGAGGAATGTGCAAGCCCTCATTGCCGCCTTGCCACCATCATTGGGAATGACTAGTGATGGTGGGGTTAAGGTCGTTCGGGGTCACTGAGCCCTAGCCAAGCGGCTGGCAACTCTGGCCGACCAACGATGAGAGGTTCCCCAACTGGCGGTGGCCCTTGGCCAAGCTGGATGAGAGCCAATGACCCAACCTGGATTTGGGGGAGGGTCATGACCCTTGCCCCAGGTCTGGGCAACCTTTTTCCCACCATCGTTGGCCTTTCTAGGCAATGGTAGGGAGGCAATGGTGAGGGCTTCTGCCTCCTCCTCTTTTTTTTTTTTTTTATAAATATTTTAATTTAATTCATATTTATATTAAAATTCAAAAAAGAGGCAAAACGATGTCGTTTTAATTCTTCTTTGCTAACTCAACTCTTTATAGAGCTATGTAGGTGAGTTATATTATTAAAAAAATTGCCACGTAGGATTTTTAGCTAAGGTCACTAGACTTGGCATTTAGGTGTCCCAATTTTCCAAAAAAAAAAAAAAAAACATTTAAGTGTATCTAACATGCCGACTTTTGGTGCTTGCGCTATTCTTTTGCCTATTTTCAATTAACAATTTAAGCTTTTGGATTGAACTTTTTTACCTAATATCAGAGTTAGAAGGTCCTGCGTTCAAATCTTTTCAAGTCCTATTTACCCCCTCAATTAAATATGTTCACACTTAATAGTAGGCAAAAAAAAAAAAAACTAGAATAAATGTGAGGGGGAGAGTTAAAATATTTAACTAAGAAACCACATTTTCATATAATAGCTTAAACTTTTGGATTAGACTCTTTAATACTCACGAAGGTTGGATGAACCATTAGCCACTTCAGCGATCATGCTGCTTGCCATTATGCCTGGCCAAAGAATGAAACACAAAGAGTAGCGGATTTCGTCATTACTGGAGACTTATCTTGAATGAAAGGGAAGGTTCTTGGGAAGGTTTTGCTTGGAAAACAGTATTTCCAGGTAACGAAAATATGATCACGTAAATAAAAAATGCGAACAGCACTAGCTATTGCGATACACCAGATTAGAGGTAACAAGTAGTGCTTTGATAATCAAAGCAATCACATGATTCCATCTATAAATATAAAGCAAGATGATAATAAAATAAAATAAAAAAAATCAGTTCATAGAGACAGCTTTAGTTAAGGTGTTCAATTTCTCGAGACTTGCCATCTTTCTCCACCGGAGACAGAAATCTCCGCGTTCCCCCTCCAAGTCCAAAGTAATGCTTCTCACCAGCCATGTAAGGAACTCCATGAGGACGATTCATGTATTCCATTCGTGTCCTCTTCATTATCTATTACGTATGGAAGTATTTGATGGACGTTGCTCCAGTCACCACCCAAGAAACGAATATCTCTATCGGCTAGGCTACAATCCAGAGCTTGGGTTTTCTTCAAATTTGCATCCACATTTGGAATGGTTAGATTGCAGTACCGCTGCATTGAAGTCTGGTAGGTGAATAGTAGGAGCACCCTGCCCCAGCGAATTGAAGTCATTGTATGAAATTCAGCTAATCTATGACAAGTATCACCTTGGTGACGCCGAGGTGAAATATAAAATGGATACTTTGCCTCAAGGCATGCGATGATTCCTGGAAGTCTATGACCGCATCCAAGATAGAAAAAAACTCAATTTTATTAGTGAAAGCAAGAGAAAAGAGAGAAGATTTGTTTGCTAGACTTAGATCTGTAATGATCAATAGACAAGGGAAGTCGGATGGGTAAATGACACGGAAGGAGAATGTTACTACAATTGGAACATAACATAAACCAGATGACAGTGCAGCTAGCTGTTTTGGAGCTTAACCCAGTATGTAACTTAATATCCTTGCCCACATGACAACCAAAAAGCAACCACCAGAAGGTCATGGCAGCCTATAGAAATCAGTGCAGACAAATGCACAAGAAATGACTCAAATATTGCGCACCTATGTATCATGCAGCCTTCTCGTGCAAAGACTAAAATTATTCGATTCATGAATGGAGAAACATAAACATGAAAAACAGAGGAACTTGATTAAGATCATCTTAAAACATGGCTAGCCAGTAGCCACCAAAAAGGTCATTTAGAATAAGATCATCATCTTAACCTAAGAAGACTTTCCATGTGAAGAAATTAAGACTACATTTGGAGGCTAATCTTTCGAGGCGAACTGGTTGAAGACTTGAAGTTGAGTCGTTAAGAATCCTACGTCGCAAGTCAGTGAGCGAACTGCTTGTCTAAAGGAGGCAAACAACCTTCGACCAACATACTCTGCACCAACTTTCATCGACGTCATTTCTGTTCCAACTTATAGCACAAAAGGGCTCAAAGAACAGATCTAAACATTCTTAGGGACAACGAACTTATGAGCTTCAGATAGATTGAAAAATATTTATAAAGGAACAAGCAAGAAGTAGTGTCGCGACCTCTTTTTTCCCGGCGCCCGCGATCGGGTACGAGCGCCTGAGGAGGCTAGTGGCTCGGCCGAATTTAATTATGCCCGAACTCTCCCAAGTCCACCAATTCACGATTTAATGGTCCAAGTTTTTAACCTGCAAGTTGATTTTCAAAATGGAGTCGCCACTAATCAATTTGGGGTGGGTTGATTAGAAACCCAAGTGAAGTATCGGGAGAAATACTCACTCTTGTGCAACCAGAGAAATTAGGATCGGGGACTTGATTACACTAGTTAATCATTAATGCCCTTTCGGTACCTAATCTTGTTTAAACCTTGAGGTTTTTGGATGTTTGAGGGATTTTCCATGCATTTTTTAGAGGAAAAACATTTTTGAGTATTTTTCTAATTTTTGGATTTAAAAGGGATTTTTTTTTGGTATTTTTTGGAAAAAATACAAGTCTTTTTGGCTTTTTCTGAATTTTTTGGCTTTTTCATGAATTTTTGGCTTTTTTTGGCTTTTTGGCATATTTTTGATTTTTTTTGGAAAATAAAACATTTTTCAACATTTTTTAAATATTTTTCGATTTTCTGGAAATTAAAAAATTTTTAATATTTTTGAAAATAAAACACTTTTTGATTTTTTTGAAAATAAAATATTTATTTTTTATTTATTAGAATATTATTTTATATTAGAATAACAAAATAAAACTGACCTGGGTCGGATCCGCAGGTTGGGTCTGACTTGAGCCAGCGACCCAAACGTGGACGGGCCCGCAACGTGGGCCCGACTCGGATTTTTCGTCTTTTTCTTTTTATTTTTTATTAAAACGACGCCGTGGCCTGGCATTTGGGGATGCCTGTTCCAACCTGATGACCAGGGTTCCTAGCGGTCCCCTACCTGGGTCCGACCTGATTCCCGACCCGACTCTCAACCCGACTCGCAGCCGCCCCTTGAAACCCTACCCGGTTCGACCCGAATCGCGTCCCGACTCCCGCCGCCCCCAAATCTCGCAAAACCCTACCCAGTTCCGAGACCCGGATCCGACTCGATGACCCGGAAAATCGCAAACCCTAGGGGTTGCAAATCCGCGGTGCCGAGGGGGGGAACCGAGGTGTTTGGCGTTGACGGCAACTACAGCGGCGACAACAAAGGCGACAATGGCGACGGCGACAGTAATGGCAACGTTTTTTTTTTTTTTTACCTTCTCTCGAACAGGGATGTCGATGACAACAATGCTAGATCAAAGGCAGCAGCGGCGAAGGCGCTTGGTGGCACAGCAGGATTTTGTGCAGCAGTGGCGTCGGGGGGTGGGACCTTCTTTTGCCCCTCTTCGCGAATCCAGAACCTCTGCACCTCCTCCGACCTCGCTTCTCTCTCTCTCCGGCCAGATCCGAGCCTCCAACGGTCGGATCTGACCTCTTTAGACTTGCTCGTCGATGGCCTCCCCCGAAGTCTCTCAGTGGGAGGTCGGCCAAGCTCGCAGCCCGATTTCTCTCTCGCTTGCTCTTCGACTCCTCCCCCGAAGTCTCTCAGTGGGAGGTCGGCCAGGCTCACCGCCCGATTTCTCTCTCGCTTGCTCTTCGACTCCTCCCCCGAAGTCTCTCAGTGGGAAGATCTCGGAGCTCGCTGCTTCTTCGTCGACGGAGGTGCTCCTCTATTTATAGGCGAGGAGTAGGCCGATCGATGAAGGTTCGGCCGTTGGCTCTCGCATGCCAACCGGAACCTCCCGGCTGAACCGACGTCTCATCTCAATATTAAAGGTGCGCATTGAAGGCGCATGTGGGTCGCCCTCCCCTTCGGCGGCCTACCTCCGTTTCTATTTACCATAGGCTACCCTTGAGCGCGTCGCCGTCCACCGCGCATGATGCACAGAGGCACAAAGAAAATGAAGGAAGGAGAAGGAAGAAGGAGGGGGAAGGGTTAGGTCGCGCGGGCCTTGCGCAAGGGAGAGAAAAAAGGGGGGAGGCGTTTGTTTCATTTTTTTTTTTTTCTTGTTTTTTTTTGTTATTTATTATTTTGATTATCTAAAAAAAGAAAAATAAAAGAAAATAATACCTAATTAATAACCTAATCAAAATTTAGGTGTCAACAACCGCCCCTCTTTGAAGGTGAGTTCGCAGAGGTTGCATTCAAAGATAAACTTGATGCCTAAATTTTGTCTATATATATGCAATAGATTGTATGATATTTAGGACCTGGTGTCCTATGCATAAAATAAGCAATATAACATTACATATACTAAGACAGATAAGAAGATACTTATAGTTACTTACCGAGAGTGAGTGAGATAGGGTGTGAACCCTGAGTTTTGGCAAGTATCAAGGTGTCATCTTACCTGTTGCATGAGGAGATTGCTTCTCTAAGACCCAAACCGTTCTTCGGTCGCCTACTGGAGCAATAAGTGGTTTGTCTAGGACCCGAACCTTTCTTCGGTCGCCTTGATAGGGAATTGCTTTTTCAGGACCCGAACCTTTCTTCGATCGCCTATTAGAGCAACAAGCTGGTTTGTCTAGGACCCGAACCTTTCTTCGGTCACATTGATGGGGAATTGCTTTTCTAGGACCCGAACCTTTCTTCGGTCGCCTGGTAGAGCAATAAGCTGGTTTGTCTAGGACCCGAACCTTTCTTCGGTCGCCTTGACGGGGAATTGCTTTTCCCGGGACCGAACCTTTCTTCGGTCGCCTGTTAGAGCAATCAGTTGTTTGTCTAGAACCCGAACCTTTCTTCGATTGCCTTGACAAAGAATTGCTTTTCCAAGACCCGAACCTTTCTTCGGTCGCCTTGACGGGAGATGCGCCGACCTTTCTCAGGGCATCTGTTTGTTGGGGCTACCTAACCTCAATCAAAAACACTGGTTGGTACCCGACCTTTCTCAGGAGATGTGCCGATCTTTATCAGGGCATCGATTTATTGGGTGTCTGACTTCTATCGAAGACACCAGTTGGAACCTGACCTTTCTCGGGAGGATGCGACGACCTATCTCAGGGCATCGATTTTGGAAGATACCTGGACATTCACAGGCATATCAAAGAGTACTTGGATATTCATAAGTGCTAACCTGGAGGATATTTGGGCCTTTGCAGGCGTCAAAAGGAGCATTTGACTGATCATAGGCATTGGAGGGGTACTTGGATGATTACAAGTACGAATTCTTGAAGGATACCTAGATGTTCACAACCATCAAAGAGGTACCTGATAATTGGAAATATTGAGGACATACCTTAGGTATTTGTGAAGGTCTCTCACCTCTTGGTAATGGGAATGTCGAGGACGTACCTCGCCTATTCGTGAATGTTTCTCACCTTCTTGGATATTCATGAAGGTCTCTTACCTCCTGGTATAGGGAATATTGAGGACGTGCCCCGAATATTCATGAAGGTCTCTCACCTCCTGGTATGGGGAATATCGAGGACGTACCTCACATATTCGTGAAGGTTTCTCACCTCCTGGTAAAAGGGAATATTGAGGACGTACCTGAGATATTCATGAAGGTCTCCCACCTCCTGGTAATAAGAAATATTGAGGATGTACCTGAGATATTCATGAAAGTCTCCGACCTCCTGGTAATTGGGGAATATCGAGGACGTACCTCACATATTTGTGAAGGTCTCCCACCTCCTGGTAATTGGGGAATATCGAGGACGTAGCTCGCATATTCGTGAAGGTCTCCCACCTCCCGGTAATTGGGAATTTCAATGACGTACCTCGCATATTCGTGAAGGTCTCCCACCTCCTAGTAATTAGGGAATATCGAGGACGTGCCTCGCATATTCGTGAAGGTCTCCCACCTCCTGGTAATTGGGGAATATCGAGGACGTACCTCGCATATTCGTGAATGTTTCCTACCTCCTAGTAATTGGGAATATCGAGAACGTACCTCACATATTCGTGAAGGTTTCTCACCTCTTGATAAAAGGGAATATCGAGGACGTACCTGAGATATTCATGAAGGTCTCCCACCTCCTGGTAATTGGGGAATATCGAGGACGTACCTCACATATTCGTGAAGGTCTCCCACCTCCTAGTAATTGGGGAATATCGAGGACGTACCTCGCATATTCATGAAGGTTTCTCATCTCCTGGTAAAAGCGAATATCGAGGACGTACCTGAGATATTCATGAAGGTCTCCCACCTCCTGGTAATTGGGGAATATCGAGGACGTACCTCGCATATTCGTGAAGGTCTCCCATCTCCTGGTAATTGGGGAATATCGATGACGTACCTCGCATATTCGTGAAGGTCTCCCACCTCCTGGTAATTGCGAGTATCGAGGACGTGCCCCGTATATTCGTGAAGGTCTCCCACCTCCTGGTATGGGGAATATTGAGGGCGTGTCCTGTATATTCATGAAGGTCTCTCAACTCCTGGTAATGGAAATATCAAGGACGTACCTGAGATATTCGTGAAGGTCTCTCACCTCCTGGCAACATTAACTTGAATATAGCACAAGGCTTACCTGGATGGCCGCAGGCATTTAAAAGGGGTGGAACACCTAGGTAGCCGCAGGTGTACAAAGTACTGGAATACTTGAATAAACACAAGTATTTAATGATATGATCTGGGACCACTTAGGCTGGTCCAAGTGTTAGAAAGCATACGTGGATAACGATGGGTACTTGATGATATGGGGATACCTAAACAGCAGTAGGTATTCAACGATAAAGGGATACTTGATCAGTCACAAGTATCAATATTCTAGGGACAACTCGAACAGGTCGGGTGTCAGGAAAAGGGAGTATCCAAATGGTGGCCGATACTCAAAGAAAATAGGGATACCTAGACAGCAGTAGGTATTCAATGATAAAGGGATACTTGGTCAGTCACAAGTATCAATACTCTGGGGACAACTTAAATAGGTCGAGTGTCAGGAAAAGGGAGTATCCGAACGGTGGCCGGTACTCAAAGACAGTGGGGATACCTAGACAGCAGTAAGCACCCAAACTCAAAAGACGACTCAAATAGGTTGAGTGTCAATAAGAGAGTACCTGGACAGTGGTAGGTACTTTAAGACAAATGGGGATAAGGATATGCTTACCTGGCAATATCTCCGATCTCTGAGAGTATGTCTGCTATTTGCACAATATGCACACATGATTGTATATGCTGTAAATTCATGAATTTAAACGAGATTTATGCATAACAATTTTGTCAGTTTTGCATCATCTGAATTCCACTAGGGAAAATTTTGAAAGACAACCTTCATTTAGAATGTAGATTTCTTGAGCATGCCAGGTGAGGGACTTTCAGTCTGAAATGACTTTTCGCTCACTCTCATGGAAAAGACTATCCTGACCATTAATGTAGGGTTTATAAGGACCACACTATCTCACTGTCATCATGTCAGCAGGGGTTTGAGTATTCTCGCAAACGGTACGACTTTACCAATGTGAGAGGTCTTTGTTGAAATTGTGATGAAGTCTTGGTTAGCGGTTCATCAAAGGGGACCATCAAGGTCGAAGCCGATGGACGAAATGTTGCACGATCATCTCCGAGTTTATTAGTCAAGAATCCTGCGAAAAGAGATAGAGTAATCTTGCTTGTACTTCTTTGAGCGATGCTTATGCACTATAAAATCCTACATTAATTGAAGTGCCCCTAGTCTGAAAAGATTTTTACAATGGGAATGTGATGTAGACTTGGCTCACATGTAAGAGGGTGAGAGTTGGTGACTATATCAACATTTGTCACTAGTCTTTCTTGTCATATGGAGGTTCTGTGGACCACAACAACAACTTGTTCTTGGCTATATTTTTTATTGGGGGCATTGGCCTTACTTTTACCAGGCACACTACTTTTTCATGCCCTAATTTTTTATTCCAGTTCTTCAAATATGGGCATTAACCTTGCTTTTACTAGGTACACTGCTTTTTTATGCCCCTACTTTTTTTCATTCTTGTTGCTTGAGAGCTGATCTTTACAAGTTCAAGCAAACGTCTTTGTTAGACTATTAAGTCTTCATCTTTTGCCGGCGCTTCTGATTATGGTGCTCAAAAGCAGTGGCTTCTGCTTTGCCTCCATGTGAGGGTGAATTTACAGACTCAATTGAGTTGTACAATGGATACAAGTGTATAAAGAAAAAGCTGCTCTTCATGACTCTAGGGCACTTAAATTAACGTGAGTGTTCATATGCAATAAAGACACTCGAAGATTGATGCAAGTGCAAGCAAGAAAATTTCTATCTCTTTTCTCACCTTGTGATGCTGCTTTACCTCTGATCTGCCCCACTGTGGGGTGGTTCTTGATGAGGATATGAGAGAAGCTTCACTAGTGTAAGGAGCTCAAAGGGGTGAGCAATGAAATGCCTCTCACTATTTTGGTTATCGTACCATTCGTGAGAGAACTCTTTACCCTGCAGTCATGGAATCTTCTGCACTCATCTCACAAGTGTATAGATGGGGGGGGACTATGTGTAGGATATAGCTTGCCTATCATCATTCTGATGCGCCTCATCCAACATGCTCAATCAATCTTGTATTCTTCACTTTGCTATCTATTCTAATAATCCTCAGTGGAATCAGTGACTTAGACAGACAAAATCATCATGCAGAATTCATCTGGAAATGACATGCAACATTTTGATTATGATGAAGTTTGAACAGGTGAATGGTTTTAACTCAAAAAAAGACCATGTTGACAACTTTAGGAGTTAATAAAACAGTGTTTCCAAATATGTTAAATCTTGAATATCAAAAAGATTATTCACAAAGGGGTGTCGATATTGTCCCTATTGATTAGGGATATGACACAAGAAGGATCAGCCAAGGTTGGGGATCTGATCATTGATTTGACGAGCCTTTCTGCTTTCGCCCTTGTAAAAGAGAAAATGTACAAGTAGATCAATTAGTCTGGCCAAAATCAAATGTGAGTTAAGGCCTGAAGATTTTCTATCATTTGCTTTGATGATACTTTGTTTGGGAAAGCTTATCAAAGTCTAACATGCCTTTCATTAATTTTTTTTTTTTCGCATCTTTGACGGTTAGTTGATCTTGTAAAAGACAAGAAAGAGCGTGTTAGTCACGAAAATTTTTTAGAAGTCAAACAACTGGAAGTGGTACAACATTACCCTTCACTAGTTTGCAAATGATTAAGTGGACCTGGAGTACAAGGAGGACATGAAGTCTTATGTCTTCCACTTCATTAGGTCAAGTATTCTCCTTAATTGGCTTATGGATGGCACGTCCCTTTACACGAAGTCAAGTGAATTCAATGCAGGTCATTTCCGTATACTAGCTTGGTCAATATTGATTTGTCAAACCTAACCATTGAGTTTGGTTCTTGAGTTGTAATGCTCCCTGTCAAATAGGAAAAATACGTCAAAAGTGAGTCCGAATAGTGGGAGTATTGGAAACGATACCAAATTACCCTTCCCCAGAGTTTGTATGTGCTAGCTCCTAAAGATATTTGAATGTCGATGATGGCCTCTTTATCTTGGCATAGTTCAATGTTCCCTTCAATTGGCCTTCCTCATTTGTGACCATGTATGCATGATTGCTAGTCGTTGATTCATCTTCAACGCCTACCTTCTGTGGAATTTCTCCTTCTGTCTTTAACTATAGCATCATTGGGCAAAAGTCATGTACCTCAAGCTTCTATGAAATCTGAGATCAAAATCTCAAGCTTTTTTATGGTAATTACTCCTTAGAAGAATATGCGTCTGAGTGAAGCTTCTAGATTCCAAAGTCATTGTCCAGGGTGTAGGGCTATAGATTGTCTTGACTATCTAGATTTTCTCTCTATTGATTAAAGGAAGAGAAGGAACTTCTTCCTTATGCTTCCGGGATTGTCGAAGTTGAAACTGTAACATCTAGCTATTTGGGCGTATCATGTGACAAGATAGTCCTTTGGCTCAGGATAAAGTTGAGCAGGAGTGAGGCATGTCATGGATGCTTTGATCTCAACGCTATGCCTGTACCTATTACTTTTCATCTTTCGTCTCCTGTAGATGGAAGAGGGAGGACGTCATTTTTGACATTATGTTCAGGAAATAGGACTTACACTTTTGAAACGTGATGATCCTTTCTGTTTGCCCCCGCTTTCTTGGAAGGGTGTTTTTGAATTTGGCGAGCTCACACGATGTGCCAGCTTTAAATGCCTCCTGGTCACACTAAGTCAAAGGGGATGATATTCTGAGACACGGAGTGAGTCAGAAAGACAAACATGATTAAATTTAACATCTTGTTTTGACGAAAGGTTTTGGTAATGAAATATTTTCTGTTTCAAAATATGTCTTTGGGGGAGATAAAGCATGAGGAAGCCCAGCCCTCAGTATTCTCCTTAGATGATATTTTTTTATAGTTGGATAGCATCACCAAGCCGATTTGGAGTACCGCCTCGTGCTCTCAAAACAAAATATTAGAACTGTATAATAGAGTATTTGGAATGGAAAATACAACAGTAGCACATTAGACGAGATAAGAAGCATGAAATTATAAAAACAAGTAAAACTCATGAAAACCATTGTGTAAAGGAGCGCTTTGATAGTGCCGGTCTTGAAGCTAAGCGTCCTTGAATTCCTCGCCTTCAGTAGACTCGAAGTATTTGCATGCGATGACTACCTCGTTAAAGCTACGAAAGTGTAACCCATGCAGCCAACAGCGATGCTTACAGGACAAAACTTCTATGAACTGCTTCATTAACTCCTCTTCAGCCAGTTGAGGGTGGGTTTGCATCATGAAAGCCCTCCACCTCCCTGCGTATGCTCGAAAATCCTCCATTGGTTTTCTTGTGAAGTGAGCCCAGCTCTCACAAGGCAGTTCAATTCCGATCTGGCTTTGGTACTAATGCAAGAATGTGGAAGTCAGCTCATTCCAATCCTTTAGAAGATAAACATTTGCTGTGATAAACCATTGCAATGCAGACCCCGTAAGAGTTTCTTGGAATGCCTGAGTTGTGAACGACATCGAGCCATAGTACCGACTCATTTTCCCATGGAGATACTGCAAGTGGGCCACGGGACAAGTTGTGCCGTTATACTTGCAAAGATTGGGTATCCACATTTCTATGGGGGTCATGATCCTACGAGGGCAAGACGAGCCTGGTATGTCTTGGCTAGGCCACTGGTTTTCCCACTGCATATCTGTTATAGTGGTGAATTTTTCTGCTTCAAGGAAGTTGGATTCTGCCGAGATTACCCTATTGCTTTCTTTCGGGTCAAAATAAGCGAAAGAGGATGAGGCATTTAAGCTATCCTCATGGTCAGGTGACGAGCTTAGTACTTCGTTAGGATCATAGAGGATAAAGATGTATGCTTCCTCTTCTGACGGGCCTTCATCCCCAGATGAGAGTAGGAAATAGTTATACGATGAATCGTCAGTTTCATTGTCGAAATAACGCTGGAAGTCTTTGGGATTGTATTCTAGGGCCAGGAAGTTTTCAGGGTTGTACTCTAGGGGATGGTAGCCTTCAAGGCTGCATTCTTGGGAATGTTCGAAGCTTTGCTGCGGTGGCTCATCAGCAGGTGTTGCATTGATCTACTTGGGCTTTCTTTTCTTGGCTTTTAGTCCAGACCTTTTGAGTAAGGCTCTTCATTTTGCCAACTCGATTCTGTCAAAGGAAGTGAGAGACATTAGAGTTTCACTGTCTGATTCGCTTTCCAGGTTGATAGAGATCGATATTCTTTGGACCCTAACTTTGGGAGTAAGCTTGGGGAGTCGTCCAGTCGTGCCCCACTCTTGAACAGGCTCTGTGTCTTTAATCCCGTGCGAAGGCTCCTTGCCTTTCCTAATGGGGAATTTTCCAGCAACAAGATGTTGCTCAGCTGCCCATTTATCATGCAAGGTTTGATTGACATGCTCCTTTCCTATCTCAGCGACTAACGGTTCCTCGTACTCCGTGATCATCAGTTCTTCATAGGGCAAGGCTATGTTAGGGCCGATGTCAATATCATATTCTGGGTAATAAACATGAATTAATTCCCTCTAGGTTTTAAGGGGACTAATATTCCTGACAATGTACCATTGTAAGGCAAGGCCGGTCAAGCTCGATTGGTACGATTGAATCATCCTTCGAACCAGGTAGGCCTGAAAATAGGTCTTTGGGCAGGAGGTATCAGCATACCTTTCGCATTCGGGTGTTTTGAGTTTTTAGGGATCTCAATGCTGGTGTAATTGGACATATCCATGGGATTCTGCTCCTGCAGCTAGCTTAACTTTTTTATGATCTTTTCAAAATATCTATGGTACTGGCTATTTTCTGGCAAATATGTGGGTGTCATGATGGTGTTTAAGGCAACTGCAGAGTCAGGCTTAGCTTGAGTAGATTTCATTTGTCTTGAGAGTTGTTGAAGGACAATGGACATCTATCCTATGCCGTCTTCAATGTTAATGAGGCGATTTTGTACATCATTCTGATCGAGCCCTAGTGCATGAGGCCATTCGCGAGCTATTGGTGGCCGGCGATTCATAACTACCTGTCCGTTGCTGAAACAATGAATGAGCACAAAAGTAAATAGATATTGACCCATGGGAATGGTCTAATTACTTTTTATTTACCAAAAGAGGATTTTATAGACTGCAAACTTCTAACATCTAAAACTTGAAATTGAAATGACATAATGAAATACTAAACATTAAACAAAAATCCCTAAACAATGGGACAAAACTTTCACAAGATTAACACTAAGGGGCACATGATTCCCAATTTATATGCGACGGGGAGCCTTGCTCTTGCGAGGATGCCTACTTCCTTGGGCTGGCTCTGAAGTGTGCATCCAGTCCATTCCCAAATCCCTTTTCATGAGCTCTGCTTGCTCATGCGAGCTGCTCTCTCTGATTGAGCGAGGAACTGATGGCTTCCACCTTGTCGGGATGTGATGATTGTGGATGTAGGCTGCAGAGGCGTGGTAGGCTTTTTCTTCTCCCTCAAGCCCTTCAAGTACCACGATCCTTTTGCGATGGCACTTGTCCCAAGTTTCTTCAACGATAGAAATTTCGACCGCATAGTCATGGCTTTTGTTGAAAAGAACTGGAGGAATTCTCCTCCTAGAAGGTGGTGGAATCTCTTGAAGGGCTCCAAATTGTCGTGCCACCCGATATGGGTAATAGGGAACAACGCCGGTGCAGCCAAGCAATGGAATTGGGTGGGTGCGTTTGTAAGCAAAGCGAGCCCTCTTTTCATGGAACCAACCAGCACACCATTGGAATGCCTCAGGAGTTGGGTTTCTTAGGAAGTCAACCCAATTTAAACAGCTTTGATTGGGAATATATGGTCCTAAAACCATAAATTTTTTTAATGGATTTTCGAAAGCATTTGTTTCAGACGATCGCATGAAGTCTCGGAATTCGCTTAGGTGAGAAAAGAACCAGACTTGTAAAATTTCAGGAGAGACCCGCATGATTTTCTCCGTGTTGTCTTTAAAACGATTAAAGGACAAGAATGTTTCAGTTAAAATCATGTTGACATAATTCCCCCCCCCCCTCAAGATCTAATCAACTATCCATGCCACCTTAGGACTTATGGCATTTCTTTGATGAGGGAAAATGATAAGTCCGAAAAAGGCCAGGAGTAAAATCTCACTTTTTTGGGTCATAGGCTGATTTTGAAAACAAGCATTCACAAATTCAAATGGGCAGGTATTATGGTTGTTTTCAAGAATTTGTGTCATAATATGGACTTCAGTTCTTAAAAGTTGCGCTAACCCACACAATGGGATGATGCCTGTTGATGGCCTGACAAGCTTTTTCTCAAGAGGCATTCCAGTGATGATATTGTATTCCTCCAGGGTTGGGGTTAGCTCAAACCTACCAAACATAAAAGTAAGTGTACTCGAGCACTAGAAATGTGCCATGGCTTGTATGACTTCAGGACGAATAGTGATTTGGATCAGCGATGGGAGATGACCGAGTTTGGACTTCACGCGCTCTTGGGCAAACTGATCCAATTGACCCCACCATCTAAAGAGCTCCACCTTGGGAGCAGGAATGAATTGGATATCATCTTTCCCCATCGCATATAAACTGGGACTTGAAAAGTTTATCCTAAATTGCCATGGGCCAAATAAAAAGACTGAGTAAAAGAAATAAAATGACAAGCACAAAGACATGCACATGAGATGTGTGGCTCGATTTCTAACTCAGAAAGCTTGTTGAAATTAAAAAGGTATCCGCCCGTTGTAGTCTCGCGTTAGCAGCATACCCTCTTAACCTCGGCTAAGAAATTCGGGGAAAAGAAAGGCAACCTCTACATCACAGTCTCCCGTTCGAGGTCGTATCTTTCTTAACACCATTCTAAATATCCTATGGCGGCACAGGTCCGGCGGCCGGGTTGTGTGTGCCATGTGTAGTGTTTAAAACAGTAAAGCATGCACAACAATTTATAATCACAAGACATTTTATTTTAACGAAAATTAAGATAAACTTCTAAGCTACTAACCTACATAAAGAAAAAAAAAACAAAAACAAGTCAGTAAAGAATTTAAACAAAACAAAAATGGCATAAGTCCTCAAAATCCCCAGTGGAGTTGCCAAGCTGTCGCGACCTCTTTTTTCCCGGCGCCCGCGATTGGGTATGAGCGCTTAAGGAGGCTAATGGCTCGGCTGAATTTAATTATGTCCGGACTCTCCCAAATCCACCAATTCACGACTTAATGGTCTAAGTTTTTAACCTGCAAGTTGATTTTCAAAATGGACTCTCTACTAATCAATTTGGGGTGGGTTGATTAGAACCCCAAGTGAAGTATCGGGAGAAATACTCACTCTGCGCAACTAGAGAAATTATGATCGAAGACTTGATTACACTAGTTAATCACTAATACCCTTTCAGTACCTAATCTTGTTTAAACCTTGAGGTTTTTTGGATGTTTAAGGGATTTTCCATGCATTTTTTAGAGGAAAAACATTTTTGAGTATTTTTCTAATTTTTTGGATATAAAAGGGATTTTTTTTGGTATTTTTGGAAAAATACAAGTCTTTTTGGCTTTTTTTTCTGAATTTTTTGGCTTTTTCATGAATTTTTGGCTTTTTTTGGATTTTTGGCATATTTTTGATATTTTTTATTTTTTGGAAAATAAACCATTTTTCGACATTTTTTAAATATTTTTCGATTTTCTGGAAATTAAAAAATTTTTAAATATTTTTTGAAATTAAAACACTTTTTGATTTTTTTGAAAATAAAATATTTATTTTTTATTTATTAGAATATTATTTTATATTAGCATAACAAAATAAAGCCCACCCGGTCGGATCCGCTGGCCGGGTCCGAATTGGCAATTCAAACGCGGACAGGCCCGCAACGCGAGCCCGACTCGGATTTTTCATCTTTTTCTTTTTTTTTATTAAAATGACGTCGTGGCTGGGCGTTTATGGACGCTTGACCCGGCCCAACGACCCGGGTTCCTAGCGGAACCCTACCCAAGTCCGACTTGACTCCCGACCCGACTCCCAACTCGACTCGCAGCCGCCCCTCGAAACCCTACCCGATTCGACCCGAATCGCAACCCGACTCCCGTCGCCCCTGAATATCACGAAACCCTACCCGGTTCCAAGACCCGGATCCGACTCGACAACCCGGAAAATCGCAAACCCTAGGGTTTGCGAATCTGCGGCGCCAAGGGGGGAACCAAGGTGTTTGGCGGGGACGGCGACTACAACAGCGACGATGAAAGCAACAACGGCAACGCTTTTTTTTTTTTTTTTTACCTTCTCTCGAACGAGGATGGCGACGGCAACAATGCCAGATCGAAGGCAATAGAGGCAAAGGCGCTTAGCGACAAGGTAGGATTTTGCGCAGTAGCAGCATCGGGGGGTGGGACCTTCTTCCGCCCCTCTTCGCGAATCCATAACCTCTACACCTCCTCTGCACCTCGCTTCTCTCTCTCTCCGGCCAGATCCGAGCCTCCACCGGCCGGATCTGACCTGTTTGGACACGCTCGCCGGTGGCCTCCCTCGAAGTCTCTTAGTGGGAAGATCTCGGAGCTCGCTGCTTCTTCGTCAACGGAGGTGCTCCTCTATTTATAGGCAAGGAGCAGGCCGGTCGACAGAGGTTCGGCCGTCGGCTCTTGCACGCCGACCAGAACCTCCCGACTGAACCAACGTCTCATCTCAGCATTAAAGGTGCACATTGAAGGTGCATGTGCATCACCTTTCCCTTCGGCGGCCTACCTCCGTTTCTATTTACCATAGGCTGCCCTTGAGCGCATTGCCGGCTGCCGCGTGTGATGCACAGAGGCACAGAGAAGAAGAAGGAAGGAGAAGGAAGAAGGAGGGGGAAGGGTTAGGTCACGCGGGCCTTACACGAGGGAGAGAAAAAAGGGGGGAGGGGCTGTTTCTTTTTTTCTTTTTTCTTGTTTTTTGTTATTTTTTTATTTTTTATTATCTAAAAAAATAAAAATAAAAGAAAATAAGACCTAATTAATAACCTAATCAAAATTTAGGTGTCAACAAGTAGTTATTCCAAAGTCCAAACCACCGGGAAAGGTCATGGAAGTGTCAACAATGGTTAAAATACCCAGGGTATTTTGCTGAGAGACAACACCGACATTTGGGTACCTAAGAAGCTGATCACATGATGCACTAAAATCACAACCGATGCGAAACTTAAAGGTCGACAAGAGTATTACCCTCATGTCTAAATCCTAAGCTTCAACAGTACTTAATACAGAGTGTTGAAGGGTAGTTTAGTCTTCTTCTTTTGTTGAAGGATAGTTTGGTCTTCTTCATTATTAGTGAACCCTAATGCTCAATGTATATATTGATGTAATCTCTAATTATGAAAATAACAATTTTCTTCTATTTTGTTTACATGGTATTAGAACCACAAAAATACACCTTTTACCCTAGCCACCGACGATCATCATTACATTATTGGAGAAACCACCGTCATCAAACAGCGACATCCACGACGCTCTAGTCACTGTCGCTAATGCTCACTGATTAGATCTGGTGTCATCTAAACCATAGCTGTGGTCACCTAAGATCGTAAGTAGATATGTCGTCATGGACGAGATCTACTCCTCCTTCATTGCTCGAGAAGCATCCATTGTGTCAAACTTTTGAAGCACTTTGAAGCGATAGGGCATGAAGTTCTTCTAGGTGATGTGCACATAATTACCCATCTGTCAAAATATTATTTTCTAGGTGATGTGGTCGAGGATTGCAAATCGTAAGTGTAGCAAATGCAGTTGCTTTCAACCCATCTCAAATTTGTCAATTGTTTAATAAACTATTTTGGTCCAATTAGGCCAAATTATTTTGATTTTGTCAAAATTGACATTGAAATTGAGTCTCTTGAACACAATCAAACTCAATTTGGCTAATTGATGATACTTGTGAGAAACCAGCCGGGACCCCTGATTGGCGCTTGAAATTGGCATATTTGCCTCCAATTTGGAATCTCAAAATTGATTTGACAATTGAATGTACAATAAATGCTAGATTAACCGTTGAGAAGGAAATTTCTCTAAAAAATTACTATCAATTAATGAATTTTGAATTTGGCTGATTGGAAATTGAAATTTTCGATATGGGTGGGAAAGCCAATTTTGATCGATTTTTATAAAAATGATGAATTAAAAGTCTGATTTAAAAATTAAAAAAAAGACTTGAATTAAGAATTTATCAACTTTTTCATTATTTTCTAAAAAAGTTGAGCGAGGTTGAATTAAGCGGTTGACCAATAATTTAACTCTAAAGATTTCTTGGGATTATTGATGAAAGCAATATCTCTAGTTGTGTGACATCCTCGTTCCAATCCGATTTTTCAAAATGGAATTATTCTGGCAAGTGATCATCGGACAAGAGTGTCTTGAGGATCGATAGACCACGAGGACATCAGGAAAGGCCATTGAGGGGCTAAAACTTGGTTTTTCATCAATAAAGACATATAAGTGTGGAAAAGTGAAAACATGGCATGGATGAGGACCCATTAGGCTCGGGCCCAAGTGAGTGGCCCAAGGCCCACACACCCCAGGGGTGGGCGGCCATGGGCAGCCCATGGGCCCCTCAGAGCCCATCAAAATCATTTGACACAATCTTGGCATTAAATACACGAAAGGACATGAATATTGCATGAATAGTGTGAGATCTTGATGAAACCACTGAAGCGCCCTTTTGTTGGACTAAAGACGAAAGGGCAAGATAGGGAATTGGCTAGGAAGAGGCGGCCATGCATGGAGTGGATGACAAAGGAGAGATTTGAAAACCTACCAACCCTAGTCTAGTCCTATCAAGCCACTTAAGTGTAAGTCCTCACCTTTAATGCTATATCTTGCTTCTTCTTTGGTTAAGTTTGATGCACTAAAGACAAGGGAAGTGATGGGGCATTGATGGGAGACAAGATCACTCTCTCTCCTCCCTTTCCTCTCCAAACTGCTAGCCACCTCTCCTATTTCCCTCAATTTCATTTTTTCCCCCTTCAAAGTGTCACATCCTCATTCACTGGAAGCCTAGGTTTGAGAGATGTGGAAGATTTGGGTAAGGCATTAATGAGGACAAGACCTCTCTTTTCTCTCTCTTTTCTCTCCCCCTCACGCCAGTCACTCTCTCCCTCAGCCTCATTCTCTCATTTCCTCACTTGTTTGGTTGGAAGCTCTCTACCTCTCTTCCCTCACCACAACTGAACCCCCACACCTCCATTTTCTCTCCTTGCAAGCTTGTTCTTCATTTATTTTCCTCACCAGAGGCCATACCATCGCCAAGCCACCACTGGAGCAACAACTAACCACTATCCAACTCCCTCACGTGTGGTGGACAAGCAACCATCAACCTTAGCGACTGATTCGGTCTTGTTGTCCCTTCCCTCGACGTGTTTCGAAGTCCGAGTCGTCCGTGAGTAGCTTTCTAGCCTTTGATTAGGGCTTTCATTGCTTTATGGAGTAGTTTAGGGCAAATTAGTAGTTATCTATGTTATTTAGGTTATGTGTCATGTGGTTTGAGGGTTAAACATGTTATTTGGATGATGTGTCATGTGGGTTAGGGGTTAAACATGATATTTGAATGATGTGCCATGTGGATTAGTGATTATCTATGTTATATGGGTTATGTGCCATGTGGTTTAGGGGTTAAACATGTTGTTTGAATGATGTGCCATGTGGATTAGTGATTATCTATGTTATATGGGTTATGTGCCATGTGGTTTAGTGGTTATCCATATTATTTGGGTTATGTGCCATATGGTTTAATGGTCAAACACATTGTTTGGATGATGTGCCATGTGGTTTAATGATTATCTATGTTATTTAGGTCATGTGCCATGTGGTTTAGTAGTTAAACATGATGTTTGGATTATGTGTTATGTGGTTTAAGTGGTTAAACATGATATTTGAATGATGTGCCATGTGGATTAGTGGTTATCTATATTATTCAAATTATGTGCCACGTGGTTTAATCGTTAAACATGATATTTGGATGATGTGCCATGTTGATTAAAGGTTAAAAATGATAATTGGAATATGTGCCATGTGGATTAATGGTTAATTATGATATTTGGATTATGTGCCATGAGTTCGGGAAGTGAATGATGCATATGTGTGCAATATAAGTAATGCACGTGTATGGAATGATAAGCATCACATGGGTTAAATGAGGAAGATAAGAAATGGACTGTGATGGTATGCCCATGCGATCACCTAAGACCTTGATGCGTTTTACACGGGTGTGAATCCAACCTAAGGCATTTTACACAAGACAATACTCGATTAAGTTCGGATGCCCCTAAGTCAATGGGATGTCGTTCGTAGATAGATTTAAGAATGAAGCTCCTTACCAGAATGCCCCCGAGTCAATGGGATGTCGTGCTTGATGGGGCAAGACGATGCCTGATTACGCTAGATGATTGTGAACCTTCGAGTTGGCCTTGGGTCCTAAGTGGCCGTAATAATCTGGACAAATATGTATAGAAAGTGCATGAGATCCCTATGTGATGAGGTCCTGATTATTGCATGGCATGAGTGCATGACTTAGATCATAATGCGTATTCATATGTTTGGCTTGAGAACATGAAGTTTATGTTATGAAATTGCCTATGCATCTATATTGATGGCCTTATATGGTAGATGAGTTGTTACGAGTTTGATGAGAGTAAAGTGAGAAGTGTATTGCCATACTTCGTCATCGATAGATATTTGCATGTTTAGGGTGTTTCCGAGGTAAATAACTTCCCTACGCGAGGTCTAGGAAGTTTACTTATCTCATATTTGTTTGTTGAAATGTTTTCAAGCCCTAAGAATAGCTGAACCATTCCATCATATTCATTTTGGCCTCCTTGTTGAGCATAGTCAGGAGGTGATGGAGTACCTAGTAGTGAGAGCGGCCGATGAGCACTATACGCGATATGTCACAACCATTTGGGTCAATGAGGGTTTGCCTAACCTCGTGCCATGCCGAGTCGTGCCCTAGTACTTTTAGGTAGGCGGCGAGAGACACAATCCCATCGCAGTTTCAACAATCCGCCAAGTGCTGGAGGATCTAGGGGCGGGATCAATTGGGATGCCAAGGATGGGGACATTCCCGATGGGGAGGTGTTCGACCCCGAGATCAATCCTGCACTGATCGCCAAGTCAAAGGCCTATATTCTAGAGGCCATTGGAGCTTAGGTAGACGCGGGGTATTTCCACTTTTTAAACCACCCCTGTAGTATTAAAGGCATAGGTACCCCCCCTCCCCCACACCCCCCCCCGAGCCCTTTTTGAAGAGGTCATGACAAAGTGGTTAGGTGTGTCGAAGGTGAAGAAGTTAGTTGATTAACCCTTGAACTTGTGTTGTATGAGATGTTGACTTGTAACGCTTGTGTGTGTGTGTGTGTGTGTGTGTGTGTGTGTGTGTGTGTGTGTGTGTGTGTGTCACGCAATCGTAGAGGTTCAGGCCGTGACAAGTTGCATAGGAAGTGAGGTGCACTCTCTTGCCTCACTTGGTCACACAGCTGTAGAGGTTTGGGGCGTGACAAGTTGCATAGAAAGTAAGGTACACTCTCTTACCTCGGCAGTAAGACACCACAAGAAGTCATAACTTCCTCAAGACGCCGACACTTAAGCCGCCATAACTTCAAAACGGTACACTTAAGTCGCCACTTTTTTTTTTTTTCGAATGGGACACACTTAAGTGCCACCTCCGCGACCTCGCTTTAAATCCTACGTGGCAATATTTTATTATTATTATTTGCCTACGTGGCTCACGGAAACTCCAAATCAAGATAAAAATTAAAAAAAATTAAAAAAATTAAAAAGTTTTAATTTTAAAAATTGCAATTTCAAAAAATTAAAAAAATTAAAAAAAATAAGAAAATTTTAAAAATTTTAATTTTAAAAAATTTTAAAAATTAAAAAAAAAGAAAATTTTTAAAAAATTTTAAAAATTAAAAAAAAAAAAGAAAATTTTAAAAAATTTAATTTTAAAAAATTTAAAAAAAATTAAAAAATAAGAAAATTTTAAAAATTTTTTTAAAAAAGAAAATTATAAAAATTTTAATTTTAAAAAAATTTAAAAATTTAAAAAAATAAGAAAATTTTAAAAATTTTAATTTTAAAAAATTTTAAAAATTAAAAAAATTTTAATTTTAAAAAATTTTAGAAAAATAAGAAAATTTTAAAAATTTTAATTTTAAAAAATTTTAAAAAATAAGAAAATTTTAAAAATTTTAATTTTAAAAAATTTTAAAAATTAAAAAAAATAAAAAATTTTAATTTTAAAAAATTTTAAAAATAAAAAAAAATAAAAAAAATTTTAATTTTAAAAAATTTTTAAAAAATAAAAAATAAGAAAATTTTAAAAATTTTAAATTTAAAAACTTTAATTTTAAAAAATTAAAAAAATTAAAAATAAGAAAATTTTAAAAATTTTAATTTTAAAAAAATTAAAAAATTTTAAAAAATTAAAAAATTAAAAAGGGGGGGGGGAGGCGGCGGTGGAGGTGGCGGCGGTGAGGAGCCCGGCGGCGGCGGCAAGGGGAGCCGCCTCGTTCGGCCTCCCCCCCCCTTTTTTATAACTTTTTTATAATTTTATTTTTTATAATTTTTCTTAATTTTTAAAATATTTAAAATTTTCTTAATTTAAAAAAATTAAAATTTTCTTAATTTTTTAAAATTTTTTTTAAATTTTTCTTAATTTTTTAAAATTTTCTTAATTTTTAAAATTTTCTTAATTTTTAAAATTTTTTAAAATTTTCTTATTTTTAAAATTTTTTTAAATTTTCTAATTTTTTAAAATTTTAAAAATTTTAAAAATTTTTAAATTTTTCTTAATTTTTAAAATTTTAAAAATTTTTAAATTTTTCTTAATTTTTAAAATTTTAAAAATTTTTAAATTTTTCTTAATTTTTAAAATTTTAAAATTTTCTTAATTTTTAAAATTTTTCTTAATTTTTTTTTTAATTTTTTTATATTTTTCTTATTTTTTTAAAATTTTTGAATATTTTAAATCTAATTTAATTAATTTATATACTATTATTTACACGTAGACGCGAAAACGGCGTCGTTTTTGCATTTTCTCCGCCACGTCAGCATGCAAAACGACGCCGTTTTGGACCGAGCTCGCCGGAAAGTCGCCACGTCAGCCATTTGGCCGGATTTTCGCCGGAGTGGCACTTAAGTGTCCCATTTTACTCCGATAATGGCACTTAGTGTCCCGCTCAAGCTTAAGACTTCCAGGTGTCCCGCACTCCTCTTACCTCACTTGATTTCTAGTCAATACTAATAAGTTAGTGACAATTCCTTATTACAAAATTCTTATGAACCTTCCAATATCACGTGAGATATGGGTTTGGGAGAGTCTGTACCTAATTATTGGTCATAGTCTTGTTTTTTAGGTAATACCCATAAACCTATTCCCTCCATCAAAGGATAGGTTGCAATAAATACACACTGATTACAAGAAACCACATCATAGAGCAGTTTGTGCATGTAAGGTAAGTGACAGAAGTTATTTAAAAAATTATAACCATTGGAAAACGTCAAAAGGCAATTACCATAATAAAACCCCGCACAAATCAAACAAAATGTTGTCTTTCAATTATCTTTTAACTTTTCTACACTGTACTTTAAATTTCCTTAGCTGTAGTTCTTAGGATTGCATAGTTGAATAAATTTTGGAATGTATCTTTGTCTTAGTGCTGTGTCGTCCATTAAATTCCAACATTATATCTTTATATTCTCAAGTTATTCTCAATGGAAGATAATTCGGCGCTGGAACAAATTGCAGTGAAACAATTACCAAGTTGAACCAGCCTAATTGCTCAATCTGTGTGCTCTATATTCAATATAGACGATGTGCATACCCCTCGCCAGGCCGACGACAAGCTCTCGCCCAATCATAGCTATTTCATTCTCCCGGTGCCCAAGCTCCACCAGTGGCTAATGGCCTCAGACATGGTGGCTCTTGCTGTTGAGGCCAGCGTTGCCCTCCAAAAGTTGGCGAAGCAAGGTGGGGACCACCGGCGGAGGAAGACCTAAATCTCTCCCGTCTTGGGGGTGCATTTTGACGACGCAGCTTACTGAGATGACGACGATGTCAAATATGGGAGCAAAGAGTTCGAGCTCAAGAAGTGCTTCGCCTCGATGCGAAGGCAGCTCGCGACAAGAGACTTTTCCAATTACGGTCCGTGAGGAAGATGCAGAGATTATCAACACACGTTTGTTTAGAATGAAGTTGAGCACGTTTTACGAAAGCTCCAAAGATGGCTCATACTCTATAAATTTGGAAGTTGTTTTCCTTACTCTTAAATTTTAAAACTTGCATTATCTGGTTGAGTCCATCATTAATCTGTGACCAGTTTATTTTCCACGTCAAACAACAAAAAACCAAAAAAAAATTGTTATTTGGGAAAATATTTTCTTGTGAACAAACAGAAATTTGTAACTTCTTCATAAGAAACTATAGAACTCCGTGGAAAACCACCTGTGGACCGATTCAACCAATATTTTGTTCCTTTTATTTGAACATGTACTAACAGTCTACATCGTATCATTAAAATATGGTGATCCGGATTAACCAGACAAACTTCCTCAACCACATAGAGTTCATCATAAAGACAAGAATAACTCCATCACGAAAGACTAATCTTCAGTGCAAGTATTTTGCTAATTCCGAGTGAAACAGACTCTATTGAGTTCTCACCATAGGACTCAACAGTTACACTTACTGTAGACTAATAATTTAGCCCCCAAGATTCGATTTCTAGATTTGGTCCGTTAACAAGATCTTCCTAACGAAAGATAAGAGGAAAAAATAGGGTTTCATAATAAGGCATTGAACCATGGAAGGATAGGAATAGGAATGATCTCTACTGCCTCCCACATGCATCATGAAGGATCATGTCCAAAGCATCATGCAGGGAGCGGGTGTACAACTCAGAATCTATGAACCCTTGCTCAGCTCGCACAACTACTCTCAGATTTTCTGCATAACTGATCATCGTTACTTGGAGACTCTGCAGAAAGAAAACACGAAGAAAGTATTTCATGCATTCGTTACATCATTGATGTAAAGAAGAAAGACCCTCACGACTCTATCCGGTGAGTATGTGTAGTGGTAAATAAAGAAAACCACTTTTTCGAATTCAAAATTCTGTCGACTCTTAAAGATGGCATGGGAGAGTAATTGTTGCATAAAATGTTATACATTGGTCTTTAGACCCATATTTGTCCTGAATATCGAAATCTGTATCAATATTTCGGATAAAGATGCATGTAATGACTTCGAAAATGAGGCATAGTACCAATGATTACATAAAGAAAATTATAATAATTCTAGAATTACCTCAGGGGTGCCGAGGATCGTGAAGTACATGCCTTTAATAGGATGATTAGCTAGAGACAATTTCTCCATTGGCCCTATAACATTGGAGATGACCATGCTCGAGTTTCTCGTTGTCCTGTAAATATGCCTTGCTACTGCCTGCAATGATGAAACACATAAAAACAAGCATCCATTTTTGTTGTTAATAATATCAATTAGGAGTAATGCTAGGTACCCTTAAAATCAATTTACAAAATATACAACAAACTACAAGAAATTATACGACAAGAGCGTGCCACAGTTAATACCTGATAATAATCTATCACATCACTTACCATATCAATCATGTAAGTCAAACTTTAAATACCTAGCATTTCTGACTACTTAATCGTCGCGACATGCACCTACCTCTGGGTTTCTGCATTTCTTCATCATCTCTAGCAGCATCCCTGTGAGGACTACACCGAAGGAACTCCGTTTTCTCTTGATCACCTCATGAGTTTTGTGGACAAACTTCGAAGGATCAGAGAACTGAGAATTACTAGGTTTCACTTTCGGTATCGGCACATGCAAGAATGCAAAATAGTTCCCCCAAGGTGACTTGGAATTAGGTTGGATCATCTCTCCCACTGACTTGTAATCTCGTAAATTCCTCGTATTAAGCAACACCAACGCCGTGGAATTGGTGCTTCCGTTCGAGTTTGGGCTCACTCTTTGCATGTATAATCGGGTTGCCAAGAAGATTATTCCAGTAACCACATCGTTGACAGTCTGCTTGAGTGAAGAGAAAATTCTTGTGAAAAGAACTAACGATATGTTAGTTTTCTACTTTCAAAGTCGCTGCGTAATCATTTATTTTCAGATAAGGACTTGAGGTGCTCTAATTTTCTCCAAAAAAAAAAAAAAGGACCAGAGTGAATTTTCTTTCAAAAAAGACCTAAACTTGCCGGCCAATCAAATGTTTGCCGGCCGGTGAGAATATGATATTTCCAATGACCGGAATAAGGTCGTTTTTGTCCATAAAAATTTTCGATAAGAAAATAGCTAAACCTCAAAAATCGAGAATCCCAAAAGTGTTCTCTTCTCCTACCCAAGTTCTCTTCTCCAAACCACTGGGCGAGGAAACGTTGCTAGAACAAGCACTGACGGGCAGCGAGGCAGCGGTGTGGCGGCGTCCACCACGATGCTTATGGAAAGACAAGATAAGCGGTGAATAGTTGATAGTATTAAGATGTAAATGAAAGTAGCAGGCGGGGCACAGCTCCTGCTCAAGTTCGAACAAGCAGAAATGGAACTGAAAAAGAAAAGAAGGGAAAGTATCATGGAATCGGAAGGGAGAGAGAAGCCGAGAGAGGTGGGGCTTGAGTTCGGAGTTCATGCCGATAATGACAACGACGGGGATGAAGCCGTAGTGGGTGATGACCTTGGCCACCTGCTCCACTCCTTAATCGCCTGAGCCACCGCCCAGCCGTCGTCCTCCACCGCTCTGGCACCACCTCCCCTGCCTCCCTTACCCCTGCCGCTGCTCATTAGGGAAACCCTCTATATCATCCTATAGTATCCGTGTTCTCTTCTCTTCTCGTATATGAGAAAATATTAGGTAGGTTAAATTTTTGGGTTATTACTACAAAAAAAAAAATCAAAATTTATACACTTGTAACAACTTTATTTGAAATTAACTTTTTAATCACAAAAAAATCTCAACTGATACTTTTGTGTCAAATTTATCCTCTGTTAAATTAAATTAATACCACAAAAAATTATAAATTGATATACCTATGACAAATGGAGAGTCAAACCAATGTCAACTGTCATGTGTAATCTAAGTTAACAATATAATATTAAAATTTAATGAAAACTAACAGATGACAAATTTATCATAAGTGTATTAGTTTTAGGTCTTTTGTTGTCAAAAAATTAATTTGAAATAAATTAATCAGTATTATTACAATTTGGAGTTTTTTAAGATAGTAATCCTAAATTTTCCACACTAGCTATAGAACACTCCATTGATCGACATGTGTCAAAGTAGGTCCCACTTATCAAAGTACTATATCCATTCTCTCTCACCGTTACTTTTCCTCCTCCTCTCCGTCTTTCACAATAATAAACCCTCCTTTCCTCTCTATCCTTTTCTTTTCTTACTCTTCATATAAAGGAAAAAGACTCACCATGACTTCACTGACCACGAGTGAGGCTGTCTAGCCCCTATTTGAGTAAGGCTAGGCTGGCATGCCCATATCTAAGTCACAAATACTTGGAGATCCACCATATTGAAGATATTGTGGCCACAATAATAAAAGGAGAAGAAAAAATGAAAATCCGCTTCTGCATTTTGGGTTGATTACGGCGGTAGCATGTGTAGAAGAAGGAGAAGAAGATGGTGAAAAGTAGGTGGGAGGGAGAGGATCTCGGTAGGGAGAAAATATTCAATGATACAAACTAAAGGACAAGAGAGGGCGACGGTGGTGAAAAAATATCCAATGGGGAAAGCAACGGACAAGAGAGCGTAAAGGCCAATAGTGGACACCATTTAGACATGTGTCGATTATTGAGTAGAGTGTTCTAGGCTGACATGAAAAATCTAACCTACCTAATATTTTCTCAATAAATGCATATTTTGACCTTAGCATCTTCAAGATTTGTTGGGATTTTTAATGTTAGAGTTTTGGTTTTCTATATTCAAAAATATTTTGGACAAAAATGCCTTTATTCTATCGCGTAATTGTCATATGCTTGTCAGTTGACAATCTCAAATCACCATTTGAGATTAACTTGGATACTTCAGACCTTAATTTGAAATAAGATCCATTTTAACCCTTTTTTGAGAAAATGCTAACACTTCAAATCATTATTTGAAATCTTCCCTTAAGATAATTAATCAATTTTTGTGTAGTGAAAAAGCAAATATGCCTATATGGTGAATTTAAAGCTAAAAACTTATGCGAACAAATCCAACTAATAAATGAGAAAAATATGCAAAAAGTCCTAAACCTACTACATTTTTGTTGAAATAGTTTTAAACTTTTTAATGATATCAGTTAAGTCCTAAACATTTTTTAAGTTTTGACAATTGAGTCTATCCAATCAATTTTGCCAAAAATTTTATACTAATGTAAACAATTTTTAATAATATTTAATTTTTATATTTATTTTCTTCTCTTTTTCATTTTTTTTCTTGCTCTTTCCTTTCTCTTCCTTCTCTAGCAGGTTGTCGGATCTTAGTGACCAACTAGAGGCAAGGATCTTGCTAGCCACTAGCTAGGCTCGATCTTGTGGTCAATGGCAAGTTTGAGCCTTGCCAAATCCAACAAGGTCAACCTCATCATTGAGCGAGGTCAACCTTGCCATGGTTGGGCAAGGACCTTGCCCTTCCCAGTGGCCAGTGGGAATGAGCTTTTGTCACGCCCCGATCCTCAGGCATGCACACATCCGTCTCACTTGGTCGATTTTATAATGCGATATCCCAGGACAATATATCGCCGACCCTTTCATTTATTAAGCACATGCGGAAGCAGTTAAAATCCCCAGACAATAAAACAATGGGATAGAAAAGCAGGGCCATATTTTCCATATAGAAACTTATAACCAAACTTTTATACAAACCACAAACCAGAACACTTCACAAACTTTTTATTCTAAACTCTATTCACATCAAAATGGAGATATCAAAGAAGATACAATCTCAGTCCATCTGGGCCGTACTCAAGGCCCATCTCAGGATTATCTTCTTTTCCCAAAAATCCTTCTCCGACTCTTCCTCCTCAGCTCCTTAGCGGGGTCCTGAAATGTTTTTCCCCAAACTGGGATGAGACTACGTCTCAGCGAGTTCTACCCCACTAAGCCCAATTAGTAAACTATTATACTATAGGCTGCCTAAACACGCATGGGTCAGAAGACGTACCTTAGCATCAGATCCCACCTGCAAGTCAGTACAATTCATAATAGGCACCCAAGCAATCATATCACGGATCGAAGCATCAATCAAATCGACCTAGTCGATTACTAGCCAACAAGACCACTCACGGTCATTTCTAATCAATCAATCAATCCACGACATCAAATCAAAACAATGATCAATCGACCTAGTCGATTACATGTCATTCGGACCATTTCCCGGTCATTCAAGCTATTGCTATACAGTCCTAACTGATAGAACCAATCACCGAGCCACGTGCATTCTCCGAGGCGATATCCCTTATCACCGAGCCACGTGCATTCTCCGAGGTGATGGAACCGATCATCGAGCCACGTGCATTCTCCAAGGTAATGCATTAATTTACCGAGCCCACGTGCCCCTTAAAATGCCAAATATACTCATTGGGACCACATGCCTTCTCCGAGGTAATGCATCAAATTACCGAGCTCACGTGTCCTTTTAGATGCCAAATGTACTCACTGAGACCACGTGCATTCTCCGAGGTAATGCATCAAATTACCGAGCCCACGTGTCCTTTTAGATGCCAAATGTACTCACGGGACCACGTGCCTTCTCCGAGGTAATGCATCAAATTACCGAGCCCACGTGTCCTTTTAGATGCCACACTTAATCACCGAGCCACATGCATTCTCCAAGGCGACATACTTCGTCACCGAGCCATGTGCATTCTCCGAGGTGATATATCTAATCATCAAGCCCCACTCATTTCATGATGATTCATCCCGTTTCAAAAGTAATTATCCACAATTAAATCAATTTAGTACAATTTAAAACTTAATTAAATAAACGGACTACGGCACGACAATCAGCACGAGATTTCGGTCGTCGGCCATCTCAAACTTAATTTCCGAAAATTAATTAATTAATTAATTAATTTGAAAAATTAATTATTTAATATTAAAAATTCTGTTTAGCTCAAAATGAGGTCCAATTGAATAAACGAACTTCACCACGGTCATCAGCATAATTTTCCGGTCACGGGCCATCCCAGTTGAATTTTCAGGAAATAAATAATTAATTAATTAATTTCGAAAATTAAATAATATTAAAAATTCAATTTAGCTTAAAATAAAGTCTCATTAAATAAATGGACTTCGCCACGATCATCAGCATAATTTTCCGGTTCCGAACCATCTCCCTTGAATTTTCGGAAAATAAATAATTATTTAATTTAATTCCGAAAATTAATAATTAAATGCCCAAAGATCTCACTTAGGCCCGAATCACCAAATTGAAGCCCAATTAGGGGTCAGAAAATTCCCGAGATGCTTCCAATAAATAGTAGACCACGTCTACTTGCTAATTGCGCAATCAATTTATTTAAATCACATCACAAATGACTAATAATTGCTAATTTATTCTAATCTAACAACCTAAACATAATTAATTAAACTAAACCAACCTTTAAGCATAATTAGCCAACTAATCCAGGATTAGTGAGATTACTCACCAAATCGCGCGCAAATTGGATCAATCCGACGGCGGCGACGCGAGGAACAATTCTTCCCAAAGCACGGCTCGGGTTCGGGGCCGAGAAACGGCCCAAAACGGCCCACGAACAGCTGGATACCCACTCCGTGGGTTTGCTGGTTCGGCCACAAAACAGCAAGAAAGAGAGAGGGTTGGGGGCGGCAAGAGGTCGGGAGAGCGGGTGGTGGCTTGGCGAGGCCGAGCGATGGCCCACGATGGCCGGAGGTGGCCGGATCGTGGCCGAACGGAGCTGGACAGAGGCTAAACGGCTGTTGGACGGAGCTGCTAGGCGGCGGGGACGCGAGGGACGAGCGGCAGGATGCGCGGCGTGCGGGGCGGTGCGGACGGCAGCGGCGATCGCTGGGCGTCCGGGTGGCGGTGCGGGCGGCGACGGGAGCTGCGATCGCGCGGCTCCGCTCGAGCTTCTCCTTTCTGGTTTTTCACGAACAAGAGAGGAAGAATAAAGGAGTTGGTTCGTGCACGTGGGGTGAGGGAGGAGAGAGAGAAGAGAGAGAAGGAAGGGATAGAGGTTTTGACTAGTCAAATGGGGAGAGAAGAAGAAACCAATTTGAAATTGGCAAGGGGTATTGGCGGTGGGGAGGGGATTCGCACGAGAGAAAAGAGGGATGGAGAGAGAAAAGAGAGAGAGAGAGAGAGAGAGAGAGAGAAAAGAAATAAAATAATATAACACCACATGGTCTTATTTTTTTTTTCTTTTCTTTTCTTTTCTCTTTCCCTTTCTATTTTCTTTTGGTCTTCGATTTTCCTCCGATAATTTCTTTCTTGAAATTTCGGACTCGTCAATAAATTGACGAGCGATGAGGCAGTGTCCTATTTATCCAATCAAATTGAAACCCGAAAATCTGGATGTCACAACTCTTCCCCTCTTATAAAAATTTCGTCCTCGAAATTTAAACCTTTACCCATCCATAAACGAAAGGTGGGGGTATTGCCGTCTCATCGAGTCTCACTTTTCCACGCTGATCATTCCGTCTCGTGGCGTTGTCTAACCACTTTGACTAAGGAGATCATCTTTGTACACAATATCTGCTCTTTCTGAACCAACAACTGAACTGAGCTTCTCACATAAGACATTCTGTCATCCATATCTGATCTCTTTTTCTCGACTCTCTAATAAACCTTCAAACCTCAACGATTCAAAATTTCTGGCAATTCTAAGCAGCCTTTACTCTGACACTGATCTAACAACTACAAATACTGATCACTGAGCTGACTCTGGACTTGCGATTTTCTGATTTCTGATTTCATCTCAACCGATTGAAATCCCGTACACTCTGCTTTGCACTGAATAAAAAGAAACTATCTGACCGATCTGCTGAAACTGGGAATCTCTGGTCAATATCTGATATAACTCGGGCACTGATCTTGGCAACTGTAATCACTGACTACTGTACTGTCTTTGGCCCGAAATCTTCTTCACTTTCTTTTTACCACTGAAATTCTGTACCCTCTACTATACACTGCTTAATAAAGAATTCTCTGAAAACTCTGCCAACTTATAATCTCTGATCTAGATTCGAGATATAATTCATCCTCGACACTCCATGTCGGTGAACTATCCGAGACACACACACTTCGATATACCCACTCTGTGATAAGATAGGATCTTCAATTTCTGAAATCGAACTTAGATTTGTGGTTAATTTCACTCCGACACGCTTTTAGAGTGACCTAGGCTACTGGGTAGTGTTCAGAGCTTTTTAGGACAAATGACCCGTGGTCGATTTTCTTCGAGCCACAATGAACCCACTCGACACATTGGCGACTCTCGATTGTCGTGAAAATCTCAAAGGTTCAAGTATGGACACAGGGTACCAAAACGACAGTAAAGTCAAATTAGTGTCAGTCGACGAGAGTTTTCCAATTTAGTGGGGTCACCCACGATTGGTCATTCATTTTAGTCGAACCAACCTATTTCTGATCTTACTTCGATTTTTAACTGTGCCGTAATGATCTCTAAAGATAAGCACGGTCGAGAAATCGATTCCTGGTCGAATTCTTAGTATATCTGCCTTAAAGTCCTTAGTAACTCACCCAGCTAGTCTAGTTATCTCATGAGTGGCCAACTCAGAGAAAAACACTGTAATCGCATCGATGAAATGCCCAATTTATCTAATCGAAATCAGAGCCGAAATCTGGATCACATACTCAAAACAAGATCTACTCATACTGTACCAAAGTGGACCAACTCCATCTGTCAATCAACCACTATTCTCAAGTGGTATCAGTAACCCCCTGAATCTTTAATAAGCCTATCACAATGTTCCATTGTGATATATTTCCATTCTTACTTGGGACTCTCAAGTGATGGTAACAATTCTCCCGGTTCGCATTACCGAGCTTCCACTTACTGACACTTCTGACACTCGCAACCTGCTCAGCAGTATCTATCTTCATATCAGCTTACTAATCTAGCTAATGCCAATTCTGATTTACTTGCACTAGCTGGTCAAAGCTGCGATACTATAGTGAACTTCCGACAAGATCTTTTCCCTGAGTGCTACACTATCAAGTGCACTCAATTCCTCATGAAACCCGAACGTTCCATCCTCAAAAGTTTCAAAGTTAGATTCTTTCTTGCCAGTATCCTCTTCTAAGATCTTCTGAACATCTCCGTCTGTCAACTAGGCGCCGATTCTAACTTGAACATTTGGTTCAATTTTAAGGCCGGCTATAAAATTTAAAAGGTAGCCTACCTCAAATTTGAAAACCAAATTTCGAACCCTTTTAAAGTAAAGTTTATACTTTAGCCAGCCTATGTATAATCGAAGACTCTCGGCTCAACAGATAAATTATTTCTTTCATTCTCCCAAGATAATACTAGATGACATCATTATAGTTCTGCCAAAATTCTGATTCACGACACTGCTTCGTGTTCAACTTGTTGGGTCTCAACTGGCGGAACGGTTATACAACAATCTTCTCATGTTGTATCAATACATACCCAATCGTTGGCAAGACACATCACTAAAGATTTCATGCTTTCCAGAGCCAAATGAAAGTTTAGCACAAGTGCGGTAGCCTGATCTTACTGAAGCTCTGGAAACTATCCTCGTACTTGTCTATGCCAATGAATTTCTCTTCTTTCTCAAGAGGTCAAGCCCATGATGATACTGATGCTGAAAATTCTTTCACAAACCTTCCGTAGTAATCTGTCTAATCCCACAACTTCTGATCTCTGACATTGATGTCAGTCTCGGTCCATTAACAACTTATTCGATCTTGGCTGGGTCCATGAAGATTTCTTCGCCTGTAACCACACGACCATTCTTAGGGGCATCTCGTGATTCTCAACACTTAATGAACACCCTATAATGTCGCTACACCACACGATCACCATTGATCTAAATATTCTTTGAACACTCGATTTGTCAAATCTATGACAACGGCTGTAGCGTTCATCAAATCAAATGGCTTTACATTATTCTCACAAGGACAAAATCAAGTGCGAAATGCCGTCTTCAGTATAACCTCCTTCCTGGTTCTCAACTGACAATAACCTGTCCTCAAGTCGATCCTTGAAGACATCTACACTCTTTATAACAAGTCGCCCAATTCGTCGATCTTTGACAATGAACACCTATCCTTGATTGTCACTTGATTTGGTCGACTATAGTTGATGCATCATTGCAACGAACCATCATTCTTTCTCTTTTCACAAAACTAATGATCCCTAAAGTGATGCACTGATATGCATGAATTCCTCATTCATCAATCCTCATATCTGCACCATTGGTTTGACGATAGGCCTGACAATCCTTCTGGTAACACTTCCAGAATTTCTTGGACTACTGAGGAGTCCTCAATTTTCAATTCTTCAATCTGTCTTATCTAAGATCATTGCCCACTAATCTCGACAACTTCTGTCTGACAACCAGGTTACCTCAAGTGACGAGATCAAAGAAGTCAAGGACCCTTCTCAACTCTCAGTAAAACTCGGTACTTCTACATCCTCCTAGAATAAGCTGGATTACTCTACCATAACAATTCATCACCATATAATGCTCAAGAACCAATTCTTTCCACACTTGACGAATAAGTCATACACCAACAACCAATCAAGTATAACTCTAGACAATGGTTCTTTTCCTACAGCTTTAACAAACAACTAAAATTCCACACTTGCAATCCCAACATTCTTTGGCACTATTCTGATAAAATCACCTCAAAATATTCTTTCCTTGAATAAGCCTTAGTCGGTTCCGTTCCTGTTCCTTTTTGCCATCTTGCCGGCGTTCCAACGGTAGTAATAATGTTGGTGTTCTTCTTAAACCCCAACCGATAGTCCTTCACTTGATGGCCGTGCTCACTACCATCAAAGCATGTTCTAGTAATTCTCGAACACAGGATTAATCCATGCATTCCTTCCATACTTTTGGCACTCACCTAATGAGTCTTCTACCTCCTGTCCTCAAAATACATGAAACTGATCCATACCATCTTCCATAGAACAACATGTTCCATTTGTCTGAATGCTGACTTGACTATTCCACCATTCCTATTGAGTGGAATAGAATATCATTCTCTCAACATCAATCTTTACCCTGACCAAATTCCCAATCTGCTTGCACTGAATCTTGACTCAGATATCGAATTATATTTCCTAATCATCCTTCCAGGTTGGGCCTCAGCAAGGTAGCAACAATAGCAACAACTTGATTCTGACCTTACAGGCTCATCCAGATCCCAAGAAATACTTGCATCAGAACGATCCTATCAAACTTAGGATCATTCGACGCTGCTACACTAGTACCAACCTGCAGTGGTACTCTTACACTCAAGCTGGCCAGAGCCGACACTCTGCCACAACCACCTCGGGTACCGACATTTGTCAGTGCTTTATCCCGAGTCACAGAGGACAGTGTCCCCTTACTAGGAGTTCTCAACTCCTGCTCGCTCATGGTTCAGTCTTTACACTGAAACCCGTCTTCCACATCCACACTGGATTAGAAGATGAGCGATCCTCACACGACAATCAATTCTAGCATCCAGCTAACACAGACATGCACCAGCATGAATTTAAAGGCCTTTCCTACTAACTATCCCATGGTCAACGCTCCTTATCACTCCAATTTTCAACCTCGCTCTGATACCACTTAAACTGGATGTCACGCCCCGATCCTCAGGCACACACACATCCGTCTCACTTGGTCGATTTTATAATGCGATATCCCAGGACAATATATCGCCGACCCTTTCATTTATTAAGCACATGCGGAAGCGATTAAAATCCCTGCACAATAAAACAATGGGATAGAAAAGCGAGGGCCATATTTTCCATATAGAAACTTATAACCAAACTTTTATACAAACCACAAACCGAACACTTCACAAACTTTTTATTCTAAACTCTATTCACATCAAAATGGAGATATCAAAGAAGATACAATCTCGGTCCATCCGGGCCGTACTCAAGGCCCATCTCAGGATTATCTTCTTTTCCCAAAAATCCTTCTCCGACTCTACCTCCTCAGCTCCTTAGCGGGGTCCTGAAATGTTTTTCCCCAAACTGGGATGAGACTACGTCTCAGCGAGTTCTACCCCACTAAGCCCAATTAGTAAACTATTATACTATAGGCTGCCTAAACACGCATGGGTCAGAAGACGTACCTTAGCATCAGATCCCACCTGCAAGTCAGTACAATTCATAATAGGCACCCAAGCAATCATATCACGGATCGAAGCATCAATCAAATCGACCTAGTCGATTACCAGCCAACAAGACCACTCACGGTCATTTCTAATCAATCAATCAATCCACGACATCAAATCAAAACAATGATCAATCGACCTAGTCGATTGCATGTCATTCGGACCATTTCCCGGTCATTCAAGCTATTGCTATACAGTCCTAATTGATAGAACCAATCACCGAGCCACGTGCATTCTCCGAGGCGATATCCCTTATCACCGAGCCACGTGCATTCTCCGAGGTGATGGAACCGATCATCGAGCCACGTGCATTCTCCAAGGTAATGCATTAATTTACCGAGCCCACGTGCCCTTTAAAATGCCAAATATACTCATTGGGACCACGTGCCTTCTCCGAGGTAATGCATCAAATTACCGAGCCCACGTGTCCTTTTAGATGCCAAATGTACTCACTGGGACCACGTGCCTTCTCCGAGGTAATGCATCAAATTACCGAGCCCACGTGTCCTTTTAGATGCCAAATGTACTCTTGGGACCACGTGCCTTCTCCGAGGTAATGCATCAAATTACCGAGCCCACGTGTCCTTTTAGATGCCAAATGTACTCACTGGGACCACGTGCCTTCTCCGAGGTAATGCATCAAATTACCGAGCCCACGTGTCCTTTTAGATGCCACACTTAATCACCGAGCCACATGCATTCTCCAAGGCGACATACTTCGTCACCGAGCCATGTGCATTCTCCGAGGTGATATATCTAATCATCAAGCCCCACTCATTTCATGATGATTCATCCCGTTTCAAAAGTAATTATCCACAATTAAATCAATTTAGTACAATTTAAAACTTAATTAAATAAACGGACTACGGCACGACAATCAGCACGAGATTTCGGTCGTCGGCCATCTCAAACTTAATTTCCGAAAATTAATTAATTAATTAATTAATTTGAAAAATTAATTATTTAATATTAAAAATTCTGTTTAGCTCAAAATGAGGTCCAATTGAATAAACGAACTTCACCACGGTCATCAGCATAATTTTCCGGTCACGGGCCATCCCAGTTGAATTTTCAGGAAATAAATAATTAATTAATTAATTTCGAAAATTAAATAATATTAAAAATTCAATTTAGCTTAAAATAAAGTCTCATTAAATAAATGGACTTCGCCACGATCATCAGCATAATTTTCCGGTTCCGAACCATCTCCCTTGAATTTTCGGAAAATAAATAATTATTTAATTTAATTCCGAAAATTAATAATTAAATGCCCAAAGATCTCACTTAGGCCCGAATCACCAAATTGAAGCCCAATTAGGGGTCAGAAAATTCCCGAGATGCTTCCAATAAATAGTAGACCACGTCTACTTGCTAATTGCGCAATCAATTTATTTAAATCACATCACAAATGACTAATAATTGCTAATTAATTCTAATCTAACAACCTAAACATAATTAATTAAAACTAAACCAACCTTAAAGCATAATTAGCCAACTAATCCAGGATTAGTGAGATTACTCACCAAATCGCGCGCAAATCGGATCAATCCGACGGCGGCGACGCGAGGAACAATTCTTCCCAAAGCACGGCTCGGGTTCGGGGCCGGGAAACGGCCCAAAACGGCCCACGAACAGCTGGATACCCACTCCGTGGGTTTGCTGGTTCGGCCACAAAACAACAAGAAAGAGAGAGGGTTGGGGGCGGCAAGAGGTCGGGAGAGCGGGTGGTGGCTTGGCGAGGCCGAGCGGTGGCCCACGGTGGCCGGAGGTGGCCGGATCGTGGCCGAACGGAGCTGGACAGAGGCTAAACGGCTGCTGGACGGAGCTGCTAGGCGGCGGGGACGCGAGGGACGAGCGGCAGGATGCGCGGCGTGCGCGGGCGGTGCGGACGGCAGCGATCGCTGGGCGTCCGGGTGGCGGTGCGGGCGGCGACGGGGAGCTGCGATCGCGCGGCTCCTGCTCGAGCTTCTCCTTTCTGGTTTTTCACGAACAAGAGAGGAAGAAGAAAGGAGTTGGTTCGTGCACGTGGGGTGAGGGAGGAGAGAGAGAAGAGAGAGAAGGAAGGGATAGAGGTTTTGACTAGTCAAATGGGGAGAGAAGAAGAAACCAATTTGAAATTGGCAAGGGGTATTGGCGGTGGGGAGGGGATTCGCACGAGAGAAAAGAGGGATGGAGAGAGAAAAGAGAGAGAGAGAGAGAAAAGAAATAAAATAATATAACACCACATGGTCTTTTTTTTTTTTTCTTTTCTTTTCTTTTTCTCTTTCCCTTTCTATTTTCTTTTGGTCTTCGATTTTCCTCCGATAATTTCTTTCTTGAAATTTCGGACTCGTCAATAAATTGACGAGCGATGAGGCAGTGTCCTATTTATCCAATCAAATTGAAACCCGAAAATCTGGATGTCACAGCTTTGCCACATTTCGATGAGGTCAACCCGGTCGACCCTTGCCTCTAGTCAATCGCCATGCCTTAGCGATCGGCTAGACAAGGAAGAAAGGTAGAAAAAAAGAATTCATAAATAAGTTCAAAAAAAATATTAACATATTATTAAAAAAATTCCACTCAATGCCAACCACACCTTGTAGGACTGAAGGCATCCACGTTAGCTAAGGACATTAGAACCGCATTGAAAGACCAAACTGAAACTGAAATTGAACTAAACCCAATCGGAAATTCATGCATTTTCGGTTCAATTCCTATTTCGATTTAGATAATAAAAAATAACCATTTTTTTTATTTTGATTCAAATAGTTTCAATTCGATTCAATTAACGGAACCAAATTGAAAATCGCCATTTTTCTTAATATTACAATTTATTTCTCTCTCCTTTTTCACTGAAACCTCTTCTTAATATTACAACAACCAAAAAAATACCAAAAAACCAAGCCAAATTGGGTTTTTAATTTGGGTTATATTCGGTTTGGGTTGTGGTTCAATTCAAAGATAATGCGCCCCCAAATAGTTTGGTTCGATTCCAATTTCCTTAAATCTGAACTGAACCATTGATGTCCCAAACATCTACAATTTCTAGCCAAAATTAAGCATATGGACTTGATTGGTAAAACGTAAAAAGATTTAAGATTCAATTGATATAATTAAAAATAATTAGGACTGAATAAATAAAAATGCTATAGATTTAAGACTTTTTAGACAATTTTTTCACTAATAAACTGGTTTCCTCTTATTGGTGGGTTTGTTTAAGAAATTCTACATCTAGGCTAGCTAGAATCCTTTAAAGATATTCTGTTGCATTTAGACATCTATATCTATAATCATGTAAATAAATGTAAAATTATTTTCGGAAAAAGATATTAACTAGTTTTTTAGATTTTATCTTCTATATATATTTGAAAAACAAACCAGTTTCTAGCTCAAAATTGTCCTTTTGTTTTCAAGGATCTCATGTTGTGCTCTTGTGGCTAGAAAAATCGTCACCCACGTAAAGTGAGCAAAAAAAATATGTGCATTGAATGCGTAAATCCTTGTTATTTTCCTCGGTTAAACCTTGTGCACCCTGAATACTAGTTGTGTACTATTTTACAGTCTGAGTATAGTAAATGCCTTAAATGAAAATCACCTAAACTACATTTATGTGATTACGTTAGAAAAAAAAATAAATCATTTTGAGCTAGTTTTGTGAAGGTGACCATTATCGCGCAAAAGATTAGGGATGCAAGTGTATCTTATAAACTAATATGCTAAAAGATCGACTAATGCGTGTGTCATGCAAGAAGCTAGACTTAGTATAGTCTTCAAGATGATATTTGTTACCACTCGAAGGCGAGACTTGATCTCTTTGATGTGATGCAACGAGAATGTGATCGTTGACAATGAAAATGGCGGGAAGCTCTCCGACCTACACCGAATTGGCGACAAATCATCTTCGACACAAGTGCTTTTCAAGACGCTCCTACCGAAATCTCTTATAGTGTTGACAAGCGGCAAAAAACATCTGCTAACCACCTTCCGAAGTACAATTTTTCCGTCATCTTTATTGGCTGAGCTGAAGTTATTGACCGAGGGAAAGGTTACCGGAAGAGAAGGATCGTCAGCTCTTTGGAGGCAAGACAAGAGAGCGCCCACAAGAGAATAGCCATCCCCGAGTGCATGGTGAAGCTTAAAAATTACGGTTCCTTGTGCTTCACTGGCTGGACAATTTATAATATGTATGTCCCACAATGGTTGGCCTTGTTGAAATGGTTGCATGGCTATTTCTGCAATGTAACTTTTGAGGAAACTATCATTCTCGGATGAAGATGACGAGCCCTTTGGAGAGGAAAAACTGGGGACGTGTACATGGTTTTCCACCTTCACTTCCACCTTTTTCCATTTTTTTACTCCCTTCTTTCCCATCACCTATCCAAGACAAAAGAAAACAAAAATAATGTCTGAGTATGTGAAGTGAATTGGGGATTATTCATTCAAGATATGTGACCAAGCACGCATTCAGCTGACAAACACTAATTACTCATATATCAGTCCTACCAATGGTGAGTATCTATGCATAGGGTACACACATACATACCATGATAGAAGAGAAGCGTGGGTTGATTGGGAGGAAAACGTCTTTGATCAGTGACTTGGCTTGGGAGCCATCGATTGGAACTTCGGATTCCAGTATGCCAAGAATAGAAACCGACATCACTTTACTGTTGAAGTACTGTCCTAAAGGACTCATTGGCTCAAGGCCTTCATCCTCTTTTGTCAAATCCATTAGACAGGACTTTGTAATAATCCTAATCGAAGTCAGGTTGAGAATTCATAGAGAAGTCTTCGAAAGAGTTGGATACCATCGACATATACGTGGCGTGGGTGCGCGTGTATCTGTCCATGGATGGTTTATGGCCATCCTTGTGCCTTCGTGTAGTTGGACTGTCGGTGACTTAAAGGGGTTAGGTGGGATAAAAAAATGTTGCCAGCTGTGACTTGCAAGTAGCTACCCATAGGTCTTCATCAGCTGGATAAGTCATAAGACAGATCTGTTGGAGGTAATAGGTTTGAGAGAGTAGAAGTAGTTGCTTGAAGTATTACACCAAGAGACGTCAAGTTTGGAACGCTCAACAGTGTTACCTCTAGCGTAGGGAAACCCTAGAGTTTTTATATGCACATTATTGGGCTTCGGCCCATATGGACCCAAATAACCATGCTTTTACCTATTAGGCTTGTATGTGAACATATTATTTTTGGACTATATTAATAATATATCCAACAATCTCCTCCTATATTCACCATACAGCACAATCCAATAAGTTGGTCAATGTAATGTTCAAACAAACATGAATCATCCACATTCAGCCCAAGACAATCAACTCGGATCGGTTAAAGAGTATTCCAGCAATAAAGTATTAAACTAAATCATCATGTGCGAACTAAATAAGTGAATCATTCTTATCATGAATCTGTTCCAAGATTAAAAATCCAAATCCCAAAATAAATATCAGATTCAGTTCACAACCAATATATGCATATTAATCAAGTATAAGTAGGCTAGTCAAAATAGTCTAAGGCCTTACAAATATAAGAAACAAGCATAATAATGTCCACAAAATAGAAATAGCAAAATGCAAGTCTCAAGTAAATGGACTTCATCAAAATAGGCAATAGCAGGTAAATTGTCAAGTCCCCACACGCTCTAAGTGATATATATTCATTCATCAAGTAGGTCATCCTGGTCAGGATTCCACTCATTAAGCTCTTCTCCATCTCTGCCATCCCCTGTAGAATGCCAAATATGAATTTCATATTATCATGAATTCAATCAATTGAATAAAAACTTAGCACCATTCCATTACGCGAAGAAGAACATATATTGATGTCATAAAGCATCATAATATCATGTCATAAGCATCAAGCCAGTTTCATAAATTATGAACAAGACCTAAACAATGTGATTTACAAAGAGCCATCAACTTAAGTTTATTTGTAGGAGAATAACTATTGTCTAGTTTCAAAGAATAAGACCAATAGTCAAGTCACTTACAACAACCTAGTCATGTAATATCAAGTTTCAATTAAGAACAAGACAAATAGGCTTCTTATGTAAACAATTGTTTCTATGTTTCAATTTGGAATGTCACAATTACTGATTCCTTAAAGTCAAATAATCTAGCATCAAATTTGGAATGAGATCATTTAACCAAAAAGGATAGTCCAATCTAGTTGAATTGTTTCATTAAGTTTGGAATGACACAATTTTTCCAGATAGAACATTTGAATTAGGTTAAAGTCATCTTCATCAAATTTGGAATGAGACAACTCACCCTCTTCAATTAGTCAATAACCGTGAACATCAATGAAACATATAAACTGTGCTTATCATTGTAGCCAATAAAGAAAGATTTGATAATTCAAAACACAGGTAAGTAAATGGTAGTTAAGACTTGCCTATATAGTCTTTAACCCCAGTTCCCCCACTGTTTTGAATAATCGATCTTTAGGCATACCTTTGGTGAGAGTATCGGCTATGTTATCCTTCAATCTCACATCGATCAAGGTGATAACCCCTTGTTCTCTCAGATAATTCAACAACGCATGTCTCAGTCTCACATGTCTTCTCTTTGAATTAAAGAGAGTATTCTTGAGGACTTGGACAGCTGCTTGATTATCACAAAATAGGCTTAAAGAATTAATCTTTAGCCAAGTCAAAGGAATATCCATAATCAGATTATTTATCCATTCTGCCTCTTCACCGGCTGAGGCTAAAGCAAAAAGTTCCGATTCCATAGACGACAATGCAATACAAGTCTGTCGTTTGGATTTCCAAGTAATAGCAGCTCCACCCAAAGTGAATACATACCCACTAGTGGACTTACTATTTCCAATATCTGAGCACCATGAGGCATCGGAATATCCATCCACAATTGGAGGATAACCAGAATAATAAAGCGCATAATCTTTAATACCTTTAAGGTATCTCATTAGCCTATTAAGGGCATCCCAATGCTATTTACTAAGATTACTAGTAAAACGACTTAGCATACCAACTGTAAAGGCTATGTCAGGTCTAGTGCAACTCATAGCATACATGAGACTACCAATCAGTTTCGAGTACTTTAACTGATCCACGCTGGTCCCTTCATTAGGACTCAGTCTATTATTATAATCACATGGTGTCTCACTCGGTTTACACTTATCGTATCCCCAAGTAGAAAGTAGTTGCTTAATATAATGAGTCTGGCTAAGGGAGATGACTTGCCGTTCAAAGCTTACTTTCATACCAAGAATGGTATTAGCAATACCAAAATTTTTCATGTCAAATTCTTTAGCTAAAGTAGCTTTCACGTCACTCACTACAGAATGATCGGAACCAAGAATTAACATGTCATCAACATACAAGCAAATGATGACTATCTTATTTGACATAGAACAATGGTAAAGGCATTTATCTGAATAACTAGACTGAAAGCTATAACTCTTTACCACTTCATCAAATTTAAGATGCCACATCTTAGGTGCTTGTTTAAGACCATATAGAGATTTATTTAATTTACAAACTTTGTCCTCAAGACATTTCATAACATATCCTTCCGGTTGTTCCATGTAAATTTCCTCATTTAAATCCCCATTTAAGAAAGCTGTTTTTACATCCATTTGATGCACTACAAAGTGTTCAATAGATGCCAAAACAAGAAAAATTCTTATAGTTGATAGATGACACACAGGTGAATAGACATCAAAATAGTCTATTCCACTATGTTGTTTATAGCCTTTAGCTACTAAGCGTGCTTTGTATCTGGCTATTAATCCATCACTATTCGGTTTCTTCTTCAACACCCATTTACAGCCTATAACTTTAGCCCCTTTTTGGCAAATTTACTAGCTGCCAAGTGTGATTCTGCAGTAGAGAGCTCATTTCATCATCTATGGCTTCTGCCCACAGTAGAGATTCCCTAGATCTCATTGCTTCCTGATAGGAGAATGGATCATCCTCAAGATGGTAAGCAATAAAGTCTTCACCAAAACTTTTGAGAATTCTCTCTCTTTTAGATACTCTAACTGGAATTGGTTCAATAGCCAACTGTGTGGAATTAGTGTCAGAAGGGCCTGCTTCAGATTCTATAGGAGATTCTGAAATCATATATGTAGATCTAGAAACATTCAAGCATTGATCTCTGATAAACTTGTTTTCAAAGAACACTGCATCTCTAGATTCTATCACTGTGTTAGTAGATAGATCTAAAAACCTATTTGCAGCGCTATCTTCTGCACTACCTAGATATACACAAGTAATAGTTTTAGATCCCACTTTAGGTTTTTTAGGATCTGGTATACTTACATAAGCAATACAGCCCCAAGTCTTAAGAGTATCGTATCTACAAGGGCGCTTATGCCATATCTCATAAGGTGTCATGGACAACTTAGAGTGCGGCAACCTGTTCAAGATGTGATTAGCAGTTAAAACTGCTTCTCCCCAATAGGAGGAAGGCATGCCAGCTGTAAGTAACATAGAGTTTAACATTTCGGTTAATGTTCTATTCTTACGCTCTGCAACACCATTTGATTGGGGTGAATAAGGAGCAGTAGTTTCAAGTATTATACCTTCTGAAGCACAAAATTCCTTAAACCTTGACATAGTATATTCTCCTCCTCTATCACTCATAAACCTCTTAATTTTCAAGTTGAGTTGATTTTCTACTCTAGACTTGAAAATCTTAAATTTTTCAAAAGCCTCATCTTTCGATTTCAACAAATAGACATGACAATATCTAGAAAAATCATCTATGAATGTTATTAGATACTTCCGACCACCTTTAGTAATGTAATTTCTAAAATCACAAATGTCAGAATGTATTAGCTCAAGAAGTTGTGTGCTTTTAGAAATCAATTTAAAGGGTTTTCTAGTAATTTTAGCATGTGCACACTTCACACTTATCAAATCGAATAGAAGTATCTAATGGAATGTTATGAGTTTTAGCTAAATGTTGCATTTTCCTGTAATTCACATGTCCAAGTCTATTGTGTAGCAACTTTGGATCAATCAAAGTAGAATTCACATGGTTTATGCTATCGCATTTAAACTCAACCTATACATACCATTAATCATGAATGCACAACCAAAATAATATGAGTTAACGAGATAAAGTTACTCTACCATTCATAGTTGGAAAAGACATACCAGCTTTATCAAGTAAACTCATAGATATTAAATTCTTCTTAAGTAAAGGTACTACTCTAACATATTTCAGAGTTAGTAATTTACTTAAAGAAAGCACCAAATTTGCAATTCCAGCATGAGTCACCTTTGCCTCACCACCATTGCAATTTTCCACAGTGTCTTTCATTTCTGTGACCTCAATGAGTAAATTCTTGTCATTTGTAGCATGACAAGTAGCGCCACTATCTAACCACCACTCAGAAGAGATGCTGGCCTTTTCATTCTTCATCATTCCAATAAAGGCTCAAGGCTCAGATCCTCTAATTAGCATATTGGCCTCATTATGTGGTGTGTCGTTATTTGGCTTCCTTGGCAACTTACACTCTGTTGCCCAATGACCCCACTTTCCACAATTATGGCACTTGCCATTCTTCTTCTTTTTGAAGATAGTCTTTTTGGCCTCTAACTGTAAAGATGATTCACCTTTTGGTGACTTGGACTTTTTCTGAGGTTTATTGGAGTGTGAAACTAAGTTGGCAACTGACTTTTGTTGTCCCACTTGTTCCAAACTCTTCCTAGTGATATTTTGATCCTCAATGTGAATATACCTCTTTAATTCATCCAGTCCCATATGTACCTTCAGTCTGTGCATTTTAGTCTTGAAAGAACTCCATTCAGTTGGCAGTTTGCTCAACACAAGACCAACAAAGAGATTATCAAACATATCATAATTATCATCTTTCAGCTTGTTCCTCATGTTCTCAAATTCAACTAACTGAGAGGTGATGCTTGAATTCATAGTGAATTTAAAGTCAAAAAATTTCTCCGCTAGGAGGGTTTTAGATAACCCCTCTTGTTTTTGGAACTGAGCGTTCAAGTGATCCCATATCTCTTTCGACGTCTTATACGTGATATAGCTAGTATAAGTACCTAGGGGGTGAATAGGTATAAAAGATTTTTCTTAATAATTGCACAATACTAGACAGTTGATAGATTTGCGACAAACAATAATCAAAGTAAGACTGAGAGAAGGAAAGAGAGAATTGAACACGCGGTTTATAGTGGTTCGGCTTAATTCAAGCTTACATCCAATCTTCTGCACTGACAGCCTATTGGCTGGATTCCACTATGAACAAAAAGATGTTATAGTGTTGTTCTTCCTTGATTTCTCGGTGTAGATGATCTACCACACTCACTCAAGGTATCACTAAGTATAGACACTCATTGTGTATACAATTTCGCTCAAAATGTATCAACTAATGATCAAGGTGCTTCAGACTCTGGAATTTCTCTATCGATCATGCACTAAAGCAACTAGAATGTCTTCCTTTTATACTCCTTTATGCCATCATACCCGTTGGCACTTACCAAAGGAATTCCTCCAATCTACCCGTTGGACGGAATCAATTAAGAAGATCATTCGAGCTATTAAAGGAACCTGACGATAGCCCATCAATCATGTTCGCCCATACAATCAGGATCTTGGTTTCCAATAATAGAACCTTCCAAGAATATTTCGTCGACCATCGGATCTTCAAACGATCTAAATTACGAATAAAAGAATCCGTTATTTTTATCCAGCCAAGAGATCTTCTCCAGAGAATAGGACTAAATCCTCAACCAAATACTTTGACTTTGGATTGCCTTCGTCACTGGATTAGAAAAACTGTCAATGAGAATAGTCTTGAGTCTTGAGTCTTGAGTGCTAAGTCTGGTGATCAGAAAGTCTTCAGACTCTAAACAGAAGGTCTGCAAATATCCAGACTAGACTGATAGAAACGTTTTGTCAGCTTCAAAATATTCTAGAAAGATTTCTCCAACAATACTCACTATAAGTCATAGCCAAATTAGGATTTAGAGAGTTCAGCAAGTAATCTCTACAAAAATCATCATCTTTGTTCCATTGATATTCATTCACATCTTCAGTGGTAAATGTAAAATCGCTCAATACAAGTATAGAATATGTCACGTTCTTTCATGCCAAATTGAACATGTAATTTCCAGCCATGAAATTCAGTAACATCAAAAGATTGCAACTTTATAATATCATAGGAACTACACTTTGCCATTTTAATTAAAGCAAAGTGTTAGAAATAGTGCACCTTGAAGTCCTCAGAGCAACAAAGTTGAATAACTCCCCTAACCTTGATCAAACCGCTCTGTAGAGATGGAATTTGCCAAAAGAAACCCCAAAAACGGATCTGGAGTGCCCAAAAACCTTAAGATGGATTGCCCTTGTCGCTAAAACTCGCTGAAAAATTTCGCCCCCCGAAATTCGCTAGAATTTTCGTCCCCAAAATTCGCTAGAAATTCATATGGAAACTTCCGGGTGCCATAACTTCTCCGTCCGACCTCCACTCAAAACGTTCATAGCGACGAGTAGATCAAAGCCCAAGTGGTTTCACCCTCTTAAATTGGCTATAATTTTTGGATTTTTGAATCAAAGATTTCGGTCACCCGAATCTTCAAACTCAGATCCCAGCCAATATCACCGTCGAAATCGAAAGTAAATTACAGCCGCGAGTTCGTCTTGACGAAATCTTCAAGAACACACTTTACTCACTCAAATTCGACACACGAACGTAATACTTCAAGATTGTTGGAGGTAATAGGTTTGAGAGAGTAGCAGTAGTTGCTTGAAGTATTACACCAAGAGGCGTCAAGTTTGGAACGCTCAACAGTGTTACCTCCAGTGTAGGGAAACCCTAGAGTTTTTATATACACGCTATTGGGCTTCGGCCCATATGGACCCAAATAACCATGCTTTTACCTATTGGGCTTGTATGTGAACATATTATTTTGGACATATTAATAATATATCCAACAAGATCTTCTAACAATCTAGTTCGATCTGAGTTGGTCAAATTCAGTATTCAAAAGGGTAGCAGTTTAGAGATGAACATTATTTACGAAGCAATTGATATTAAATTTCCTGTTGAATGTGCGACATGGTGTGTTACAATTTTTCCAGGTACTCGAGGCTCTTCAAGCGTTCGATTGTACACCCTTGTGCCTAGCACACACGGCACACATGGCGCATTTGCGAGGGTGCACATGTTCGCTTGAGAAAATATGTTAAAAAATTATGGGAATAATTACTTGACTGACTTTTGAATACAAAAAAATGTGTTGTTAGTGAGTGGTTTCGTGGTAATTATTAACATATAAAGGAAATATTCCATTTTTAGAATATTGATTGTTCATATCATAAGAATGGCCCGTGCATTAAAACATTACAATATATATATATATATATATATATATATGTATAGTTGTTTAATTATTGTTGTGAAAGCACTCTTCCACAAAATCATTACCCTAATAATCACATGGTCACAGAATGTAATCTTTACCATAAAGCAGCAAGAAAACCAGCCCAAAACTTATACCTAAAAAAACAAACAGCCCAAAACAGCAAAAATCTGAGAGGATCACGGTAAGTAGAGAAAAAGAATAGGCAGAGACTGTAACGTTATCCCTCGTATCTCTCTATTCTTCCTTTTCTTGCAGTTAGGGATTCGGTAAGAAAACCATGGGTTGTGCAAGGTCAGGTTTCTAAGTTTATGTCCTCGTGACATTCGATTCTCAATCCTAGAAATGATCACACAATCAGAAATGGTAAATTTACCAAATCCACAAAGAGGTTATCACACTGTGCCTCACACATACAGGAAGAATATGGCTGGTTGTGATTTGTGAGACCTCACTGGAGAGAAAATAAATTGTTAGAGATTGAGAGTTTCGTGTTCATACGTGCTTTTGCTTCATCGTTTCTGATGTTAACTCCTTGCAACTCTTTTGAAGGAAAAGAGAGATGAGAACATAGGCATAGTGTCTCCATCTCCGTGTTTCAATTCCTCAAAGCAACGAGATTGGTTTCAGAATTTATTCTGAAACCGATTATCAGAGTAGGTTCCTAGCTTTTGGAACCAGGAACTGACCTTTTCAAGTCTATTCCAGGATCGACCCAGAAACCGGCCAGTTTTTTACTTTTTTTTTATCTGTCATATTTTTTATTTGATTGTTCAAATGGTTTATATAAGCAAATCTCATTTAAACAATGAGAACTTAACGTAAAAGAGGGGGCAGAACATAGGCATTACATGATGACGAAGTGAAGCATGTTTTGACAATATCGAACAAATTTGGATGAAAATTGTAACAATGTTGGACCATTTCTGCATATTCCTTTAAAAGGGGTGTCCCCAGCACATAAAGCTTTTTGGCCACGTGACGGTTGGTTCCAAGACACGCATGTTATTGATGTCAATCAATTAATGGGATTCTGCTTCCTTCTGCAAGTGTGTAGGGTAAGCACAAGTCGGGCTTCATTTCGATGCTCAGCAAAGAGGTTGAGAAGATATAGAAGACCGCAGAAAGTGTTGATTTTTGGCCTGCGAGATGACCGGATTTTATCCATGACAAATGTTGCTGATGGATCTTCCTCACGGTTGTGAGAAGTGAGATGACCAGAGAACTAGAAAAGATATATAAGTTTGAGATAACTGAGGGTTTGTTTTGAACAGGTTTAAGGTTTGATCTCCAATAGAATCGACCAATGTAGTGGATAGAACAAGAAACCAAATCGGTTCTTGTGTGATTACTCAACCCTAGTCGGCACCTTCCTCTTCTTTGTCCTCTCCATGCTTTACATGCAAGTCACACTACGAGGAGTGCATACCTGCTCTCCAGGCTGTTGATAGCAGAAAAAGTGTCAAAAAAGTTATAAACTTGTTGTATTTGTGTCAATTTAATCCTAAACCTTTCATTGGTGTCTATTTAGTACTAAATATTTTGATTTAATGTCAAATCAACCCTAAACATTTTGATGTAGTGTCAATTAAGTTATTTCAACGAATTTTAGTTGGATTTTGTTGACATGAATGACAGTTGGCTTACTTGGCACAGCCAACACTAACATGGACAACTTTTAATATTTTAATATTTTTTTCTTTTTTTATCTTTTTTTATTTCCTTTATTTCTTTTTTTTTTCCTCTCTTTCTTTTGATTTTCTCCTTCCCTTCCTTCTTCCTCTAGGCAATTGCTGATCGACGATCAACCAGAGACAAGGGCCCTCACTAGTGAGGTTAGGCCTCGCCCATGGCTGGTGAGTCTTGACCCTTGCTAGCCCCAAGAGAGGCCACCCTCTTGACCTCTGGCAAGCTCGACAAACGTTGGACGAGGCTCGACAAATGTTGGACAAGGCACGACTTCGCAGTCACTAGTGAGGGCAAACCTCACTAGTGGCAAGGAATGCTTGCCGGCCCTCACCTCTAGCTGATTGCAAACCGATGGCCGGCTAGAGGAAGAAGGAAAGGGAAAAATAAAGGAAAGAGGGGAAAAAAAAATGAGACTGCAAAAAAGTGTTGATTTTTGTCTTGCAAATTGACCGGAGTTTATCCATTACAAATGTTGCTGATGGATCTTCCTCAAGGTTGTGAGAAGTGAGAAGACTAGAGAACTAGAAAAGATATCTAAGTATGAGATAATTGAGGGTTTGTTTTGAACTAGTTTATGATCTGATCCCCAGTAGAATTGACCAATTCTGTGCATAGAACAAGAAACCAAACCGGTCCTTGTGTGATGACTCAATCTGTGACATCCTGAAATTCGACCCCGTTTCGATAAAGTGAAATGGGCATTTCGTCGGCGTGCCTATGGCCTTTTTCTCTGAGCTGATCACTCATGAGTTAACTAACCTATTGGGTAAAGCCGTTAAGGGATGTATCGGCTGTAAAATCCCTAAAAACTACCTAATTGGTTGGATTGAGCTAAAATCACGTCTGATCGATTTTTAACCATGAAATTGAACTCGATTTCAGGAATCGAATTTTAGGCGCGTCATAATTCTTATTTTTAGGATCCTGTCTCATCGCTCGTCAATTTATTGACGGGTCCGAAATTTCAATAAAGAAATTATCGGAAGAATAATTTGAAGTCCAAAAGGAAATTTGAAAGGCAAAGGAAAAGAGAAAAAATTAAGTATTCCCTTTTTCTCTTTTTCCTTTTTCCCTCTCTCTCTCTCTCCCCCTCTCTTTTCTTTTCTTTCTTTTCTTTCCTTTTTCTCTCTTTTCTTTCTCTCTCCTCTCCCCTTTCCCTCGTGCGAATTGCCCCACCGTCCACCCTCTCTCTTTCTTTTCCTTTGACTAGTCAATACTCATCCCCTTTCTCTCTTTTCTCTCTCTCTCTCTTCTCCCTCCTCTCTCTTCTTTCTTCCCCTACACGACCGAACCAGCTCCTTTCTTCCCCTTCTTTTCTTCGCATGCAAACCAGGAGCTCGGAGATCGCAGCTCGCCGAGGACCGCTCGCCGTTCGTCCCACCGCCGCGCAGCCGCACCGCCGCCCGCGCCCTCGCGCCCGCCGCCGTCCGCGCACGCTCAGGCCGCGCAATCCAGCCGACCCAGCTGCTGTTCGCTTCTGTTCCAGCTCCGTCCAGCCATCTCCGGCCACCTCCGGCCACCGCCAACCTCGCCGGACCACCCCCGCGACCCCCTCGCCCTCCGCCGGCCTTCCCTCGCCACCCTAGCCGCCAGAGCTGCCCCGATCAGCCGCGACCAGCATACCCACGAAGTGGGTTTCAGCCACTTCGGGCCTGCTTTTGGGCCGTTTCCCGGCCCCGGATCCGCGAGTCGCTTTGGGAACAATCGTTCCTCGCGTCGCCGCCGTCGGATTGATCCGATTTGCGCGCGATTTGGTGAGTAATCTCACTAATCCAGGATTAGTGGCTAATTATGCTTTAAGCTGGTTTAGATTTAATTAATTATGTTTAGGTTGTTAGATTAGATTTAATTAGCAATTATTAGTCAATTGTGATGTGATTTAAATAAATTGATTGCGCAATTAGCAAGTAGACGTGGTCTACTATTTATTGGAAGCATCTCGGGAATTTTCCGACCCCTAATTGAGCTTCAATTTGGCGATTCGGGTCTAAGTGAGATTTTTGGCATTTAAATATTAATTTTGGGAATTAAATTAAATAATTATTTATTTTCCGAAAATTCAAGGGAGATGGTCTGGAACCGGAAAATTATGCTGATGACCGTGGTGAAGTCCGTTTATTTAATCGGACTTTATTTTAAGCTAAATTGAATTTTTAATATTAATTAATTTTTGAAATTAATTAATTATTTATTTATTTCCTGAAAATTCAACTGGGATGGCCCGTGACCGGAAAATTATGCTAATGACTGTGGTGAAGTCCGTTTATTTAATTGGACCTTATTTTGAGTTAAACGGAATTTTTAATATTAAATAATAATTTAATTTTCGAAATTAATAAATTAATTATTTATTTTCGGAAATTAAGATTTTGATATCCGACGACCGAAATCTTGTGCTGATCGTCGTGGCGCAGTCCGTTTATTTATTTGAGCTCCACGTTGTATGGAATTGAATAAATTGTGATATTTTAGGGATTTACCCTAATTGATTGGAATTGATTGAGATTGAATTGGTCAAGTGTGTTATTTAGCATTTATAATGCTTTGTTGAGTTGATTTAATTAATTGATTGAGAAATCGTTGGGTATTGGTTATCACCAGAAAGGAAGCATGTGGGCTCGGTGAATCGGAATATTACCTGGAAAATGCACGTGAGTTTAGTGGTTAATCATAGTGAATTGTTTATGTTGGCTCTGTGATCAGTGTATCACCTTGGCGAAAAAGACGCCCAAGAGCATATTGAATTGTTTATGTTGGCTCTGTGATCAGTGTATCACCTTGGCGAAAAAGACGCCCAAGAGCATATTGAATTGTTTATGTTGGCTCTGTGATCAGTGTATCACCTTGGCGAAAAAGACGCCCAAGAGCATATTGAATTGTTTATGTTGGCTCTGTGATCAGTGTATCACCTTGGCGAAAAAGACGCCCGAGAGCATAGTGAATTGTTTATGTTGGCTCTGTGATGAATATATCACCTTGGCGAAAAAGACGCCCGAGAGCATAGTGAATTGTTTATGTCGGCTCTGTGATGAATACATCACCTTGGCGAAAAAGACGCCCGAGAGCATAGTAAAGTGTTAATTGGTACGTCACCTTGGCGAAAAGACGCTCGAGAGCATTCATCCGGCTCGTGTGAGTACCCGAATGAAGATTTTAAAGTATGGTGTTGATGTGACCGAGAGGTGGTCCGAATGACATGTAATCGACTAGATCGATTGATCATTGCTTTGATATGATGTTGTGAATTGATTGATTGAATGGGAATGACCTTGAGTGGTCTTGCTGAAATGTGAAATCGACTAAGTCGATTTGATCGATGCTTCGATTAGTGATATGATTGCTTGGGTGTCTATTATGAATTGTACTGACTTGCAGGTGGGATCTGAGGCCAAGGTAAGTCCTCTGCCCTGTGCGTGTTTAGGCAGCCTTTAGTATAGTAGTTTACTAATCGGGCTTAGTGGGGTAGAACTCGCTGAGACGTAGTCTCATCCCGTTTAGGGAAAACCATTTCGGGACCCCGCGAAGAGCGAGGAGGAGGAATCCGAGGAGGAGAACTCGGAGGTGAGATCTGAAGAAAATGATTTTTGAAAGAAGAAGACAATTCTGAGAGGGGCCTTGAGTTCGGCCCAGTTCGTCTAAGTTTGTGTCTTCTTTTGAAATCTCCGTTTTGATGTTAATAGTTATGAAGTGATTTGTGGTTTGTATAAAAGTTTGGTTATAAATTTCAATATGAAAAATATGGCCCTACTTTTCTATCCCATCGTTTTATTTTCTGGGGATTTTAACTGCTTCCGCATGTGCTTAATAATTGAAAGGGTCGGCGATACATTGTCCTGGGATATCGCATATTAAAATCGACCAAGGTAGAAGGATGTGTGCGTGCCCGAGGATCGGGGCATGACACAATCCTAGTCGGCACCTTCCTCTTCTCCGTCCTCTTCGTGCTTTACATGCAAGTCACACTACAAGGAGTGCATACATGCTCTCCGAGCTCTTTGACAGGCTCTCACCCAAAGGAAAAAAGCTCATAAAAGTCATAAACCTATTATATCTGTGTCAATTTAATCCTAAACCTTTCATTGGTGTCAATTTAATACCAAACATTTTGATTTCGTGTCAATTCAACCCTAAGCATTTTGATGCAGTGTCAATTCAGTCTTTTCAATTGATTTTAGCCAAATTTTGCTGACATGGATGACGGTTGGCTTACTTGGCACGACCAACATTAACATGGACAACTTTTAATATTTTTTACTTTTTTATCTTTTTTTATCTTTTTTATTTCCTTTATTTCTTTTTTTTTCCCCCTTTCTTTTGACTTTCTCCTTCCCTTCCTTCTTCTTTTAGCCAATCACCAGTCGACGACAGGCCAAAGACAAGGACCCTCACTAGTGAGGTCAAGCCTTGTCCATGGGTAGCAAGTCTTGAATCTCACTAGCCCTACATGAGGCCACCCTCACAACCTCTAGCAAGCTCACTAGATGTTGGGCGAGGCACAACCTCACCGTCACTGGTGAGGGCAAGCCTTGCTAGTGGCTAGTGACGCTCGCCAGCCCTCGCCTCTGGTCGATCACAAACCGACGACCAGCTAGAGGAAGAAGGAAATGGGAAAATAAAGGAAAGAGGGGAAAAAAAAGGAAAAAAATGATTAAAGGAAATAAATAAATCAATCAATCAAAAAAATTAAATTATTATTAAAAATTTGTCCATGATAGTGTCAATGTGCCATGTAAGCTAAATGACATTCATGTCAGAAAAATTTGGCCAAAATTAGTCAAAATGACTTAATTGTGTTGACACCTAAATTTTATCATCTTATTTAGGACTTAATTACATACAAAATTGAGAATTAGTCGCTAAAAAAAGAAAGGAAAAAAAAAGGAAGAAAAAGAAGAAAGAAAGAAAAGTATATGAAATTCATTAAAAGGTATTGTGTTTTCATTATTTCACCGCACATTGAATGGTCTTTTCTTAATTTCTTCCAAAAAAATTGTCATAAAAAAGTAAATATTTTAAAATTATCAAAAGAAATTGATCATTAAAAATAAAAAATAAAATAAAAAGAGAGAAGAAAATCGAATGGGGCCGGTCCACCTCTTTTCTTCCTTCTAATTCTTCTTTTTTTGTGCAGATTGGCCTAGCTCCTTTCATTTCAGCCCAGCCCATGCGTGAGTCTTCTTCCTCCCCTCACGCCAACCACGCTCCAGAAGAAGAAGAGAAAAGATAAACGTACAAGCCAGGAGCGAGGTAGAGGATCGCGAGGGCAGAGGACGGCGCAATCCCCAGGGTCAGAGATCAAGCGGCCGCGACAAGCTAGCGGTGGTAGAAGCCATGCGCGCCTGTCGTTGGCCGGGCTTAAAAGGAAGAGAGCAAAGAGAAAAGGCGGGGTTCTGGGGTTCAAGTGAAGGACAGAGGGTCGAAGAGATATCCAAAAGGGAGTTCGAGCGAAAGTGCTGAAATTTATCCCCGGCTGAGCGTCGTCCAGCCGTCCTCGATGCAAACCGGTGCAATGGAGATCGCGGTTCCCCCCTTTCCCCCCTTCTTCCACATCCTCCGACGTTGGTTTTGGCCGAGAGGGACCAACAAGAGCGTGAGCCCAAGAAAGTGATCTGCTGTCATCGGTGGTTCGTTACTAAGCCGCCATCTGCTGCAGTAGCCCCACCGAACCGAACCAAGTAGGTTTTCTCGGGTCATGTATGCTCCTTTTTGTAGGGCGTCGGACCAAAGCCCGTGGACGACCCGTTCGCATGAGCTTTGATCCCTCCGACCCCCCGTAGGTCTTTATCCAAGTCTGTGTGTTTTTGGTCATTTTTCGAGAATCCTGATCCCATTTCGAGTCCCGGTTGAGTCGGAAATCTAAACATTCGGTAATGCTCGTAGACTATTTGTATAAATGTAAGCCCACATAACTATTTTTGAATCTTTGTTTATCATAGGCGTCCGTCATTGCTAGACGTGTTTTGTTGTTGTTCTACACACTTTTGTTTCGTTTATTCCAAGTTTACATTGTCATGGTTAGGACTTATGGCCATATGTTGTGATTTGGGCTTATTTTTTTGTAGGTTGTGTCTCGTCTTCCTTCCTGTCTCTGTTTAGTTGAGAGAGTGGGTGTCGGCTCGGCGGTGGCCCGAGTGCGGGCGGTGTCGATGCGAGTGACGAAAGATAGTGAGGCTCATTTAAAATGGCGCTGTTTTGATCGACGAGTTTCGATGAAAGAGGGTGTAGGAGAGAAAGGGGCTTCGGCGTGCAGAGGTCGCAGGAAGAAGAAGACCGGAGAAGGGTAAGAAGAAAACAAAAGTAAAAGCAAAAAAAAAGGGTGCAGCAAAAAGTTAAAAAAAGAAAAAGAAAAAGAAATAAGGAAAAGATAACAGAAGTTGGCTTCGGGAATGAGGAGTGCAGAAGAGAAAGAAGCAGAAAAAGACAAAAAGATATATATATATATATATATATATATATATATATATATATTTATTTATTTATTTAAAAAAATATTTTTTTATCCAACCTGGGTCGGACCTGGGCTCGGATCAGATCAGCGGGCCGGATTGGGTTTACCTGATCCGAACCCGTTTTCCTGAGTATAATAAAATTAAATATTTAAAATATATTAAAAATTCATTTTTTAAATTAAAAATTTCGAAAAATAATAAAAATTCAAAAAAATTTCGGAAAATTCAAAAACTCAGAAAAGAAAACATTAAAAAGTTCGATCTTTTTTCAAGAAAAAAAAATTAAAAAAATTTCAAAAATCCAGATTTTTTGGAAAATTTGAAAATTCCTCTTTTTAAAAATAGAAAAATAAAAAAATATTTAAAAAAATTTAAATTTCCTCAAAAAGGTTGGAATTAATCTTTGGAGTGATTTTCTCCTAAAAATAAGAAACATTTCAATTTGAAATTAACCTTTAGGGCTTTACCTTAGGGTTTCAAATGTCCTTAGGGAATTTGAATGCACAATATTGATATGTTGATTTTGACTTTTCTTTAGTCTAGTTAGATTAATATGTCTTCCTTAATATTAAATTTTTGATATCCCATGATGTGCATTTAATGCTTTATTTGATTGTCGATTATTATGTTGATGACTGTGTACCTGATCAAGTCACGTGTTAGCGGATATGCCTAAAATCAATCCAAGTTGTATGACAAAAACATTTTTTTTAAATGAATAATATTATATACCGAAATGGCATTAATTGATTAATTAGTGTAATCAAGTCCCCGAGCATAGATTCTCTGGTTGCGTAGGAAATGAGGTATACTCTCATGCTTCACTTGATTTCTAATTGACCCCAATAGGCTAATAGTGACTCTTTATTACAAATTCTTATGAACACCTCAACATCGTGCGAGGTATGGGTTTGGGAGAACCCGTGCCTAATCATGGACTGTAAACCTATCTTTAGGCAATATCCCTAAATCTATCTCCTCCCCCAAGGGTAGGTCACGACAAATTGGTACCAAATCAAAAGATTTAAAATTAAATTGATACCAATGCAATAAATTTAAGATTATTTCGACCCTTTTCCCCTCAACCAACCATATTTACGTCGTTCTTCCTGAGCCCAAGCTCCAATGGAGGCTCATGAGGTCGAACATGGCAGCTCTTGCTATCAAGGCCAGCGTTGCTCTCCAAAATGTGGCAAAACAAGGTGGGTACCACAAAAAGGGGAAGACCTAAAAGTCTCCTGACTTGGAGGTGCGCTTCAATGACCGAGCTCACGAAGATGACGATTAGGGTCCGTGTGGAAGATGCAGAGATTATCTACGAAGATCAAATTGTTTAGGACGAAGTCTAGCACATTTTGTTAAAGCTTCAAAGATGGCTTCCACTTCTTAATAAACAGTCTCATATCTTCTTGATAAGAAACTAACGGTGTGGAAAAATTAACTGTAGACCAATTTAACCAATCGCTTGTTCCATTTGGTTGAATTTAATCCAATAGTCTACATTGTAGCATTAAAATATGATGATCTGAATTAACCGGATGGACTTCCTTGACCACATAGAATTCATTGTAAAGATGAGAATAACTCGAGAGAAAATTTTGGTGCCATGCCTGAAGACCATTATAACTTCAATCAGTGAAGTACAATTTTAAACCTTAAGAAGAGCATTGAGATAATTCCAACCCCAGCTTTTGATCGTCACATTAAGCCATGTCTTCAAAAGTTCCTTGAGTAATATCATATTCCACACCATGAGTAATGAGATAAGAAACTAGAAACAACTATGGCGTTCAAGATTAAAATTTACCTAATAGAATGAGACATTGTAAAATAAGTCACATTATCCTTCTCTTTCTGTATATGTGGATTCTCATCTTTTGTAGTTGACTTGAAACAAAGTTTCTTGAATGAAAGCCTCCAAATCACCCGAAGGTTGGACGAACCATCAGCCACTTCGGCAACTATGCTGCTTGCCATTATGCCTGTAAAATAGCAACCACCAAAGGAGCATACCCAAAGCATGAGACACCAACAGTAGCAGATTTTGTCATCATCAGAGACTATCTTGAAGAAAAAGGATGATTCTTTAGAAGCTTTTGCTTGGAAAACAATATTTCCAGGTAAGGAAACATGATCACATAAGATAGGATAAGGTAGGATTAGAAATCCTTCCCATATCCTCCGAATTAAGAAAAAAAAATCATTTCTTATGTTTGGTGCAATTCAAGATAGAATTCAAAATCTTTGAAGATCTCACTTGCTCAAAGAGGTGATACTTTCCAAAACTAGGGCAATATTTTGTTGACGTAATCTCACATGGCCGAGGCTAGCAACATTTTGAGCGGTCACCGTTTTCGCTGGAGCTCCACCTCCTTTGAAATCTTTCAATTGTCAGCACAAAGAGTCTCAGATTTAAGTAGAGGACCGGATTGGACGTCGAAGCATCATGGGAAAATCGGGTGACCATCGTTTAGGACCGACATACAAACACCCAAAACTTTGTACAATTCGATTTTTTTCTTCTCCTTTTTCACAAACGACTTTTCGGTGTCGATCCATCGATTTCATCATTCATTGGCGATGGCCGATTCAGTTCAACGGTCATCAGAGGATAATCGACAAACCAAATGGGCTAGACAGCATTGATGATCAGCATTTATCGAAGACAATGACAACTGCACGGTGGTTGGGAGTGATAGGCTGTCATGGCGGTGTTCCTTGCACGGTGGCTGGCGAAACCAGACTCCACCACTCCATCACTGGAAGTAAATTGTTATGTTTTTTTATTTATTAAAATAAATTATCCAATCCAGATTTATCTCACCCCTAGCCTAGATTTCTTATCCAGCATGTTATCCTATCCAACTTTAAATCTAGACTACCAAATGCAACCTTTATGCTCTATATTCAAGTTAGCCTATGTGGAGTACACATGCCCTCTCCAAGCCGATGACAAGCTCTCGCCCAACCATATCTATTTCTTTCTCCCGGGGCCCAAGCTCCAACAGTGGATCGTCAGACGCGGCGGCTCTTGCTGTTGAGGCCAGCGTTGCTCTCCAAATGGTGGCGAAGCAAGGTGGGGACCACCGGCGGAGGAAGACCTAAATCTCTCCCGTCTTGGAGGTGCACTTTGACGACGTAGCTTACGGAGATGACGACGATGTCAACTATGGGAGCAAAGCGTTCGAGCTCAGGAAGAGCTTCGCCCTCGATGGGAAGGCAGTTCGTGGCACGATACTTTTCCAATTACGGTCCGTGAGGAAGATGCAGAGATTATCCATACAGATTTGTTTGTTTAGAATGAAGTTGAGCACGTTTTACGAAAGCTTCAAAGATGGCTTCTACTTTATAAATTTTTAAGTTTTTTTTTTCAACTTTTAAATTTTAAAACTTGCATTATCTGGTTGAGTCCATCATTAACTTGTGACCAGTTTATTTTCCACATAAAAAAATAGAAAACCAAAAAAAAAAAAAAAGTTTTTTGGTAAAATATTTTCTTGCAAATAAACACATAACTGTGTGGATATTACTAATAGACCGATTTAAACAATTGCCCGTTCCATTTATTTGAACCTTTACTAATGGTCTACATCGCATCATTAGAATATGACAATCTGGATTAACTAGACGGACTTCCTCAACCAGATAGAATTCATCATAAAAATAAGATAATTCAGTCATGAAAGACTAATCTTTGGTGAAAGGCATTCCATTAGTTACGAGCGAAACAGACTTTATTGAGTTCCCAACCATAAGACTCAACAGTTACACTTAACTTATTTGGAGTAGACTTATAATTTGCCCACCCTCCCCCCACAATGGATTTGGTCCCGTTAACAAGATCTTCATAATGAAAAATAAGGGGAAAAAGTAGGGTTTTCTCAGAAGGCGTTGAACCATGGAAGGATAGGAGTAGGAATGGTCTCTATTGCTTCCCACATGCATCATGAAGGATCATGTCCAAAGCATCATGCAGGGAGCGGGTGTACAACTCAGAATCTATGAACTCTTGCTCAGCTCGCACAACTACTCTCAAATTTCCTGCATAGCTGATCATCGTTACTTGGAGAGTCTGCAAAAAGAAAACACAAAGAAAGTATTTCATGTATTCGTTACATCATTAAAGCATAGAAGAAAGTCACTCACGATTCAGACTAGTGAGAATGTGTTGTGGTAAACAAGAAAAACCAATTTCTCGAATTCAAAATTCTGTCGACTCTGAAAGATCGCATAGGAGCGCAGCTGTTGCATAAAATGTAACACAGAGGTCATTGGACACTTATATTTCCCGAATTTCATAATCTATATCATTATTTTCGGAAGATGATGCATGTAACAACTACGATACAAAGGCCTACTACCAATAAAGCACAGGTAATTTTGTGCTCTTAGGTAAATCAAACAATAATTACATAAATACCTCGGGTGTGCCGGTGACAGTGAAATACATGCCCTTAATAGGATGATTAGCCAGGGCCAATTTCTCCATTGGCCCTATAACATTGGAGATGATCATGCTCGAGTTTCTCATTGTCCTGTTAATGTGCCTCGCTACTGCCTGCATTTTTGTTAATGATAATATCAATAACGAGTAATGCTAAATACACTTATAACCAATTTACAAAATATATGACAAACCACAAGACATTATACAACGAGAGCGTGCCACGTTCAATACCTATTAAAAGCCTATCACATCACGTAACATATAAATTTTTAAATCAGACATAAAATACTTATCATTTCTGATAAGTTAATCATCGCGACGTGTACATACCTCTGGGTTTCTGCATTTCTTCATCATTTCTAACAGCTTCCCTGTGAGAACTACACCAAAGGAGCTCCGTTTCCTCTTGATCGCCTCATGAGCTTTGTGGACAAACTTCAAAGGATTAGAGAACTCAGAATCGCTCGGTTTCACTTTCGGTATAGGTACATGCAAGAATGCAAAATTGTTTCCCCACAGTGATTTGGAATTAGGCCGGACCATGTCTCTCACTGACTTGTAATCTCGCAAATTTCTTGTATTCAGCAACATTAGTGCTGTGGATTTGGTGCTCAGGTTTGAGTTTGGGCTCCCTCTTTGTATGTACAATCGAGTTGCCAAGAAGATTACCCCCATAATGACGTCATTGATGGTCTGTTATAAAGAGAAAATTCAAGTGAAAAGGACCAAGGATACATTAGAATTTTTCCCTTGAAGTCGTTGCATAATTGATTGATTCGAAGCCCTAGGATTATTAATCAACTTTTGTATAGTAAAATAGTAGATATGCCAACAGTTCCAACTTGAACTTAGTTCAAGAAATAATGTTGCATTTGTATGTCGAATGCTCTAAAGATCTTGACTCCCGTCCACTAATGTAATGTTGATATATTTCTCCGTCAAATGTGTTACTCATGCTTGTTGAATGTGAATAAAGTCCAAGAAAGATTTAACGTTGGATCAAGAAAAATCCCTTTATTGTATTAATTGTCATGGATAATGCAAGTAAATGCTCAATATGGCGAATTAATGTTGAAAGAGACATAATTAAAGCTGAAAAATGTAAGTGAACTAATCGAGCTGATAAAATAAAAAGTAAAAAAATTCTGCTCGGTGGGTTTGTTTAATAAAAATCAATGGTGCACCTAGACATATATATATATATATATATATATATATATATATATATATATATATATCATGTAGAGAAAGGCAAAATTATCTTTGGATGAAGAAATTAACTAGTTTTCTGTAACTTAGCATCTATATATCTGAAAAAGAAACCATTTTCTAGCTCAATTGTCTTTCTGTTTCAAGGATGTAACGTTGTGCGGGTGGTTAGGAAAATCGTCACGCACGTTAAATAAACAAAAATATTATGCGCATTAGATGCGTAAATTCATGTCATTTTCCTCAGTTAGAGTTGTACACCCTGAGTACTAGCTTCATAATAATTGACAGACTAATATAATAAATGCCTAAAATAAATATCACCTAAACTGCATATATTTTGTGAATACGTTAGAAAACACATACTTTTGAGCTCGTTATGTGAAGGCGGCCATTATAATGCAAAAGATTAGAGACGTAAAAGGTACCTCAGAAAGTAAAATGCTAAAAGAATAAGTATTGCGTGTGCGATGCAAGAAGCTAGACTTAGTATTGTCTTCGAAGTGATATTAGTTACCACTCGAAGGCGAGACTTGATCTCTTTGATGCGATCTAATGAGAACGAGATCGTTGACAATGAAAATGGCCGAAAGCTCTCCAACCCACACCGAATCGGCGACAAATCATCTTTGAAGCAAGTGCTTTTCAAGACGCTTTCACCAAAATCTCTTACGGTGTTGACAAGTGGCAAAAAACATCCGCTAACCACCTTCGGAAATCCGATGCTTCTGTCGTCATTATTGGCTAAGCTGAATTTATTGACCGAGGGAAAGGTTACTGGAAGAGAAGGATCGTCAGCTCTTTGAAGGCAAGACAAGAGAGTGCCCACAAGAGAATAGCCATCACCGAGTGCATGGTGAAGCTTGAAAATTAGGGTTTCTTGTGCTTCACTGGTTGGACACTTGATAATATGTATTTCCCACAATGGTTGACCTTGTGGAAATGGTTGCTTTGCTATTTGTGAAATGTAACTTTTAAGGAAACTGTCATTCTCGGATGGAGATGACGAGCCCTTTGGAGAGGAAAAACTGGGGACGCGCACATGGTTTTCCACCTTCACTTCCACCTTCTTCCATTTTCTTGATCCCTTCTTTCCCATCACCTATCCAAGACAAAAGAAAAAAAAATAATATATGTGCAGTGAATTGGGGTTTATTCATTCAAGATATATGACCAACCACACATTCACGTTATAAACACTAATTACTCATATATCAATCCTACCAATGGTGAATATTTATGCATAGGGTACACACATACGTACCATGATAGAAGAGAAGCGAGGGTTTGTTGGGAGGAAAACATCTTTGATCAGCGCCCTAACTTGGGATTCATCAATCGGAATTTCTAATTCCAATATACCAAGAACAGAAACCGACATCACCTTGCTGTTAAAGTACTGTCCTATAGGGCTCACTGGCTCAAGGCCTTCATCCTCTTGTATCAACTCCATTGGACAGGACTTGCAATAATCCCAATCTAAGCGTAACAGGTTGAGAATATATAGAGAAGTCTGTGAAAGAATCGTATATCATTGGCATACAAACGTATATATGTGTGTGGGTGTGCGTGCGTGTCTGTAGATTTTATATTTCTGACCATCCATGTGACTTCTCGTACCGAATTGTCGGTGAATATACGGATTAGGTGGGATAATAAAGTGTTCTTGCAACATGTAGGTAGCTACACTTGGGACGTCATCCGCTGGAAAAACTCATAAGACAGATTTTCTAACGATCTAGTTTAATCCACGTTGACCAAAATTTGTATTCAAACGGGTAGCCATTTAGAATTAAATCGTTAATTACGAATCAGTTGATACTACATCTCCCATCGGATGTGAGACTTGGGGGTGTGACACTTTTTTCCAAACACTTGAGGCTCTTCAATCGTCTGATTTGCTACGGCGCACACGTTTGCGCAAGACAAAACATGTGTTAAGATTGATGGGAGCAAATGCCTGACTAACTTTTTGAATTATAAAAAAATGTTTTGTTAGTGAGTGGCCTTGTGGAACTTATCAAACATGCAAAGAAGAAATTCCATTTTTAAATTATTGATAGTGTATATCATGAGAACGGTCAATGCATTGAAGATTGCAATATTTTTTATTTAGTTGTTTAATCAGTGTTGTGAATAGCACTCTTCAACAAAATCATTATGCTGATAATCACTTGTTCACAGAATGTAATCTTGCCATAAAGCAGCAAGAGAACCACCCCATGACAGCAAAAATCTGAGAGTATCACGGTAAGAAGAGGGAAAAAGAAAAAGCAAAGCCCTCTTATCTCTCCCTTCTTCCTTTTCTTGCAATTAGGGATTCAGTAAGAAAACCATGGCTTGCGCAAGGTCAGGTTTCTAAGTTTATGTCCTCATGCCATTCCATTCTCAATCCTAGAAATGATCACACTATCAGAAATGGTAAATTTACCAAATCCAAGGTTATCAAACTCCTCTCTTTCTCTCTACCTCACACATACATGAAGGATATGGCTGGTTGTGGGGGAAAAGACACCTGGAGTGCCAAAACTTGGTGCAAGGGGACTCTTGAGTGCCAAAAATTCAGAAATGTACATTTAAGTGCCAAAATCAAAGTAAAATGATCAATTAAGTGTCAATAGCGAGAAAATTTGGCAAAATACTGATGCGGTGGTTTTCTAGCAAGACAAGTGCGAAATGACATCGTTTTGCACACGACAAATTATATAAGCCAAAAACAAGGTTGTTTTGTCTCGGGTTTGAATTTTAATAGAAATATTAACTAAATTAAATTTAAAACTAAAATTATAATAATAATAATAAAATTTAAAAAATGGGGGAGGAGATGCAGGATGACAAAGGCTATTCAAGCCCTCGTTGTTGTCGCCACCGTCCTATCATTGCTGGGAATGGTCAGTGATGGTGGGAGGAGGGTTGGCCGAGGTCTCCAGGCCTTGGCCAACCAGTGGCGAGGGGATGGTAGCCCTTGACCCAGCTAGGGAGGGTTGGCGAACCTTGCCATTGCCGCGACCTTGGCCCTAGATTTGGGCAGGGGCTTGCAACCCTTCGCCACCGATCGGCCCAGGTTGCTTTCTTGGCGACGGTGGGGCAGCGGTGGCAAGGGCTTGCACAAGCCTCATCGTCCTGCAACTCCGCCCCTTTTTTTAAATTTAATCTTTAATTTAATTTAATTAATATTTATAATAAAATTCAAATAAAAGGCTTCTTTGCTGACTTAGCTCTTCGTCAAGCCACATAGGATTTCCAATCAAGGTCACTGGACATGGAACTTAAGTGCCAATTTTTCAAAGAAAATGACACTTATGTGTATCTTTCGTAACTTTTGACACTTGAGTATCTCCCATGCCAAATTTTGGCACTCCGTGTATTTTTTTTCCTGTTGATTGTGATTAATGAGACATCACTGGAGAGGGAAAAATTGTTAGAGATTGAGAGTTTCATGTTCATATGTGCTGTTGCTTCATCATTTCTGATGTTAACTCCTTGCTACTCTTTTGAAGGAAAAGAGAGGTGAGAAGATAGGCATAGCGTCCCCACCTCTGTGTTTTGAGTCCTTCAAGCAGAAACCTATCTATAAGAGCTGGTTCCCAGTTTTTGGAACAGGTAACTGACCTTTCCAAGCCTGTTCCAGTATCGACCTATAAACTAGCCTGTTTTTTTCTTTTTCTTTTTCTTTTTTCCTTTTTTCCTTTCTGTTTCATTTTTTTATTTAATTGCTCAAATAATTTATATAAGCAAATGTCATTCAAGCAATTAAAATTTAACATAAAGAAGTGGCAGAAGAAAGGCATTACAAGACGACAAAGTTAGGCATGTCTTGAGAATATTGAACAAATTTGGATGAAAATTGCAGCAATGTTTGACCATTTCTGTATATTCAAGTAAAAGGGGGTGTCCCCAGCACGCTAGGCTTGTTGCCACGTGAGGGTTGGTTGCAAGGCACGTATGGGAACGATGTCGATCAACTAATAGTATTCTGCTTCCTTTCGCAAGCGTGTAGAGTAAGCCCAAGTCGTGCTTCAGGCCGATGCTTAGTAAAGAGAGCAAGAAGATATAGAACACCGCAGAAAAGTGTTGATTTTGGTCTGCAATTTGACGGGAGTTCATCAGTGACAAATGTTGCTGATAGATCTTCTTCAACAGTTGTGAGAAGTGAGAAAACCAAGAACTAGAAAGAAATATGTCTGAGATAATTTAGGGTTGGTTTTGAAGCAGTTTAAAATTGGTGTCCGGTTCAGCGCATAAAATCAAAAATCGAATTGATCCTTGTGTGAATTAGCCAAGTAATACCAGTCTGGTTTTGGTTCCCAGGTTGAACCGGCCTGATTGCTCAATCCTAGTCCTCTCCTTCCTCTTCTTGTGCTCTTCATGCTTTATATGCAAGTTACACTACGAGGACTGCATACCTGTTCTCCGGGCCAATGACGAGCTCCTACCCAACCAGTTCTATTTCGTTCTCCCCAAGCCCAAGCTTTAGCAGCGGCTCACGGCGTCAGACATGGCAGCTCTGGCTGTCAAGGCCAGCCTCGCACTGCAAAAGGTCGCGAAGCAAGGTGGGGACCACAGATGGAGGAATACCTAGATCTCTCCATCTTTGAGGTGCACTTCGGCGGCAGAGCTCGCAGAGATGATGGCAATGTCTGATACAAGAGCGAAGAGTTCAACATCTAGAAGAGCTTCGCCATCAATGGAAAGGCGGTCGGCCACATGAGCCTTCTTCGATTAGGGTCCGAGAGGAAGATGCAGATCATCTACGATGATTTGTCGTTTAGGATGAAGTTGAGCACTTCCTATGAAATCCAAAGATGGTTTCTACTATTAGATTAGGAAGTCTTTTTTCTTATTTTTAAACTTGAATTTTCGGATTGACTCGTGACCAGTTTATTTTCCCAAACCAAGAAAAAGATAACGAAAAAATGTTTTTCAGTAAAAAAATTTCCTACAAACCAATAGAGTTTTCACATCTTCATAAGAAACCACAGAATAATGTAGAAAACTACCTGTAAATTGGTTTTATCAGTTGTCTATTCCATTTATTTTATTGTCTTCATTGTCTATTCCGGATTAAGCGGAATTCATCATAAATATAAGAATAACTCAGTCACGAAAAATCAAAGAGATAAGATCTGGAGCCAAATTAATAGGATTAGGTGCTCAAGCAACATGAAATAGAGAGTAAGAGTAAGAAAGAAAAATCGAGACACAAGGTTTATGTTCACCCTTAAACTAGATCTACATCCAGTAGATGATTTCATTATAATTAGCAACTCGCTCCTCTTTGTTATAACGCTCAATCAAAAGAGAAAGAAATTATATATATCAAATAGCTATTCATAGGCCCAAGTTCAAACAACCTATAAAAGATGGCTCAAACTATAAAAGTCTGCTGGTGGTTATGGCAATGGAGAGTATAAACTACCCCTCAACACATACTCAAAAAATCATCATAACTTCAAACAAACAAGGTACCAAGTTTAAACAACCAGAAAAGTAGTGAGATAACTCCAGCCCCAACGTTCGCTCGTCACGTTCATAAGCCATGTTTTATAAAATTCCCCAAATAATGTTCCACAACATGAGTAATGAGATAAGAAACTAGAATACGGCGTCCAAGATTAAAATTCGCTGAACGGAATCAGACATTTGTAGGATAAGGCCCATCATCCTTCCCTTTCTATAGATGTGGATTTTCAGCTTTTGTCATTCCTAGAGACAATCTTGAATCAAAAGGATGATTTTTTCCAAAGGTTTTGCCCGGAAAACAGTATTTGCATGTACGGAAAACTTGATCACATAAGTCAAAAAAGCGGTAACACTAGTTATTCTCGTACGCCATATTAACGAGGTAACAAGTATGCTTCAATATTTAAAAAAAAGAAATCATTTGATTCCATCTAAAGGCATAATTCGCAAGAAAAAAAGGTATCAAAGCTCAAGCAGTGTCCACGTAACTTCAATAAACTTAGGGGATTCTGCCAATAAATACCGCTTCCATTTTCTACACAATAAACATTGTCACGCCCCGATTCTTGGGCACGCACACATCCTTCTCTTGGTCGATTTTAATATGCAATATCCCAAGACTATATATCGCCGACCCTTTCATTTTTTTAAGCACATGCGGAAGCAATTATAAATCTCCATACAATAAAACAATGGGATAGAAAAGCAGGCTATATTTTTCATATTGAAATTTACAACCAAATCTTTATACATGGCATTAGACAGAGCACTTCACAAACTATTCGCAACTTTAGAGTCTCACTCTATCTACACATATACAAAAAGGTTCACAAAGAGATGGGATTTCAATCCTCGTTTAAGTCATACTCGGGATCATCCGGATCCTCTTCTGATTCCTCTTCACTCAGATCATTCTCTTCCTCAATTTCACCTCAGAGTTCTCCTTCACAAAATCCTCCTCTTCAGCTCCTCGTCGGGATCCTGAAATGTTTTCCCCAAACTGGGATGAGACTACGTCTCGGCGAGTTCTACCCCACTAAGCCCGATTAGTAAACTATTATACTATAGGCTGCCTAAACATTCACAGGGCAGAGGACTTACCTTGGCCTCAGATTCCACCTGCATATTAGCATAGTTCACAATAGGCACCTAAGTAATCACATCACAGATCGAAGCATTGATCAAATCGACCTAGTCGATTATATTCCAACAAGACCACTCACGGTCATTTCCAATCAGTCAATCAATTCACAACATCAACTCAAAGCAATGATCAATTGACCTAGTTGTCACGCCCCGATCCTCAGGCATGCACACATCCGTCTCACTTGGTCGATTTTATAATGCGATATCACAGGACAATGTATCGTTGACCTTTTCATTTTTAAGCACATGCGGAAGCAGTTAAAATCCCCAGACAATAAAACGATGGGATAGAAAAGCAGGGCCATATTTTTCATATTGAAATTTATAACCAAACTTTTGTACATGACATCAATTAGAAAACTTCATAACTATTCACATCAATTGGAGTTCACAAAAGAAGATGGAATCTCAATCCCTTCAGGTCATACTCAAAATCTCTCTCGGTATTATCTTCTTCTTCCAAAAATCCTTCTACTCAGGTTTCACCTCCGAGTTCTCCTTCTTAGATTCCTCCTCAGCTCCTCAACGAGGTCCTGAAATGTTTTTCCCCAAACTGAGATGAGACTATGTCTCAGCGAGTTCTACCCCACTAAGCCCGATTAGTAAACCATTATACTAAAGGCTGCCTAAACACGCATAGGTCAGAAGACGTACCTTAGCATCAAATCCCACCTGCAAGTCAGTACAATTCACAATAGGCACTCAAGCAATCATATCACCGATCAAAGCATCGATCAAATCGACCTAGTCGATTACAAGCCAACAAGACCACTCACGGTCATTCCCATTCAGTCAATCAATTCACAACATCAAATGAAAACAATGATCAATCGACCTCGTCGATTACATATCAACCTAACCATTTCCCGATCATTCAAGCTATTGCTATTCAGAGTCCCACTTGACAACATTCAATATTTAATGGCTTTACGGTCCCACTCGACCACTTTCAATATTCAATGGCTTTACGGTCCCACTTGACCACTTTCAAAATTCAATGGCTTTACGGTCTCACTCGACCACTTTCGATATTCAATGGCTTTACGGTCCCACTCGACCACTTTAGATATTCAATGGCTTTACGGTCTCACTCGACCACTTTAGATATTCAATGGCTTTATGGTCCCACTCGACCACTTTAGATATTCAATGGCTTTACAGTCCCACTCGACCACTTTAGATATTCAATGGCTTTACGGTCCCACTCGACCACTTGCTCTTTAAAATGTCATTTTGAATCAGCAAGCCCACGTGCATTCTCCAAGACGATGCATCAAGTCACCGAGCCCACGTGTCTCTTCAAGATGCCAAATGTACTCATTGAGACCACGTGCATTCTCCGAGGTAATGCATCAAATTACCGAGCCCACGTGTCTCTTTCAAGATACCACACTTAATCACCGAGCCACACACATTCTCCAAGGCGACATACTTCATCACCGAGCCATGTGCATTCTTCGAGGTGATATAATTAATCATCAAGCCCCGTGCCTTTCATGATGATTCATCCCATTTCTAAAGTAATTATCCACAATTAAATCAATTTAACACAATTAAAGCTCAATTAAATAAACGGACTGTGCCACAATGATCAGCACAAGATTTCGATCATCGGCCATCTCAAATTTAATTTCAGAAAAATGAATAATTAATTAATTAATTTCGAAAATTAATTATTAAATATTAAAAATTATGTTTAGCTCAAAATAAGGTCCAATTAAATAAACGGACTTCACCACGGTCATCAGCATAATTTTCCGGTCACGGGCCATCTCAGTTGAATTTTCAGGAAATAAATAATTAATTAATTAATTTCGAAAATTAAATAATTAATATTAAAAATTCAATTTAGCTCAAAATAAAGCCCGATTAAATAAATGGACTTCACCACAGTCATCCGCATAATATTCCGGTTCCAGACCATCTCCCTTGAATTTTCGGAAAATAAATAATTATTTAATTTAATTCCGAAAATTAATATTTAAATGCCCAAAAATCTCACTTAGGCCCGAATCGCCAAATTGAAGTCCAATTAGGGGTCAGAAAATTCCCAAGATGCTTCCAATAAATAGTAGACCACATCAACTTGCTAATTGCGCAATCAATTTATCTAAATCGCATCACAATTGACTAATAATTACTAATTTATTCTAATCTAACAACCAAAACATAATTAATTAAAAATAAACCAACCTTAAGCATAATTAGCCAACCAATCCGGGATTAGTGAGATTACTCACCAAATCGCGCGCAAATCGGATCAATCCGACGGGGGCGACGCGAGGAACAATTCTTCCTAAAACACGGCTCGGGTTCGGGGCCCGGAAATAGCCCAAAGCGGGCCCGAAGCCGCTGGAAACCCACTCCGTGGGTTGCTGTTCTTGGCTAGCCGGAGCTAGCTCAGCGGCCAAAACAGCAAGGCGGGGCCGGCGAAGAATGAGGGGAACGCCGGGGAGGTCTGGTGGGGCCGAACGGTGGCCGGAGGCGGCCGGACGGGGGCTAAACAGAGCTAAGCAAAGGCCAAACGGGGCTGAACGGCGTACGGCAAGGACGGCGAGCATGGGTGGGAGGCGGCGGAGCGCGCGGCATGCGCGGGCAAGCGTCGTGGGCGTGCGGTGGGACGGCGGCGAGCGGTTTCGACGAGCTGCGATCGTGCGGCTTCCTCCTCTGCTCCTGGTTCGGTTCGTTCAAAGAAGAAAGAAGAAGAAGAAGAAGAAGAAGAGAGAGAGAGAGAGAGAGAGAGAGAGAGAGAGGGAGGGAGGATAAGTGTTTGAAAAGTCAAAGAATAAAAGCAAAGTGCGAGCCAGCCAAGCATTCGGCTGGTGGCGGGTTTTTCACGCACGAGAGAAAAGAAAAGAGAGAGAGAAGAGAGAAAAGAAGAGAGAGAAAAAGAAAGGAAAAAAGGAATAATTCTATTCTAATTTTTTTTCTCTTTCCATTTTCCTTTTTAATTTATTCCGGTCTTCGATTTTTCCTCCGATAATTTCTTTCTTGAAATTTCGGGCTCGTTAATAATTTGACGAGCGATGAGACAGTCCTAAAAATTGAATTGTGACACGCTCGAATATTCAATTCCCGAAACCAAATCAAATTCCATGATTAAAATCGACCAGACGTGATTTAGTCCAATCCAACCAATTAGGTAGCTTTTAGGGATTTTACCGCGGATATATGCCTTAACGGCTTCACCTAATAGGTTAGTTAACTCGTGAGTGATCAGCTCAGAGAAAAAGGACCATAGGCGCGCGGACGATATGCACATTTCATTTTATCGAAATGAAGTCGAATTTCAGGATGTCACACTAGTCGATTACATGTCAGCCGGACCATCTTTAGGTCATTCCAGTCATTGCTATACAGTCTCAACTGATAAAACCAATCACCAAGCCACATGCATTCTCTGAGGTGATAGGACCGATCATCGAGCCACGATACACATGACCAAATTTCCAAATGACATGCCAAGTCATCAGGTCAGCATACATCTTACATACTCACTTTCATTTCCACGATTTCCAGTATGATTGGTAGTCTACCACAATACCTTTATCACTGGCAACCGATACTCGATACACAGAAATACGGCCACGCAGGCACAATCTACACCACACAGGCATGATCAACTATCGTCACACAGGCATGATCAACTATCGGCACACAGGCATGATCAATTATCGCCACACAAGCATGATCAACTATCGCTACACAGGCATGATCAATTATCGTCACACAGGCATGATCATCTATTGCCACACAGGCATAATCAATATTCAACAATTTACGTTCATTCTCTAAGGCATCCTACATGCCAAAGTGATGTAATAATCGCCGAGCTACATCACACAGCATTTCTTCACACAGCATTTCTTTTCATCTTTTATCATCATTTGATAAAATATCGTGCATTAGTACACGATTGGCCTTAGCCAAAATATAATGATTTCGATTTCACAATTCCCACCATTATTAGCAACCACCAAAACGCTTTTGGTGCTGTCAACCGACACCCAGTTATTTTCTAATTAATTATCCAAATTAATTAACCCAGGAAAATAATCTTGTAATCACAATTAATTCACTTCAGCACAAAATAAAGCTTAATTAAATAAATGGACTGCGCCACGATGATCAGCACGAAATTTCAGTCGTCGGCCATCAAATTCTGAATTTCCGAAAATTAATTAATTAATTAATTAATTAATTTCGAAAATTAATTAATAATTATTAAAAATTCCATTTAGCTCAAAATAAAGCCAATTTAAATAAACGGGCTGCACCACGATCATCCTGTCACTGGCCATCTCAACTTTAATTTCCGAAAAATAAATAATTAAATAATTAATTTCGAAAATCAAACAATTAACATTAAAAATTCAATTGAGCTCAAAATAAAGCCCGATTAAATAAACATACTTCACCATGGTCATCAGCATAATATTCCGGTCACTAACCACCCCACTAGAATTTTCAGAAAATAATTAATTAATTAATTTAATTCCGAAAAATAATATTTAAATACCAAAAATTCCACTTAGGCCCGAATTGCCAAATTGAAGCCCGATTAGGGGTCGGAAAAATTCCGAGACACTTCCAATAAATAGTAGACCACGTCTACTTGCTAATTACTCAATCAATTTATCTAAATCGTATCACAATTGACTAATTGCTAATTTATTCTAATCTAACAACCTAAACATAATTAATTAACACTAAACCAACCTTAAGCATAATTAGCCAACTAATCCGGGATTAGTGAGATTACTCACCAAATCGCGCGCAAATCGGATCAATCCAACGGGGGCGACGCGAGGAACGATTCTTCCCAAAGCACGGCTCGGGTTTGGAGCTCGTAAACGGCCCAAAACGGCCTTGAACCAGCTGGAAACCCACTCCGTGGGTTGCTGGTTAGCTGCGAAACAGGGGAAAACAGATATGGTTAGGGGCAGAGAAGGGTTCGGGAGAGTGGGCGGAGCTCCGAAGAGGGCTGGTGGAGGTCCGACGGCTTCAAACGGTGGCCGGAGGTGGCCGGATCGAGCTGGACAGAGGCCGAACAGGGCTGGGTCGCGCAGGGGAGAGACGGCCGCAAGCAACGGGCGCGGGGCGAAGCGCGCGGCGGCGAGCGGTGCGCGCACTGGCGCAAGTGCAAGCGTGCGATGTGGCGGCGGGACGAGCGGCGACGGAGTAGACAGCGAGCTGCAGCTTCTGGTTCGGCGTTTCCATAAAGAAGAGAGAAGGAGAAGAAGAAAGAGGGGGGGTTCGGTCACGTGCAGGAGGAAGAAGAAAGAGAAGAGAGAGATAAGGATTGACCGGTCAAAGAAAAAGAGAGAGAGAGAGAGAGAGAGAGAGAGAGAGAGAGAAGTCGGTGGGGGGTGGGGGGGGAATCGCACGAAGGGGGAGGGAAAGGGGAGAGGAGAGAGAGAGAGAGAGAAAAAAAAAGGAAAAAGAGAAGGGAGAGAGAAAAAATAAAAGAAAGAATAATACTATTCTCATTTTTCTTTTCTATTTTCTTTCGGTCTTCAATTTTTCCTCCGATAATTTCTTTCTTGAAATTTCAGACTCAACAATAAATTTGACGAACGATGAGACGAGATCCAAAAATTTGAATTGTGACACGCTTGAATATTCGATTCCCGAAACCAAACCAAATTTCATGATTAAAATCAACCGGATGTGATTTAGTCCAATCCAACAAATTATGTAGCTTTTAGGGATTTTACCACGGATATATCCCTTAACGGCTTCACCTAATAGGTTAGTTAACTCGTGAGTGATCAACTCAGAGAAAAAGGACCATAGGCACGTCGACGAAATGCACATTTTATTTTATCGAAACGGGGTCGAATTTCAAGATGTCACAAACATTATCTCCAAAAAAATGAAGTAAAAAAGAAAAAAGAAAAACTGTCAATTCACAAAGGCGACTTTAGTCAAGGTGTTCAACTCAAGGGATTCTGCCAATAAGTCCCAATTCTACCTTCTACATAATAAACATTAACTCCAAAACCTAAAAAACAAAACGAACCTTTCAATCCATAAAGGCAGCTTTAGTAGAGGTGCTCAATCCTCCAAGAGTTACCATCTTCTCTACTAGAGGTAGAAAATCTCCGTGTTCCCCCTCCAACGCCAAAGCTTATTGATTGAGGGAAAGGTTGCTGTAAGAGAAGGACCATCAGCTCTTTGAAGGCAAGACAAGAGAGAACCCACAAGAGAATAGCCAAAGGGCATGATGAAGCTTGAAAATTTGGGTTCCTTATGCATCACTAGTTGGACACCTTTTAAACAAATTTTGCAACAAGACAACTTCTGAAATGGCCAGATTTTACTAATGCACAATTCTACACCAATAAATAAGAGTAAGAGATAAAGAATTGCACACTCAAGATTATAGTGGTTCAACTTTTGCAAGCCTACATCCACTCTCCCACACTACAACCTATTGGCTGGAATCCACAAGAAAAACCAATCAAATGTTACAAGTTCTAAGCTTTGGGCATTCAATTTTGTGTGAACAACTCCTCACACTCATAGCCTCTAAAATATTTACACATTATCACTCAGCAAAGGCAAATGTATAAGATCACAAAACACTCTTCAAACTTTGGGAATAAAACCTTCAATTCTCATGAATGCTAATTATATCCCTTCAACTTCGAAATCTCCTCTTATACTCCTCTTAGTCCAAGCTAACTGTTGGACATATCTCTAGAATGATCATCCAACCAATCTACCCATTGGTCCTAGATCTGGTTAAGAAGATCTAATTGCCTCTGGATCACTGAGGGTAAAGCTTCCCATATGTTTAGTTGCCCATACGGCAGTTAGGGCTTCCAAACTTTGAGTGTTTATGAATGGAAAGAATGTTTCGCCTCCAATAAGAAATTCTAGGAATGTTGAACTCCGATAGATATTAGGAAGAATTTTCTTTTAAAATTTTTAATAAAAATGGCAAGGAATCCAACCAATCACCACTAACTGTTGCATGGGTGTATTTGACTCTTTCCTAGCCATTTGTCATAATATGTAATGAAGGAAGAATAAACCACAACTTTAATTTTGATTGATATCGTCTAACTTTATTCCATCAAACTTTCCACCTAAAAATATTTTTTGCCAGAAATAAAATCTCTAGGTTTTATCAATCATCAAAATCACTTAGGGAATGTTTTCTCAACAATCTCCCGTTTTTTTATGATGACAAAACTTGCACGAGCAGAACTTTTAAGGAGATAAAAAAAAAATTGTGAAATTAAAATAGCTCTTTAATAAAGCCAATTTTGAAATGAGGCGCAGTCAAACTATAAGAATATCTACATCAAAAGAATTTTAGCGAAACTCTTATAGCTAATGCTCTAAATTTAAAGATAAGGGATAAGAACAATTTAACCAATCCCCTTAACTTTTGCGATGCTTAGAGTCTTTAGAGAACCTACAGTAAATGTGCTAGTGTAGTAAAGTTTGCAATCTTAGTTCTATCGGTCTACCTTCTCCCCATTTTTGTCACCAATCAAAAAGATACTAATTAAAGCATAATATTATAAGCAAACCAAAGTACAAAGGTTAGTTCAACAAAAAACAATCCACAATCATCACAAACCAAACGACAAAATAATCCAAATTTCGAGAAGTAATGCAATCATAGAAAATTATTTGGAGGAGGATGGTTGGTTTGGGTCAAGGTTTGGAATGGGACCTGGAGATGGAATTGGAGCAAGAGATGGAACTCTATGTTCTAGAGGTAGTTGAACAAGAATATAGTACGGCATATTTTCCAAAGTACGCTTTATGCTTGTCGTTCTAGTGTCTAGTGCTTCAACCTGAGTTCAAAGGAAGAAATTTAAGTTCTTCAAATCTCTCTGCATCTTAACCTTATGCTGCATCATTCTAAGTAGAGTCCTTTAGAAACATACTGTCTTTAGTTCTATCAATGACAGGAATTCTTGAGGGGTCAGTTTTTATCCTAAGTTTCATCACCATATTGATGTCGTCCTACCTCTGTCTAGTAGCTTCAGACTTTCCCTCGACATTTGCAAGTCATTTCCCTTTATCTTGCACAATTGGGTCAAAAGAATAAGTAGGATCAGCAATTTGCTCACCAATAATGCTAGGAATTTTAGTAGGGATAGAAGGTAATTTAGTTGCAAAGGCATCTTTCATAGTAGGTTTTGGAGCCAGAGGAGTATTCACATGAATTTCTTGAGTAATTGGAAGATCAGGAAGAACTCTCATCATTTCATCAGGTATTTTTGGATCTTCTTGAATACATCAGCACTATCAATGGCTCCTCTATCAACAGTAGCTTCTTGATCAGCATCATTAGGATCTTCTACATGATCTAATTCCATAAGAATGTTTCCAAGCAAAGGTTCCATAGGATCTTATGTATGATCATGCTCCCCCTAAATAAGTGCTTCCACATGGGAAAAGTTAGCTTCAGTAGCACCTACATTTGATACCGAGTCCTGCTCACTAGCAATGATTTGATTATGAGCAAGTTCTTGATGCTCGGTGATGTCCTAATCCCTAGTAGGTTCTTAATGCTTAGCACTAATATTAGCACTCTCCTAATCCTTAATCAAATCAACATCTACCATACTTGCTTGATTATCTATTGTTCTAAGTTGATCTTCAGTATCCTCTTGTTATTGTTCTTCAGCAATGACTTCATTTGTCTAATCAGCGATTGTCCCTATTCATGTTGTAAATGCTAGTACGAGCACCTAGAGGGGGTGAATAGGTGCAAAAACAAACTTTTGAGAAGTATAATGTAAAACTTTACTTTTAACCTGAGTCTGTTTAACAGTAGGCTTTAAAATAGAAACGAGACTTTAACAATTAAATAAAATTATGAGTGAAGTAAAAGATTTTAGGGAAGAGAATAAGAACACGAGGTTTACAGTGATTCAGCTTAATCCAAGCCTACGTCCACTGTCACGCCCCGATCCTCGTGCACGCACACATCCGTCTCTCTTGGTCGATTTTATAATGCGATATCCCGGGATAATGTATCGCCGACCCTTTCATTTTTAAGCACATGCGGAAGCGTTAAAATCCCCGAGACAATAAAACGATGGGATAGAAAAGCGGGGCCATATTTTTCATATTGAAATTTATAACCAAACTTTTATACAAACCATAAATCATTTCATAACTATTCACATCAAAATGGAGATCTCAAAAGAAGACAGAAACTTAGACGAACTAGGCCGTACTCAAGGCCCCTCTCAGAATTGTCTTCTTCTTCCAAAAATCCTTCTCCTCAGATCTCACCTCCGAGTTCTCCTTCTCAAATTCCTCCTCCTTAGCTCTTCAGCGGGGTCCTGAAATGGTTTTCCCCAAACTAGGATGAGACTACGTCTCAGCGAATTCTACCCCACTAAGCCCAATTAGTAAACCATTATACTAAAGGCTGCCTAAACACGCACAGAGCAGAGGACTTACCTTAGCCTCTGATCCCACCTGCAAGTCAGTACAATTCACAATAGGCACCCATTTACTTCAAACAAATTGAACCAGTCGATTAGATGTCATACAATTCAATCCCCACTGTGGGATATTTAAAAGCTAGGCCACGTGCATTCTCCAGGACGACCTTCCAAGTCTCCGAGCCACGTGCCTAAAACCTCAGACCCACGTGCATTCTCTAAGGCGACCTCTTCGCCAAGGTGGTACATCAAGCCAACGAGCCACGTGTCCTTTTTACGATGCCCGGGCCCACGTGCATTCTCTAAGGTACTCGCTTACCAAAGTGACGCATCAGATCACCGAGCCACGTGCCCTTTTAGATGCCATTCCGAATACTGGACCCACGTGCATTCTCTAAGGTACTCTCTTACCAAAGTGACGCATCAGATCACCGAGCCACGTGTCCTTTTAGATGCCTGGGCCCACGTGCATTCTCTTAGGTGCTATCTCACCAAAGTGATGCATCAGTTCACCGAGCCACGTGCCCTTTTAGATGCCAAACTCTGTCACCGAGCCACGTGCATTCTCCAGGACGACATACCGAGTCTCCGAGCCACGTGCATTCTCTCAGGCGACCTTTTCGCCAAGGTGACATAATCAACCACTGAATTCACGTGCATTCTCCAAGTGGCATTCCAATTCACCGAGCCCACGTATCCTCTTTCAAGTGGTTACCAATTTACTTTCAATATCGACAACCAATGCCAATGATTTCTCAATCAAATAATTAAATCAACTCAACAAAGCATTATAAATACTAAATAACATACTTGGCCATTTACCAATCAACAATTCAATCTCAATCAATTCCAATCAATTTAGGGTAAATCCCTAAAATATCACAATTTATTCAATTCCATACAACGTGGAGCTCAAATGAATAAATGGACTGCGCCACGACGATCAGCACGAGATTTCGGTCATCGGCCATCAAAATCTTAATTTCCGAAAATAACTAATTTATTAATTAATTTCAAAATTTAATTATTAATTACTAAAGATTCAATTTAGCTCAAAATAAAGCCCGATTAAATAAACGGACTTCACCACGGTCATCAGCATAATTTTCAAATTCCAGGCCATCTTAGTTGAATTTTCGGAAAATAAATAATTATTTAATTTAATTCCGAAAAATTATTATTTAAATACTAAAAAAATCCACTTAGGCCCGAGCTGGTTCTGGTTCGAGCTTGTGGTTCGCTTGCTCGATCGTGCGAAGTAGAAGAAGAAGAAGAAGAAGAAGAAGAAGAAGAAGAAGAAGAAGAGAGAGAGAGAGAGAGAGAGAGAGAGAGAGAGAGAGAGAGAAGATAAGGGTGGACCGGTCAAAGGAAAAAAACAGAGAGAAAGAGAATGGGCGGTGGGGGCAATTCGCACGAGGGGGAGGGGAGAGGAGAGAGGAGAGAGAAAGAAAAGAGAGGAGAGAGAGGAAAAAGAAAAAAGGAAATGTATAATTCTTTATTTCAATTTTCCTTTTCTCTTTTCCTTTTCCTTTCAATTTTCTTTTTGGTCTTCAAATTTTCTTCCGATAATTTATTTATTGAAATTTCAGACTCGTTAATAAATTGACGAGCGATGAGACAGGATCCAAAAAATAAGAATTATGACGCGCTTAAAATTCGATTCCCGAAATCGAGTTCAATTTCGTGGTTAAAAATCGATCAGACGTGATTTTAGCTCAATCCAACCAATTAGGTAGCTTTTAGGGATTTTACAGCTGATACATCCCTTAACGGCTTCACCCAATAGATTAGTTAACTCGTGAGTGATCAGCTCAGAGAAAAAGGGCCATAGGCACGTCGACGAAATGCCCATTTCACTTTATCGAAACAGGGTCAAATTTCAAGATGCCACAACTCTTCCTCTCTAATAAAAATTTCGTCCTCGAAATTTAAACCATTATACTTTGTTCAAAAAGGCGGGGGTATAACTGTCTCATCGATTCTTCAGTCTCCCAAGTCGCTCCTTCGGTGCCGTGGTGTTGTCAGACCACTTTGACCAATGGGATGGTCTTTGTACGCAGAACTTGCTCTTTACGATCGACAATCTGGACTGGGCTTTCAACGTATGACACACGGTCATCCACGTCCAATTCCTCGAAATTGAGCACGTGGGTCGAGTCAGGCTCATACTTTCTTAACATCGACACGTGAAAGACGTCATGCACTTGCGCCAATCTTGGTAGCAACGCAAGACGATACGCTAGGTTTCCGATTCTTTCAAGAATCTCAAACGGACCTATGTACCTCGGACTCAGCTTGCCTTTCTTACCAAAGGGCAAAGTTCCCCTCATTGGTGACACTTTCAGAAAAACGTGATTACCAACTTGGAATTCCAAAGACCTTCGACACTTGTCTGCATAACTCTTCTGCCTGCTCTACGCTGTCTTCAATCTGTCTCTAATCACTGCCACGGCATCTACCGATTGCTGAACCAACTCTAGGCCTGTTATCTTCCTTTCTCTGACTTCATCCCAACACACTGAAGTTCTGCATGCTCTGTCATACAACGCTTCAAATGGAGCCATCTTGATGCTCTGCTGATAACTATTGTTGTAGGCGAATTCCACTAGATGAAGTTGATCCTCCCAACTTCCTTTGAAGTCTATTACACATGCTCTCAGCATATCTTCAAGAGTCTAAATTGTCCTTTCTGACTGGCCATCCGTCTGAGGATGATATGCCGTATTGTACTGAAGCTTTATGCCCAAAGCACTCTGCAAGCTCTTCCAAAAAGCAGCAGTAAATCTCGGGTCTCTATCGGATGTTATCATAACTGGCACTCCATGCATACGAACCACCTGACGCACATACAGGTCTGCGTGTCTATCCAGACTCAGGTCCTTTCAAACTGCAATGAAGTGAGCCGACTTTGTCAGCCTGTCGACTACTACCCAAATCGAATCATTTCCCCTTTGACTCCTTGGTAGTCCAGTCACGAAGTCCATCGTGATATGCTCCCATTTCCACTCTGGGATCGCGAGAGGTTGCAGAAATCCTCCCGGCTTGCAATGTTGGGCTTTTACTTACTGACAAGTCAAACACTTGGCCACATGTTTGGTGATGTCCACCTTCATACCTGACCACCAATAGTGTTGACGCAAATTCTGATACATTTTAGTGCTTCCAGGATGAACACTGTAATTGCTACGATGTGCTTCAGATAAAATTTCTTCTCTAAGCTCTACATCGTTAGGCACAACCAAACGTCCATAAAGCCTCAATACCCCATCATCAGAAACTTGAAAATCATCTTTTCTTTTGTCAGTATCCTCTTGAAGAATTTTCTGTACGTCTGGATCTGTCAGTTGGAGTTGCTTGATTCTGACTTGGACATCCGGCTCAATTCTGAGGGTGGCCATAAAACTTGAGAGGTGGCCTACCTCAAATTTGAATTCCGAATCTCGAGCTCTCTCGATTAAGTTCCACTCCTTAACCAAGATCCGTGCTACTTAAGACTTCCGATTCAATGCATCGGCGACCTTATTCGCCTTTCCCGGGTGATATAGAATATCACAGTCGTAGTCTTTCAGCAATTCCATCCATCGCCGTTATCTCATGTTCAACTCCTTCTGAGAGAACAAATACTTGAGACTCTAATGGTCCGTGAAGATCTGAAACTTTTCCCCACACAAGTAGTGCCTCCAAATCTTAACGCAAATATGATGGCTGCGAGTTCTAAGTCATGCATCGGATAATTCAATTCATGAGGTCTCAACTGCCGAGAAGCGTATGTAACAACTCTGCCATGTTGCATCAGCACGCAACCCAATCCCCTAAATGACGCATCACTATAGATCTCGAATCCTCCAGGACTAGATGGAATCGTCAGCACAGGTGCAATAGTCAGCTTTTCCTTCAGTTCTTGGAAACTACGCTCTCACTTGTCTGTCCATATGAACTTCTCATTTTTCTTTGTGAGCTTTGTCAGAGGTGACGCTATCGATGAAAACCCTTCCACAAACCGTCTGTAATAACCTGCTAACCCCAGAAAACTTCTGATCTCTATCACTGATGTCGGTCTCGGCCACTTGATCACGGCTTCTATCTTGCTCGAGTCGATAGAGATTCCTTCTCCGGAAATCACATGACCTAAGAACGCAACACGAGTCAGCCAAAACTCGCATTTGCTAAACTTAGCATATAGCTGATGTGTTCTTAAGGTCTAAAGCACTAATTTCAGATGATTCTCGTGCTCTTCATTACTTCTCGAATAGACCAGGATATCATCTATGAACACGATTACAAACTGATCTAGATATTCCTTGAACACTCTGTTCATCAAATCCATAAAGGTAGCTAGAGCATTCGTCAATCCGAATGGCATCATTGTGAACTCGTAATGCCCGTACCGGGTACGAAATGCTGACTTAGGAATATCCTCTTTCCAAATCCTCAGCTGATGATATCCTGTCCTCAAATCGATCTTTGAGAATATTGACGCCCCTTGCAATTGATCAAACAAGTCATCTATCCTCGGCAATGGATACTTGTTCTTGATCGTTACCTGATTGAGCTGCCGATAGTCGATGCACAAACGCAACGAACCATCTTTCTTCTTAACAAACAGAACTGGTGCTCCCCAAGGCGATGCACTAGGACGAATAAATCTTTTATCCAGTAACTCTTGCATCTGCACCTTCAGTTCCTTCAACTCAGATAACGCCATTCGGTAAGGTGCCTTTGAGATCGGTTTTGTCCCTGGTCTAGCTCGATTACAAATTCAATCTCTCTTTCTGGCGGTAACCCTGGCAATTCTTTTGGAAAGACATCTGGAAACTCCTGTACCACTGCAATATCTTCCATTTTCAACTCTTTAACTGTCGTATCCACGACAGTCGCTAAGTACCCTCGGCAACCCTTGTCTAACAAACGAGCTGTTTCTGACGACGAGATTAAGGAAATCGAAGGTCCTCCTCGATTCCCGACAAACTCGAAGCTCTTACCCCTTAATGGGTCAAACTGAATCGCCTTGCGATAGCAGTCCATTTTAGCTCGTTGATTGGTGAGCCAGTCCATGCCAATTATCAAATCAAAATCATACATGGCTAGGACTAACAAGTCAATTTTCCCCACTCGCTCACCAATCTCTAACTTGCACCCCGAACATCCCAAAGCAGCAATAACTTTATCTTTTAAGGGTGTAGATATGCAAATCGCCGATTCCAACAATACAGGATTCAATCCTAGCATCTTAACATATTGCTCAGCAATGAAGGAATGGGTTGCTCCCGAATCAAACAAAGCATAAGCAGGTTGGTCGTTGAGCGAGACCGTACCTGTAATCACGCCAGGCGTAGCTTCTGCCTAACCTTGGGTAATCGCATACACAGTGCCCTGAGCTGGAGGTCTCTGTTGTCCTCCTTGCAATGCATTCTGAGGGGCATACCCTCCTATCTGTCTCATCGGTGGCGGCAGCGGCAACTGAGGTTGTCATCTTTGCTTCTTAGGACAAAATCTGGCCATGTGGCCCTGTTGGCCACATTCAAAACATGCACCCGTCCTAACTGGGCACGATGCTATCCCATGTCTTCTTTCACACAAGCGACATGCATCATTTCTAATAGGTCCTGACCTAGTAAATCCACTCTTCTTGCTGGGCGGGCTTTGGAATCTATTTGCAAACATCGGCCTCTTTCCTTGGCGGATGTTGTCTCTATGAGAGCTAAACCTCGATCCAGATGAGGTAGCTTTATCATTCTGATCTTTCTCAATCTTCTGAGCTCTCCGATATATGTCGTTATAAGTCTTCAGATCCAGAAGGACTAAGGCACTTCTCAAATCTTGCCTGAATCCATCTCTGAATCTCCTTGCTCGGTTCATAGGATTCTCGATTAACTCGGGGGCATATCATGAAAGTTCAGCGAACTTCGCCTCATACTCATCAACAGATAAGGAACCCTGGCGAAGACGTTGGAATTCAGCCATCTTCACCTCTCTGGCAGTCTCAGAGAAGAACTTATCATTGAAGGCTTCACAGAAAGTGTTCCAATCCTGAACAGCACCTTCCGGAAAGATCATTTCACGCGTAGTCATCCACCAAGTGTCAGCAACTCCCTCCAGCTGGTAAGTTGCTAACATTACCTTCTCAACCTCGTTGCACATCAGCAGTGCAAACGCTTTCTCGAGCTTCTGAATCCATGAAGAAGCAGCTTCGGGGTCTCCAGACCCAGTAAAAACTGGCGGATTTAACCTTAGGAAATGCTCCACCAACTTATGGATTGGTCTTGCAGCGACCACTATCTCCGGTGGATTCTGAACATTCACGGCGGTTGGAGCAACGGCAGGTGCAACTGCAGGCGCGACAATAGGTGCGACTGCAGGGGCAACTCCGGTGGCGATGACAGCGGCCTGAGCAGCGGCTTGCTGATCCATTCTATTACCCATTGCTTCCAAAACACGCAAGATCCCATCCACCCTGGGATCATTAGGGGCTGCTACCCCGACATCTACGACAAGTGGATTCACTCCACTCGCGCTAGCCTGTGCTGGCGCTCAACCACGTCCGCCTCAGATTCCGACACGAGTCAGAGCTCTACCCCGAATAACGGCCCTACTGGTCCTCTTTGCCGGAGTTCTCAGCTCCTGATCGCTCATGGTGTAGCTTTACTCAACTAACACCTGTTTCCAATTCAACACCGAATTAGAAACAGAGCGATCCAAACAACAACCAATTTTAGCACACAACTAACACAGACATGCACCAGCATGAATTTAAAGGCCTTTCCTACTAACTATCCCATGGTCATCGCTCCTTATTACTCCAATCTTCAACTTCGCTCTGATACCACTTAAACCGGATGTCACGCCCCGATCCTCAGGCACGTACACATCCGTCTCTCTTGGTCGATTTTATAATGCGATATCCTAGGATAATGTATCGCCGACCCTTTCATTTTTAAGCACATGCGGAAGCAGTTAAAATCCCCAGACAATAAAACGATGGGATAGAAAAGCAGGGCCATATTTTTCATATTGAAATTTATAACCAAAATTTTATACAAACCACAAATCACTTCATAACTATTCACATCAAAATGGAGATCTCAAAAGAAGACAGAAACTTAGACGAACTAGGCCGTACTCAAGGCCCCTCTCAGGATTGTCTTCTTCTTCCAAAAATCCTTCTCCTCAGATCTCACTTCCGAGTTCTCCTTCTCGGACTTCTCCTCCTCAGCTCTTCAGCGGGGTCCTGAAATGGTTTTCCCCAAACTGGGATGAGACTACGTCTCAGCGAGTTCTACCCCACTAAGCCCGATTAGTAAACCACTATACTAAAGGCTGCCTAAACACGCACAGGGCAGAGGACTTACCTTAGCCTCGATCCCACCGCAAGTCAAGTACAATTCACAATAGGCACCCATTTACTTCAAACAAATCGAACCAGTCGATTACATGTCATACAATTCAATCCCCACTGTGGGATATTTAAAAGCTAGGCCATGTGCATTCTCCAGGACGACCTTCCAAGTCTCCGAGCCACGTGCCCAAAACCTCGAACCCACATGCATTCTCTAAGGCGACCTCTTCGCCAAGGTGGTACATCAAGCCACCGAGCCACGTGTCCTTTTTACGATGCCTAGGCCCACGTGCATTCTCTAAGGTACTCGCTTACCAAAGTGACGCATCAGATCACCGAGCCACGTGCCCTTTTAGATGCCATTCCGAATACTGGACCCACGTGCATTCTCTAAGGTACTCTCTTACCAAAGTGACGCATCAGATCACCGAGCCACGTGTCCTTTTAGATGCCTGGGCCCACGTGCATTCTCTTAGGTGCTATCTCACCAAAGTGATGCATCAGTTCACCGAGCCACGTGCCCTTTTAGATGCCAAACTCTGTCACCGAGCCACGTGCATTCTCCAGGACGACATACCGAGTCTCCGAGCCACGTGCATTCTCTCAGGCGACCTTTTCGCCAAGGTGACATATTCAACCACTGAACTCACGTGCATTCTCCAGGTGACATTCCAATTCACCGAGTCCACGTATCCTCTTTCAAGTGGTTACCAATTTACTTTCAATATCGACAACCAATGCCAACGATTTCTCAATCAAATAATTAAATCAACTCAACAAAGTATTATAAATACTAAATAACATACTTGGCCATTTACCAATCAACAATTCAATCTCAATCAATCCCAATCAATTTAGGGTAAATCTCTAAAATATCACAATTTATTCAATTCCATACAACGTGGAGCTCAAATGAATGAACGGACTGCGCCACGACGATCAGCACGAGATTTCCATCGTCGGTCATCAAAATCTTAATTTCCGAAAATAATTAATTTATTAATTAATTTCGAAAATTAATTATTAATTACTAAAAAATCAATTTAGCTCAAAATAAAGCCCGATTAAATCAACGGACTTCACCACGGTCATCAACATAATTTTTTGGTTCCAAGCCATCTCAGTTGAATTTTCGGAAAATAAATATTTATTTAATTTAATTCCGAAAATTATTATTTAAATACTAAAAAAATCCACTTAGGCCCGAAAAGTCTAATTGGAGCCCACCAAGGGTCGGGAAAAATTCCGAGACACTTCCAATAAATAGTAGATCACGTCTACTTGCTAATTACACATTCAATTTATTTAATTCGCATCACAATTGGCTAATAATTGCTAATTTAATATAATCTAACAACCTAAACATAATTAATTAAATCTAAACCAACCTTAAGCATAATTAGCCACTAATCCTAGATTAGTGAGATTACTCACCAAATCGCGCGCAAATCGGATTAATTCGATGGCGGCGACGCGATGAACGATTGTTCCCAAAGCACGGCTCGGGTTCGGGGCCGGAAAACGGCCCAAAACGAGCCCGAAAGAGCTGGATACCCACTTCGTGGGTCTGCTGGACGGACGGATCGGGGCTGCTCCGGCGGCTAGGGTGGCGAGGGGAAGCCGGCGGAGGGCGAGGGGGTCGCGGGGGAGGACCGGCGAGGCTAGGCGGTGGCCGTAGGTGGCCAGACGGTGGCTGGTCGGTGCGAAACAGGGGCGAAACAGGGCTGATTCACGTGGACTGGGCGTGCGCAGACGGCGGGACGGCGGCGGGCGCGCGAGCAAGCGGCTGTCGCGGCGTGCAAGCGGCGGTGCGGCGACGGGACGGGCGGCGACAGCTGAGGGGCGAGCTGGTTCTGGTTCGGGCTTCTGGTTCGCTTGCTCGATCGTGCGAAGGAGAAGAAGAAGAAGAAAGAGAGAGAGAGAGAGAGAGAGAGAGAGAGAGAGAGAGAGAGAGAGAGAGAGAGAGAGAAGATAAGGGTGGACCGGTCAAAGGAAAAAAAAAAGAGAGAAAGAGAATGGGCGGTGGGGGCAATTCGCACGAGGGGGAGGGGAGAGGAGAGAGGAGAGAGAAAGAAAAGAGAGAAAAGAAAGAAAAGAAAAGAGAGGGAGAGAGAGGAAAAAGAAAAAAGGAAATGTATAATTCTTTATTTCAATTTTCCTTTTCTCTTTTCCTTTTCCTTTCAATTTTCTTTTTGGTCTTCAAATTTTCTTCCGATAATTTCTTTATTGAAATTTCGGACTCGTCAATAAATTGACGAGCGATGAGACAGGATCCTAAAAATAAGAATTATGACGCGCTTAAAATTTGATTCCCGAAATCGAGTTCAATTTCGTGGTTAAAAATCGATCAGACGTGATTTTAGCTCAATCCAACCAATTAGGTAGCTTTTAGGGATTTTACAGCTGATACGTCCATTAACGGCTTCACCCAATAGGTTAGTTAACTCATGAGTGATCAACTCAGAGAAAAAGGGCCATAGGCACGTCGACAAAATGCCCATTTCACTTTATCGAAACAGGGTCGAATTTCAGGATGTCACATCCACTTTCCCGCACTGACAGCCCACTGACTAGATTTCACTATGAATCAAAAGATTTATTACAGTATCACATCATTGATTCCACAGTGTAGAGACTACTACACTTCCTCAAGGTCTCACAAATGTATAAACTCTCTTTTGAGTATAAGTTTACGCTCAACAATTGAATTGGCAAAAAACAAGGAGCTTCGCACACACACTCAAATAACTAGAACATCTTCCTTATATACTCCTCCATGCCTTCATAACCGTTGGCACTTTCCAAATGAGCTCTTCCATTCTACCCGTTGGATAGAATCAATTAGGGAGATTTCGAGTTATTTAAGGAATATGACGATAGCCCACCAATCTTGCTCGCCCATACAATCAGAATCCATAAGTAAAACCTTCCAAGTGTGCTTCACCAATCAACGGATCCAAAATACTCGAATTAATTTCAAGACAAATAATAGATTTCGAGATTCTATATCAAGCCGAGAGATCTTCTTTAGTCGATAGAATCAAATCCTTAAAGAAATACTCAATTCTATATAAGTCTTCTTCGACGTTCTAGAAACTGTCAATGAGGGTAGACTTTGAATCTTGAGTCTGGTGGTTCGGCGGTCTTCAGACTTTGACGAAAGAATCTGCAAGTCTTCAAACTAGACTGATAGAAACATTTTGTCAGCTTCAAAACAAATACAAAAGTTTTCTCCAACACATGTCTCTTCTTCAACTTCATTCTCATCATCAATATCATCATGAGTGTCAAGCTGATAGGCATCGATGATGTCATCCAAATCAACTATATCCTCTTCAGATTCCTCCAACATTTCTTCATTGAGCATTTGTAAGAAGGCTCGAGAGCTTTGTCTTTGTTCAACGGTTCGTCTTCTCTTAGTGGGTCAATCAACTGGGTCTAGCACCACTTCATTTACATCCACTTTTAGCAATTTACCTTTTGTATTTTTCCAACCTTATGCAGTATGCCTAAAACTCATTTTTAGTATCATTTGCTCATTTATCTTCAGTGGAGGCAATTGAATCTTGCTCAATTTCCTTGGAATCTCAATGTTCAATTTACAAAAAATCTTCATGATCAGAGATCCATAAGGCAATTGCCCCTCGTTCTTGAAGCTTGTTCTATAAATATACAATATAATAAGATGAGCAATAGAAAACAAGCAACCATTCAAGATGGCCCACATTAGCTTGGCTTCATACCGAGAAATATCAATTGTAGAAGAGTCTTTTAGTCTCAAGCTGTTGTTAATAATCTTGTGAAGAACAATTGGTCTAAAGGGAAACAATCGATGGTACACATGGGACTTGTCATCTCTAGTAAAATCATGAATTCCATAGAGTTGTCTATAGGCAACATCAGGATCAATGTCTATAACTTCAAATTCTGAATACCTAACTCCTAAATTTTTTGCCAAATCCCTTGCTTGAATCAGATATAGCTTATCAAACACCGTAAACTCAAAAGTATCAAATGAGTAAAATGATAGTGTTGAATAGAAATATGCAGTCAGGGCAAGGAATGTAGGATATTCAGTAAGACAAAGATCAGTCAGAAGTTGATCATCAAAAAATTGCTTAAGATGAATACCAGTAGACTCAAAAAAATTGAAATTCATAGTCCTTTCTGTAATTACTCCTATGTTCATCAGAGATCTAAAGTGTTTCTGATGCTTTTTAGATTTAATCAATTTGTCTACATGATTTGCATTAGTCATATATGCAATAACTTTCCTTCTGAAACTAGCGTATAGTTCATCATTATCACCCCTTCACCCATCATTCTCAATCATTTTCTTACTGACGAATGTTTCAGATACTTTCTCATTTCCTTTCCTTGATCTAGCAGTACTCGAATCACTAACACTAGTGGAAGGCATGCTTCTAATGGGATTAACGAATATTAACTCTAATGCCTCTTCACTATTAAAACCATACTTAGCCAACAATCGAGAAATTACATTCTCACTGTCTCATAATGCCTTGAGAATGCCAATCATCGATCTTAACTGAGAAAAGTCTAAAGAAGTTTTCGTACCTTCAATGTAATTAGAAGAACCAAACAGATCGAAAAATTCAGGACTTCCTTTGGCTTTGGATTGCAAGCTTACAAAGCAATTTGATCGTCGTGAACTAGAAGGTCTGGGCTTCGACTTCAACGTAGTTTTTGGTGCCATGATTCCGAAATAGAGGAGGATGCGGGAAGTGTTTTCCAGAGAGTGAGTTCGGGAGTGTGTAGAAGAATGGAGAAGAAAAACAGAATTTTTGCTTTTTATGGAAGATGAAACAAAGAGATTGAAAGGGTTTAAAAGAGATCGATTTTTAGGGGAAAATTGAGAAAAAATGTAAAAGGGTTTTAGAAAAATAAAATAAACAATTTCCGAGACAGATAAAAATATATGGCAATAAATTTAATTAAGGAAGAAATTATACCGATATGTTTCTAAAAATATTCTTACCACCAAAATTTAAAAACATAATAGTGGATCTCGCTTTCAAAGATCTTCTAATGTATCCTGTCTTTAGACACCTAAAGCAAATGGATTAATAATACCATGTTTTTCTCGAATAAAATCAAAAGCCCTTTCGTCAAGAGGTTTGTAAAAATATCAGCCAACTGATTTTTAGAATCAACAAACTGAATGTTTACTTCACCGTTATTGACAAGATCGCATATGAAATAGTTCTTGATTTCTATGTGCTTGGCCTTGGAGTACAAGATTGGATTATTTGTTAGGCCGATGGCACTAGTATCATTGCATCTGATCATTGTATTAGAGTCCATTACTCCATAGTCCTTTGGTTGTTGCTTCATCTAGAGAATTTGGGTGCATCAGCTGCCCAAAGCAACCTACTCAGCTTCAGCGGTTGATAAGGTTACTGTTGATTGCTTTTTGGAGAACCAAGATACAAGCATGTTGCCCAACAACTGACATGTTCTAGACATACTTTTCCCGTCAACCTTACATCCTACAAAATCAGCATCGGAATACCCAAATAACACAAAGTCCGATATCTTAGGATTCTAGAGTCCCAGAGAAGGGTAAGTGTTAATGTACTTGATAGTCCTTTTCACTACCGAAAGATGACTATAGGGTTTGATTGAAATTTAGCACACGTGCACTAAAGAGAATATTAGGTCTTGAAGTAGTAAGATAAATTAGGGAGCTAATCATGCTCCTATAAAGCTTCTAATCAACCTTTTTGCCATTTTCATCTTTGTCGAGCTTTGAGAAGGAAGACATGGGAGTTTCTATTTTTTTCGAATTTTCCATGTGAAATTTCTTCACAAGCTTGTTGGCATATTTTTCTTGGAAAACAAAGGTTCCTTATTCCGTTTGCTTGATTTGCAATCCAAGGAAAAATTTAAATTTTCCTATCAAGCTCATCTCAAACTCATCCTACATCAACTTAGAAAAATTCTTGTAAAGATTTTCATTAGGAAATCCAAATATAATGTCATCGATATAAATTTGCACTAATAAAATTTCCTTATCTTCTCTCTGAATAAATAAAGTAGTATCAACATTACCTTTCTCGAAACCATTCTAAATGATGAAAGTTGTTAACCTTTCATACCAGGCATGAGGGGCTTGTTTCAAATTGTATAGAGCCTTCTTGAGCTTGTAGACGTGATCAGGCTTTTGTGGTTCTTCAAAGCCTGGAGGTTGTTTTATGAACACTTTCTCCTTGATGAATCCATTAAAGATAGTGCTCTTCACATCCATCTAGAAAAGTCTGAAATCAGGAAAACATGCGTAAATAAGTAAAAGTCTTATTGCTTCTAACCTTGTTACTGGCGCATAAGTTTCATCATAGTTGATCCCTTCTTCTTGTGAGTAGCCTTTGGTGACCAATCTTGCTTTATTCCTCGTGACCTTTCCTTGATCATTGAGCTTGTTCCCATATACCCATTTTTTTCCTATCACTAGATGATTTTGTGGTATGGGAACCAATTCCCATACTTCATTTATGTGGAACTGTTGAAGTTCCTCTTACATTGCTTGAATCCATTTTTCATTTGATAGAGCTTCTTCAATACTTTTTTGTTCAAATTCTAAAATAAGTGCCAAAATACTAACGGCATCTTTTTGAGATGATCTTGTTCTAATCTCATCATCAATGTCGCTGATAATTAGATCTTTTGAATGGCTTGACTTGTATTTCCAATTTATGTTGAATCTATCATTAGACGTTGTAGGTTTCTCACTATCTGTCTTTTCTTACTGTCGAGGTTGTTCATCTGGTTTTGAATTCCTAATTTCTTCTTGTGCTTTAATTGTGTCAGATGATTGCTATGATTGATTAGAGTCTTCGTGGATTTGAGAATTTTCATCGAACTTTAATTGATGGATTCCTCTACTATGTGAAATCTCTTATTGTAAACTCTAAAGGCCTTGTTGGTAGTTGAATAATCCAGAAATATATCTTCATCTAATATTTCATCAAACTTACCAAATTGGTCGTTAGCATTTCTTAAAATAAAGTATATACAGCCAAAAACTCAAAAATATGAAATGATAGGTTTCCCACATTTGAAAAGCTCATAGGGATCTTTTCTAAAGAAAGTCTAAGGAAAACTTGATTTATGATGTAACATGTTGAAACGGCTTCTACCCGGAAGTGTGATACAATTTTGCTTTCGATAAGAATGGTTCTTGCCATTTCTTGCAAGGAATTGTTTTTTCCCTCTACCATACCATTCTATTCAAGTGTATATGGAGTTGAAAACGATGCTCAAAACCACTTTCTTCACAAAAATTTTGAAAACTTTGATTTTCAAACTCCCCCCATGATCAATTTTGATGGAAGAAATAGAATAACATTTTTTGTTTTGAATCTTTTTGGCAAATTTTGAAAAATGAGAAAATGCTCCATGCTTGTGTGCAAGGAAGAAAACCGATGTATGCCTTGTATAATCATCAACTATTACCGAGTAGTACCTTTTACCTCCTAGACTTTGTGTTTTTGTAGGTCCGAAGATATCCTTATGAAGAAGCTGCAAAGCTCTGTTAATACTGACATAGTTGATGGGTTTGAAAGAATTCCTTACCTATTTACCTAGTGCACAGATTGAACAAACTTCATATCTTTAAAACTTAAGATCCGATAATCCTCGTACCAATTTCTTTTAGGAGAGTTTCGATATTTACTTGGTGCTTATGTGTCCAAGCTTTTTATGCCAGAGATCTTATTCGTCTTTGATGGAGATCAAACACCGAACTTATCAATAGTTATGTCCAATAGATAGTTATTCCCGTGTCTCCTTCCAATAAACGATTGTTTCAAATCTTTACTTGTGCCTGAGCATTTGTCTTTTTGAAAGTAGATCTTATATCCAGTGTCACACAACCGGTCGATGTTGATGAGATCATAGTTCAGATCTTTGACAAGAGATATATCTCTTATAGTCTAATTTCCAGTTTAACTATTCTTTTGCCAATGATCTTCCTATGTTGTTTCCTCCAAAGGAAACGCTTCCACGATTGAATCTTGAGAATTCAACAAACTTGCTCGAATCACCGGTCATGTGACATCCCGATTTCGACCCACGAGAAATGGCTGTAAATCCAGTATGCCAGTGGCAAGGATAAGTCATGGATCGTTCCAAGATCTGGCCATATGTTGATTATGGATTGATCAAAGGAATAGTCATGGACCAATCCTATGACCACGATCATGGACTCGAGCGTTCGATTGATGGATGACTACCCGATCGTCAGGATTGATCGAGAAATGGTCACGACTAGCATGGATCAATCAACAATCATGGATCGGTCTAAACGGTCATGTGCGCAGTCGTGGGTAATTCTGTTTGATCATGCATTGGTTGTGGATGACCGTGATTCAACTCGATACGACCGTGATTCAACTTGATACGACCATGTGTCGAGCATGAATATGACCAATCTCAAAAAGTCACATGACAATAGGGAGTCAGTTTGGATGAAGCCTACGACTAATCCAGGATTCGATCCAACTAACTGGGGCGATCTAAGGGTTGGTCGTTAAGCCCGCCCTTTAGGCAACCAATTTAGCCGAGAAATGCAACTTTGCCTACAACAACCACACCGAGGAAGGCTTAGCCACGACCTCAAGTGTGTTGAAATGGTCGTTATGGGATGTACCCAAAAAGCCCTTGCCCAGTCCCAGTTGCATTTTCAATGGCCTATTTCTTCATAATTGCCATGTTGCCAAAAAAAAAGACAAATGGAACTCTTTAAGACACCCTAGGTTCTTCAAGGAGGAGGGTGACTCACCATTCTACCTAGATTGTTTTCTAAATTTGGCCATCATTACCAAGGATCCACCTTAAGGATTAAGCAAGGAATCTAGGCCAAATGTTCCAATGAAAATAAGACATCTTGGGCAAATGATAGCTAGCCTATGGCCTTGATGCTAGCTCATCTTTTTAGGATGCCACTAATGCATAATGACTTGTCCCTTTAGTAATGAGCAAAGTGATCTTGTGGCCTAATGGAATGGAGACAAGCAAGGCTTCAATTGATGACACTAGGTCATTAGATCTCCACCTCATGAGAATAGATGTGCCACCTTATATCTTAGGCTTGCCACCTCGATGGCATAGGCATGGCACTCTAAGAAACGTGATTGGACCATTTGGATAGGTAATGATGAGCTCGATGCCTATAAATAAGAGGATCTCCCACTCATTTCCACCACTTTAGCCCACTTTGTCATTCACGCCCACCTTCCTCCTCCATTTCCTTTCTCTCGGCCTTGCATCCTCAACTTCTCAAGATAAACTAAGTTGATCCTCGAGGTTTGCCAAGGTAAGTAAGATTCCTCCTTTTCTTCTAAGAAAGTAAATTCCATCGTTGAGGCTGGTAAGTGCTCACCCGTCAAGCTGTGGGTAGTGTGCAATGTTTTTTATTTGATCTTGCCTGTTATGGGACATAGCCATGTGCTTGAGTCGTGTATGTTCATAATGGAATTGAGGTTCATTCGGATTGAGTTCATCGTGAGACAGAGTCACCCAAGCCATAAAGTCTTGGTTTCCACATAAATAGGATGCTGGGTCCAATTCTCGCTTGGTGCAAGAATTACCCAAGACTGTAAGGTCCTAAATCAACATTGAGGCGTGTCAATTTTATGCCTTGACCAGTAAGGGGATCACCCAAATCCACGAGGTCTTGGTAAGGCACCAAGCATATCGATTTCTATAGTCCAAATGGACACAGGGACTTTGTGTTTGGCGTTGAATTAAACCGCAAGCCAAGGCTCATTCTCGATGCATATGTATTCACATCGAGTCAAAGCTGAGGTCCATCAAGCTTGGGATCGTCACTAAATTGAGGTGTACCCAAGCCTCAAGGTCTTGGATCAGTATTGAGGCATACCGTTTCCGAGCCTTGTTTGGTGTGGGATTGGTGTTAAGTGATTAATTCAAGTTATGGAACAAAGATCATTCCCGACATATTTGCTAGTGAAGTATAAGAAATTCAAGAAACATATGAATGAATGAGGACGCCTTCAAGCCATGCATGTGTCAACTAAGATAAAAGATAAGAATCAGCTTGTATGATGCATTTAGCCATGCACTAAAAGAGGAAAAAGCGTCCGTCATTACATAGCGTTGGCGGCAATGCCTTGTTCATTGAATAGGATGCCTCAGTTGAGCTTAAATGCCCTAGTTGAGCCAAAATGTCTGGGTTTTGAACCTGAAAGCCTCGAGAAGCTAGCTTCAAGAAGTCTTGGTTGAGCCAAGATACCCTGGTCTAGCCAAGAAGCCCAGCAAGAAGTTGGAAGCCCCAGTCTAGCCAGGAGGGCCTAGTCAAGCCAAGACGAAGATAAATGAATTTGCTTGGGTGCCAGTTATGCATAAGCATTAAGTGTTGATATGTTCATTGATAAGCCGAAGGTATGTTAATCGACATCATGTACTGGGTCAAGGCATGGCAAGTAATTTGCTATTGATCTGTAATCGACACTGTTTGCGAGTGTTGTCCCCGTTAGGCTTGGATGATGAGATGCTTTCCTAGTAGAGAACCAGGAATTTTACTCACTGAGTTTTCCCCAAAACTCACTCCCTTATATTTCAGTCTTGTAGACATGGAAGTCTCACATCATTTTTTGAGAGCTAAAGTCACGCTAGAGGAGATAGGATTTCCCCTAGCCTATGTGGAAACTTGTAGTGTGATGTAAAAAGGAAAGAGGGCCTATATAGAAAGGGCTTGTGAAAGTAATGTTGTAATGTAGAGTAATGTGTTATGTGTGATGTATGTCCCTGTCTTCCAGCTATCATTTGTTTGGAGAGTTTGTTTGTTCACGCTTCCACATATGTTTAAGAACAAGATTTAAATATAATAAAAAAAAAAACAACACGGCGATGAGCTTGGGACGTCGCGAAAATAACCCTTGTTGCCCGTGACCCTAGAGATGGAGTTAGGGTCATGACAAATCATATGTCTTGAACAACCACTGTCGAGGTACCACTTACTTCTCCTTCTCTATGGTACCTACAGAGATTAAGACAAGTTAAATTCTTCTTTGGTACCCAAATCTGTCTGGGTCCTCTTTGGTTAGAAGGATCGGTTATGCTTAGAAAGTTTCTCCTAATCGACTTCCAACCTTTGGAATAGTCATTTTCATAATGATCATGACTACACAGATTGAATATATAAGAAGGTTTTCACCAACAAGTTTAACAAGCTATTTTCTAAAATGATTTTCATAGAAAACTTTCGGAGGCTTTTGCCTCTTCCTTTCTTTGTGGGTCGAAAAATCATTTTCTAAAGCTTTTGTTTTTACATCCAAGTCTTGATTTATTATAATATGGGCTTTGAATGGACAAAATGTGTTCCAAAGTTTTCAAACCAATTGAAAATCTTTTTGCAACATCTAAAATTTCCTTTTTCAAATAATTTTTTTCTTTTGAGAAAGAATCATGATTTTCTTTTGTTTAAAGAAGATCATTTTCAAGACACTCAATCTTTTCTTTTTGGAAAGAATCCTATTGTCTCAATATTGATTTTTCCTTCTTCAACCCTAAGAATTTTCTAAGCGCAACATTGTAATCGATAAGCAATTCTTCTATTTAATTAGATACGTCAACTGAAATATCAAAATTACTTACCTCAAATTCTTCTTTCAAATCAGATTTTGCCATAAGACAAAAATTAGCATATTCTTCATCGCTTTCTTCACACTCAATGTCGCTCCACATTTTGCCCTTCAGTGTTTTCTTTGTCTTCTTATACTTCTTCAATTCTTTTGTTCTAAAGAGGGCAATTCGGTTTGACATGTCCTTGCTTCTTGCTTCTTGCAATTCATTGAAGCTTCTCTTTTGCTCAGATGATTTGAAGGATTTCTTTCCTTTAAACTTCATTTTCTAGCCTTTTTTTTTAAAGCTTTTCACCATAAGTGCAATCTCCTCATCATCTTCGTCTGAATCTAAATCATCAGAGTCAAGATTAGATTTAAAAGCTATTGCTTTCTTACCTCCGGAGTCTTCCTCGTTCAAATGTTCTTCTTCATAAGATTGGAGTGTTCACACTAGTTCATCCATAGAAAAAGGTTATATCCTTTGAGTCTCTCGGATGGATATTTAGATGTTGTTCCACTCCTTTGACAATCCTTGAAGAATCTTGTTCACCTTCATTGGGTTTGATATAGGTTGCCCTTGATATGCCAATCCATTGACAATGTCAGTAAATCTACTAAGCATGTCTATTATGGATTCTTCAGGTTTCATTTTGAAAGTTTCGTATTGTTGAAGAAGAATGTTTATTTTCGTCTCCTTAACCCAATCAGTTCTTTCATATGTTACCTGCAATCTATCCCAAATTTCTTTTACTAATTCATAAGAGGAAATTCAATTATATTTAGATGGAGATAATGCGTAATATAACGAATAAATAGCTTTAGCATCTAGTGCTTCTCTTTTGACAATGTCCGCATCATATAAGACTAAAGTTTCTGGTTTTTTGCCTTCTTCTTTGGTCGAGGGAGGTTCAAGTTTTACGCCCCTTAAAACAACGTCCCACACCAAGGGATCCTTAGATCAGATAAATGATTTCATCTTGTTCTTCCAAATGTTGTAATATTTTCTATCGAAGTACGAAGGCCTTGTATCACTCTAACCTTCCATCAGACCCAATGCAATATTACTAGCCATCGAAAAATTGTTAACCCATAAGTTATAAAACACTTTAGTTAGAGTAATCGTGCTCTGATACCAATTGTTATACTAGATCTATTATCTAGATGAGGTGAATAAGTAACTGTGTAGAAATGAAAGAATTTAAATAAATATTGCAATGAGACAACTTCTAATGAAATGATCGGATCTTACCAATACACAATTTTACCACAATAAATAAAAGAGTAAGGGATAGAGAATTGCACACTTAAGATCATAGTGGTTTGGCTTTTGTAAGCTTACCTCCAATCTCCCGCACTACAGCCTATAGCATGGAATCCACTAGAAAAACTTATCAGAGTTTACAAGTTTTGAGCCTCAAGCACTTAAGTTTGTGTAAAAAATTCCTCACACTCTCAGCCTCTAAAAAGTTTACACACTACGACTTAACAAAGGCAAATGTATAAGATCACAAAACACTCTTCAGACTTTGGGATTAAAAGTTTCAATTCTCGTGAATGCTAATTCTATCCCTTTAGCTTCAAAATCTCCTCTTATACTCCTCCTCATCCAAGCTGACCGTTGGACATATCTCTAGAAGGATCATCCAACCAATCTACCTATTGATCCTGGATCTGGTTGAGAAGATCTAATTGCCTCAAGATTGTCGAGGGTGAAGCTTCCTATTTTCTATCGCCCATATAGTAGTTCAGTTTTCCAAAAGTTGAGTGTTTACGAATAGAAAAAATGTTTTGCCTCTAATAAGAAATTTCAGAAAGATTGAATCTCCAATGGTTATTAGAAAGACTTTCCTTTGAAAACTTCTTATAAAAATGGTAAGGAATCCAACCAATCGCTACTAGCCATTGCACGAGTGTATTTGATTCCTTCCTAACCGTTTGTCAGAATATGTAAGGAAAGAAGAATAACCTACGATTTTGATTCTGATTGATATCGTCTAATCCTACTCCATCAAACTTTTCACTTGAAAAATACTTTTTGTCAGAAACAAAATTTCTAAGTTTTGTCAATTATCGAAATCACTTTATGAATGTTTTCTCAACAATGCATACAGGAACAAAACAATTTCTAAGATCTTTAGCTAATGTTGCATAGTCGTCATGGACAAATATCACTTGAAGATCTTAGCATTCCAGGTTCCATTAGGTGCATTCACTACAATAGATGGAGATATTTATTGATGGGAACGTACCATACGAAATATTTCTCCATCAAATGTCTCACTCACGCTTTCATTCACTCCGTATCGATGTCGGACCATGAAACGCTCCTTACTTTGTATTAATGGTGATGGAGAATGCGAGGAAACAACCGACATGGTGACTTAATAGTCAAAGAAACGTAATTAAAGCTGTAAAATGCAAGTGAAAATTCATGTTGTGCTATGAAAAATGTTCCCGTGTTTCTGGTCATCATTGTGACTTCGTGTACCATGACTCTCCGTGGATTGCATGGATTAAATGGATAATAAAAGGTGGGTAGTTACAATAGCTATACATAGGACACCGTCTGCTGAAAAAATAACAAGACTAAATTTGTCTAATGATCCAGATGAGTACTAAAAATGTTGGTCATTTAGAGGTGTCGGTGAATGAGTTTGTAAGGCATCTTTTATATAACGTGAGACTTGAGGATATTAAACTTTCTTTTCCGGCAATCGGATGCTTGAGGATTTTCAAGCATGTGACCGCTTCCCCATGTGCCTAATATGCACCCATTTGTGCTCAAAACAAGTATTTGTTAAGTTTGGTGAAAGAACTTGCCCGATTGACTTTTTGAATCGTGTAAAGGGTTTTTTTAGCAAGTGCTCATATTGTATTTATTAAACATGCATAGCAAATATTCAATTTGCAAAATCTTAATTGCGATACATTACAATATTTTCATTTAGTTGATAAAAAAGTGCCATAGGAGCACTCTTTAACGAAAAATTTTACGCATATATGCTTGTGAGTTTCAAAAAATTCCCTTCAACTATGCTCTCATAAAGTATTATAGTGCCTAGGAAGCTCAGATAGGCTATCGTCCTCTGTTTTTTATCCGGTTTGCCCCCACTACATGTGTTATATTGGACCGTGATTATATTATCATGAAGATGGAATCACATGTTGACAGAACGTATTCTTGCCATACTTACAAATATGATTTTTCACTCAGAAAGCAGTACATCAATTATAGAGATTACTACGATTTAGTATTTACAAATACCTACCGAGCTTGCCCTGGAGAACTCTTCCTAGATCTATTCGTATTGCGCCCCTCGAGAGATGGCTCTAAAGAATATGCTCAAATATTATGATAAAGTTGATAACTGTGTACTACTTACGCTTGTATAAGTTTTATGATTTTTCAAACTTATGCGTAGTTAAAGATAGAAAAGATTTTGTGTAGTAAATGAAAATTAGGTGCATTTGGTAACATTTATATTTTCGAGAACAATTTCCATTCAAAAAAAAAAAATCCAATCCTATTCCATTAGAATATGTAAGGAAAGAAGAATAAACCACAACTATGATTCTGATTAATATCGTCTGATCCTATTCCATCAGATTTTTCACCTGAAAAATACTTTTTGTCGAAATCAAAGTTTCTAAGTTTTGTCAATCATCTAAAATCACTTAGGGAATGTTTTCTCAACAATACATACAGGAACAATACGATTTCTAAGATCTTTAGTTAATGTTGCATTGTTGTCATGGACAAATATCACCGGAAGATCTTAGCATTCGAGGTTCCATTAGGTGCATTCACTACAATAGATGGAGATATTTATTGATGGGAACGTACCATACGAAATATTTCTCCATCAAATGTCTCACTCACGCTTTCATTCACTCCGTATCGATGTCGGACCATGAAACGCTCCTTACTTTGTATTAATGGTGATGGAGAATGCGAGGAAACAACCGACATGGTGACTTAATAGTGAAAGAAACGTAATTAAAGCTGTAAAATGCAAGTGAAAATTCATGTTGTGCTATGAAAAATGTTCCCGTGTTTCTGGTCATCATTGTGACTTCGGGTACCATGACTCTCCGTGGATTGCATGGATTAAATGGATAATAAAAGGTGGGTAGTTACAATAGCTATACATAGGACACCGTCTGCTGAAAAAATAACAAGACTAAATTTTTCTAATGATCCAGTTGAGTACTAAAAAGGTTGGTCATTTAGAGGTGTTCGTGAATGAGTTTGTAAAGCATCTTTTAAATAACGTGAGACTTGAGGATATTAAACTTTCTTTTCTGGCAATCGGATGATTGAGGATTTTCAAGCATGTGACCGCTTCCCCATGTGCCTAATATGCACCCATTTGTGCTCAAAACAAGTATTTGTTAAGTTTGGTGGAAGAACTTGCCCGATTGACTTTTCGAATCGTGTAAAGGGTTTTTTTAGCAAGTGCTCATATTGTATTTATTAAACATGCATAGTAAATATTTTGCAAAATACTAATTATGCATATCACGAGAACGGTTAATACATTAAATATTACCACATTTTTCATTTAGTTGATAAAAAAAGTGCCATAGGAGCACTCTTTAACAAAAAATTTTACGCATATATGCTTGTGAGTTTCAAAAAAATTCCCTTCAACTATGCTCTCATATACTATTATAGTGCCTAGGAAGCTCAGATAGGCTATCGTCCTCTGTTTTTTATCCGGTTTGCCCCCACTACATGTGTTATATTGGACCGTGATTATATTATCATGAAGATGGAATCACATGTTGACAGAACGTATTCTTGCCATACTTACAAATATGATTTTTCACTCAGAAAGCAGTACATCAATTATAGAGATTACTACGATTTAGTATTTACAAATACTTACCGAGCTTACCTAGAGAAATCTTCCTAGATCTATTCGTATTGCGCCTCTCGAGAGATGGCTATAAAGAGAATGCTCAAATATTATGATAAAGATGATAACTTTGTACTACTTACTCTTGTATAAGTTTTCACTAAAGTCAATGATTTTTCAAACTTATGCGTAGTTAAAGATAGAAAAGATTTTGTGTAGTAAATGAAATTAGGCTGCATTTGGTAACTTTAATATTTTCGAGAACAATTTATATTCAAAAAAAAAAAAAATCCAATCCTATTCCATCATAATACGTAAGGAAAGAAGAATAAACCACAACTCTGATTCTGATTAATATCGTCTGATCCTATTCCATCAGATTTTTCACCTGAAAAATACTTTTTGTCGAAATCAAAGTTTCTAAGTTTTGTCAATCATCTAAAATCACTTAGGGAATGTTTTCTCAACAATGCATACAGGAACAATACAATTTCTAAGATCTTTAGTTAATGTTGCATTGTTGTCATGGACAAATATCACCGGAAGATCTTAGCATTCGAGGTTCCATTAGGTGCATTCACTACAATAGATGGAGATATTTATTGATGGGAACGTACCATACGAAATATTTCTCCATCAAATGTCTCACTTACGCTTTCATTCACTCCGTATCGATGTCGGACCATGAAACGCTCCTTACTTTGTATTAATGGTGATGGAGAATGCGAGGAAACAACCGACATGGTGACTTAATAGTGAAAGAAACGTAATTAAAGCTGTAAAATGCAAGTGAAAATTCATGTTGTGCTATGAAAAATGTTCCCGTGTTTCTGGTCATCATTGTGACTTCGTGTACCATGACTCTCCGTGGATTGCATGGATTAAATGGATAATAAAAGGTGGGTAGTTACAATAGCTATACATAGGACACCGTCTGCTGAAAAAATAACAAGACTAAATTTTTCTAATGATCCAGTTGAGTACTAAAAAGGTTGGTCATTTAGAGGTGTTCGTGAATGAGTTTGTAAAGCATCTTTTAAATAACGTGAGACTTGAGGATATTAAACTTTCTTTTCCGGCAATCAGATGATTGAGGATTTTCAAGCATGTGACCGCTTCCCCATGTGCCTAATATGCACCCATTTGTGCTCAAAACAAGTATTTGTTAAGTTTGGTGAAAGAACTTGCCCGATTGACTTTTTGAATCGTGTAAAGGGTTTTTTTAGCAAGTGCTCATATTGTATTTATTAAACATGCATAGTAAATATTCAATTTGCAAAATACTAATTATGCATATCACGAGAACGGTTAATACATTAAATATTACAATATTTTTCATTTTGTTGATAAAAAAAGTGCCATAGGAGCACTCTTTAACAAAAGATTTTACGCATATATGCTTGTGAGTTTCAAAAAATTCCCTTCAACTATGCTCTCATAAACTATTATAGTGCCTAGGATGCTCAGATAGGCTATCGTCCTCTGTTTTTTATCCGGTTTGCCCCCACTACATGTGTTATATTGGACCGTGATTATATTATCATGAAGATGGAATCACATGTTGACAGAACGTATTCTTGCCATACTTACAAATATGATTTTTTACTCAGAAAGCAGTACATCAATTGTAGAGATTACTACGATTTAGTATTTACAAATACTTACCGAGCTTGCCCTAGAGAAATCTTCCTAGATCTATTTGTATTGCGCCTCTCGAGAGATGGCTGTAAAGAGAATGCTCAAATATTATGATAAAGATGATAACTTTGTACTACTTACGCTTGTATAAGTTTTCACTATAATCAATGATTTTTCAAACTTATGCGTAGTTAAAGATAGAAAAGATTTTGCGTAGTAAATGAAAATTAGGCTGCATTTGATAACATTTATATTTTCAAGAACAATTTCTATTCAAAAAAAAAAATTCCAATTTTTATTCCCTAAACGAATTTTTTAGCAGAAGAACATGTTTGATATGACCTTAAAATTTCTATTCTTGAAATATAAAAATAACAGAAAAGCGTTTGATATTATTCTCAATTTTTTCGGTGATGTGAAATTTTTTAAAAAGTTTTAAATAACTTCTTGCGTTTAGTCTAATTTTTTTGAATTTTTTCTCTTTTTTCCTAACTTCTTCTTCCTCCTCTAATTGATCTCTAGGCCTTAGTGATGGCCAATGACTGGCTAGAGATGAGGGCTGGCGAGGTCAACCTTGCCATGGCTAGGTGAGGCTTGACCTCACCAAATTTGGGTGAGGTTGGCCTTGCCCCTCGACATTGCCCAACCACCGTGAGGTCAGTTCACCAGCCATTGGCCATCACAGATGCCCAACGATTGATTAGAGTAGGAAGAAGAAGGAAAAAAATGATCTTATTTTGAAAATTATTCTTGAGTATAAAAAAGTTTTTTTTGTTTTTTACACTTCTCATTTTTGTTCCAAATCTATTCCCTGGCCACATATTTATTACGGGGAACAAAAAATTATTTGACGTTACCAAACAAATTTCTATTCTTTTTTGGTCATGCGGAAAATAAGAATAGAAAAATAGGATGGTTACCAAACATGCCATTACTTTGCTCGCTAAAAATTGAATATAGACCACCTTGTTACTATTTACTTTTCCTAGTGATCATAACTTTCCATGATAGTACATTATATTCAATCAAACTTATATTAATGACTCTCCATGTTGTTATCTTTTCATATCAAAAGTGGAATTTCAATATGTTGTATTATAATAGGTGACTTTTTCAACATAAGCAACTTTTCAAATTGAAAACTTAAGGATTCATTTAGTTGTTTAGTAACTTTTTTATGAGAGAGCAAGTTCTAACAACTTATGCTCAATTTGTTTCACAAAAAATTATACCTATGTATAAAATATTTTCAAGAATTTTTTGGAAAACGACAGCTCTGTCGATTTTTGGATAAAATTAGAAGATAAAATAATTTTGTTTTTCATTAATTGAAAAGGATTTTTTGTTTTCATTTTTCTAATGAAACTTTCAAGCCGAAACCTACTCCACGGGCTTGCTTGTAAATGAAGAAGTAAGAGAATCAGCCCATAAAAGGCAAAAATTTCTGAGGATCAAGTAACTAGAGAAACTATAAGGCAAAATGACACAAATGGTCAATCATGGTTTGGTTTGCAATGTCATCCATGAATTTTTGGTTAACATGATATTTGAATTTTAACATAATGTGCAATATCGTTTATGAACTTTTAATTTGTTCAACATAATTTCTGAACTTTCAATATATGTTCAATTCAAGCTCTAAATTGTATGAAAATATTCAATATTATCCCTAAAATTGAATTAATGGAAGAAGGGCATTGGAAATTTTCATGTAGTTTAAAGACTAAATTGAACATATAAAAAGTTTAGGGATTACATTTAACAAATTAAAAGTTCAAGGATAATATTGCATATTGAGCTAAAGTTCAAAGGCCACGTTGAGCAAATTAAAAGTTTGGAGATGGCATTACACATTGGAATGCCAAAGTTCAAGGACCTTTATGCCAAGTTATAATAATAACCATTTTTTTTCTTTCGACACATGAATAAAAAGAAAAGGTAGAGACTGAAACCTAATTCCTTTTATCTTTTCCTTTTCTTGCAGCTAAGGATTCAGTAAGGAAAATCATGGCTTGTATAAACTATATGTGACATCCCGATTTTCATGTTCTGTTTTCGATATTGAATGAGTTGGGCTTTTCATCAACACACCTATAGTTCTTTTCTCTAAGTTGGTCACTCACGAGATAACTAGCCTATCAGGTCACTCACAAGATACCTAGCCTATCAGGTGAAGCCGTTAAGAATATAAATGCAATAAACTTAAGAATTCAACTAAGAATCAACTACTCGATCGTACTAATCTACAAAGGTCATTATGGCACAGTTAAAAATCGATCAGAGACCGGAGATAGGTTGATTCGACAAAGGTGTGTGTGATTCCACCTAATTGCAAAATTCTCGTCAATCGGCACTATACCAATTTTTTTGTTGTTTTGGTACCTTGTGTTCGTATTTGAAAATCTCGAAATTTTCACGACAACCAAGAGTTGCCAATGTATCGAAGATGTACGGTGTGATTTGAAAATAATCAACCTTGGGTCAATTGCACTAAAAATTCCTAAAAGCTACCTGGTAGGTTAGGTCACGCGAAAATCGCGTCAAATTAAAATTAACCGCAAATTTGAACCCAATTTCAGGAATCGAAAGTTCTGGTATGTCACAACTTATTTTAGGAATGTTAACTCATCCTTCAAAGAATTTTCAGCGAGCCCGAGATTTTTATGGAAAATCAATTTAGATGATTCGGAAACGAAATGAAATTCGGATGGGCCAAATCAAAGGGATTTTTGGGCTCCAAAATGAGCTAGTCGGTGAAGGGAAATTGTGGAAATTGTGTGGGCTTCCTCCTCAGCAAAATTGGTCATCAAATTAGAGAGATTTGTTAAGAAATAAAATTTCAGGCATTTTGGAAAAAGGGAAGAAATTAGGATGGGAGAGGGAAATGGCTATTTTGGTGTCCAATTTGGGTTATTTGTGGGGTAAGCATGCAAGAAAGAATTGGGGGACCAAAGGGAATGTGCATGAATGGGACCAAGAATGATAAAAATAGGATATTTCTATTGACTTTTTCCCTCCTTCTCTTCGGCTTCTCCAGCATGCCAGCCGCTGGCCCTTCTTCGTGCGATCCATCCCCAGCAGAGACAAAATCTTTCTCTCTCTCGCTGCCAACTCCACCGAATCCTCCAGTCCAGCGCCACACGTTTGCGTCTTCATCCCGCTCGGTCAACCACTAGCAACAACGACTGAAGCAACTCCACTTCTCTGTTTCTCGCTGCCACGTCCGCAACTCACCCCACCAGCGAACAGCCCTGCTCCACCGAATTTCTTCAAGTCAACCGCCTCTGCCCTCCTTTCATTTTTCCTTCGATTTCTGCCTTTGACGTCCACTAACGAAGACCATTGCTCCATCGATTTCTCCATACTGCCACACGTCCGAAATCCTTCACGCTAGCGCCCATCTCCACATCCGTGACGCCCCACCAACGACTTCGGTCAAACTCCCCAGCAAAACCCCACCATTAGAACACCACCTCAATGCAACTCCAACCTCATGACCAACCCCCAATCGTCCATCGTCCCTCACGGATCCAGCCTATCTTCAGCCCACCAACGAAGCTCCCCTGACGTTGACGAAAGTAGCGCTTCCTTCACATGTTTGGCTAGCGTTTCTTTTGCAGCTCAGCCGAGCCAAGCCGCAATCAGCAGCCCCCTTCAAGACCAGCAACAATCGTGAGCCTTGCAGACCATTTTTAGCCCAATCCAAGCTTCCTTTGGCGCCGCCGTAGGCCCAAGTTTTGGCCAAAGTTGCACCGCCATCGCGGTGAACCGGTTTTTGCGCTAAACCAATGAGTTTACTCACTAAAATATGCTTAGAGAGTTAATGACATTTTTAGGGGTGATTAGTTTAGGTTAAGCATGATTTAGGTGGTTAGTTAGAATGGATTAGCGATTTAATTATTCAAATGTGCACATTAGGTGGTTAAATAGCCTAATTAGAGACTAGATAAATTGTATTATTTATCTCGATAGGTTCGAAAATTTTCCCGACCCATTCGGAAGGTTAATTAAGCATTTTTGACCAAAGTTTACATTTTTGGTAATTAATTGTATTTATTTAATTATTTTTGTATTATTTAATTATTTATTATTTTCCGGAAATTATACCGAAATAGCTGGTGACCGGAATTTCGTGCCAATTGAAATGATATGTTTAGTTTCTTCAATCGAATACTATTTTGTACAAATTGAGTGGTGATTGTAATTTTGGGTATTTATCCCAAAATTGTGTAATTTCGGTATTTAACCAAAAAATACTGGGTGTCAATTTTTAATGCCAAAAATGTTTTTTATGCACTATAATAAATAATGGGATTTTTAAAAGGAAGATCTAGTATTTTTGGCTCAAACTGACCATGTACCCACACACGATTATTTTATAGTGTTTTTAATATAAAGAAAATATGCCAAGTTCGTTATCTTTGTTGGAGAAATTTTTCTAGAATATTTTGAAGCTCGACAAAACGTTTCTATCAGTCTAAGTCTGGATGTTTGGAGACCGACAGTTTAAAGTCTGAAGACTTTGTATTCTCAAGACTCAAGACTCAAGACTCAAGACTCAAGACTCAAGACTTAAGTCTATTCTCACTAACAGTCTTTCTAATCCAGTGACGAAGGAAATCCAAAGCCGAGGTATATGGTTGAGGATTAGATCCTATCTTCTGGAGAAGATTCTTTGGTTGGATAATCATTTCGGATTCTTTAATTCTTATCTAAGATCGATTGAAGATCCGATGGTCGATTTAAATATTCTTGGAATGTTCTATTCTTGGAAACCAAGATCCCGATTGTATGGGCGAACAGGATTGATGGGCTATCATCGATTCCTTAAATAGCTCGGATGATCTTCTTGATTGATTCCGTCCAACGGGTAGATTGGAGGAATTCCTTTGGTAAGTGCCAACGGCTATGATGGCATAAAGAAGTATAAAAGGAAGACGTTCTAGCTGTTTTAGGAGAGTGTGATCGATAGAAAAATTCCAGAGTCTGAAGAACCTTGATTGTTAGTCGATACTGTTCGAGCGAAATTGTATACACAGAGAGTGTTCATACTTGGTGACACCTTGAGCGAGTGTGGTAGATCGTCTACACCTAGAAATCAAGGAAGATCAACACTGTAACATCTCTTTGATCATAGTGGAATCCAGCCAATTGGCTGTCGGTGCGTAAGAGTGGACGTAGGCTTGAATCAAGCCGAACCACTATAAACCGCGTGTTCAATTCTCTCTTTCCTTACTCAGTCTCACGATTGATTTTTAATTATCCAACTGTCTAAGTATTGTGCAATCTTTAAGAAAATTTTTATATACCTATTCACCCCTCTCTAGGTACTGTACTAGCTATATCAATTGGTATCGAGCTCGTGTTCTTACTTTATTTGAAGTGTTTTACTTCGCAGTAAAAGATCCATGGCGAGTATGCTAGCACCAGTGGCTGGTGGAAGGGCAAAGCAATACTGCACCACCCTACTTTGATGGAAAGGATTACAACATCTGGAAAAACAAGATGAAAGCTTTTCTACGGTCAAAGGATCCTCCGGAATGGGATGTGGTGGAAAAGGAATCACTCCTACACGCTGCATCAAGATCTCGAAAAAGGGAAAGAAACCGTTGAAGCCTGGAATGTCTCAAGAAGAGATAAACAAGAGACAAGCACTCGATGCTAAAGCAATTTATTCTTTATATTGTGCTTTATCACCAACTGAATATAACAGAATATCTTCTTGTGTTACAAAGCAAAAGAAGTCTGGGACAGATTACATATCACTTATGAAGGGACAGACCGAGTGAAGGAGACCAGAATCAACATTCTTCTTGGTCAATATGAATCATTCAAAATGAAACCAGGAGAATCTATAACTGACATGTTTAGCCGTTTTACAGATATTGTCAATGGTCTTGAGAATCAAGGACAGAAAATTTCTGATCCTATGAAGGTGAACAAGCTATGCGTGGACTCTCCAAGGATTGGAATCATATAAAGACTTCAATAAGAGAGACGCAAAGAATCATGCCATTATCTCAGTAGACGAGCCGATTGGAACTCTTCGTCTTACGAAGTGGAACGAATTAATGAAGACGAAGATCCAAGAGGTAAGAAATCCATTGCATTAAAATCTAACGATGATTCGATGATACAGATTCTCAAGAAGATCTCGGACGATGAGGAGCTTGCTCTTATGATCGAAGGTTCGAAAGCTTAATAGAAAAGGAAGAAGGTTCAACTCAAAGAAACAAAGTTTTCAAAAACAGCAAACCAAGTTTGTTGATAATGAGGAACCAAACAAAGATGTAGTTTGCTTCGAGTGTAAGAAAAAGGGACACATCAGACCCAACTGTCCTCTTCTGAAAAAGAAAAGAGGAAAGCCTGAGAAGTCTCGAAAAGCTCTTAAAGCCGAAACTTGGAGCGATACGAGTGTGAAGAAAGTGATGAGGAATATGCCAACCCGTGTCCGATGGCGCAATCGCACTCGACTGGATCGACTCAGACGCTGAATTTGAGGTAAGTGATTATAAAATCCCTGTCAAAGTCTCTAAATACATTGATGAACTATGTTTTAGTCTTAAGACTTCTCTCAAAAAGATTTCCGAACTTAAAAAGGAAAACTCAGTTTTAAAACAAAAGGAAAATATTTTAGAAGAAAAAGTGAAAAGTTTAGAGTTAAATGTTTCTACTCTTAAAGAGAATGAAGATAAACTTTCAAAAGAAAATGCTTTCTTAAAAACTGACTTATCAAATATTTCAAAGAAATTTTCAATAGGGTCCGAAAACTTGAAAAAGTTCTTTCAATCTAAAGACCTTACTTCAATAAGTCTGGTCTAGGTATGACAGCAAAAACGATCCCCTTGATTGATTTTTAGAAAGTAAAAGAAAGAATTAAGAAAAGACCGTCGAGAGAGGCTTACAAAAATCATTTCAAAAGAGTTTTTGTAAAGTCTCGTAGGTCGAAATGCTTTAAGGTGTTCAAAATGTAATGTCAGATCATTTTGAAAAAGAGTGTCCTATGGTTTGGAAGCCTCGTTAAGAAAGTATGGCCTAATAATGCTCATTCTACTAACGCCAAAGGACCCAAGAAAATTTGGGTACCAAAGAAAGCTTGAGACTCTCTTTTGAATGCAGGTCTCTGTCAAGAAGAAGGTAAAATGGTATCTTGACAGCGGATGCTCAAGACACATGACAGAGACTCAAATTGCTTCATAAAGCTTATTCAAGTAAATGGTGGAAAAGTCTCATTCGGAGGAAACAAAGCAAAGGAAGCATTGTGGGATTTGGAACCGTGAAAATTGGGAATCTCACAATAAACAATGTCTCTCTAGTGGAAGGACTCAACTACAATCTACTCAAAGATTAGCCAACCGTGTGATACGGTTACAAGATCTCCTTTCAAGAAGGCATATGTTCTGGAATTAGCAAAGACTCAACTCAGTCTTTCATGGGACGAAGGCATGGAAATATCTATCTCCTTGATGTAAAGCCAAATGAAGATCAATGTCTAATTTCAATTCAAGATGAAGCAGTCCTATGGCACGTAAAGCTTGGCCATGTCAACATGAAGCAATTAGCCAAAATCTCATCAAAGAAGCTTGTTCGAGGTCTACCTAAATTGCCATACCAAAATCTGATTTATGCACTCCATGCATTTTGGGAAAGCAGTAAGAAATTCATTTAAGCCAATGAATCATGTCTCTACTAATCATGTACTACGCTTGCTTCATATGGATCTCTTCGACCAACAAGAACCCGAGCATTGGAGGTAAGAAATATTGTCTAGTAATCGTGGATGACTATTCTCGCTTTACCCGGGTATATTTTCTTGCAAGTAAGTCGAAACCTTTTCGTACTTTGAGAAGTTTGCTAAAAAGGTTCAAAATGAAAAAGGATGTGCTATTTCTAGTATAAGAACAGATCATGGAAGTGAATTTGAAAATCAAGATTTTACGAAATTCCGTGATAAATCTGGTTTTAATCACATGTTTTCCTCTCCGTATACCCGCAGCAAAATGGAGTTGTGGAAAGAAAGAATAGATCTCTTCAAGAAATGGCTAGAACACTTTTAATTGAAAGTAAAATTTCTTCACGATTTTGGGCTGAAGTCGTTTTAACCGCTTGCTATATTATAAATAGAGTCTTTCTAAGACCTATTCTAGAGAAAACCCCTATGAATTATTCAAAGGTAAGAAGCCTATTGTTTCATACTTTCATGTGTTTGGTTGCAAATGCTTTATTTTGAAAAATGCAAATGATCGAGTTGGTAAGTTTGAAGAAAGATCGATGAAGGCATCTTCCTTGGATCTTCTACATCAAGCAAAGCCTACGTAGAGTCTATAACAAGAAAAGCTAGTCTCAGGAAGAATCAATGAATGTCAAATTCCAAGACTCGAGCGCAAGATGAATCAGCAAATGACTCAAGACGAAGAGATCGAACCCGCTCTAGACCTTCAAACGTCTACATCTCAAGAAGCATCTCGACGGAAGTCCATCATCAAGATGCTCATGGAGAATCAAATAAAGAAAGAGATCATCAACCGGGCAAATCAACTAGTAACTGGAAGCACAAATCCAGTCATCCCAAAGATCTCATTATTGGCGAACTTAATGAAGGAATCCGCACCAGATCAAAAAGGCATGAAGAATCTAGTCTTTGTGGCTCTCATTTTTGAAATTGAACCAAAAAGCATAGAAGAAGCTCTATCTCGATGAAAGTTGGATCGAAGCTATGCAAGAAGAACTCGATAGTTCAACATCAATGATGTCCGGGAATTGACATCTAAACCAAAAGGTAAAACCGTTATTGGAGCCAAATGGGTATTCGGAACAAGATGAATGAAGAAGGAAAAGTCGTACGAAATAAAGCAAGACTCGTGGCCAAAGGATATACGCAAGAAGAAGGAATAGACTATGACGAGACTTACGCACAAAGAGCAAGGTTAGAAGCTATTCGTCTATTACTTGCGTTTGCTTGTTATAAAAATTTCAGGTTATTCCAAATGGACGTCAAAAGTGCATTCCTAAATGGATTTATCCATGAGGAAGTTTATGTGGAACAACCACACGGGTTTGAAGACCCAAAGAAGCCGGACTCGTCTTCGATCGAAAAAGGCCTTGTATGGTTTAAAGCAAGCACCTTGAGCTTGGTGACGTACGTACTAAGTAAGTTTTTATTACGAATGGTTTTGTCAAAGGTAAAGTAGATACTACTTTGTTTATCAAAAAGGAAAACAAAAGCTTTTTACTTGTTCAAATATATGTGGACGATATTATTTTTGGATCACCTAACGAAAGTCTATGCAAGAAATTTTCTAAGTCTATGCAGGATGAGTTTGAAATGAGTATGATGGGAGAATTAACATTCTTTCTTGGACTCCAAGTGAAACAAATGAAGGAAGGAACTTTTATTCATCAAGAAAAATATGCAAATGATCTTGTCAAATGGTTTGGATTGGAAAAGTGCAAAAAGACCGACATACCAATGTCATGTTCTCGAAGATAGACAAGGACGAAGAAGGGAAGAAAGTAGATCAAAAGTCACAGAGCATGATCGGTTCACTTCTTTATCTTGCGCTTCTAGACCTGATATTTTGTTTAGTGTTTGCATCTGTGCTAGGTTTCAATCAGATCCTAGAGAATCCCATCTCAGTGCTGCAAAACGTGTTATCAAATATGTTGCCTCATCTTCAAGCATCGGTCTCTGGTATCCCAAGAAATGAGACTTTAATCTTCTAGGATACTCAGATGCAGATCTGGCCGGTTGCAGAGTCGATAGAAAGAGCACTTCTGGAACTTGTCAACTGCTTGGAAATAGGACAGTGTCTTGGTTTTCAAGGAAGCAAAGCACGGTAGCTCTCTCAACGATGTAAGCGAGTATGTAGCTCTTGGAAGTCGCTGTTCGCAAATTCTATGGATAAAACAAATGCTACAAGACTTTGGCATTGAAGACTCATGCACGGAAATCAAATGTGACAACACCAAAGGCGATCAATCTCACCAAAAATCCAATCCTTCATTCAAGAGCAAAGCATATTGAGATTCGACATCACTTCATTAGAGATCACATTCAAAATGGAGAAATCTCGATTCAATTTGTTGATTCAAAGAGTCAACTAGCGGATATATTCACAAAGCCTTTGGAGAAAAATCAATTCGACTCTATCCGTTCAAGACTCAACATTTTGAAGCTTGAAGAAGTTAAAGTCTAGAGACTCACCAACTCTAAGACTCTAACCTCTCAGACTTTAAACCCTCAGACTCAGACGTGCATGGCTATAGACTGTAAGTTGCTATCTAAAAGGTACGAATTCTCGTTTAGTTATCTAATCTCGAAAAGGTACGATCTTTTGTTCAGTTATAATCTGTGTAAAATTCAAAAACTTGTCTTTTTAAAAGAAATTAATTTTGGCAGTTATTAATTTTGAAAAGAAGTGTTCGTACACTTTCCTTGTACCGATTGAACTTCCCTTTTCAAAAACTGAGTTATATATATACGCTTTTTCTTCGCCCAAATTTTCAAAACCCTAAAAAGAACTCTCCTCCCGATCCCGTTCCTATTTCCTGTTCATCTTCGAGAAAGTGGTCATTTTTCTTGGGAAAGCAAGTGAAGGAATCCTCCAATCGTCAAAGAAGGATGTCTTCTTCAAGGAAATCATCAAGAATCGCAAGTGGGACCACAAAGAATGGAGAAGGGACCGACTCACTTCGATCTTACCGAGGAAGAAGACTTATCAAGTCACGACAAAGTCCGATTCGCTCTCCTCCACATCATTCAACACCTCCCGCCCCACAAGGTGCGAGTCAACATCCGGAAGAAGAGATAATCGAGGATGCCGACCAAGAAGAGTCCAAAGACCCTCCTTTATCTATAAGCTTTATCGTGCGTTGAAAAGCTCCGTACTTCATTAAAATATATAGATGAATTCCTTAAGGACAAAAATTATGGAAATGAGTATCTTTTTCTGCGGAAAATGGAAGAATTGGGAATTGCTCCGAAAGGAAGGGCGTAAGAGGCACTTGCGAACATTCCAAGTGACCCTCGTATGCCAGGACAAAATCTCGATTGAAGGGAACGATGATGAGGAATGTTCCTTGAATTTCAACCTAAAATGGGTGTGGCAGCAAAAGTGAAAGGAAATCGGATGGATTTGTTTAAGTCCAAGGATCGGGAAAAGGTGTATTTGTGCTGTTGAAAAGAGGGGTAATAAACCCTAGAAGTGTCAATTTTGACTTTCGGACACCATCAACGTAAACTTAAGAGAGAAGTTGAATTTGCTTCAACTTGAGACTTTTTGCTCTGACTCTACGGACGGGTATGCTCAACTGACCGCTTATTTCTATTCAAATCTTAGCTTTTTGGATGCGAATAGAATTTCATTCAGTGTACGAGATCAAGTCTGTGTGATAGATGTGAATATGTTGGCGGACATAGTTGGAGTTAAACGAGGACGTTATTTACCAATCAAAGTCTCACCTGCTCGTACTACTCTGGAACTTGTCAAAGATAGGGACGTAAAGAAGAAAATTACCTATTCCAGGATGAATGCCATCAACATTGTGCTTCATAAGATTGTGATCAACTGTCTCAGACCAAAGTCTACGTCAAAGACTTCTGTGTCTCTTTCTGAAGCAAAGTTGATGTACGCGATCAACTCAGGACGGAAGTTCTCTCTCCCGCACACTATTCTCTTCCATATGTACAGAGCAATGTCGAAAGACAAAGGACAATTGCCTTATCCTGGTCTGGTGACCAAGATCTTCAGACACATGAATATTGAACCGCCACAAACATTTTGTGTTCGACCGTGTGATAAGATGGTGGTAGGTTTGAAGATGTTAACAAAGATGCGTCTGCAAGAACTGTCCAAGGCAATGGAGAAATTCAGAGTGAAATCTCCAGTCCAGTCTGCTTCAAAAAGGAAAGGAAAGGAGGCCATTGGTGCCCCATCGAAAAGAAGAAAGAACTCTCATCCCGGGAGGATGAAGATGAAGATGAAAAGGATGAAGATCCTACTATCCAAGCACCGACAAGAACCGACGTTCGTGCCTCAACCGACAGAACTTCAGAAGAACAGAGAAGAAGAAGAGCAGAGAGAGAAGGAGAAAGAAGCTGAAGAAGAAAGAGAAGGAGAGAAAGAAAAGTCTGCTGAATCTGGAGAGAAGGGAAATCAAGAGCATGATCATCACTCTTCCCCGCTCGATGTCCTAGAGACAGGGGGAGTTGGCGAGCAAGAAAGGTCCTCACCTCATGCTGCTGTTAGTGAAATTCCAAGGCAATCTCCAGCAGACCCAGAAGAATTTCAGGCTTCTCAATTGCCTGAAGAAGGTGATACGTCGATTCCAAATCTGCCAGACTATACAGAAGCGCCATCGTCTGCATTTACTTCATCAGAGAAAGCTCATGCCGGTACACGAGGACGATTCTCGCAGATTTTCGTAGCATCATGAATATTCTTCGGAAATGCGTAGCCGATATATGTTCTGATCGTGAAATCCAAGCCATGAAGCATGCTGGACAAGCATCTTCGGTCTCTCTCGGAGGATAAATTCAAAGACCTCACTCGCAACTTCAAGCCAATGCTAAGGGAGAAGAGGTAGCTTAACTGAGGGAAGGCCTGAAGAAGCTCGAAGGAGTAGTCCAGTCCATTGGGGATTTCCTAGATCGTGCGCATTCCCTGCGTACATGACTCCTTTCTCACCCTTTTTAATGATGACAAAAAGGGGGAGAATCAATTTGAACCAACAACTTTCAACTTTTTAAAACTTTTGTGGTTATGTTTATTTTTGAGTATGACTTGAGAACTTGAACTTGGGTGTGAATTTAAATTTGACTGAATTGGTTGTGGATTTTGATGCTTGACTGGTTGCATTTTTATCAAGTGTTGTTATATGGTATTACTCATGAAAGACTAACCAATTTTCTGTGGATGCAGAGTTTGGTTGCTTTATTAATCTTTTTGAGTTAGCCATATTGCTTGAGAAATATTTTTGCAGGTCAAAGTTGTTCAAATTTACAAGAAAGTTTTGTCACCATCAAAAAGGGGGAAATTGTTGGAGAAATCTTTCTAGAATATTTTGAAGCTGACAAAACATTTCTATCAGTCTAAGTCTGGATGTTTGGAGACCGACAGTTTAAAGTCTGAAGACTTTGTATTCTCAGGACTCAAGACTCAAGACTCAAGACTCAAGACTCAAGACTCAAGACTTAAGAATCAAGACTCAAGACTTAAGTCTATTCTCACTAACAGTCTTTCTAATCCAGTGACGAAGGAAATCCAAAGCCAAGGTATATGGTTGAGGATTAGATCTTATCTTCTAGAGAAGATTCTTTGGTTGGATAATCATTTCGGATTCTTTAATTCTTATCTAAGATCGATTGAAGATCCGATGGTCGACGAAATATTCTTGGAATGTTCTATTCTTGGAAACCAAGATCCCGATTGTATGGGCGAACAGATTGATGGGCTATCATCGATTCCTTAAATAGCTCGGATGATCTTCTTGATTGATTCCGTCCAACGGGTAGATTGGAAGAATTCCTTTGGTAAGTGCCAACGGCTATGATGGCATAAAGAAGTATAAAAGGAAGACGTTCTAGCTGTTTTAGGAGAGTGTGATCGATAGAAAAATTCCAGAGTCTGAAGAACCTTGATTGTTAGTCGATACGTTCGAGCGAAATTGTATACACGAGAGAGTGTTCATACTTGGTGACACCTTGAGCGAGTGTGGTAGATCGTCTACACCTAGAAATCAAGGAAGATCAACACCGTAACATCTCTTTGATCATAGTGGAATCCAGCCAATTGGCTGTCGGTGCGTAAGAGTGGACGTAGGCTTGAATCAAGCCGAACCACTATAAACCGCATGTTCAATTCTCTCTTTCCCTTACTCGGTCTCACGATTGATTTTTAATTATCCAACTGTCTAAGTATTGTGCAATCTTTAAGAAAATTTTTATATACCTATTCACCCCCTCTAGGTACTCGTACTAGCTATATCAATCTTAAGTAAGGCATTTAAGTGCAAAGCACAATGCCCTTGGCCATGTTTGAGTGATCGTGTGATGGTTCATAGTCATGGCAAGATGACTATTAAAAGTTGAGGTGACATGTGTTGTGTTGAGGGAACTAGATGGGTTGTGAGTTGATAAAGAACTAGGTGTTACACAATAATGGAATCTCGTGTGAGCCACCTTTAATACCTTGTACCATTGCTTATTGTAGTCAAGATCTAAGTGCTACATGGTGAATTGAGTCACATGGGAGCCACTTCTAAAAGTCTTATAGTATTGTCATGCATAGTAAATGGGCTAAGTGATATATAATAGCGAGACTTCATGTGAATTACCTCTAGAACCTTGTACTAATACTTTTTGTAGTCAAGAACTAAGTGATATACGACAGCATGATTTCGTGAGAGCCACCTCTAGTACCTTGAACTATTGCTTAGTATAGTCGAGAACTAAGTGCTACACGACAGTGTAAATTCATGAGAGCCACCTCTAATACCTCGTACTATGACTGATTGTGGTTAGGGACTAAGTGCCACGCGATTGCGGAACTTCGTAGGGAGAGGGCACCTCTAGAACCTGAGCCTAGTATTGAGTATTGAGTCGGAATATTGAGTAGGGATGTTGAGGTTAGATTGGGAATTTAAATAGTGAGAGTGAATATCAAGTGTGGATGGAACCATCGATATGAATTATCCGTGCCTGATTATGGGACCCCTGTGAGCGATTATTTGATTGAATGATGGATTGATTGTATTGAATGATTGATTGACTAAGATTGACATGAGACGTTCCGAATGCTCAAGTGTTGTTACTGCGCTTATGTGATATATGAATTATGCTAGCATGCAAGAGGGAACTGAGGCAAGATAAGTCTTCTATAATGTGTGCATAGACTGCCTCTAGGCATATTTCCTTCCTAGTTAGGGTTTAAGGGGTGAACTTACTGAAACATTATCTCACCCCATTGTGGACTTAACTTTTCAGGTCCCTAGTATGAAGAACCTAAAATATGAGGCGGAAGAGTCAAGAGCATGGATGGCTCATAAGTTTTTTTTCGGAGATAGACCTCCTGTACTTAGACCCTAGAGTTAGTCTCTATTTGTAAATCAGATTGTGGTTTTTAATAATTTGTTTGATTTAAAATTTGTTGTCTTGCTTTTATATCTCATGTATGTTATTGTCAAGGGATTAGTTTATACGCTTTTGCATGTGCATTAAAATCAATGGGTTGGCGACGTGTCCTGAGACGTCGCAAATTTTATCGACCACCGAGGGATGGGCACGCGCTCGAGGTTCAAGGCGTGACACTATAAGGTTAGGTTTCTAAGTGGGTCTTCATTCCATTTCACTCTCAGTCCTAGAAATGTCTACTCCATCAGAAATGGTAAACTCACCAAACCCAGGATGAAAGCAGACATTTTCAAACTTCTCTCTCTTTGTCTACCTCACACAGCACATGGGAGAATTATCAAAAAATTTATAAATCTATTACAATTATGCCAACTCAGAATCTATGAACCCTTGCTCAACTCACACAACTACTCTTAGATTTCTTGCAAGCTGATCATTACTTGGAGACTCTACAAAAAGAAAACATGAAGAAAGTATTTCATGTATTCGTTACATCATTGATGCAAAGAAGAAAGTCACTCATGGCTCAGACTAGTGAGAATGTATTGTGCTAAATAAGGAAAACCAATTTCTCGAATTCAAAAATCTGTCAACTCTGAAAGATGGCATAAGAGCGTAGCTGTTGCATAAAATGTAACATATAAGTCATTAGACACATATATTTCCTAAATTTCATCATCTATATCAATATTTTGGAAGATGATGCACATAACAACTACGATATAGAGGCCTAGTATCGATAAAGCATAGGTAATTTTGTGCTCTTGGGTAATAAATCAAACAATAGTTACATAAATACATTGGGAGAGCCGATGATAGTGAAGTACATGCACTTAATAGGGCCAGGGACAATTTCTCCATTGGCCTTATAATTGTCACTGTCACGCCCCAATCCTCGAGCGCGCGCATATCCCTCGGTGGTCAATAAAATTGCGACATCCTAGGACGTGTCGCCGACCCATTCATTTTATTGCACATGTGAAAGAAAATTAAACACCCCTAACAACAAACAACATGAGATAGAAAAACAGGATAATCACATCAAACAAAACACCTTTAAAACAAGCTGAGTTTATATACAAAATCTACAAAAGATCGGCTTTCCAAAAATGAACTATCCTACAACCTACTAGTCGGACACATTCACCGATCCTTCAGACTCCATAGGCTCCGGGGCACCAAGTCCTCCATAGCACCATCAGGAGGGTCAGCTGCACCCTCACCAAGCGCAGCATCGACAACCACAACGCGGATCTCAAAACCTTGGAGGGGATCCACTCTGTATCCATTGAGTCAATGGCAGAACCATGCCCTTAATCGATGAGGTACCCTCTCAGGTAGGCCCTCATCGACCCAAACGGTGGTCACGACTAACTCATAGACCCAATGACTACTAAGGATCCGGACATCTATACCCCACTCAGTAATAGCTCACGGTTGTCCAAAACATTATGGAGAACTGCCATCTAAGAACCTGAAAAGATTGAGCCCACGACAGGGTGAAACAATGTCTCAATAAGTTCAATCCTTAAACTTTGACTAAGAAGGAAATATGCCTAGGGGCTTCCTAACCACATAACCATAATTAATGAGACTCACCTTCATCTCTTCCTTCCTACACGTCAGTATAGTTCATATTACTCAATCATATGCAATAATAATACTCAGTCAATTGGAACGCCACCACTTTCATCTCAATAAACACAAGGGTCCCTATTATAAGGCCAAATCATTATGACACGTCCCATTTTATGCCACACAATTTCGTCCCATAATCTAGCACGTCAATTTCACTCAACATGCGTTCCAATTGTTAATCACGGCCACACATGGGCACGGCCTACTCGACGTTCGGCGGTCTTCTGGTGTAATCAAGCATTGCCTCACCCCACTAAGCGCGGCAACGTCACTACGTCAATGACATTCCCAAAGGAGCTTCAATCCAGCTTTTATTGCAACCGACATCTATTGATGGGGCATCCCATATAGGGGCATGTCCACCCGACTCATTTCGAGGATGGATTCTCTTAACCAACACACAATCATTCAATCCCGGCCAAGGACATTGTGCCTTACAATCAAACGTCCCAATTAAAATAACGCACTTGACTCATTTTCTTCGCATTAAAAACATATGATAAAAATAATCATGTGTGGGTACACGGTCAATTTGCACTAGAAAAATTGATAATATTCCTTTTAAAATCCCTCTATTTGATATAGTCTTTAAAATCATTTTCAATGTCAAAACCCGATATCCAGTAATTTCTAAATAATTATCAAAATTTCTAAATTTTGAATTAAATACTCAAAATTACAATCACCACTCAATTTGCTCAATTTAACACTCAATTGCAAAAATAAGCATATCATTGCAATCAACACGAAATTCCAATCACCGGCTATCCCGATATAATTTCTAGAAAATATTAAATAATTAAATAAATACCAAAATTAATTAAATAATGCAAATTAAATACCAAAAATACCAACTTAGGCGGAAATGCTAATCAACCACCTAAGCTAGGCTAGAAAATTTCCGAACCTATTTAAATAAATAATATGATCTATCTAGTTCCTAATTAGTCTATTCTAACCACCTAACATGCACAATTGAATAATTAAACCACTAATCTACACTAACTAACTACATAATCCCTAATTAGCTTAAAATAATCACCCCTTAAGCATCATTAACTCCCTAAGTAAAGTTTCGCAAGTAAACTCACCAGTTTAGCGATCCAATAAGTTCACGGCGATGGTGACGCGAAGGCAGGCGACAACCAAGCCCACGACGACACCAACCAAGGTTTGGAAGAGACTTAAAATGGGCCTCGAAGACCCCAACCTTTGCTGAAGCTTCAGCTCTACTTGCTGCTGGAAGAGAAGGTCCAAGTGGCTGGTTGGGGCTGAAATGGCGAGGGATGGGCAATGGTGGTTACAACAAGGTCAGGCGGGTGATTCCAACGGCTAGAGGGCGACGGCGAGGCTTTGACTGGACTTTGACGGCAACCAGGGCACGCGAGGGACGTGGCCGAAGGCGCGGGCGAGCAGAACGAGCAGGCGGGCTCGCGGGTGACGCGACGGGCTTGCAGGCATGAGCGAGCAGCTCTGGCAGCTCCAAGCGGTGGTCAACGAGCAAAGGGGATGCTTGGCTCGATTTCTATAGAATTTCAAGCTCTCAAACACTCACTAAAATGGAGAAAGGTAGAGCAAGGGAGAAGAAATGGCTGCTGCAGCTTGGAGGGAGCCATCAAAATATCCAAATACTTGAGTTCTTGGCCCTACCATGCATGGCTGTCTTCCTCAGCCAAATTGCAGCCCTCAAAACTTCCTTAGCAAGCTTATAAGTGGTCCAAATGTTGCACCCCCAAGGACCTACGAATTTTGGACACTTTCCCTTCCAATTCCATTCGATTCAATTTCAAGACTTCTCTAATTGAGCTCAATTTGGTGTCCACAAATTCAACCAAAGTGCCCACACTTAAATTCACATTTTTTCTCATCAATCGAACCAACTTAATGACCAACCAATGTGGCTCGATTATTTTCAAGCCACATTGTACATCATCAACTCATTAGCAATTCTCGGTTGTCATAAAAATCTCGAGATTTCAAATACAAGCACAGGATACATAAATGACAAAAAAATCGGTCTAGTGCTATTCAACGAGAATTTTGCAATTAGGTAGAATCACCCACACACTAATCGCATAGCTTTTTCAAACCAACCTATCTCCGGTCTCTGATCAATTTTGACGGTGCCATAATGAACCTTGCAAATTAGCACGGTCAAGCGGTTCATTCCTGGTCAAATTCTCAAGTCTATTGCGTTTAGATTCCTTAACAGCTTGTCACGACCAATTTTTTGGATGTGAATCACCTAGAGTTTAGCTAATGGATTATTAAGCCTAACTTAGCTCGGCTCTCCCAAGCCCATACCAATTTGCGACTTATATTCAAATTCTTAACATGCATATAGATTTTATCTAGGAGTCGCCAGTAATCTATTTTTGGTGGGTCAACTAGAAACCCAAGTAAAATAACGGGAATTTTACTTTACTCCTATAAACCAGAGACTATGGGTATGGGGACTTGGTTACACTAGATTTCTCTAATGCCCTTTCAGTACCATTCTTTTATTTTCCAAAAATGTTTTTGCAGGCAGCTTAAATTAATTTTAAATATATTTCCCTAACATGTGAGGTGATCATGCGGGTGCGCAATCAACCAATTTAACACCCAAATAAACAATAAATAAATTGCAAAAAACTTACCTCAAAGCAATGAAAGCATCTACGTGGTTAGATTAAAATTCACATCATTAACCCTAGATATGATTTCTAACTAACACACAATTTCTCTTTTTTCTTGTTTTCACTTGTTTAATGAGAATCATGCAATATGCAATGAAATATTAACTAAATGACCTAGTTCTAATGCAATGCAATTTCTAATTGAATGGACCTAGCAACAACCACTAAAAAGCATCCATTTCATGAATCTAATCCTAATGACATGCACATGACATTTTTTATTTTCTTTTTCTTAAAAGAATACAATCTATCCTAAAGATTGAAACTCATTTATTCTAAGACTTTTTTTTTTTTTGCATTTTTTTATGAATTTCGAAATTAGAAAAATGTGAAATTTATCTAACTAAATTAAGATCTATCCAATTTATATTAAGAATTAGGCCAGGCTAAACCCTAATTAAAACCAAGATATTATCTTAACTTAACAATCTCTAACCTAAGATGCAGTCTATCTAAATCAATCTAAATTTAAAATGAAATATGCAATTTTATCTTAATGTGCAATGATGTACAAAGGATGCCCTAATTCTAATTTTTTTCCTTTTTCTTTTATGAAATTCGAAATTAAAATTGCCAAATAATTAAACATGCAATTCAAATTTAAAACTAACATCCTAAATTTATCTTTTTTATTTCAAAAATTCATGATAAATAAAATGCTTAATCTAAATATGCAAATAACCCTAAAGCATGCAATATTCTAACTCAACCATATTTTAAGATAAATAAAACAATCAAGACGAGACAAGCACCAAGCCATTCAGAATCATCAAAAATATTATCCATCACTTGAATTTGGAAACGATATCTAATCAAACTTGATTATTTCATTAATAAAATCGATAAATTGATCTTAAGCCTTAAAGATCAAAGATATCAATTTTATTCCTGCATAATTAATTATTCCATCTAAAGCCTTATAGATGGAATAAAAAATTGATGCACGGTTGTGAAGTAGGCAATAAATCCTAATTGACATTATGCCTATTACTAAAAAAGATTTAATTAGATATCAATCTCATCAACCTAGGCAATATGATATCTAAATCAAATTTGGATGAGATTTTTTACCTAATTTGCGGATATAATTCAAAATTGAAATTTGTCGATGGATGGCTTGCAAACGATGGCCAATGGCACAACTGACGGTGGTGACTTGAGTGGTGACGGGTCACGTGGTGGTTCATAGTGATGCTGGCCGATGGGTCTCTCGGTGATGCTTACGATCAACAAACCTACAAAACAGAAACTTCACGGGATGCTTGGTTTGGGGATGAGCCCAACGGGATGGTAGCTTGTCTTGACGTCGGGCCAAAGGATGGTGTCGGAGTAGCTCACGTCGAGGCTTCACAGCTCAGCATGGCAGGGCAACAAAACAATTGATGAACTTTCACCTATGAAAATCGAAGTCGATTGGTAACCGCCAGGACTGCAGGAACGTCGGAAGCAGCGTTAATTAATGAGCGGCAAGCAGATCGCATTAGCACCGCCCAAGAAAAAAAAAAGATCTTTGAAAAGTGAGGTGTCCATAATGGAGTGGAGAGAACAGTGAAACCATGAAACATAATCCAAAAAGAAAAGGCCAAAGAAGAACATCCCCTATGCAACCAAAGTAGAATTTTTTATTGGCCCTCCCCTCCTTCCTTCACGAGCGTAGCTGTGCTCTCTGATCTCCGATTCTTTGATCACCACACCCGGTGAATTTCATTGATTTCACATTGAGGGACTTCCATGCGACCGGCAAATCAAATTCAACCTAGGCGGAAATCCCTTATGATGTTTTGAAGATGACAAAATAAATCAAAGGCTACTAAATGTTTAATAGTTAAGTAATAGACCATGCAAATAATAGAACATGTAAAGGATATTGTCAAACGAAAGCGGAAGACCGTAACATATGTCCAAAGTATACTGAAGATTTCTAGAGTCAAAGTCTCGACTCAAGACTCAAAGTCGAAGACTGCCAAACTCAAGAAGGAAACTCAAGACTCTGCTAGACTTTAGTGTCAAAGTCTGTTCTACATCAGAAGTCTGCTCACTCTGACAAATGTCAGACTAAACGTGAAGAACTAGAAGACAGACTCTATGCTAAAGCTGAATTGGGTACAAACCTTAAAGCTAAATCTGTTCAAAAGCAGAATATGTTCAAACTCAGATTGCAAAATCTATCGCACTCAGACTCAGATTGTAAAGTCTATTGCTCTCAGACTTTACATCCAGATTCGATGAATCGTAACTCAAGCCCAATCATATAACGGCTAGTGATCTGGTTTGGATTCCACATCAAGATTGATTTGATTGACTTAATCTATTTGATTGACGATTGGATCTTGAAGACAAGAACTTTCTATACGAAGAAGCTTTACTTATGGAAACCAAGATTTCGTTTATATGGGCGATCGGAATCAATTTGGGAATTTACCTTTGTCACTCAACGGCTACCAAATCTTCTAGATACAGAGCTGTCCAATGGGTATATTGGAAGACGATTCTCCGGGATACTGTCCAACAGGTAGTTTGGAATTGGAGGAGTATTTAAGGAGATCATGGACCAATGAGCAAGTAAAAGACGAAGCGTAGAATTTATAATTCCAAAGTCTGAGCGACTTTCGATCATATACTTGTCTCTTGAGAGCTTAAACGTTTGTAATCGTGAGAGAAATACCAAAAGAGTGACTTAGTGAGATAATGTGATCTACTACTAAGTGTTTGCACTCGAAGTTGTAATCTCTTGTTGATTGCATAGTGGAATCTAGCCAAGAAGGCTGTTAGCGTGGGAGAGTGGACGTAGGCTTGAATTAAACCGAACCACTATAAATCTTGTGTTCTTATTATCTTCCCTAACTCCTTTATTTTACTCGAAGTTTATTTTATTCCGCATATATTTGCCAAGGTTTATTTTATACACCTATTCACCTCCTCTAGGTGTTCATGCTAGCACTCTCAGGGTTCCCATTGACGAAGCCCCTGAACTCAAGATTGCGGCTGGAAGGAACGCTGCATTTTTCTGGATGACCTAGGATATCTGTGGCAAGAGTAGCTAGTCGTGATATGGGTGTGGGCTTTGCAGGTCCGTGCACAATATCGGAAGGGTAAAATATTGGTCGTCCAGAGAAGTCATCCTCAAGATGTAAGGATCTCTCTCTCTTTCAATCTAAGTCTCGCCTTCACTCACATTTTTCTCTCAATGGCCATGTATTCAATATGTGTGGCCTCCCCGAAACCCTACGCGAAAAACCTTTTTATAGGCTGAAGATTAGGGTTTTAATTTCATTTTCAAATTAACATCCGCGAAGATTTCCTTTTCACACGTAATATCACTTTTTTTATTTTCCACATCTCCTGATTTTATAGCCTAAAGATAAGATTGCAACCCAATTTTCTTAAATTCCAAAAATCCATCGTAATATCATTTCAAATCTCCATTAGATAATTTTTGTCATTAAAAGAAAAATGGGCTTGGGCCAATTTACTTGTTTCGTGGGCTTACTCCGACCTGCCACTAATTCAAATCCATTCACTGCCGATCCAATAAAATGCAAAAAATGTAAATTAAAAAATAAATGCACTTGAATCTATATGCAATTAATATTTTTTTAGGAATAAAATAAATAAATGATCGGATCGCCAAAATTTAGATGTCAACACAGCTTCACCTAATAGGCTAGTTATCTCATGAGTGGCCAACTCAGAAAAAAGAACTATAGGCGCATCGATGAAAGGCCCGACTTATTCAATTGAAAACAGAACCTGAAAATCACGCTGTCACAATCACACCCCGATTCACAAGAAAAATGGCATAACATGGCCATCCTTTTGCCAAAGGACGCAGCCTCAACATAATCAAAATTCAGCTTGATATTAACATATATACATAACATATATACATCCATATATATAAGCATTTTGGTTATAATGTCAGAGTATTTTTATAAACCACCAAACCAAAACATATACCTTTTGCAAAGACTAACTTACAAACTTGTCAATTATATACAAGTCATACCAAAAGTCCCCACCACAAAAGTCCTCCCCGAAATGAACGCTCACGCCTACTTGCAACTCATGGAAAAAACTGAAAAGCAAGTAGATGAGAGGAGTGAGCTACCACGGCTCGATGAGTAACATACTTCTTATAAGCGAATCGAGAAATCACTATGCACATTTAAAACACAATCCTAAGTCACTTTAACATAATATATAATCATAACTCAAATACTGAAGATACCAATGGTCCAGTCCATTAGTTAATCTCATAAAACATGTATCAATAGTCTATTCAATTGATTAATCTCATCAAACCACACGTCGATGGTTCATTCCATCAACCAAACTCAAATAACATGTCAATGGTCCACTCCATTGACTAACTCATGCTCAAATGTCTAGCCATGGTCATGCATAACACCTGTGACAATACGACCAAAATTTCCCCATTGGCAAGGTCTCCACCTATTATTAGCCGATGGCTCGGCCTACAAGGATATTCTAAACTAGTATATGCATACTCACACATCTCTCAGAGTTCATAGAGACATTGAGCATCAATCATCAATCACAATATCCAATATTCCAACATTAGAATGAATGTTATATCACAACTCAAGTATTTGATATATAAATATCAAAACATTCTTCAAAAACGTTTCAAGATTCTTTCATAAAGAATTTCACAAACTACTTTCAAACAACCATTCAAATCGAATTCAAAATATAAGTCCATCTTTCAAACAACAAAATGGCAATAATAGCTTGATCCTATTTTATGCAACAAAAAGTTTTTTATCAACTCATAGAATATATAATCTACCATGTTTCTCAAAACATGAGTTTAAAATACAAAGAAGAAATAGTGTCACTCTATTGGGAAAAGCCAAAAATCAATTACGATGGTAACTCGAGTTGACGCACTCGAATTCCTAACAAATAATCAAAAAATAATATTAAAAGACCAAGTAAAATGATATTCTAATAACGACTAGACTATACTACATCTATTTGTCGATGAAACAACACCTATGTGCCAACGAAAGCTCACATTTAGCGGAAACTCATGGTCATCCGCTAGGCGCGGCCCACACACTAACTTTGTCGTGCCATAACTTCCTCCACAAAATTCAGTTTTGAGCCATCTTATAGTCCTTAGAAAGCTATATTGACGTACTACAACAGCCCCAACTCACCCGCACCTAAACAGCAGCGAAAACGACTAAAAATCAGGCCCAAAACTACTGTTCAGTACAGTTCTAGAACGTCCCCCCAACTTTCAAATTATGTTCCAGATAAACCGCAAGCTCAAATCATAATCCGTAAGATGCTATAGCTTCAAAACATCCTACAATACCATTTCTACACAAATATGCAGCTCAACGACTCAAAAATCAGACTTCGCCACACAAATCTTCAAGAAATCCGAATTTCAAGCCTTAATTGCGACGATTCGTTCGAATAGACAATTAAAGGCATCGATCACTTACCAACATTGCAAAATGGAGTTGAGTCAGCTTGGTGAGACATCCGGGTCATGAGCGCACCAAAAATTTTCCCCTATTCCCTTTTTCCTTTCTCTTCTTTCTCTCCTCTCCCCTATTACTTTCTTTCCCCTGCTTCTGGCCATGCTCTTCTCTTTCTCCCTCTCCCTCTCTTTAAAAACACAGCTGAAGCTTCCTCTTTTCTCTCCTTCTACTGCTTTTGTTGACTTTTCAAGCCCTCTTTCTTTTTCCTTTTTGTTTTTTTACAGCTCATATATTACAATAACATTGGAGATGATCATGCCCGAGTTTCTCATTGTCCTGTTAATGTGCCTTGCTACTGCCTGCAATGATTAAACACATTTTGTACAAGCAAACAAGCTTCCATTTTTGTTAACAATAATATCGATAACGAGTAAGGCTAAATACACTTATAACCAATTTAAAAATATATGACAAACCACAAGAAATTATACAACAAGAGCGTGTCACGTTCAATACCTATTAATAGCCTATCACACATCACATAACATATCAATTTTTTAAATCAGACATAAAATACTTAGCATTTCTGATAAGTTATTCATCGTGACGTGTACATACCTTTGGGTTTCTGCATTTCTTCATCATTTTTAACAGCTTCCCTGTGAGAACTACACCAAAGGAGCTCCGTTTCCCCTTAATCGCCTCATGAGCTTTGTGGACAAACTTCAAAGGAATAGAGAACTCAGAATCGCTCGGTTTCACTTTCGGTATAGGTACATGCAAGAATGCAAAATGTTTCCCCATAGTGACTCGGAATTAGGCCGGACCATGTCTCTCACTGACTTGTAATCTCGCAAATTCCTCATATTCAGCAACACTAGCACTGTGGAATTGGTGCTCAAGTTCAAGTTTGGGCTTCCTCTTTGCATGTACAATCGAGTCACCAAGAAGATTACCCCCATAATGATGTTGTTGATGGTCTGTTTTATTAAAGAGAATACTCAAGTGAAAAGGACCAAGGATACATTAGTATTTTGCCCCTGAATTTGTTGCATAATTGATTGATTCGAAGCCCTAGGATTATTAATCAACTTTTGTATAGTAAAATAGTAAATATACCAACAGTTCCAACTTGAACTTAGTTCAAGAAATAATGTTGCATTTGTATGTCGAATGCTCTAAAGATCTTATCATTTAAGGTTGACTCCCGTCCACTTATGTAATGTTGACATATTTCTCCATCAAATGTGTTACTCATGCTTGTTGAATGTGAATAAAGTCCAAGAAAGATTTAACGTTGGATCAAGAAATATCCCTTTAATTGTAAGTGAAGTAAATGCCCAATATGGTGAATTACTTTTAAAAAAGAGACATAATTAAAACTGAATAATGTAAGTGAAGTAATCGAGCTGATAAACATTTTTTTTCTGATTGGTGGGTATGTTTAATAAAAACCAATGGCGCACCTAGACATATATATAAAAATCATGTAGATAAATGCAAAATTATCACCTAAACTGCATAAATTTTGTAAATACGTTAGAAAACACAAATATTCTTGAGCTCGTTAGGTGAAGGCGACCATTATAATGCAAAAGATTAGAGACGTAAAGGGTACCTTAAAAAGTAAAATGCTAAAAGACTTATTATAGTCTTCGAAGTGATATTAGTTACCACTCGAAGGCGAGACTTGATCTCTTTGATGCAATCTAATGTGAACGAGATCGTTGACAATGAAAATGGCCGAAAGCTCTCCAACCCACACCGAATCGGCGACAAATCATCTTTGAAACAAGTGCTTTTCAAGACGCTCCCATCAAAATTTCTTACGGTGTTGACAAGCGGCAAAAAAACATCTGCTAACCACCTTCGGAAGTCCAATGTTTCTGTCATCATTATTGGCTGAGCTGAATTTATTGGCTGACGGAAAGGTTACTAAAAGAGAAGGATCGTCAGCTCTTTGAAGGCAAGACAAGAGAGCGCCCACAAGAGAATAGCCATCACCGAGTGCATGGCGAAGCTTGAAAATTAGGGTTCCTTGTACTTCACTGGTTGGACACTTGATAGTATGTATTTCCCACAATGGTTGGCCTTGTGGAAATGGTTGCTTTGCTATTTGTGAAATGTAACTTTTAAGGAAACTTTCATTCTCGGATGGAGATGACAAGCCCTTTGGAGAGGAAAAACTGGGGACGTGCACATGGTTTTCCACCTTCACTTCCACCTTCTTCCATTTTCATGCTCCCTTCTTTCCCATCAACTATCCAAGACAAAAGAAAACCAAAATATATAGAAGGTTAAAGGGTTTTATAGAGAGCATTATAGGATTAGCTGGGCCAAAAACTTCAACCCTTAGATTGAGCGCTACATGACGCCGAGTGAATGCCTTTTGGAGGCGACATGAATGCTCTCCAAAAGTTTTTCCATGGTTGGCAAATGTGCTCTCTGGCTTCTGTGATGTTTGGTCGATGATTTTAAAGGGACATTCCCTATTTATTTCTTTGATTGATTATGTAATGATTACTAACGATTGTTGTAGAGATGTAGCAACCGATATATTAGTTGTATCATGTGAAAGCATTGTTATTTTATTGAATGTTAAGATTTTTATCCTGTCGCTATTGCCGGGTTGTGGGTAATTAGCTATGGGGTAATAGAAGTTTTTGTAACTTCATAGGATTTATTTGCATAAGAGCAATTCAGTATTAATAATAATTTTAAGTTAGGATTTTGGAGGATGATTGGAAACGTAGTGACCTTTTGATTCTAAGCCTTACTTTGAAATTATTTATTAATATGATGGGTCTATGCAAATAGGGATGCATAAATGATAGGCATTAATTATTCATGTGCATGTATAACCGATGTGAAACATGGTTCAAGCCAACTAAGAAATGTAATTGTTTCGATATGAACGTTAATAATTGTGAAATATTGAATATGAAGATTCAATATATGCTGGAAAAAGCAAGAAGCACTAGAAGCTCTTGACCACATTATGGAAGACATTGAGGGTGTCGTGCACCACCTTGAGCTAGTATAGGACCGCCTAACAAGATTTGAGCCGAAAATAGACATTTGCTATGCTGGTTCTATTTAGCGCTTTGTGCTCTTAAGCACAAGCGTATTGATTCGTTCAATATGTGGGAATGCAAAGGATCAAGTCCTTATTGCAAGAAATCAAGAGTTATCCAACACAAGAGAGGAAAAATCCCTAAGTGAAGAAATGTCAAGGGTGTGATGTTACAATTGTGATAACTATGTCACTATGCTCGATCGTCGTGAGCCAAAGAAGCTATACACCTTCTTGTACATTTGCGAACTTTACTTATGTGTCAAGTTCTGCATTATAGGCTGAATCCAATCCTTTGTGGAATGTAGATTCATGATCGAGACCATGTAGCGAAGGATAGAGAATCCTTCGTGGAATTTTCGACGAGTATCAACTCGGAACTAAGTGGATCTATGTTGGAAACAACTCTAGAGCTGATGCAAAGGAATTTGCATCGACCAACAGAACATGAGAGGTGGACGCATCTTTAATGTTCTATACGCTCGGGAGATTTCAAAATTTTGTGTCTGTCTTAGTGCTGGTTGCTTGGTTTTGGTATGAACTTCCATAATAAATGTGTAGATTTGTGTTTAGATACAAACTATTATGATTGTGGTCACTGGATGGTTTTATTGTACTAAATGTTGACCGTGATGATGTCAATATGTTATCCCCTTGTTTCACGTCTTCTATCTTATATGATAACGATGTGAATATGATGGCATGCTAGATTTGGTCATAAGGGCCAACAACATAGGAAAAGATCTAGCGGTAAGGCTTTGCTGGGCAATATTGAAAAAGTTGATTTGTCCATATGAAACATCAAATATAGTGGAAAATGACAGAGCAGACCATTTGGAAAAGGTGAAAAGAGCTGAATTTCCGCATTTAATCCATTTGGACATTCAATTCAATGAATGTGAGGAAGGCACGGCTGTTTGTTTCATCACTCTTATCAATAACTCCTACTTGATTCTGATATGTCTATTTGATTTCTCATAACCAAGCATGTAAGTTGTTTTGTAGAAGGTTTATGAACTGGTAGAAAATCAATTAGACAGGAAATAAAAGGTATTGAGATCCGATCGAGGTTGAGAATATTTATCCGATAAGTTCAGAAAATTATGTGATGAAAAAATGAATGAAAGATAGTTGTCTATTCTATATCTCAACAAAATGGTGTTGCTGGTGAGAAGAACAACCTCTTCATCAAAAATGAACAGTCTATGATGGCGCATGCTAACTTACTTATCACCTTTTGGAGTGATGCATTGTTAAGCTCGCCTATATACTTAACTCGGGGTGCCTTCCAAATCAGTTATTTCTACTTTATATGAGTTATGAACAATTAGAAAACTAGACTTAAGTTTTCTTAAGCCATGGGTTGTTTCGTCTATACTCATAAGTCCTCTCACAAATTTTGGGAAATTGGGTCCCAAAGAAAATAAGAGTATTTTCATGAGATACCGCGAACACTAAAAAAGGTATGTGTTCATAGGTGAGCGGAAAGTGGGAGTATAACTGAATTTGAATCACGGGATGTCACATCCTTAGTGGATGAATTTTCTAAGAGGGCTTAAATAAGGGAAAATAACTCCCTATTTGAAACCTTGGATTAAGATAATGATGTTAGTAGAGTTTGTTCAAGTGGGAGTAATATGAGATGTAATGAATTGAATTCAACTCATTCTCAATTGCAACCACCTGATATGACGACATCATCATTATATCTGAGTATGTGCACTGAATTGGGGTTTATTCATTCAAGATGCGTGACCAAGCACGCATTCACCTGATAAATACTAATTACTCATGTATCAATCCTATCAATGGTGAATATCTATGCACAGGGCATGCATACCATGATAGAATAGAAGCGTGGATTGATTGGGAGGAAAACATCTCTAATCAACAACGTAGCCTGGGAGTCATCAATTGGAATTTCTGATTCCGATATGCCCATAATTGGAATTGACATCACTTTTACTATTGAAGTACTGTCCTGTAGGGCTCACTGGCTCAAGGCCATCATCCTCTTTTATCAACTTTATTGGACAAGACTTGCAATGCTCCCAATCTACGCGTAATAGGTAGAGAATCTATAGAGAAGCCTATGAAGGAATCGGATATCATTGGCATATACATGTGTGTGTGTGTTATGTTTTGGCCATCCATGTGACTTCATGTACCGAGTTGTTGGTGAATTATTGGGATTAGGTGGAGTCATAAAATGTCGGCATTCTTAACATGCAGGCAGCTACACTCAGGAATTCATCCACTAGAAAAAGTCATAAGACAGATTTTCTAACGATCTAGTTTGATCCACGTTGGCCAAACTTAGCATTCAAAAGGGTAGCCATTTAGAGATGAATCATCATTTATGAATCACTTTATATTATATCTCCTATCAAATGTGAGAATTGGGAGCGTTGCACATTTTTCCAAGTGCTTGAGGCTCTTCAAGCATCTGATTTGCAAGAAAGTGTCAAAAAAGTTATAAACCTCTTGCATTTAAGCTAATTTAGTTGTAAACCTTTTGGCTCTGTGCCAATTTAGTCCTAAACGTTTTATTTGTACCAATTTAGTTCTAAAGCTTTTAATTTGATGCCAGTTTAGTTTTAAAAATTTTAATTTAATGTCAATTCAATCCTTCCAACTAATTTTAGCCAAATATTACTACTTGGCACAGCTAGTACTAACGCGGTATGGCTGGCGCCGACATGTATGACTTTTTAATAATTTTTTAATTATTTATGTATTTTCCTTTTCCTTTACTTTTTCTTTTCCTTTTTTCCCCCTCTCCTCCTCCTTCCTTTAGCTGACTAGAGGCTAGACAACCCGCTAAAGGTGAGGGTCAGCAAAGTTGACTTTGGGGAACATTGCCGAACTCTAGCAAGGCTCAAGCCCTCACCAGCAACCTCACGCTAGGCAAGCAATACCTAAACCTCACCAGCCTCTGGCAAACCTTAAGCCCTCACTAGTGGCCTCATATTGGGTAAGTGAGGTTCGAGCCTCACCTAACCAATGGCAAGGGCTCAAGCCCTTACAGGCACAACCTCACGGCCTCCAGTGAGGGCTTGAGCCTCACCAAAGGCCAACAAGGTCAATCTCGACCTCGCTATCCCTCATCTCTAGCCAATTGCCTAGCCAACAACCAACTAGAGGAAGGAGGAGGGGAGGAAAAAAAAAAAGAAAAGGAAAAAGAAAGGAAAATAAATAAATTGAAAAAATATTAAAATATTATTAAAGTTTATAGACATTAGCACGATCATGCCACATTAGCACCGATCGTGTCATGTCAGCAATTTCCGAACAAAATCAGCCGAAGGGACTAAAGTGACACTAAGTCAAAAGTTTTAGGATTAAAATAGCACCAAATTAAAAGTTTTAGAATTAAATTGACACTAATAAAAGGTTTATGACTAAATTAATATCAATACAAAAGATTTAGAGCTTTTATGATACTTTTTCCTCTAATTTGTTAGGGTGCACCCTTTCGCTTAAGACAAATATATGTTAAGATTGATGGGAGCAATTGCTGGACCGACTTTTTGAATTATAAAAAATATTTTGTGATCGAGTGCTCTTGTGGAACTTATCAAACATGCAAAGGAAATAGATGATTTTTATGTTTATGGCCATCCTTTTGACTTTGAGTACTGGGACTATTGGGGGTTTATAGGTTGGGTGGGATAATAAAGCGTTGGCAGTTGTGACTTGCAAGTAGTTAATAGGTTTTCATCGGCTGGAAAAAGTAGATTTTTTAACAATCTTCTTCGATCCAAATTGACCAAATTCAGAATTTAAAAGGGTAGCCGTTTAGAGATGAATAATTATTTACGAATCAATCGATATTACGTCTCCTCTCCCATTGGATGTGAGACATGATGTGTCACACTCTTTTTTAAGGTGCCTGAGGCTCTTCAAGCGTCCGATTGCACCCCCTTGTGCCTAACGCACATGGCGCATCTACCAGGGTGCACACGTTCGCTCAAGAAAAAGATGGGTTAAGATTGATGTGAACAATTACCTTATTGACTTTTGACTTACAAAAAATGTCTTTTGAGCGAGTGATTCCGTGGTACTTATTCAACATGTAAAAGAGATATTCCATTTTTAGAGTATAGATTGCGCATATCATAAGAACAGTTAGTACATTAAAAATTATATAAAAATAAATAAATATTTAGTTGTTTAATCAATATTCTGAAAGCACTCTTCAACAAAATCATTATGCTAATAATCACATGTTCACAGAATGTAATCTTTACCATGAAGCAGCAAGAGAACCACTCAGAAACAGCAAAAATCTGAGAGGATCACGGTAAGTAGAGAGAGAAAGACAGGCAGAGACTCTAACGTCATCCCTCGTTTCACTTTCTTCTTCATTTTCTTGCAGTTTGGGATTCGGTAAGAAAACCATGGCTTCTGCAAGGTCACCTTTCTAAGTTTATGCCCTCATGCCATTCCATTCTCAATCCTAGAAATGATCACACAATCCGCAAAGAGGTGCTCGGCTAGTTGTGATTTATGAGATGTCACTAGAGAGGGGAAAATTGTTATGCTTTTGCTACATCATTTCTAATGGTGACTCTTGGCAAACTCTTTTGGAGGAAAAGCGAGATGAGAAGATAGGCATAGTGCCCCCATCTCCGTGTTTCAAGTCTTCAAAGCAACAAGATTGGCCTAAGAATGGAACTTATTTTGAAACCTATATGTCCATTCTGAAACCTATCTGGCAGAGTAGATTTCTAGTTTTTGGAACCGTAAGCCAACCTTTCCACTTTCATTTTTTTTAATTTAATTGCTGAAATGGTTTATATAAGCAAATTTCATTTAAGCAATGAGAACTTAACATAGAGGAGGGGGCAGAACGTACGCATTACAAGATGACGAAGTGAAGCATGTTTATAGAATATCGAACAAATTTGGATGAATACTGTAGCAATGTTAGACCATTTCTGCATATCCCTGTAAAACACGAGGCTTTTTTGCCACGTGACGGTTGGTTCCAAGGCATGCATGTTATTGATGTCAATCAATTAATAGGATTCTACCTTGTTCTGCAAGCGTGTAGGGTAAGCACAAGTCGTGCTTCAGTTCGATGTTCAGCAAAGAGATCGAGATATAGAAGACCGCAGAAAAGTGTTGATTTTTGGCCTGCGGGTCGACCGTAGTACATCCATGACAAATGTTGCTGATTGATCTTCTTTCTCATCTGTGAGAAGTGAGAAGACCATAGAACTAGAAAAGATATATGTCTGATATAATTGAGGGTTTGTTTTGAACCAGTTTAAGGTCTGATCCACAGTAGAATCGACCAATTCAGTGCATGGAACCAAAAATCTAACCGGCCCTTACGTGATTACTCAACCCTAGTCAGCACCTTCCTCTTTTTTGTCCTCTTCGTGCTTTATATACATGTTACACTACGAGGAGTGCATACACGTTCTGCAGGCCGTCGACGAGCTCTCACCCAACCATATCTACTTCGTTGTCCCCGAGCCCAAGCTCCAGCGGAGGCTCATGGCGTCGGACATGGCAGCTCTTGCTATCAAGGCCAGCTTTGCTCTCCAAAATGTGGCGAAGCTAGGTAGGGACTACAGAAAGAGGAAGACCTAAAAATCTCCCGACTTGGAAGTGCGCTTCGATGGCGGAGCTCGCGAAGATAACAGCTATGTAAGAGACAGGAACGAAGAGTTCGACGTCAAGAAGAGCTTCGCTGTGGTTAGGAAGGCTGTCCTCGGTGCAAGCCTTTTCCAATTAGGGTTCGTGTGGAAGATGCAGAGATTATCTCCGAAGATTTGTTCGCTTAGGACGAAGTCGAGCACATTTTGCGAAAGCTCCAAAGATGGCTTCTACTCCTTAAACTGGGAAGTTGCTTTTCCAATTTTTAAACTCAAACTTTCTGATCGACTCCATTTTCTGTGGCTAGTTTATTTTCCCATACTAAACAATAGAAAACGGTAAAAACATTTTTGGATAAGATATTTTCCTGCGAATAAACAGTCTCATATCTTGTTGATAAGAAACTAGTGAACAGTGTGGACAAATTAATTGTAGACCGATTTAACCAGTCACCTGTTCCATTTAGTTAAATCTGATCCGACGGTTTACGTTGTAGCATTAAAATATGACAATTTGGATTAACGGGATGGACTTCCTTGGCCACAAAGAATTCATCATAAAGATAAGAGTAACTCGAGAGTAAATTTTGGTGCCATACCCAGAAAACCATCATAACTTCAATCAATGAAGTACAATATTAAACGTTGAGAAAAGCATTGAGAGAATTCCGACCTCAGCTTTTGATCATCGCATTGTAAACCATGTTTCCAAAAGTTCCTCAAGTAATGTCATACTCCACACCATGAGTAATGACATAAGAAACTAGAAACAACTATGGCATCGAGGATTAAAATACCTAATGGAATGAGACATTGTAGGATAAGTCACATTCTCCTTCTCTTTCTGTAGATGTGGATTTTCATCTTTTATAGTTGACTTGGAACAAAGTTTACTTGAATGAAAGCCTCCAAATCTCCCGAAGGTTGGACGAACCATCAGCCTCTTCAGCAACTATGCTGCTTGCCATTATGCCTGTAAAATAGCAACCACCAAAGGAGAATACCCAAAGCATGAGACACCAACAGTAGCAGATTTTGTCATTATCAGAGACTATCTTGAATAAAAAGGATGATTCTTTTGAAGGTTTTGCTTGGAAAACGATATTTCCAGGTGAGTGCCTTTAGTTATTCTCATACACCATAATAAAGAAGTAACAAGTATGCTTCAATAATTTTAAAAAAAAAAAAAAATCATGTGAATCCATCTAAAGGCACAATTCACGAGAAAAAGATACCAAAGCTCGAGGAGTGTCCACATAACTTCACTATAAATTCCACTTCTACGTTCTTCGCGATAAACATTATCTCCAAAAAAAAAAGCAACAGGACCTTTCACTCCATAAAGGCAGCTTTAGTCAAGGTGTTCAACTCAAGGGATTGTGCCAATAAGTACCAACACAACTTTCTACACGATAAACATTATCTCCAAAACCTAAAAACAAAAAGAACCTTTCAATCCATAAAGGCGGCTTTACTAAAGGTGCTCAATTTTCCAACACTTACCATCTTTCTCCACCAGAGACAGAAATCTCCGTGTTCCCCCTCCAACTCCAAAGTAATGCTTCTTACCAGCCATGTATGCAACTCCATGAGGATGACTCATGCACTGTTCACAAAAGTCAATACAAGAAGAAATAAGAACCGTGTCATTGCAAGAGGAATGCTGTGCACTGAACCAAACTAACCTTCTTTATAAGTTCATACAGATTTTGGAGAGAGGAGATTGAATACACTGTCTCGGCCATTAATATAACATCATAACCCCCTGAGGCCAAGCCATTATCTCTATTTGAGTCCTCTTCATTATCTTTTATGTGTGGAAGAATGTGATGGACGTCTTTCCAGTCACCACCAAAGAAACGAATATCTCTATCTGCTAGGCTACATTCAGGAGCTTGGGATTTCTTCAAATTCACATCCATGTTTGGAATGGTTAGACATCGCAGCACCTCTGCATTGAAGTCTTGTAGGTGAACAGTAGGAGCACCCTACTACGGCAAATTTGAGTCATTATGTGAAATTCAGCTACGACAGGCATCAACTAGGGCACACCTAGGTCAAATGCAAGATAGATACTTTACCTCAAGGGATGCAAAAATTGCTGGAAGTCCATGACCGCATCCAAGCTGGAAAGAAAAAAAAAACGCAATTTCATCAGCGAGAGCAACAGAAAAAGAGAAAAAAAAAATTGTTATCTCAGCTTAGACCAGTAACAATCAATACAGAAGGAAAGGTGGATTGGCGCATGACGTGAAAAGAAGATATTACTACAATTGGAACTTAACAACAATCAGATCACAGGGCAACTAGCTGTTTTAGAGATTAATCAGTATTCAACTTAATAACCCCTCATGACAACCAAAAAGCAACCACCACAAAACATGGCTGCCTATAGAAATAGATGCAACCAAACGCAAATTAAATGACTCAACATTGCGCACCTAAGTTTCATGCAGCCTTTTCGTGAAAATACTAAAACTTCATCAAGTCATGACAAACATAAACATGCAAAACAGAGAACTTGATTAAGATCATATTAATGCATGGTTAGCTAGTTGCCACCAAAATGGTCATTTGCCATAATATCATCATCTTAGCCTAGGAAGACATTCCATTTCAAGCAACTGGACCTACTTTGGAGGCTAATCCTTCGAAGACAAAGTGGTTGAAGACTTGAAGTTGAGTTGCTAACAATCTTGCATTGCAAGTCAGAGAGTGAACTGATTGTCTAAAGGAGGCAAACAACCTTTGAACAACATACTCTGCAAGAACTTCTCATCTCCATCATTTCTATTCACACTTAAAGCGCAAAGAAAAAGAAAAAATTTGATCAATGCTTAGAGAATACACACTTCTAAGATTCACATATATCATAGAGGAACAAGTAAGAAATAGTCACTCCAGAGTCCAAACCACTGGGAAAAGTCATGGAAATGTCAATAATGGTAAAAATAACCAGGGTGTTATACAGAGAGACCATACCTACATTATGGGTACTTAAGAATGCTGATCACATGATGCATTAAAATCACAACCGTTCGCAACTTAAAGATTGACAAAAGTATTGAACTTATTCTTGAGTATAAATCCGAAGCTTCAACGCTAATTGTCCATACTATTAATACAGATTAAATTTTGGATCATGAAGACTGCTAGAGGTATGTGGTCCTAACACCTCTAGACCATAAACACAGCACACTTCCTCACCGTAAAAACAGCATTTTAATGTGCAGAAATTTTTCCTTCAACACTCTGTAAATTCAGCAACCGTATCAGTTTCCTAAGAAAGGAAGTTCAAAAGCTGGATTCCCCATAGTAGCAAGAAAAAGCAATTCTGTGCAACACTTCAATGATCTCTTCCCTTGCTAGGCACAAAAGGCACCATCGTGCAATGACAAAGCAGCATTATGTATGTCCTACGTATAACACCCAAACTCTAAAATGCAACACTCCAAGAACAATGAAATATATCAGCAGTGGTAGCATTTCCTTCAATCCTCCAGTAACACCTAATTTAACAACTTACAATCTCCAGTCCAAGCATTAGAGTTAGTTGGCCTCCTGATTGACCATTACACACACTACTGTTCATGAAAAGAACAAACAAGACTTTCCTTCATGGGTCATCATGCACATAAAACAAGACAGAAATGCGGGCTTGGGCTTTTAAAAGTTCCAAATATGGGTCATGTATCAGCAAGAAGCAAGCTATTATTACTCTTACTCCTAGTTTCTCCATCCACATTTCACAATGGCTTCACAGTGAATCACCTGAAATTATAAGCGCACCTCTAGCACTCTCTTTCCACTAAATGATAAATTCCCAGCTTTTATTTCTGACTGGAGGGCTTTAACTAAATCCATCGAACCTTCCCATAGCTTCAATCCTCCTACACACCAAAGCCACTAGTCAATATTCCCGTCAACAGAGCACAAGAACTTAGAATGCGCATGAACAACAGAAGTTGATGTTACATTCATAAAGACAAAAGTGAAGAATGGCGGGTTTTACGCACCTTCATATTTCCCGGGCACCAAATCCGAATTCGACAAGGAAAAGACCTCTTGGGTGCTGACCCGGCCCTAGCACACACCACAACACAGTGCTCAGACCACCAATTTAACAAGCAACAACATCTTCAATTACTTTGCCCATCTTTCCATTTGATATAGCTCACATTCAGTATCAGTCTTGCTTAACCCCAGCAGAAATAAGCAAACTTACAATCTTCAGATTGATCACTCACGACTACCAAACTCACACAAAAGTCGTTCTACTTTCACTCGTATGCTCTTCAATCACTTCAAACGAAAACAACCCTTCTCATTCTCCAAGCGACCAAAGAAGACCATAGGCAGACTTACCTTGAGCAAGGTGAGTTCTCCCAGATGGACAGGCTCCACGGTGAACTTGACATTCTCCGAAACCTAAGCGGCGCTAGCCAACATCAGTTATGAAGGGAAACCCTAAAAAGGTTCGATTTTTGAGAAACGCCATCGATTGATTTTGATTGGGAAACGAATCGAACCTCCGAGGGAAGCACTTCGACGCAAGGAGGGGGCGGATGAGGAGCCTCCGGTGGGGAATCGCCGGCGAACCCCAACCCCAGATTGGCCAAATCGCCGGATGAAGAGAACAACTGGAAGCCCGAGTTTGCCGCCATTGAAGCTTCAGAGCTCTCTCTCTCCCCGAGGCTCAAGCAGAATGACTGCCTGACAGTGCTCGTTTGGGGAGTTTTTGGGGGTAGAACGTGTAAATTTAACCTGATTTTGAAATCAAGTCATCTTTAAATTATCCCTAAACTTGTCCTAATATAAAATTTGGTCCTTAAACTTTTAAATGAATTAACATGATCATTGAGCTTTTACTCAATGTACAGTGTGTTTCCTGAGCTTCTAATTTGTTCAATGTAATTCTAATTCCTAATGATTTTTGTATATCTTCGGATTCAATTTAGTCATTAGATTATCTAATTTATGGACTAAATTAAATATGTACAAAAATTTTGATGATCACATTAATTAAATTGAAATTTCGGGATTCACGTTGCATATTAAGTTAAGGATCACATTTTTTTTTTTTTATTAAGTCAAGGATCACATTACATATCGAAACAAAATTCATAAACTATTTATATCATTTTCTCTTTAATTATCGCACTTAGTTATGATTTATATGATTGTTTTATATTTCTAACATTGTAAAAGAAGTGAGAAAAAAAAATACTTATAAAATCCTAAAATTTAGTCTAATAAAGAAAATAAGGGCCATTAGAAGTCTAGAATTCAATTTAGAATACTAGGAACATCATTAGGGGAAAATATATTTGCCTTGATCACACTAAAAATTTGAGAATTCTAAAAGTATTTTCTTCTACTAGGCACACAAAAAAGCACATTAATTAAATGTAATAATTCGAAAAAGGACTCGAGTTCAGAAAATCAAGTTAGAGGGCCTGACTTGCACTAAAAATAGTTTAAGAATCCAATTGCCAAAGAGCTCAATCTTGCTAACAATCTTGCTGGCATTAGTCTCACAAGCAAAACCAACAGTTTCAATCTTATATGGTCCTTGTGGATCTTTGTCTCTCGTATGCCCAAATCTAACTGTCATTTCTAGCTACCATCTCCCTCGAGCAATGGATAGATCAATTGCCCAACACAACTCTCAATTGCAATTGTCCGCTAGGCCACATGGTTTGCATCAAATGCTTATGCTACATGGTTCAAACAAGAAGAACCAATCTATTGACAACCAGAATTACCCGTAGGCTACGTTTGGTCATCCGAATTTTTAATTAGGATAGGGATGAATAGAATATGATATAAAATAATGGGATTTTTTTATATCATGTTCATTGTTTGATGAATCGCAGTGTTAAAGTCGGATATATTCACATCATATCGTACATTTTGTTAATATAAACGACATATCATTATAAAAGTATATAAATGAACCTAAATATTCATAAATGGAGATGGTGAAAATATCTCGTAACACTATTCCTTAATTTATTTTTTTATTTTTCCTCTTTTTTATATTATTTTCTTTATTATTTCTTTTTTCCCCTTTCATCATTCTTTAATAAAAAAATACCTAAAATATATAATAAATATAAATATTTAATTTATAGATTGAATGCTTATCATAAGATAGAATTAAAGTTGAATATATAAATTAAAATAAATTAAATTAAAAATAAATTTTTAATTTCTTAAATTAGAATTCAAATATTATTTATATTGAAATATAATTTCGATTGTGTTAATTTAATAAGTTTGTTATTCGAGAAAAATAACTTTCCTATTATAGACATTAAAAATCATATTTACCTTTATCTCACCTCCCCTATGGGATAATTTTATCCTATTTATATCCCCTTATATTCAACTTTATCGTATCCTGAACGAGCATCAAACGTAGGATAAAATAAATAATATCATATCCCGAATTTTATCTCGAATACCAAATGCAGCCTTATTGTCACGTGCTAGTCACAAGGGATATAGACATTCAAAATCACTCTTCGTTGTCATGAGCGGGCTGTGATTAACATCAACCCAGCCCATGTCAATCACAGAAATAGAGAATGGCCAAGGTTTTCAAGAGCCCTTGGGCTAGATTTCAATGGGCTTATAAGTGGAGATACATTATTCGATGATAAAGTAGTTGATTGCCACATGTCGAGGCCAAGAGATACTATTGAAGACGTAAAATTCAGATAAAATTGACATCAAGATTTAGGCGAGAATGATTGGTGCTTCAAAAGGGCACGCAAAATCAAAGAGCAATTAACACTTGCTAGACAAATCATGTGAACATTGTCGAACTAGTCATAAGACAACAAAAAATGAATAAAGCAATTAAGTTAAGAACATGGAGTAACTTTCAAGGAAGGATCAATCGACCACCAACTATTATTAAATTGGCCTATAAATATAGCAAACAATCCAATGAAGAACCTCCCAAACAACACACAAAAATCATTTATCTTATCCTTTTAATTATCTTAACCTAGCTTAGTTTAGCTATAGTTTTAGATTCCCATTGTAAATTCAATTCCGGTGAGTGTCTATATTCTAGATAGTGCTATTGATTAAATTCTAATGCTATCATACCGTCTAGCATCGTTGATTAGATTCCAACATTGCGTCCTAATATCCATTTAGGAGCAGTACTTACCATGTGTTGGTTTCACCGTCCAGCATCATCAATTAGATTCCACATTGTATCATCATATCCATCTTAGGTGCACTACCTACCAAGTGCTATTTTGATTGTACAACGTCATCAATTAAGTTCCAACGTTGTGTCCTCGAACCCAATTTAGAGCAATGCCTTCCTAATATTGTGTCTAATGTCTAGCTTTGTTGAATTAGCTTCGATGTTGTACAAACCATTTTGATTTCAATGAGCTTTCATTAGCGTGTTGAAGTGTACTTGAATCAAGCCGTTGATTAGATTTCGACACTAGTTATCATTGATTCCAAGCTTGTATTGAACGACTCCATTAGATTCAAGACTATATGATAAATATCTCCATTAGTATTTAATCATCTTTGTCCAATACTAGCACATAACCCAAGTCCCCTTTAATAAAAACCAAAACGTAACACTTGATGAAAGATATTTCATTATGGGATCCAAAATCGGTGAAAGACAACCACATTAGCAATTGATGGGGCATGACGATATGAAGGAGCTATGGGGAAAGGACTGGCTGGAGTTCAAGCAAGAGCCAAGAGGGCTGCAAAAGACAGTGGTGAGAAGTGGGGGTTCATTGGGAGGGATGCAGTCGCATACCCAATGTTCTAGGCAGGTCGACATTTTGTCTAGCAAAGAAAATTGCATTCCCACAAATTTCTTTAATTTACTTAATACTTAGTTGATATAATTAAAAAATGTGAGTTATGTGGGTGGGTTTAGTTTGGATCGGGATTGGATTGGATTGGGTATGGGCCATCTAAATTACTTAGAAAATAAATAGGCTTATCTGAATTAAATGCGTGAATTTGAGTTGAATTCATTTATGACTCACCCAAACCCAACCCATCCCACCTATTCGCCACCTCTAGTCAAGATAAAAGTCAAGATAGAATTTCTCAAGTTCATGATATAAAAGCTATTTTCTAGAAAAACCCTATCCTTTGCCTCTCCTCCTCCGCAGCAAGAAAGACGAAACTCTTTCTCCTCCCTAACTCTCTAGCTCATGTCAAATCTAGAATAGTGAGTGAGTCGGCGCACTATATTTTTCAAAATCGCGAAGGTGAACGATTATACTTTCACTCTCTTATTAGATCTGGAATTCTCTGACTGATTTATCTTATCAATGTTGCTATAACCCATTCACATTTCTTATCATATCAATTATGTGGCTTTATAATGATACAATAAATTTAATGCTTAGATTTTGATGCCTGTAGGAGTCTCTGATTATGCATTTTTTATTTCTTTAGTAGTGAATCACAATAGGTTTCTATGATTTCTATTTGTTTTATTTTCAAGTTCTTTAGCAGTTAATCTAAGAAACAATCAATGATACTTTCAGTTTATGCATTTCTAGTAATAATCATGGATTGGTTTATTGAAAATCTTGCGTTATTATCTTTTTACTAAACTTTTGTTGATTTGAAAATTTTATAATGTGGGGTTTTGGAGGATTTTGCTATTATCTCACATGACAATTAGTACCTCATGTTTTTCCTTTTTCATTTTTCCTTCATAGATATGAATAATGATAATGGTGAATAATTTGTTAACATTTAGATACACCATCAAAGATATAGAAACAATTGATTGTTGAGCCGTCAGATCAATGGAAGACATGGAGGCGAATTTGGCAATACAAGTATTTAATTAATGGAGGACATGGAGTGGTGTGTGATTCGACTTTTTTTAAAGAATCATTTGTTGCCATTGTTGTAAGAGATTTGTCGTAAGATTTCTTTTCTCTCTTGCTATTAGATGTGTGTAATAAGGTGTTGGTTTGTCATATTGAAATAACTAAGAATTGTGACAATGATGGTCTCTGTCTTTCATTCTTTTTGTATCAAATTTAGAGGAGAAGATTGTCCATTGTCAATTAAATCTATCATGCTAGTAGATGTCTTTGATTATGCATTTTCGATTTCTTTAGTAGTTAATTATGATAGCTTTTTACCATTTCCATTTGTGTATTTTCAGGTTCTTTAGCGGTGAATCTGGGAAACAATCATCAATAATTTTAGTTTGTGCTTATCATGGATTGGTTTAGTAAGATTCCCTATCCCCTCATTCCAATCCTAGGCTTGCATTATTATCTTTTTTATTTAGCTTTTGTTGGTTTGAAAAAGTTATAATGTGGGGTTTTGAAGGATTTTGCTATTATTATACGACAATTAGAACCTCATGTTTTTTAATTTTTGTTCCTTATTAGATGTAGATCACGATAATAGTGAATTATTACTTAGCATTTGGAACACCATCAAAGATGTAGAAATAATATCAATTGTTGAGCCATCAAATCATTGGAAAACATGGAAGCAAAATTTGGCTATACAAATGTTTAATGAGTGGAGGGCAAGCGGAGGACATGGAGAGGTGTGTGATTTAATATTATGTAAAGAATCATTTGTTACCATTGTTGTGAGAGTTGTGTTATAAGTTTCTCTTGCCATTAGACATGAGTAATTAGGTGCTAGTTTCTCATTATTGAAGCATTTAAGAATAGTGGCAATGATGGTCATTGTCTTTCACTCTTTTTGTGTTAAACTTAGAGGAGAAGAGTGTCCATTGTCAATTAAATCTATCATGCCTGTAGATGTCTCTAATTGTACATTTTTTATTTTTTTAGCAATGAATCGTGATAGGTTTTTACCATTTCCATTAATGTAATTTCAAGTTCTTTAGCAATGAATTTGAGAAACAATCAACAATATTTTCAGTTTGTGCATTTCCAAACAATAATCATGGATTAGTCTAGTGAGAATATGTGTCCTCTCATTTCAATCCTAAGTTTGCATTATTTTCTTTTTTCTATAGCCCTTGTTAATTTGAAAAGGTTATATTGTGGGGTTTTGGAGGATTTTGTTATTATCTCACTTGACAATTAGTATCTCATGTTTTTTTCATTTATTTTTTCTTATTAGATATGGATCACGATATTAGTGAATAATTACTTAGCATCTAGATACATTGTCAAAGATGTAGAAACATGATATTATTGAGCTGTCAAACCATTAGAAAACACGGAGGCAAAATTTGGTAGTGCAAGTGTTTAATGAGTGGAGTACAAGTGGAGGACATGGAGAGGTTTATGATTCGATATTATGTAAAGAATCATTTGTTGTCATTGTTGTAAGAGTTGTGTTGCATTTTTTTCCCCTCTAGCTATTAGACATGTGTAATAAGGTGCTAGTTTGTCATTATTGAAACAATTAAGAATAGTGATGATGATAGTAACTATCTTCCATTCTTTTTGTGTTAAATTTAGAGGAGAAGAATGTCCATTGTCGATTAAATCTATAATGCCGATAGATGTCTCCGATTGTGCATTTTTTATTTCCTTAGCAATGAATTATGATAGGTTTTTACTATTTTTGTTTGTGTATTTTCAGGTTCTTTAGCAATGAATCAAAGAAACAATTAGCGATCCTTTCGGTTTGTGCATTTCCAAGAATTATCATGGATTAATTCAGTGAGAATCCCTCTCCTCTCATTTCATTACTAGGCTTGCATTATTGTCTCTCTTTTTTTTTTAGTTTTTATCGGTTTGAAAAAGTTATATTGTGAGGCTTCGGATAATTTTGCTACTACCTCACCTGACAATTAGTACCTCATGTTTCTTTCTTTTTTCTCCTTATTAGATATGAATCACGATAATAATGAATAATTCTTAGCATTTAGATGCACTTCAAAGATGTAGAAACAAATGATATTATTGAGCCATTGGATTATTAGAAGACATGGAGGCAAAATTTGAAAGTACAAGTGTTTAATGAGGGTAATGCAAGTGAAGGACCTCTATGTCATAAGGTGCTAATATGTCTTCATTGAAATGGTCTTTGTTTGCCATTTTGTTAAATTTAGAGGAGAAAAATATCCATTGTCAATTATTTATCATGGTAGAGTCATTCAAAAGTAGCTCAATTGTGTTAATATGTATGCTTTGACTTCATAATTTGGTTCCACCTCTTCATTTGCTAATGTTATGAACAAAGTTTAAAGGAAAAGGAACATTTTCTTTCCTATTTATTTTTCTCCAATTGAAGGCCTTTCCTATAACATTTGTTTTTCACAATCAATATGTAATTTTTTTAAGTTGTTGGACCTAAGAGTTTTTATTGAATATGACAAGAGAAAATAGCTTCGGCAATCACATCAAATAGTATCTTTTCATGAATCGCACATAGGAGCATATTTGTCATTTAAACCAAGATGCAGTTCATAGGATGTGAAAATAAGAGTTTAATTTCAATCGTCTACATTTATATAGTTAGAATAAGATATGATATGAAGTTTATATATTTTTTCTCCATATAAGCTTGACATATTAACCTCCGATGTAGACAACCAAAATTAAACTCTCTAGCTTATATAGAGAAAAATATCTAAGACTTCATATCATATTTGATTCTGATTGTAAATGCAAACTATCGAAATTAAACTCTCTATTTTGATAATTAAAATACCGCACAAAAAAAGAAAAAAAAAAGTTTTGACGAGGTTGCCGGAATTTTAAAAACCTACTTGTCAGCACGGTCTTCGAGAGTCTCTATTCATAAGTTGTCGTGCCTGAACGAGAGAGAGAGAGAGCGAGCGCTCCATTTCAACTGAATCATCTCGCGATGTCGACGTCTCAGGCGAACGACCACACCCAGGTGAGCGACGCTCTCCACTCTCCCGGGGCGCGAATCTTTCGCTTTCTTGTTCTCGCCTTGTGTTTTGATCTCGCCGTGGAAAAAATGATGTACCCAGTGACGGAAATTGAACTGGGCTGTCGATTCCTCGACAAGTTTCGTTTTTTTTCCCGCGGGAAAAACCGGTTCTTTTTGTCTAATTCGTGCTTGCATGTCCTCGTTTCGACATTCGGAGGGTATGTTTGGGGGGTTTCGTAATTGCCCAGAAAGAGTTTTTGAATGTGCAAGTGGTGTACGATATTGGAGGGGTGGAGTTGGCCGGTGGATGATTTCGTATGCGTTCGAGTTCGATGTTATCTGTCGGGAATTCGGATCATAATTGGAGAGTATGTGTTCGGATTTGACAATGTGGTTGGTTGCTTGGAAGAATTCTGGTAACAGTTGTAGAGGTTAACTTGTAATTATGTTTGCGAAATTTCTAACTTTTCAAGTTTGTATAGTGTTCTGGGCGAATATTGGGGAGACGTGCAGTTGCTAGAGTGTATTTAATCTGAGCAAAAGTTAGGAGCTTGGCGGGAATTTAATGCGTATTTCGTGGAAAGAACTGAGCACTCGTTGTATGGGTTTTGGACTGACTGGTTCGGGTATGGGTATAAAGCAGATGACCTACCTTAGCTGGTTACGTTCATTGATTGGGAAGATCATTTTAAAGTTGGAACATTGCCATTCAATTTTCTCACCTGGATTAGTTTACTATTTATCATGATGAAAAAACCCACATATCATTCTTTGAGCACAAGCTAAATATGCGAATTGCTATAAGCTCCACATATTTTATCGAACTTTTGATTCTGATGCAACAAAGGAAGTTCATTGTTGCAATCATGATAATCTGCTGAACTTACTGGAAAGAAATGGGCAAATACTGCAATGAGTTCAAGTATCAAAAGTCCTGTTCTTCGGTTTCTCCGGTTACATGAGAAGATATTTATTCAAGCACATGTTTTGTTGCTCATTGGTACCATTGACAGTCTGAAGTGAGAAAAATTCAAACGTTTCACTCAAATCATGCACTGTCTCCCAGAATTTTTTGTGTGCGAGTGATGGTTATATACTTATTTTTATACTTACAGCTTAAGTTTACTCCATATCGCATGACCTGCATTCTTCATCTTTCTTTTTTTTGGGGCAAAGATGCACATATCTAGTTGCTGATGTCCACCCATTTGCAGCCTTCTGTCATCACAACAGCATTGCCTGGCCAAGACTCATTGGCATTGGTGGTTGTTGATCAGAATGAAGGATCTCCTAATGCGAACAGCGGAGTGCCAAGTGGAGGTGTTATACAGGCAGATACATTAATGAACAGTTCTAAGGTTTGTATTTGAAATGGCTCGGGAGTTTCTTGGAGAGTCATTCTGGTCGAACATTCATCTACATCTAGGCTATTGGGCACGATGATTTTTCCCTGTTCAGTCTCTATTGGCTTACTGCATAGTCAATACAGGGTTAAGAACTTATTTTAGACAAACAGGTCAATCCAACTGATATTCGCCTGTGTTTGTGTAGAGACTTCAAGATGATCTACAATCTCTCGGCCTAAAAATCAAACAGCACGAGGATAACATAAAATCTCTGAAGACTCAGAAAAACACATTAGATGACTCTATTCTCGATAAGCGAGGTATGTTATCTGAAATCTGATGGCTATGTAAATGGGAGTCAATATCTGGGCTTCTTACCTTGCAATATGGTTAGTTATGATACAGAATATTAGTGAAAGTAAATCAGAAAGTAAGGCCTTCAAGACAGCCTCATATATTCGTACTGGGTTAGCATACCATGCACATTCAAGTGGATTTAGTTAACATATTTTCTCAAAGGAAAAGCAGAGAGCAGTGGCCACTTCTTTGATTATTATGGCATCTTCTAACATGTTTCTTGCTGACTTGTCATTACTCAGTCATTCTTGGGAAGTATCATTCTTCTGCCCCACCTAGTGCTGAAGATAATAGCCTTTCCAGTGGAGGCGAGGAGGAAACAACTGAGCAAATATTGAAGCGTGATAAATCTGCTGCTGGAATATGGTGCCAACTTAAGAATAGCCGTGGCACTCAGGCTCCCATTCTTGCTTTATCCAAGGATGTCATCGGCATAGTTGCTACTCTGGGCAAAGTTGATGATGAAAACCTTAGCAGGTTTGTTCAGTTCATCATCAATATTTAGAAGTTTGAACTGAAATTCCTTTTGTTGGAAGTAATTGAATCATCTGTTTTTTTCTTTTCTTTTCTTTTCTTCTCTTTTCTTTTCTTTTCTTTTTTTTTTTTTTCTTTTTTTCTTCTCTTTTCTTTTCTTTTCTTTTCTTTTTTTTTTGGTTAGAAGTCACTGCACTTGTTGATGTCTCGAGATTAATATTTTAGATTGTTGAAAGAGAAGCAGTGAGCCTTGTCTCATGAATGCTCATGAGAAATGGCTGCGTGTAGGGTAGTTCAAACTTACGATTTCTAATATCTTGCACTTGCTGGTGCATTTCCTAGATTGAATTTGTGTTGTTTCAGTTCATGTTTTGCTCTAATCTCAATCCATCACTCTGCTTGACTGGGGTTTAGGCTTCTCTCTGAGTATTTAGGAGCAGACGCCATGCTTTCCATTGTTTGCAAGACTCGAGAAGGCATGAAGGCTCTAGAAACATATGATTCAGACGGCAGTATTGATATGAGTGCTGGTCTTCATGGGCTTAGTTCTTCCATCGGAAGGGATTTAAATGGAAGATTTCTCGTTATTTGCTTAGAAGATCTAAGGTGTAATTCTTATCTCTCTTGATGGATGGTGCGCAGTTTAACCTTACAGATACTAATTTCCTTCATTTAATTTTGTCAGACCATATGTTGGTGATTTTGTAGCTGATGATGGCCAGAGAAGGCTTGATCTCTTTAAGCCCAGATTACCAAGCGGGGAATGTCCACCCGGTTTCCTTGGCTTTGCAGTCAATATGGTCAACATTGATGCCACCCATTTGTTTTGTTTAACACCAAGTGGTCATGGTCTCAGGGAAACTCTATTTTATCATCTTTTCCCTCGGACTCAAGTATATAGCACGAGGGCGGACATGCTGCGTGCTCTTCCTTTAATTAGTGGTGGAGCCATCTCTTTGGATGGTGGAATAATTAGAGGTCCTGGCATGTATTTCCTAGGCAAGCGGTAAGACAACTTTGCCCATCATCTATGACAATGTGCATTTTGATTTATTTTTGTAAGCAATTCCTGCACATTGAGAAGGTCTGTTTAAAAAAAAAAAAATGCTGCATGAAGTGGCCATTTACAGTCCTTCCTGATCTTTACGGCTATTTTTGGTTACGTCAGCTCATCTCTAATCATTTATGTCCTCTCCAATACAAATTTTTATCTTCTTGCTCATGTGTTGAACTTGATTCTCAGAAGGATTAAGTTGAGTATGCTTGCGGCTTCCAGTTAATACTTGCATGCATAAATAGTTAGATTTAAAAAAAAAAGGTCTGTCATTTTTGTGTGCCGGGGAAAGTATCTACTTTCTTGTAATATTTCCTTTTGGTCAGGTTGTAGAGTGTGTTTTTTTCTCTGGCTAAAAATAATCTTAATCTTCTTCTGCTGCATTTGTCCCTGCTATCAATTTTAAGGGAGGATGTGGATGTGAGATTTCCAGTACCATCAGGTGCATCCAGTCGTCCTGCAAATTACCATGAAGTAGAAAACCAGATGAAGGACTTGAGGTGGAGAAGGGAAAAACTGCTGGAAGATTTGCAACGAGAGCGACAAATGTTGGATCACGCTAAAATGAATTTTGAGAGAAAGAAGCAAGAATTTGTTATGTTTCTTGCTCAAAGTTCTTCATATGCGACCCAGGTAATGCCTGATCCAATATAAAAGTGATGCATTAACCTTATTTTGACAGCCACTATATTTTTTGGGGGAACATATTTCTGCTGATTAGTGTGTAAATTAGGTTCTTGTCATCCATGCATACATACATGTGTGTGTGTCTCTCTGTCTGTCTGTCTGTCTGTGTCTGTGTCTGTGTCTGTTTGTAAATCAGCAGAGATGTGTCATTTATAGGTTCTTTTTTGTTTTTTTGGTGAAAGTAAGCAATATATTGGGGGAAAGGTCAGACTGTACAAACTAATCGGCTTCAAAAAACTTGCGCTCAAGATGAGCAGGCTCATTTATAGGTTCTTGTCATGTATACATACAAACATACATGTAAATCAGTAGAGATTTGTTATATATAGGTTCTTGTCATCCATACATACATACATATATATATATAAATCAGCAGAGATATGTTCTATATACTTGCACTGTGGAACTTATCCGGCATACTGTTTAGTTAATCAAACTTTAAAACTGACTGCATGTTCTAATGAAAACATATGGCAAGTGAACTTTTTAGTCAATACAAATTGAAAGTTTCTATTATATATTACCGTGTACGATGGGAGTTGCACAAAATAAAAATACAAAGATTTTAGTGCATCTTCAAGCTTTTTTTTTTTTTCCCATTTTTGGTGAGGAAGGATAAGAGATGTTGGAATTGTTTTTGACATTCGGGGTTACTTTTGGTATAAATTTTCTTGATCACCTTTTTATGGTTCAAATTCTAACAAATTGTCATCCTATGGTTGCATCAGGTTCATCTGGGAAGCAACCCCATGACCCCCAGATGAAATTTTTGGAGAAGGAAGAGATCTTTGCAAATATTCAAGCGGAGTAAACCGATGAAATTTCAAGACGCTCTGACTCATATGAATTGTTGTTTCGTTTAAGTTTTCAGCAGGATTTATTTCCTAGTTCTATGGATTGGAATAGTGCCTTCAGTTTAAGGCGGTTTACTTGTATTCGCGATGTTGTACTGTAGTCTGGTATATAAACTCACTCCTCTCTCTCTCTCTCTCTCTCTCTCTCTCTGCACATGCATGCCAATTTCTTTACAGGTCCAGTTTGTCCTTGGTTTGTCTATTAGGGAGTTGATCTCATTCCATTGAGTGCTGTTTTAAATCTATTTGTTAGTCCAAAAAAAGAGTTAAAGCTCCAGATAACAAGTCCTACCTAGAAAGGCCCACAAACGCATATTGAATTCGAATGTTTCCTAAGAAATCTTTATGTTGTGACAAAGACAGATCTCTAACTACTACAAGGCAGATATATAGGTCCCATTTGGTTCAGCTTTCCCCAAAGTCTTTTGGGGAAAATGCCCCAAAATGTAAAGTGTTTGACAAGGGTTTTTGGATCCTGTTGGCTCAATTGTAGAGTGTTTGACAAGGGTTTTTGGGATCCTGTTTGCTAAATGTCAGCATTAGTCCAAAGCAAGTCGATAATCGGATTGGTAATATTCGTTTCATGTTAATTTGTTTTGTGGTGTGGTATTTATTGAATCCAATTTTCTCAGTTCATGTATAATTATGTCTTACGCTAACAAGCAGGCTTGGTAATGTAATGCTAGTCTCATCCATTTGTACCCAAAACCATATGCTTTTTTTCAGGTGTTCTCGATTCTTATCGCCAATTCCCTATGTTATTATCGGGTCATATGGTGAATTGCTTGCTGGTCATCATGAAATCACACCTTATTGCGCTCCAGCAGTGTATTGAACAAATAAGCACCAGTGAAGAATATGCATCATTAGGAGTTGTGCCACGGTCTGACAACTTGGACCCAAAGTACAAGTTGACCACATACCTGCTCGCAAAGTCAATAGGTCCATGTGAGGAAGTCAGAAATAAGCTCCTCTCATTCACTCAGATTATAAATCGTTTTAAGAGAAAACACATACTCTGAGTCAAAATCCTAATCGTATCTATTGCTTGATCAATAATGTTTGTCAAGGTCGATGGACGATATTATGAACATGTGGCGAAATAAAGAGAATTTGAAGCTCTTACCTAGCAATTAAAGCAATTGACGCGTATCTGGGTACGATTTCAGAAAATTAGCATTCATAAAGGTGAAATCAAGAGAATTTGAAGCTCCTATGAAGCAATTGAGCGTATCCGAGTATGATCTCAAAAATTACTATCCACAAGTTTCTTCAAATTTCTAGGGGCCGGAGCAATAGACATATCCCCAATAAAGAGTGTCAAGCTTCACTCGCTAGCAGCACCTGTTTGCTACTATCAATTACCGTGGAGTGCAGCCCTTAGAGGTCTATCTGTGTTAATATACAAGATGAAGCAGTATTGTTTATGACAAAGAAACACATTGAGGACCGTGTACCAAGCAAATTCAATCTTCAGCTTGAGAACAATTTGTGAAGCTACAACTGTTTCATTATTGAGTTGATGCTAGATTAGATATGACAGTAACATTTCACAGCCCAAATGTCAAAACTTTCCTAGCTAACTGGTCCTTTATGTAACTCCTACAACACTAAAAGATGTGACAAAAACACTGTAGAAGACGTCACAATATCTGTGACAGAGAGACGATTGCATTGAGTGTGACTATGGTTTGATGCCAAGCCAGATAAACGATATATACATCGAGCCTGAGAAAGCGTGCTAGTCCTGTGATAAGCAAAGCCAACTGGGCATCTGCACATATTGGCATAAGGAGGAATTCACTCCACATGTAATTCGGCTCTTCTACATCTGCATCCAGAGTCATCACTCATGCAACTAGTGAGAAAGATGCCGCTGAGTAGAACATGAGCCATTTCATGTTCTTTACATTTGAGTCAAACCAAATGGAATCAAATGCATCATTGTCAGATGATAACAGCTATCCAGTTTATCAAAGAGTGAGTCCTATCCATTCAGCTTGTAATTAGATGATCTACAGCAAAGTAATAACCACCGACAATCATGAAAGATGCAATGCCACTTCGAGCCATTCGAATCCAAATTCCGCGAAAGAGAAGATTCCTGTCAGAAGGGTGGATGCCAGTTGCTCTCTCAAATCTGTTGCCTGGTGTTTTCCATTTGAGAAGCTTTCTTTCCATAGTGATATACTGACAAAAAAGCAATGAGAAACCATCAGGATCAGTCAGCAAGGCATTCTATGAAAGGTGCACCCACTCAATGGCAATATGGCTAACAAAAAAGAGTGGTATATACCAAGTTTTCCCCCTAATAAGCCAATGAGACAACAAAGCAACATAGGCACAGCCATGATATCTGAAAGTAAGTTGTGCAAGAACAGTAACTGAGCTTATTCTACTAGTCAATATTTAAATGATAGAACAATGACAATGAGTATTTCCTATCCTTATATACTTAGAGTGGGACAATCCAATAAGTTGTATAGGTTCAGACGCCTTTTTCTCATGCCTGATTTTGTCCAGGACCTGCATCTGCATCTTACTGCAATGTAAAGTCATCAATTGTATGCCCAGATATCCAAATCAATACTGTTGTTTTTTCTGTTTGCCTAATTGGCTGGACGAGGTGTGGCAATGCTTGGAAGGACCGTAGGTGGGGGACTGGGGTGAGCTGGTTGGGGGGGTTGGAAAGAGCAATGCAAGAAAATTAATTTCAAGACTTGGAAAACCCTTGTAAATGGCAAGGAGGAAATATTTGTTCCATGTCAGGGGAAGCAAGTGGCAACTTCTGATGCTGGCCAAAACAAGTGTAGCAACTTCTGAAGTGCCAATATATATATATAAACAAAAAGAAAATGGCCAATGTGATCCTGAATTCAAATGAAAGAAGAGGATAGACCTCATACTCAAACTTATGCAATTCCATGCACCATGGAGAAATGAGTTTCCATCTTGTTAGTTAAAGGTGATCTTATAACATCAGAAAATGGGGAGCGATGATTACTATAAAGAATTTCCAACCCAGATCTAGAGTAAGCAAAGTTAATTACCTGAAAACACATAAAAACATTTACATAAATAACAACTTCAGCAAAACAATTATGTGAGGCTACTTCCATATGAGTTTGATCTCACTATCTTTGCCAATTTCTCCTTCTGAGTTGTAAGTTAACATAATAAGATCCCAAGAAAAATAACCCATGAAGTAAAAAACAAAATCACAAAGCCTGAATAAAACACACTTTCTCAGAATATGACCAATGGTCAATCATACTCATATCATGAATATGAAGTGCCAGATCAAACACCAAAATAAATTGTCTCTCAGCAAAGAGTAATGTACCTTAGGTAGCACAATACATTGAGATCGACTGTTGGCAGTGTCAAAACAGTGAGAACTTGCAGCAGCAATCATTCCAGAAAATCCAGCAGAGAGACTAACAGCTAGAGGAGACAGAGGACCAATTTCTTCATCAGAACTGTCGCAACATGAGAAGAAAATGAAAAAACAGGTCAACACCAGAGCAATTTGAATAATATTGAGTTTGAATTCAATCAATCCAATTTAAAGCACTCCTTGAAGCAGCATTTAGTAGCATGGTTAAATTAGTAATACATACTGACAGCAGAGCAAGTTAAGCTGCAAAGAAATTTTCCTATTGTAGACACAATTTTCAAGGATAAATAAATGGATCTCCTGCATTGGCTCAGAATTATATTTTAATTTCGGCAGCAGCCCCAAATCAGGCTTGTAAAATGCTATTCAGTTCAGTCTAAAACATCCTGGAGCTAAATTCTTTATGCATGCTTTATGCATAGCATGCTAGGGAGTAATTGCCATGTCAGTTGCTTGCAGTGGGTAAACAGAAAGCAAGTAATGTGGATTAACAAAAGAAGACTTGAATACCACTCAATGCTCAAATCCGTCCCTTATACTTCTACAGACCCAAAAAAAGATGTAAACAGTTTAGGCAGTATGAAACAATCTTTTCCATTACCTCTATCCAGACACCCCTATTAATCACATACATTGGAAAACCCTCAGGAAGGGCTATGGAGATGCACTAACATTCTAGAGCCTAAATATGTGCAAAATACCATGGAACAGCTGAGTTTGCATGACGTTACAGCAAAGCTATCTACCACTTTCATATTCGAAATCCTCTTTAAGGAAGATACCTGGATTGCAATAAAATTTAGCAAGATATCTTTAACAGTTCACTCACATATAAGCAATGAAAATTTCCCAATCATATAAATCCTTGAAAGATAAGTGGAACTGAGTTTCAAGACCTTGGTTCAGGATCCATCCCTACTGCCTTCCAGTCAAGCATAGCTCGGTGCATGAACTGCCAACTAGAAAAGAATATGCCTGCATAAAAGCAATCTCGAGCAATTCCAGATCGGAGCCCTCTCCATAGTGCTGACCAACCTTCCAAAGAAATGATGTCTGATGGCCTCTTTACATCACATATAGAAGGTGGCCTGCCAGACCCAGTCATCATCCATGGGTACTCTTGCAAGGCGGCTGCCATATTGGGATGCTTGGTGGTTAAGGTGGACAAAAGGCCAACATACTCACTCAAGACTCGCTTATCTGGGTTATATCCTTTTAGTAACCTTTCAATTGCAGGTGAAGCAGCTGGCTCTGCTCTGATGTATGCAGAGGATGAAACGCGAGAAGCAGTGGTCACCTGTGAACGTAGTTTGAGAAGTTCAAATGGAGAGCTTATAAGGGATTCTGCTGCACCAGCAGCAAGTCCAGCCATAAGGGCCTCAGAGACATACACATAATTGTCTTCCCGACCATCTGCAGGGAAAAAATTAATTACTAGTTAATATACAAGCTATACAGATCAGGTGCCAGCCAAACAAAAAAAAAAGGAATATAAATCAGCTTTTAAAGTACATTACTCACTAATAAATAAAAGCATAATGGTGATTGATATCAAAGTGTGTTTCATTTTAACTCAAGATAATATGTATAACAACATTAGAAACGTCCATATGCTTTCAAAAAGTAAAGAAGCTAAAGCCATCATTTAAAATAAGGTGTTCTCAACAGCAGGCATGTATGAAAATAAATATATACCACCGGGAAAAAGAGAGAATGATAAACAGAGGACAGACAAAGCATAGCCATGGTCGGACACAGACGTCTGGAAGACAAGAAAGTGGAAAATGAAGTACCTTTACAAAATGCTGTTAGAATCTCGTAAACACCAAAACGAGCTCCTAGACCAAATGTTCTCCCCAACGTCAGCCATCCAAAGCCACTGTAAAGACCTACAATTCAAGAGTAATAGTAGAATCAACAACTAAGAATCACGTCTATGAATATTCAATTGTTATTGTCCAAAAATACTATGGATAAAGCGCTTCATCTTCCTTAGCACATGCAGTCAACTAAAAAGGAGGAGCAACAATTCCCAAGCAACCTGCCATATATTGGGACGGACACCCCTTTCCACCAGTAGAACATCAACCGCCACTTCCATCATGAAGAAGGGTCTTGAGTAAACATATAATCTCGTCAAAGAGCAAGCAGAAGTTGCATACTCCAGAAACAAAAAGGTTTTTCCACAAGAGGAATTTTGTATGGGAAGTCTTCAATTTTTTACAGCATTTTGTACATGATTTATTTTGAATAAGCAAAGTTCTCAGGGAATCGAAGGAATGGACTTTAACAGAGCTACTTTCAATCTTCTTTCCCGTTCTTTTCCCTTTTAGGCCGGAAATGGCTAACCAGTTCAACACCCCTTAAATGGATCACGGATGTTATAGCTTTGAACAAGAGCACAGGATGTACTCTACAAATTCCTATCTATCTTCTAAGGAACCGGAGAAAAAAAATCGAATAAAGATAATGGACTGCAAAAATGGCTGCATTTCCAAAGTACCTCCTAAACCACCGGACAAAGCCCGAACTCTTTCCACAGCCTGCGCCGGATTCAACTGCTTAGTTGAGCCAGAACCAACCTGCTTTGCACACACACAGAGTCAAACGCAATGGAAATCCGAAATCCCTACAATTCAGAGGGAAAGAAGAAAACAAGAGGGCATCAACAGACCAACCTGGATAAGGGTCTTGATGGTATCGAGAGGATAAGTGAGGGCCGTTCCCAAAGTGACCGAAGCGGCGGCAGCGACCGCGTGCGTCGTGAACATTCGGTTCTTGAAGAACTCGTCCATCCCGAACGCCGATTCTAGAACGGGCGAATCCAATGCCGCAAATCGTCGAGCAGGTGATGCGCACCGATCCCGAAGATGCGTTCGCTTGCTCTGTTGGTTCGGAGAGCAGTCCCGCGTCAAGACATGGCGGGAGAGGACGCGTGCTCAGCGGGTGTTCGACGAAATGCCTAAGCCACTGCTGAAGGTGCATGGAACAGAGGCGAGACCTGCATGGGGGCAGGTAAATTTACCTGCTCGTGCATCTCGCCGATCTTGCGTACCAACCCAAGGCGCGAAGAGTCAAAGGAACACCTTACAAAAAGTCCTAAAATTTATTACGAAAATATAATTGAAACTTAAAACTTACAAAAAAATATAATTAAGTTCTAAAATTTATTAAAATATTTCAATCGAGTCCTAAAATTGACACCGTCAAAATTTCATAACATAAATTTTTTTTTTAACTATTCGCCACATAGGAGAAAGAAACGATTAAAAAAAAGCCACGTCAACTTTTTCCGTTAGGAAATTTGACGATGTCGATTTTAGAACTCAATTGAAACATTTTGACAATTTTTAGAACTTAATTGCAATTTTTGTAAATTTTAAGACTCAATTACATTTTCGTAACAAGTTTTAAGACTTCTGCAGCACTAATCCAAAAAAAAAAATGAATATGAATTAAATTTTATTAATAATAATAATAATAATTTCATTTTGGATGGAAAATCATATTTAATTTTTTTTATTTAGGCGGCAAATACATTTATTTAAAATAGACAAAACTTGCATGAACTGAGCATAATATACCAATCCAAAAAAATAAATGAAGTAAAAGAATAAAAAATGATAATGTTCGGCAGAAGTCATATATGTTATAGTGGATTCAAAAGGCAATAAAATCTTATGTGTGTTTCTACTTCAATGGGACAATTGGTCAATTTCAAGATATGCAGTGCAATTTTATTTAATACGAACGTGATTAACGTGGACCCAATTTCCCCGGATTGTTGTTGAATCAAGTGATCTTCTTGTGTTCCAATAACATAGATTAATTTATCTCTTTTTGAGAGAATGACATTATTGATCCTTAAATTATTAATACATATTCAATTTAGTATTTAAATTATATGAAAATATTTGACATCTGCTTTGACATCTGCTTTCCATTAATTCAAGTTAGCCAGATTCTATTGATGTAACTTTCAATAACTAAATTGAATGTGCTGATGTGAGCTTCAATCCGTTAAGTTGAAATGGTGAACAAAAGGAAAAAAGTTATAAATGCATTATCAAAGTAAGATATTCATCTCAAATCGCGATATAATAATTTATGTCATCAAATAACAATTGAGATGTTAACACTATATTTTTTTCTTTTTTGAAGTAGATGGATAAAAAGATGGACATGTTAACTCATTATATAATAAGCCACATTATCAAATTACGCTTGATTTGTTGTCTCAACAAGTGGAAGAAAAAATGACTATATCGAATATTTATCAATAGTTCAAAGCTACATTAAATAAAGTAAATGTTTAGGAACAACTTGCATATCAAGCTAAAATTTATAGACTATTTGTATTATTTTTTCTATTTTTTAAATAAATGTAATCATGCGAGTTTGTAAAATTCGGGTGCATATCAAATATGTGTCGTGGCACCACCTTCATGTTCCGCCGAGAAGTGTCATAAGCCATTGATATAGACTCGAACGTCGACGGCCGACCATGTAATGAAGTACATGGAAATATTAGGCATGCATAGAAATGGCCATCGCACACGGCGCGGCCATTGGGCGACAGAAAAGATATCTCGAGTTTTGCGGAAGCTTTTTAATTAGTTATATATCTAGCTACCACTAAGGCCTTTGAATCTTCCAATGCCAGCCAGCTAAAGCAGAAAACTGGGATTCCCTTGCAGTGACTTAATTCCAAATTGGGTGTGCAAACGCCTCTAAAAGTTGGGGAGATGCAAAATATTTGGAATGAAAAACAAAGATACTCACCAACAGATTCCAAATTTCGAACAAATGGAACCGAATTAGTTAAAAGAACATGTCTGGCCAAAGAAGAAAGTTCAGTACAAAAGAATGCAGGAACAAGGCTGGTTATGATGTTCAATTTGCGCATTGAGGCTTTTTAAATTCCCCTTCTTCTTCTTCTTTTCTTTTTTTATGATCTCTGCTCCTATTCCACACAAGTTAGTCTCCTAAATGTTCTAATCTTACCCACCAAATAAATGTCCATGGAATGACATGGATTTTCATGTGCAGAAGAATTGAAAACGGCATGGTACAGATTAGGATATCAGAACAAGTTTGAGAGTGGGTTCGACACATTTTTGGATCTGGTAGCACACAACCATTGCCTCGGGGTCTCCAAGTCGTCACCTGTGACTGTTGGCACATGCCAACTACCATTTTCCGACTCCTGCAAATACATGACCCACCTTGATGAGTGTCACAGAGAGAGAGAGAGAGAGAGAGAGAGAGAGAGAGAGAGGCGTTCAACCAAAGAAGAGAAAGAGTAAAAGATTATAACAGGACACACAGAGTATGTGCAGATATAACCTGAATGACAATAGAATAAGGCGGAGGCATGTGAAGTTGAATACCGCGTTTTGAGACTGATATCCGAACCTAAACAAAGACAAGCTTCACACAGTTACTAATTTGAACATACTCAATAAGTATCATATATTTCTCAGAACAAAGGAAGCTGGTAACCATGAGATGGCTAATTAAGATATTACACCATTTAAAATATACACACAAAAAAGCACACCATTCAGCCAGCTGTTGAAATTAAAATTCAAAGGATGGTAAAACATTGTCAAAACTGACAGCATTTTAGGATTCTCTGTAAGGACATTCAGAGCATAATAGCAACGACGTACCATGTCTTTTTGATTGCTTCTAATTTGCTGTTGCCAATATGTTGAGAGAAATCGGTGAAGGGGGATATAAACAAGTATCTCTCCATGAGGGTTAGAAATGCTGACTGATCCCTCCAATTGTACAGACCTCTATGTCAGTTTATGAGGTACTTTGCAGTCTAAAGATACTTTTATTCCCATACCGATACAGCAGATTTACTTAAAATCTTACTTTACTTTTTTCCAGTGCTTACTAGGTGTACAGCAGAAAACCAGGCAACTTCAATTACTTCCGTTCTGTGTTGAGGAAGATATGGAGTTCATGAGACAGAGTGGAACCTAGAATATAAACTCAATATTCCTTTTGATTAATTTCGTATAATAATTTTGATCTTTTTTTTTTAACCCAATCACGTCACATTTGATCAATAGCCACAGCTAAAAAATTATGAGAGGATAAAAATTTATGATTAATGAGAATATCGGATCCATGTCTATGAATTAAAGGAACCCACAACATCCAAATGAGTGGCAAACTAATACAGAACTAACATCAACATTATGTCAACTGATATTCAATTAATTCATCCATCTTTAAGCTCAAGTACAAGCATATCATGTAAGCTGATGTCTTTAAACATAACATGCATAAATTCCCAAATCCAAAGAGACAAATTTGAAACATGTAGATGCATTAACAAGAGAATCTCAAACCAAAAAGAAAGAAGATGCGTAATGAACATCAACCTGATGCTTTTCTTTCCATCTTGGGAAAAAGCTAGATCCGAGCAACTGAAAGAGGTGATCCCTCATCTCATCATTGGTGACAAGCAAACAGTTCCAATGGACAGCAGCATACAACCAGTACCTGGACACAGCAGAGGAGGATCTGGATGGGTGAATAACATACATGACAAGTGTTTTCATTACGATAGTTTTATCATCACCTTCATCATGGTGCCTATAGTTTTGAATTTCTCAAGCTGTCGAGGCAGTTTCTATGTCCCCCTACCCTCTTCTTCCCCAAGACAGTTTCTATGTCCCCCCAACCCCCTCTTTCCCCAACCAGACTGAATGCTTGTGGAACTACCTAAAAGAAATTTGTCTTCAACCTTCTATCCCCTTAGTTTTTTGTATAAAATTAGTTAAACCACATTCCCTTGACTTCAAATATCAGGTCCACTAATTTGAAAATTATTTATCTGACATATCACTCCCCAAATGGTGGTCATTCCAAACATAAAGTCGATGACCTCTGAAAGCACTACTCCCATAAGATTCCCATGAACTAGTATGCTGCTGACAGTTCTGCAAAGCAAAATGCATAGCTTCAAGGTGGAAAATGGACCAGAGAATAAGAAATTTAATAGTTAAGGCCGCACTCACTAGACTCGCATGAACTAGTAAAACCTTACCAATCATCATCTGAGCCAAGGGGAGTTGGATACAGTGCACCAGACTTCTCCCATGTCTCCAACAATTTTTGGTTCCTAGGATCTTTATCAGGTTTTCCATGCACACGCCTTTTATGCAATATAAGTAAGGGAATCTCTTTGACGGGCTCATCTCACGTAACTTATTCATGATAAAGTTGACCTAGACCAAAACAACAACAGCACTTCAGAACATTGCTTCGAAGAACATTAATAAATCAGAATGAGAGTTCTGTAGGACTAATCTCCACCTGGAAAAAATTAAAACGTTGCTGATTGACAAGACCTGCATTTGCACCATCCACGACAGCATCAAAAGGTCCATGCTTTTGAAGCCAAGCCTAGAACAATTTATCTCCTCATTTAGTTGCCATGACATGACACAAGAACAAAATAGTTTGCCAAAGAATAAGAACATCCTCCAATGATAAACAATGCCTTAACCACAGAGAAAATGTACAATTATTCTTTATGTATTTATGATGAATCCCCACAGAAACGGAGTGAACGTTGATACACAGATACCTAGCCCTAAAAATCTTAGTAGAAATCGATCTCATTCCTTACCATCTTTTGCATGAAAGCAACAACCCAATCAGTAAACTGTTCACTTCGTGAAAACTGGGGGGAACATCTTTTGCACAATAATAGTATCCGAATCTAGTAATCCAGTCATTTGCTTAAAACTGGGGAATAGAACATCTTAAAATCATTCTACACATCTGATCTAATATAGCACTTGAACAGTCAGCAGAGGAATGTGCTTGAACATAAAAAGCTAAACAACTTTGTTCATCTCTTTTCAGCAATTATTGATGCTATTATCTTCTATTAGTTCACATTTAACTCTTTGATTTCGTAAATGCATTGATTGTATCAACCCACCAATTAGAGTTGATAATTGAAAGTTTTTTTATTGAACAGTTTGGGTGCCAGATGAGGGAGACCATTCCCATTTGACTTATGTATAACACAAGAATAGAATAGACAATATCCTTCTGAATTTTGGACAGTGAGATGCGCGGCGGTGATCAATTCCACACATATGTGAAGAGTGAAGCTAGATATTGAATATTTTCAATGGTCAAATCCAATGAGGAAAGATGATTCCATACCTGGAATTTTGTAAAACCAGCCTTAGCTTCCTTTTCGCGAGCTAGTTTGGTCAATGAGCTGGCAAAGTTTTCTGTCTCCTTTGGATCAATATCAATACAGACAAGCTTCTCACCACAGGATTGACAAACACCCTTCTTGTCCATTTGAGTCCTTCGAATCCTCCAGTTACCAGAGCCAAGCCACCCTTGTCCATGCCAACCTCCTCCTCCCTTTACTACTCCTTCCTTAATCTTGTTAACATCCCAACTTTCTATGCCAACACTTGCTGCAAAATCAGACTTGAACCAATCCTCAACAATTTGAGCAGATGATTCAGAAACCTGCCTCACAGTAGCACGTATTCGGTGCAGCAACTCATTTACCTTGTCAGCCTTCTTTGCATCCATACTAACTTCCAAAAGTGCTGACAGCTCAGACTCTTCAGCTGAAACTCCACAATCAACCATGTGTTCATCTACCTCATAAGCTTTATCAGCATTTCCCTTTTGCAGAACCCAAACAAAGCAGGTCCATAGGACCTCAAGCGAGGTGGAATACCAAAATTCTTCATCCTTTTAACCAAATCAAAAGCCATTTCAGGGTCTTCCCTAGCAGTTGCTAACCTTGCAGCATTGGTAAATGTTGCTTCACTTGGGGCAACATTATCAATAGCCATCTGCTGAAATATTTCAAATCCCCTCCTCATACCCAATTCTTTTAGGTTCTCATCATTTTCACTGCCACCTTGTCCAAGTGAACCACTTCCAGCAGAGGAGCACAAATAAAGCATCACGTTGTAATGGTATTGCGAAAGTGGAACCCCATTTTTCCGAGCCTCATCATAAAGTTGAAGAGCTTCAACAAGTTTTCCATGTCTTGAGCACATATCCAGCTTAAACTTGAGCAACGACTCAGGTAATTCCATGCGTTCTTTCTTCTTTGCTTTCCTGGAAACCCTTTCACCAGAGGTCTGATGAAGTGGTGGCAAGGGATTAAGGTTTGCTGAGGTGGTAAGACGGTTTATTCTCTTCATAGAAGGATTGAAAGGATAACTGTTAACAGTTCTCGTGATGAAGGAACTTGGACTACAAGGCAGGGGCAAGAATCTTTTCTGATATTTTAAAAGAAGTGGTATCTCTGATTTCGTGATAAATGACAAGACAGGAAATCTTTTAGCAAACTCCATCCTTCTCAATTAATTACGATTACTTGACTGTTTATGATATTTACCAAAGCAAACCACGATGGAGACCACAAGGAGATGACTCATACGTTAAGAACCCAAAGAGAGTTCAAGTCCCTCATTCAATATTGAGAGCGTGAAAAAGACAACAAAATTCTGGTTCGTCTCCAGATATCAGCAGTCTTGGCTTCCCTTGCCTTAGTCTGAAGATAGTTGACAAAGTTTGACAGCACGAGGGATGCGGCTCTAACTCATCAGTGCAACCCAGTTCAAGACTTAAAGAAGATATCTGCAAAGGAAAATCAACACACACCACATCAGCTAGAGTAAATCAATGCATACCAAAATGGCACAGTAATTCTAACGAACGCCTGTCTTACGACACTGATCCTTTTATCTGCATCCAATCAAGAGATCTGTGACCGAGAATTACAGAAACCAAGCATAGCAGAACATAAGGACGGGCACTCCATTACTGCTTCTGGTGGTGGCGCTAGAAAGATCATTCAAAATGTTCCAAAACAAAACCCACTAAAACCCATCAAACCAGACCCAGATACGAATTTTTCGCCATGCAGACGATACATAAAAAACCAGGGCACCTCATCACGGGAACAGCAGTAAAGCAGAGAACTTTAACGTCGTTTGAGAATTTCATCAAACAGCTAGCAGACAGCGCAGTGGCAACATACCCGCATTAGGGAATGTCGCGGCATGTAATCCGATCCCGAAAGTCATAGCCCAGGCCCTTTAGAACGATTCACACGAAGCAGCTTCGTTTCGCATTCGCAGTGAAAGAGCACCGAGTATTACAGGGAAGAGAGAGACATGGGCAATGGGTCTTAAGAGAACCCACAGGTGGAGACGGCGGATTGGGTCCCAAAATAGTGGCTTGGAAGGTGAACGGCGGCGAGCTTTGTCACCTGCCCGCCGGTGGAGACTCCATGAATGGTGAAGCTTGCTTCTGATAATGCAATTTTATATCTTGCTCTTGCTCTGCATCCTATTATATGCTACTTGAAGGCTTTGTCGCATGGGTTTTGCTTATCCATCCGTATTTATATCTTCTATTTATTTAAGGTGTCGTATTAGGGTCTCAGTTCTTTATAATAGTTTTTGTTTGGTCAGAAGTTCTTAATAATTTGCAAAATAAAGTTTTTTAGAGAAAAAAATGAAGGATAAGGCTACCATAAGTTCCTCAACTTTTATAAATAGTTCAATCAGGTCCTTAAAATTTAGTTTGTGCAATTGAATTCTAATATGCTTTTTCTTTTTTCTTTTTTTGAGTCAATTCTAGCCGTTAAAATTATGGACAAAAATGTTGACCCGGCATCATACAACACATTTTAAAAATTGGTGAGGCAAGGCTCAAGCTCGTTGGAATCTAATACGTTGGGCTTCCTCAATTTGTGATAAGGCTCAAGCTCACCAACTGAAGAAGGAAAAGAAAAGGAAAGAAGAGAAAATTTTAAAAATAAATATACACAAATATTTTATAAAATAAAAATAAAAAAGTCTTTGGTGAAAAAGAAAGTGCTTGATTATTAAGCGAAAGAAATAGGATGGAAAATGTTTTCTACTTTCTAAAGAATGAAAAATATTTTACCCTATTTTAAAAGACTTTATTTTGTTAATGAAAAATATTTTCCCTAATCAATTTATTTTCCATTAAATGAAAACCAAAAAATCCAAAAAGCATTTTCTTGAAAATTATTTTGAGCCTAAGTTTTACAATATACTTAAAAGTATCAAATTTCCTATCTGAAGTTGGTTATTTTATTGAAATTTGTAGTTCTTTCATTTCTTTTTTGTTGACAATTTGTTAACTTAACTAGTACCATCAGGGCTCTCGTTAACAAGACCCGTCGTGATTATATTATCTTGACCATATGGCATCAACAATAAACCCCAAATACATTTTAAACTACCCCAATGAGACACCCTCTTATGCATGCGAAAGACGAACTTTGAGTTCAGACGCATCATCGATCTTGAGCTTCCTTACTCTCACCTCGTGGAGCTGTAGTGATATGCCCAGTATGTCATTCGTGCTTCGTTGGCTCCTTAAACTTAACATTCCAACGGCCGGTGGAGTAGGTCCCTATCTCTTTCAAATTCCATTTATGGAGCCAAAAGAGAAGAAAAAAGACAAGCTTCAAACGAGTCCCTAGAAAGTGTCCTTCCCTTCGGTGTTTCAGAAGTACACGAGGCAAATCATGAGGTGAAAATTACACTACTGTGAAACTACAAGTGCGAATGGGGGCTGACATAGTTCTGCCACTCTTCATAACTTCGGCTCGCATCTTACCCAGTCCATGAAGTTAGAAGTGTGTTCATGGTCCTTGGTTTACTTAAAGGTGCCATCCCGCGTCATTGTTAAAAGATAAGAACTGCTTCCCAGTTCCAACTGTATCATCACCTATCAATGGTTTTCCTGAAAGTCGTATAAATCTGGCAGTGCCACTGATGTCCTAACTTCAATCGAACCGCAGCTAACACAAACAAAAGCAGAGCCAAACAATTCATGCGTGAACAGCAGAAACAGCCAAGTGCTCACGCCTATTGTGGATGAATTTCTCTCGAAATCGATCAAACTCGCCTTCCTTAATTGCTTCTTGTATCAAGCGGAAGAAACCAAGAAAGTGGTGGGTATTATGGCTGCAACAAAGATGAAAGAGGTTTAAAAAAAAAAATTGACCCTTAAAAAGAAGCAGAACCCTTTCATGAAAAAGTTGAAGGGAAGAGGAGTACATTTCCAGCAGAGTCTGCGCAAGCATCTCATGAACGTTGAGAAGGTGATTTATATACGCTTTCGTGTGATTCTTGCATGTATAGCAGCTGCAGCTTTGGACTATAGGTGTAGCGTCTTTCCTGGAGCATATGAAGGTAATCGTTTGGAAATTATGCAATGCAGATGTGCCTCCATTATGACAAAAAGAGAGTAAAAGGAGAAAGAACGAGCTAAGGCACCAGCACACATATTCAGACCAGAATGCTGAAATTTCTCAGATCATGCTACAAGGACAACTAAATAGGACCTTCCATTTGATGCAGGACATGGACAAAGAAGTGAACTTTTCCAATAGATCAAGTTGTCACGTCTATAAATCAAAATGAAGCAAGCAAAGATCTGATCAATTACCGGTAAACAGTCGCCCTCAGATTAATCTTGGCCTGGTCACTTCCTATGTCACTTGAATAAGGAATTAACTCACTTGCTCCAATTTTGTCAAGTGGAAAGGTAAGTGCAAAACCTGCAATCGTAATGTGGTAAATGTACCTGCCAACATCCATTTGATCAATCAGTTCTCAACCAAACCATGAAAGCAAACGAAGAAGTTCCAGAGTAGACGGTTGAGTTGTGTACGTAGTGTCAAATAGATCAATTCCAGCAGCAACACCCTGTAGAACCTCCTCTGCACAATGAATAAGCATAAACTTTCAATTTGCAAGGATTTATTGGGAACAATTAACTTTTTTAAAGCATACATATAAAAAAGAGAATAATTAATCACAATAAGAATAATAATTCTGAACTGAAGTGATCATAGAGCTGCTGATGGTTTAACACTACTCTGAATATAATCTGGGCCTTCCAGAAAGCAGCTCGCCTCACTCTCCTATTACAAGAATAACTTCTTTACAAACAGCTGACACTTTAATGCTTCCCACAACGATAAAAATACAGGAGATAAGCTAGGAAAAGTGGAGGGAATGAACCTCATACCAGGTAGCCCGAGACCACAGACTAGACGAGGCTTTTCTTCAGGCAAGTTATCCTGATGACAGTCGCAGCATCAAAAATACTAAGAAATCAAAAAATGAATCATCCAGCATTGAAACCTAATGATTTTGGAAGCTTTCCTAGAAGCATTTGCCAAAAGCCATAAAAAGAAAATTGCTCCATTTAAGGACCAGGATGGGAATACACATCCACTTAAAGAAATTGAATTGCAAAGGATAATTGCTTCGCAGGAATAATCACTGTTTAGAAACTAAGGTCTCCTAAAAGAACCATTTATGTATCCTAAGCCATTGGAACAATCAGCTAGTTGTGGAAAGTGGTGGCTCACAGTTAAAATAAATGAACCAACATTGAAGATCTACCACACAGTTGAGTCTGAAAGATTTAATCCTAACAGCAGCAGTTGACAACAAAAAGCCTTGCATGTCACACTAAGCTCTTCTGATCTCAAATCATGGGCCTCAAACACAGCGTGATGAATTAATTAGATATAAGACAAATTGGAAGTTACCATGACATACATATTACGATGTAAAGGAGATAAATCCAGCTGTAGTTTCACATTATCATAACAAAGTTCATGCAAACTTCATGACTTCAATTATCGAATATATATAGCCTTTTACTCACATCTACTACATGATTGTGAGCCAGTTAAGAGTTGGAAAGAGAAAGAAATAACGGAACAGAGAGTTTCTGTCAGAAACTGCAAATCATCATACTCACAAAAACATACATGCCTTAAGGACTATCAATTAAGCATACTAACTGCCCAGATTTAATAGGAAATTTCATCTGCTTAGTCTGTTGAGTTTAGTTGTGATAATTTATCAAGTGAACCCAACTGTAAAAGCAGATCCAGTATAAACATGGACCAGATTGCAGTCCAGACTCCACAGAGTCAAAAGGCAACCACCACAAATTCTTCCAAGTTAATTCATGTACAAAGTTGGGAAGCTAGAGTAAACAAGCTCTTACACAAACAGTTTTAAGCAGAGCAGGACGTTCATCCATGCTCTCTCCAAGCCCAAATCCCCCTATCCAGTAACCTGTGGACAGCAGAATTAGGAACAATAAAAATTGGAACAAGTGTAAGCATAAGCGAAACACAGAGCCCCTTGTAAGTTGACTTAAACAAATATTTTATCCAAAAGAAAAGAAAAAAAAAGTCAACTTAAACAAATGTTCTAGCAAAAAAAAAAAAAAGTTGACTTGAACAAATAAGACATGACCAGAGGTATTAATAATGGATAGGGATAGGCCATGCAATTTTCTACAAGATGCTTGCTTTAACAAGTCACTGATATCCCACTGGTAGAAGTTATCACAAAAGAAGTAGCAAGTACCTGATAAGTTTCGTTTAGCGACTTCTTCAGCACATCGTTGCCGCTGCTGCAGATTAGCTCCACCAACAATGGAACCAAAGATGTCTCCACCTAACTACACAAATTTTATAGCGATTTTTGTATTAGCATCATTCTGAAATAGTCTCAGAGTCTTCTAGCAGCAAAATGAAAATTCCCCAATTTAACATTATACCATCCTTGAAAGTGCATAAATGATCAACAGAAGAGATGACTAGGCAACTTAGCAAGTTGAAAGTCCAAACAGATAAGCTAGATTGATCAGGCCATGAAACTAACAAGAGAAAGCATAGCATACACAAATATCTACTAAACTGCCCAGCACAAAAGCTGTTTACCTAAAGCAGCTCTTGTTACTTCAAACCGCTCATTTTAGTATAGAGAAAGTTGCGCCTTGGTAAGGAACAAAATCATTTTGCATTTCACATTTTCATTCCATAGTAGCATCAATGCTCATTAATTCCAATCAAGAAATTTCTGATTCACAGTAGTTCAAGGTACTAAAATAGGAAACGAACATTGAGTTTGTACCGGCCTCAATGCGATGCATTCATCGAGCCACCTGATAGTTCGATCCACTGAGGAATTGTTTCGCTTTTCAGAAACCCAAGTTGGCACCTCATCAGCCAATGTGACCCAGATGTCGGGCCTCATCGAAGAAATCATTTCCATGTATTCTTTTGGCCTAATCTGCAATAGCACAATCATGCAACGACTTCAAGCAGTTCCTTTGGTGAATGGTCCGAATCAAGTGAATACATGGGAAAACCATTAGTTTACCAAACGCCGGCCACACGGAGTCTCGAACGATGCTCCAACTTTATTAGTCGCTTCAGATGCAGGAAGGCATTGAATGGAATCCCTCGGAACAGCTACCAACCCATACTCATGCAGACCAAGCATCTGGTGGAGACCTCCAAGATTCGATATTGTCTGCATCGAAATTCCATCCAAGCTACAGTCACAAAGATCACAGGTTTCAATGACCTTGATCCCCAATAAAGAATATTCGCATGAGTCACAAGTTCTAAGCTTTACTCTTCTAAAACCACTACTTTAAACACTCGAGAATCAGAGACAACAATTGAAAAAGATGAACATCACTAACACTGAATTGTCTCCACAAGCAACGTTAGCTTTCATTCACAGGCATAAGTAACTACAGCCTCTAAAGGCTTTACGGCACTCGATGAGAAGCAGTCACAACACTTTCTGGGACACTTTAAAATCGACAAAATGCGCAAACTTTAAGTAAACCACCTACTTTGAAGACAAAATAATACTTGCCCACATCATCAACAGAAACGACAACGAACGTACACACACTCAAACATTTCGACAACATCGTGGCAAATTACAGTGAAAGATAAAAGGAGCCCAAAAGAAGAGAGAGAGAGAGAAGGATGTACAAGTGAAGAGGGCTGAACTGGAGGAGGCGGGAGTCAGGGGAAGGGAGAGAAGGGAGGAGGTCGGGAGAGATGAAGTGGGGCAGGCATTTGCGGGTGGGCAGGAGCAGGGACGGCGTCTCTATCTCCAGCGGGCACCCGCAGCTGCCGCCGCCCAGCTGGAGCACTCCCGCCCGCGCCATCCCGTTGCTCCATGCCTTCACCGCGTACTTCATCGCCCCGCTCTCTCTCTCTCTCTCTGTGCCTTCTGCTATCGCCGGCAGGAATACAGGGTTTTGCGCTTTTGGCGTTTCTTTGTGCCGTCTTCTTCGGTTAATGACTCTTTCAGGAAAATATTACTCTACTTTTTTTTTGAATTTTTTTTTTTAAGTCATACTCAAAAGTTAGAACTCAAAACTACTCAAAACTAAACTAAATCGTCCTTTTTCGATCTCTTTAACTGTGAAGATTCAAACTTCTCACCTCTCTCTTGTCAGTTGGAATAAACATATAGTGATTATATACTTTTAAATTCGATCATGTAATTTTAGTTTGTACTTCAGACCTTATATTTTTCCTGACTTTAGTTCAATTCAATCAATATGCTGAGTATGGAGGAAGATTAATGGTAGCGAAAGAATTTGTTGAGAGACTAAAGTCGACTGTCGGATCGGTGGCCGGAGGCATGTCGTGGTCGGTTTTGGTCGTCAACCAACAAGTCAAACTTTACAATCGATGGCTGCCTCTGTGTGACATGGACCACAACCCAGGCGTTTCGTGAATAGGACCATTGCCGGGGAGTCACATCACTCGAACTCGACTGCATCTCCTTATTGTGCTATGCCAATTAGGTGGAAATAAATTCGCCGCGATTTATCTGTCACGGCCAGCACGATCTTCTGTCTTGGAGTGAAAGTAATTAGGCCATATTTTCCTCTTATCATGCTTCCGATTGGCAGGTCACGAGCTGTGGACAACACCAGTATAAAAAATTAATTGTCATGTCAATGCGGAAGATGTCCGGTGTTGTAAACCATCAATTAGGAAAACGGTCAAACGGTCTCAAACTTGGAAAAACATGGCCCTAAGCAATCTGGTTGGCTTTCACTGCTAACCTCTGTAGTGGGACATCTTGGTACATTTGTGCTGAGTCAATTTACAAAAGAGGTCAAACATACACATTGTTCACTAATAAAATCATTCACCATTTTGCTGAAGCTTCCTTTAGATGAACCATAGAGGCAAGAGAAGCCAAGTCCGGAGATGCATCCTTCTTCTTGAGCCTTGGCATGCATTGTCCGCCGCACTCCGACGTGGGTTGGCCAAAACACCAGGTGATGAAATAAGTATGCATATGGTGTATCCGGGGCATTGGAGTAGATGTGTTTATAAATTAGATTTGGCATTTTCTAAGTAGTCATGGAGAATTGATCTTATTATGTACAAGCTAATTGCTCAATGAAAATTAAGTTATTAATAACTAGGGTTATTTTAGACCATAATAGGAAATCGGAATAATAATTGTCATGCCCCGATCCTCGGGCACGCACACATTCCTCATTTGGTCGATTAAATAGTGACGTCTTAAGACGCATCGCCAACTCATTCATTTTAGTACGCATGCGGAAACAAATAAATAATCCCCAAATAATAAACCAATGGGATAAGAAAGTAACCTAAAAAACCATCACACTTACATACATTACAAACCATAATGCAAATATATACAAGATAAATTGCCAAGTCGGGTCCTAATCAAACAAGCTCAAAAAATAAAATGAAAAGAGGGGATGGGTTTCAATCCTCCTTTGGATCCTTCTCCGAGTCCTCCTCCTCCTCAACGATCTCTTTTTCTTCCATGCTCCAGCTGGAGCTCACTGCTGAGTATTCCGGAAGAGTCAAGATCATCACCAAGTTTGGGATCCTTCGCATCCACCACCAATCCACCCTTAGGATTTGTTGTACCCTTCCCGAACGCAATCTCTAAAACGTACGAAGGTACATCAAATTCTGGCACAAGACCCACCCTCCATCCATCATTGTAATGGTGATACACGACCGGTATTTATGGGGCACATTTTGGGGTTCACCCACATCAACCCAAACAATGAATTTCACCAGTACATATTCTAATCCTTCAAGGTGGTGGTGTATTGAAATATGATAATATATTTCTGTTATTTCCTCCAATATACCAAAATGCTCGGGAGGAGCTGGAAATACTACTATCTATGGACCTAAAATATTGTCCCACAATGAGATGAGACTATGTTTCAACGAGTCCTACCCTTAAGACTCAATTAGAAATAAAATACGCTATAAGGGCTACCTAAACACAATCATAGGTTGAAGGACTTACTTTAGGCTCAGTTTCCTTCCTATAAGTCGATACCATTTAATATTTTATTGAATCATATCAACAATCAAATCACTCAATCAGATCGAATCATCGATCAATCGACTCAGTTGATTCCATGTCATCGGACCATCACATGGTCAAAACAATACTATCTATTAATTTGATCAAAATACAAAACTGCTCACCACCTAGGTGATATATAGATAGTAGCTTGCCCCAAAGGCTAATAAATAGCATAATGTTCATTCTTTAATATGACATATCAAGTCACCAAGCCAGTATTGCATACCCTTCATTCTTTAAGATGACATATAGAGTCATCGAGCCGGTATAATATATCGTCATTTCTCCAAGATGACATATAGAGTCACCGAGCCGATATGATATATCGTCCTATCTCCAAGATGATATATAGAGTCACCGAGCCAATATGATATATTATTACGATTGTACAATCAATTTTCCATTTTTATCACACCTAATAAAAATATACGTGTGTGGGTATACGGTCGACCTTAGCCAAAATACAAGATTTTTACTTTTGAACCTCCCATTATTTTCAGCAGTCCCAAAACAGATTTTTGGCACTGTAGACTGACGTCCAGTGATTCTCCAATTAATTACCAAAATTAAACCAATTTAGGAATAAAATCTTAAAATCGCAAGTAGGCAAAATTAGCACAAATTACAGCTCAAATAAATAAACAGATCGCACCACAATAACCATCAAAAAATTCTGGTCACCAACTATCCCGGTCTAATTTCTGAAAATAATTAATTAATTAATTAATTAATTAATTAATTACAAAAAATAATTATTAAATAAATGCATACTTAGGCCCGTAATGCCTAATTATATGCCGAAATGAGCCCAGAAAAATTCCGAGACTTGTTAAATAAATATTAGAGTCTATTTACTCGCTAATTACACTAACTATCCACCTAACATGCATTGACAATTAATTAAATTCATTAATCTAATCTAATCTAATGTAACCACATAATCTATCTTAGCCTAAACTAATCAATCTCTAAGTGTGATTAACCTACAAAGCAATGATTAGTGAGTTAAACTCACTTGTTTCGCAATCTAATCGATTCAAAATGCCGAAGATGCAATGGGGTCGAGAATGACCTCAAAATGGGCCAAAACAGTGCTGGAATACCCAATGTTTTACTCTTTGGTCTTGGCTAGTTGCTGGCTGAAAAGGCGAGGTGGTGGCTCGGTTGAGGCGGGGATGGATCTTGGAAGGTTGAAAGGGCCAAACCGAGCCTAGGCGGGACTTGAACGGTGGCTGGTAGCAACTCACAACGGCGGGGACAAGCTGGACAGCTCTCAAACAACCAAGGACGGCAGCTAGAACATCGGGATCGCGTAGGTGGCGCGATGGCGCGCACGCAAGGCGAAGGCGGCAAACGGCGGTGGTGAAGGCTCATCCGCGGTGTGCGACTTCGAACGGCGGCTTCTCTAGCTTTTGGAGGTCTCAAACAACAAGGGGGAGGGGAAATGGAGGTGGTCAGCTGATCTTAGTGAGAGAGAGGATAAAGGAGAGAAGAAGGGACAATGGGTCCACCTCTTGGTCCAACCTCATCTTCTTGGTTCCCATTGACCATCCACCACCACCAACTGCATCCATGGCCCAAAAACAGCCACCAAGGCCCTCTTCTAGAAGCCCGAGGTGGTCCAAAAGTCGCATGTGGTGGGGGCACACGAATTTGCTTGATTTTCCCCTTCAATTTGATACTTATTCTTGCTTAAATCAATCTAATTTGGCCTCTCAAAAATCAATCGACACCTCATTGATCCAATTGTATATTTTTCATCACCAATGGATCTCACTTGCATCCCGATTACGCGATCAAAAACAATCCCTAACATTTTTTGGACAAAAATGGCCCTAGGATGATTTTTTCCCAAAAAGTCTCGATTTGTAGAAAAATCTTCTAAGACTGAGTCAACGCTCCTAGAATTAATTATAACATGATAGAACTTTCAATTTATGAAATTTGATTCAAATTTGCAATTAATTTCAATTTAGCGCGTTTTTAGCATGATCTAGGCTACCGGGTAGCTTTGAGAAATTTTTAGTGCAATTAACCCGTAGTCAATTTTTTTGAGCCACAATAAACCCACTTGACACATTGGCGACTCTCGATTATCGTGAAAATCTCAATGATTTAAATACGGACACAGGGTACTAAAACGATAGAAAAATCAATCTAGTGTCAGCCAACGAGAATTTTCCAAATTAGTGAAGTCACGTATGTTTAGCCACACATTTCAGTCAAACTGACATATCCCTAACTTCTAATCGATTTTTAACTGTGCCGTAATGACCTCTAAAAATAAGCACGATCGAGTAGCCGATTCCTAATCGAATTCTCAAGTATATTGCCTTAAAATTACTTAATGGCTTCCTCAGATAGTCTAGTTATCTCGAAAGTGATCGACTCTGAAAACAGTCCTATATGCGTGTCGATGAAATACCCAATTTATTAAATGGAAAACGGGATTAAAAATCTAAGATGTCAGAATAACCCCATAACAAAGGAATAGCCAAAATCAAATCATTATAGAATTTAATGGTTTGATACATTTCCTTACATTTCTCTGCTTGCAACCTTCTAAACAACATGAGATAAGAGAATGCCTTGCATTGCCATTAAGGTAAGGAACTCACGGGCAGGGAGTGTTCTCTTATATTTATGGACAATATATAATGTGATTAATGAACTTTACTCATAATATGCAATGTGGTCTCCAAAACTTTTTTTAACATGATCACTTTTTGTATATATTCAATATATAAAAATTTTGATCTTATCTTTCTATTAATTCAAATTCAAGGATAACATGAAAATTTTGATATAGTCTAAAAATTAAATTAAACATGTACCAAAAATCTAAGGACCACGTTGAATGATTTTAAAAGTTTAAGAACGACATTACATATTGGGTTAAAGTTCAACGACCACATGGAATAGATTAAAAATTCATGAACCATATTAATCAAAGTTTGGGAACCATTTGTGTGGTTTTCCCTTATATTTATACATGACTTTCCAAATACACCGGTTCAATTCATTGTCCCCACATTCGCAAGTTTGTAAGTGATACCTCGAGACTGTTTCGTCCTCACTAATGATCCTTCGCAAACCCAACTACCCGAACGGCGAAGTCCCACTTCCTCGTCGTCCCCAACAAGATCTCCACTCAAAGAAACACGAGAGAGAAGCATGCTCAATCTCAACCCTAAGCTCAGCTCCATCACTTTTTTCCACCTATGCCTCCTCTTCATCCTCGTACACCTCACAAACTGCAATGTGGTGTCCATTATGGGCCTCGGTTCACTGCGAAGCAGCGGTCTAGACCTTCTTCTGGAGAGGTCATCATGCTTGAAGGCTGCCCTTGGGGAGCGCGTGACCAAGCCGGAGATGGAGTGGGAGACCAGCCGGAGAGTGCCGGTGGCAGGGCAGCAGAGCAACAAGAAGTACATCGGCTATGAGTTGCTGAGGGAGGACACAGTGCCTTGCCAGAAATCAGGGGCTTCCTACTACAATTGCCTGGGCGGGCAGGCCAACCCGCACAACAGACGGTGCACGATCACCACGAGATTTGCACGAAACGTCGGAGACATCAAGACTCGAAAGAGTAATTTGCGGGGGTGACTACCATTTTGATTTCGCTCTATGAAAATAAAGAGAAATCGGCATTTTGCCTTTCTCGGCTAGGTATTCTGAGCCTTTTTCCTGTGCTATAAAGCAGGACCGTATGCTATAGTCTGTAATCTAACTGCATGAATCATGAACTAACGTTACATTTCCAAAGGTATGATCAGTTCTAGCCTCCGGAGAGAACTCATGCTTGAAGAAAAGGAGTTTTTTGCTGATTCCCTCCTTCAAATCAGTTTGTCTTAGGCAAATGTCATTGGTTAGGTGAATTTTCAGACTCTAATAAGCCTGATGAGAGTGAGATTAAACATTGGAGCACGGTTGATTTACAATGCAAAAATTACTGAAGGAGATTATAGGCAGCCAAGGACTGGGGACGGTGCTCACATCTACTCACTACCGTCCATGGCCAATTGGAATATGCGCAAAAACCACGTGAAAAGTTGTTTTGCCAAGGTTATGTCCCCTCCTGCTTTCTGCAGTTGCATATAACAAAGCAACGGAGCCAGACTGTTATTCTTCTCATCTGCACGGTTAGATTTTGAGCTTTTCCAATTTCAAATGAGAATGCAGGAAGCCTTGGCTTCAGAGGGACACTGGACACGGCCTCAAGGAACAAAAAGGATTTTGCAACAGAAAGTTATGGGAATTTTACTTGCATTTATATAGTCAAGAGTACACTTAATTTCAATGCATGGTCATTTACAAAAACACTCCATATGGTCTCACAATTAAATAACATTGCAAGGTCAGAAAATGCATTGCATACCAAACCTCACCGAACACTCACCTCAAATTCCCCTGCCTCTTCAGTTCGACATGACCAATTTGGTTCTGAAACCTTGAGCATCACTTGTTGTTTCCCTGTAATCAATGATCGCACGGAAAATTACTCACAAGTAACATTATTCCACTTCATTCGACATGCCATCTTTACTGAAGCATGAGCATGGGTAACTTAAAAAATTCAAGGACCAAAAGTAGAAAAGCGAACATACATCAGCCACTAGAGAGCTCATGTCATCCACAGAAACAGGTCGCAAAAATATACTTCACAAGAATCCTGAGAAGACCTCTTCTTCAAGAGAACCAAATCTCCATGTTCAGTCAAATATCTCCTGGGCTTCAATTATACTGTGCTGACTGATAGTGTGACTCGAGAAGTTAAAAGCAATAGTAGACAATATGATGAATTAGAAGAGATATGAATTGACAAATTCAAAAACTTACTGATCATCCTTTGAGACACGATAATATCTCTCTGCATGCTGTCGTTGACCGATAAGTTGCGCAAACCGTTCATCATGTGTGATGACTATCAGCTGAAAATTCTCCTGTCCCTTCCTGTCCTCCATAATTCTGGAGAAGCCAAACAAAAGAAAGTGAGTGATTGCAAGTTGTGGTCCAGTTACCCCGACATTATTGCTATTTACACTCATCCATTTTCACCAAAATAGAGAAGTGAAAATAATCCACAGTAATACCTCACAAGAGCTGCTGCAAGACTTTCAGCATTAGGACCATCCAAATTGGTAGTTGGTTCATCAAGTGCTAGGATTCCACAGTTGAGGCAAAAGGTCTCAGCTAAAGCCAAGCGAATGATAAGCGAAGCAAGAACCTGAAACCAATTATTAGCTGTAGATTTTCTCCTACAAAAACAGCATGATGAAAGAAGACAAAGTGATCCCTTCTAAGTTGTGCACCTTCTGACCAGCACTACACCGTCCTCTCATTTCTAACTCAGTGTCACCAGTTTGCATGAGAACCTGCATAATTGACAAAGTTTTGGTAAGATGTATATCATCTCACTGAACAGATTAAATTAATATCAATAAAAAACAGGTTTGCATGCCTTGTAGCTGTATGATCTAGTCCCAGCACCTTCCGAGTCCGAATGTATTCTGATGTAGTCCATATCTTGTCCCCTATAAGTTTGTTGCCACAGTTCCCTTATGATTTTATTTATTTCTTCCATTTTCATAGTGTGAAATCGCATAAGAGCTCTGCCAAAGAAAAGTATTACTGGTCCGCAGTAAATAAGCCATTTGTAAAGACAAGCAAGGTCAACTTTCAGCCTTTGCAACCATCATCACAAAAAAATGTCCTTAGAGAAAGGTTCCTTGGCTAGGGAAAAGAGGATAGAGTGATGAAGCACCTCAAATTCACAAAAATGATGTAAACAGAAAGGCAGGGGATCAAGAAGGAAGATGTCACAAATGACGCTACGCAAACATTTGGATCTCCTTTTGCACATGTAAAGATAACGCCATAAATAGAACCCAAAAGAACAAAGAAGCAATCATAAAGTACCCTCTTTCTCAAGAATATCAAGAAGAGAACAAACACTATCCCAGATGCTCACTAGCTACAACTGAATATAATATCTAGGGAAGCTTATATTCTCCCCAAGCATGTTTTCTCCAGCAAAGTTGGGCAAATAGGTCATGTCACATATAAATAAATCTCACTCAATTATGTGCGTCAGATTAAGAAGAAGTTCAATGAGAACTAGTCATTTTCACTTGCTTGAAGACACAGGAAGGCAGTGCTCATAAGAGCACCAAACAATTAACAACAAAAGTCGATCAATGAGTTAATGTACCTGATAGGGAATAGGGAGGATAGAGAAAATGGGCACACATGCAGCAGTGACAAAATACGGTTGGACAATCTAAGTGCATTTGGAAGATTGCAGCGATACGCTGGGGAAGAGGTCAAAAATAAAGATCAAGGATTTGAAAAAGGCGCTCTTAAATCTGAGAGACCTCCTCTCCTTTGCAAATGAGCTCTAATGCATAAGGGTTTGCACCCTCCTGATGCCACTTCTATAAATATTTTGGCTCTGAAAAAGAAAAATTGTTGCCATCCTCCTCAGCATAGGGAATGTTGCATTGACAGAAAATCACAAGAAAATACTGCACAAACATTACACAACTGTCAAGGGGCTCCACCTCACCAACCATCAAATCAGCAATTCTTTGAATGACCCCAGTAAAGAGTCAGATTTCTTCACCCATCTCAGGGTTAATATCTCTTGGTTTTCCATCTTCTTTGCTTTTCCATCCTTTTTCTACCATTTTATCTTCCAGTGTTCTTTGGGTGCTAAAAATTTGCTTAAGAAAATAAACTTATGGTTGTATAACCTCAGCAGAGTGCCTTTCTTTACCACATTCAAAATTTTTCCCCATTAAAATCCTTAGTAATTGATTAAAACAGCCCCCAATGGGTGACATGTTGGCAAGAGGGGAAAAAAAATAGCTCAGAGCTCAAAGAAAAACTCATTTAAGAGAGTGAGAGAGACAGAGAAAAAGTGACTCTACAATATCTACAAAGCATTCACATCGATGAAGATCCTTCCACTGTGCCAGACGTTTCAAGTTTCAAACCATTAACCCATATAGACAGACATCCAAATAACTCTGTTCCCTCAGATTCCCTTCTGTTCCACATCTCCAAACTAACCTTCATAGCAACAAACTTACCAATACCAAACTCTACTTCAGATTTTGTATTTATAGTTCCTGAGCACACAAACACAAGGAGAAAAGGCAACATCTGAAACACTAAAGTTTAAAAGGAAATGGAGTACATATTTGGAGAGCTCACTTGTCAAGGGCATTGTAGTATCTGTCCAGATCCTTGTTTGCCATCTCCGTGGTCTGCCAGAAATTGGTTCATTTATTATCCAGTTGAGAAATATAAAGGAGGACACCAACTACTACTCATAAACATTTTACCTTGAGCTGTATTAACTGGTCATAATATCGTTTGTCAATGTTTTTGTACTGGGCTTGCTTAAGATCTAATTTATTCTTAGAAATGTTGCTTTGGTAGACAGACATCGTTCCTTGACACCTGTTTAGCTGTGGCGAGAAGAAAAATGAGAAACAAAATAGTGGAACCATAGACAATATGGATAAAAATAGGTACCCATCATACCATATACATACACAAATTAAGTATGAGAATAATACAAGGAAAGACAGAGTTGGTAAAGCAGTGGCTCAAGAGTACTGTTGTCTCCCCATAAACAAGGATAGCCTATCAAACAAAAGAAAAGAACAATGACGCCCTTTAACTGCAAACATACTTTAACACCAAGCTAATGTGAGACATGGGAACAATACTGCACATCTCTGATAAAGAAACACATTGTATGATAGATTGACCAGACCAAAACAACCATATAACACCATAAGTTTATATATTCCCCTTCAATACCAAGCAAATACTCATCACTATTGGTTTTGACTTCTATGATTATGATGAAGCCCACCTCAATGGGCAAACCCCAGGGCTTAAAATACCTCCAACCACATGGATCAGATGAGACACGAAATGGAAACCAGGTGGGTGGCCCAAGAAAGAAGAGTTTTATCACAAGTAGAATACCTCAGAAAGTAGCCTCTCTCTTTCTTGTGAAAGTTTCCCAAGTTCAGCTTCAATGGTAGAAATGCCACCAATTTTGAGTATTCTGTCTTCTAGAGATTCGATTTCACGGGTAAGGTCATCTACTTCAGATTTTGTCTTTCGGTAGTTTAGGTTATCCTCAATATTTCTTCTAAGTTGATCCTGATTCCTCATCAAGTCCTTACTTTTGTTAAGTTCTTCTGAAATTTCTCGTTTCCTCTGATCACAACCTTGAAGCTGAGATTCTGATGCAGCTTGCTTTTCTTGCAGCTCTTTCAACCTCTCTCCTTTCTTGAGATCATGGTACCTAGTACAGCCAGTCTGAAGATTAAAAAACAGGTATTGGGTCCTCACAACTATCGCTAAATTCAGAAGAACATACTCCTTGATTTTGGAAGATAATTTGAGTAGTGAATCCACTTCTTGATGATAGCTTCTTTTCTGTTCAGCCTGCTCGTCATACTCATGATTAAGTTTAACCTTTAAATCATTGTACTCATTCAGAAGCCTATCTCTCTCTTTGGATATATGGCCAAGAGCGTCCATCAAATGCTGAAATCAGCACAAAGAGAATACATAGTCAACAAGAGGATAGATGGCAAATCATTCGTAAGAAAGCAGTGAATACATGAAAATATGCTTGAGCAGCAAGTTCAAGTTATGAAAACCTGAACATTGAAAAGAGAAAGTACATAAATGTACAATCAACAAAATTCTCCTGAGCAGAGACACAAAAGGAATCCAATGAAGAATTCAGAAATTATGACAAGCAGCTAGCCAAAAGAGAGCAGAGTGGATGATCTATCATTTACACAAACTACCCCTCTATTTATTGTATTCACAAGAAAAGCGAAAAGTACTTGGAGCTCATTTTGACAAAATTTCCATCATCTTTCTTTGGCTGAGTGGCATGTATTTCCATGGTGCTGATTTTTCCAATTATGAACCGACACGCACGGCACCCAGTATCAACCATTCCATAATCAATCTTCTCATTTACGGTCAGCATCTTCAGGAATCTTCCTTGAGTGAATATATTTTTTTGACTTTTCAAGTAATTAACAATTATTTTATGCATAAAAATGGGTAAGGCCATTTTATTCTTCACGTGCAGGATTACATCCCTTATGAATTACAACCCTTAGGATTATCATTCAGGATTTGACGGCAGACTTAGAAAGCCACCTTCTGCTAGAGAGACTTCCTTATTGGGCACCGAGGAGATGACGATTTGTGTATGCAAAAGACCTTGAAGCTAAAAGCAGCTCAATTACAAGAAACAATCAACTGTAATTGTAGAATTCACTCCATCAGTCTACTTCAGTGTTATATGTTTTAACTAGATTTTGGAGAAAAGAAAATACTATAAGTAGACAACCTTCTCATCGAGGTCAAGTTGATTTCTCTCCTCCCACAATCGCTCTAGCTCCTCTTCTGCCTTTTTGACATCACGGAGCGTATTTGCTGCTGCTACTTTCTCCTCCCTCAGAGTATGCCAGCGAATTTGGATGTTGGATAAATCATTCTCCATATACCTTTGCTCATCCCTGAGCTTCTCCAATTCATTGTGCAAATTATCCCTAGAGAGAAGGAGGTTGAGTTTTGATGTTAGGACAATAAGCTCAAATCAAATTTGACAGAAAGCTTTCTATAACCAAACAATCAAGTCAAGTTGGCGAAGAGAATCAGACTTCCGCAGCCCAATTTCTCCAGACAACTGGTGTATTAAGTTTGGGATCTCATGCATTTGTCAGGACAAGAATGGAAAAGAAGCAGAAGGAGAATTAAAATAAAACAAATAGCTGAAGGCCATGTACTTTGTGCTCTGCAAAGCATTCAGCTCCAATTGGATCTCTTCCATAGTTCTCACACCTTGTCCCCGGAAATCAAGCTTATATTCCAAATCATCAACCTGCTTCTGCAAACTCTGGATCTCTTGGAAAAGTCGGTCAGCCGTATCAACAGGCTGCAGCAAGGCCTCAACTGACTCTTTCTCGGCTTTTATTTGAGCCAAAACCCCTAGTACCTGTATTTGCAAAGTATTTTTTAAATCGCCAATACTCAATAATTATGCAGAGTTAATCATCAAGATTGGAGGCTGGAAATGAATAGAGATAAGTAGATTTCAGTGTTCATCCAGAATCACAGTGAGAAGTAGATTTCTGTGTGATTCTTGAAAAATGAGGTGGTGCAGATATTCTTCTCAAGTAAGTGGTTCTGAGATCTTCAAACGGAAGGGGTTACTTGGAGTATTTCTTTCCAAGCATGCTGCTTAAATTGCAAATGGGAAGATTCCACACCTGGATCTCTCATTGCAAAAAGAGGATCAAAACTGAGGAATTTCAGTATAGGTCCTACTGCCTTAATATTCTGCTAAGAAGCAGGGAATAAATGATTTCCCCACAAACATGATTTGGATCTGTGTAAGGGATGCTTTTTCTTTTGGCAGTCAGTAATAGAAGCATCCTAAGAATACCAATGTCATGTCTGTGTAATTTATAACTATTATACCAAATTTTCCGTACTCTCATGCCCAGGGTAGAGGCAATACCATTATTGATTCACTAACCACTTACAGAGATGCTTAGCTAAGTAGTAACACAACCCCTTTGTTACAATGAATGACACCCGCTTATGTATTTATGTAAGGTTATATAGTAATCATAAGATTTATACTTATAGGGGCTATACAGATTACACTTAGCAGTAAGCATAGGACATGAAGTCCATTAATAGGCACCTAGTATCAATGTCCTATGGATTTTAGACTACAGGAAAAGCACTCAAGAAAATCACATCCAAAGTACATGCAAGCTTAGATAACCAAGAAGTGACAGAAAGACAAACAGATCAAAATAAATTGCATTTTCGCTTTACTCATACACCAAGCAGTGTCAGCACTTAAATGAGACCCTATCAAAGCTGGTCCAGGAACTCAAATCCTCTATCAATACAACAAGAAAAACGAAGACTGCTCTGGCATCAAACCATACTAGATGCAGACCAAACACATATAGCTCTCCATTGAGTTGTCTTATGTGATTATGAGAACAATAACAACCAAATAAGAACTCTAATAAAGCAGTTCTTTTCCTACCAATTAATCAGCTATTTTCAGAAATAGTAGAATATATCTCTAGTACTCATAAGTCTGAAGGCAGGAAAGAGGATATATTAACAGACTTATCAAGCATGCATAGGATAGGAGGCATCAACAATAGTAAGCTACGCGACTTTTTAAACCTAATGTACCGAGAAACATCATCATGTCTAGCATAAAAGTAGTGAACGAGTACATTATCCTTCTGTGACAACCCACTAGAGAAAATTGGATACAAAATCTCATGCAGGGAAAAAAAAGAAAAACCATTTCAAAAATGATGTAAGGAGTCCTGAAGCCAATCACCTTCGCCAAAATGAAAACATTATAAAGCTTATGGATAGAGGAGAGATAATTACATCATCAAGGGCCTGGGACTTTTGATCCAACTCTTTAGTAAACTCATCCAAGCTTTTTTCTGTGTGAGGGATCGTTTCCTTTTTAATTTTAGTATATTCTTCGTACACCACACGAAGCTTGTCCATTTGCTGAAAAAATGAGTCAGCATTTGAGGATTCAACAGCCAGCACCTTCATGTGTTCAGCAGAACTAGCAGCCTTCACTCGTTGCTGTAATTTCCAAATGCCAACAGAGTCAAAAGCATCAAGGCAATAAAATACCGGAAAGAGAAAAGTCTAAGCAACAAATTCATGGATAAGCAGCTTGAAAGCATTGCAAGAGATATACCAACCTTCTTGACAAAATCATCCTCTTCTTCTGCAGAGAAAGGACGCTCACAGCAAGGACAGACATGATGAGCACGGGCAACTCTTTCAAAAGGATCAAACATTTGCCTCATACCATCAGCAATATTATATTTACTGCAGACAGCATGTAATGGTTGTTAGCTCTATCCTCACCAGAACACTAGCTTATTTATGATCTTGACTCCAAAATTGATGACCTTTTCTGGACATCCCTTTTCTCCTTCGCTGACTCCAATACTCTAAGATAAACATCAATATCAGAAGATTGCTGATTCAACGACAGCAGCTTGGACTCTATAAATCTCTTCCGTGCTGCAATAAATTGAACAGGAAAATCCTCATGTAATGCAACTTGGCTCAAATGCCCAAAAAAGAAAAAGGAAAATCATCAGGAACTACTTTCATATCTAGCATATTCACCACAGAGAGAACTTCAGTTCTTTCTTCTCCATCCTTCAAGATAGAGTCACTAATTTGATTTAGTTTGTCTAAACAACTATTATAACAACTTGATCAATCTGAAATACTTCCCGCCAATTTTTATCACTTAAATAAGTTCCATTAACTCACAAAGCCATGTCAGGATGACCGCCATCACATCCTAAAATTTCGAAGTCATTATGAAGTTTCAGCATCTTACTTATTTCAATCCAGTGGAAAGACCAACTTATGGGTCTGCCTGTAGACCAAATAACATTAAACCTGGAAAAGTCAGAGCTATTCTATCCTATGTGATTTCCAGGGCCCTAAGCATTGGATATTATCCAAGGAATGGCTACTTACACTCCAAAAAATCAAGCCAGCAAAGAGAACATCAAGCGAATGTCAACTTTAGTTGAGCATAATAAGTCCCCACCTATCATTACATAGCGAAAAGAGTTCCTACCTTTCAAATTTTTACAATTACACTCCCAAAAATCAGACGAGCACAGGCAATGTTCAAGCATGTCAACTTTTTTTTTTTTTGGCCACAAAGCATATATCAACTTCAATTAAGCAAAATGAGTCCCTACATGATAACAGATTATAAGAATAGAAAGATTTCCTACATTCCGAATCCTTGCGAAGTTTAGACAAGCTATCATTAGCTTCTTGTATTTTCATCTGCAACATATTCACTTCCTTCTCAGCTTCACGGCATTTCGAGCCCAAGTCGTCAAATTCCAAATTAATAACCCTGCAACAGGAACATCAACCTTAGGGATGACAAGAACAACAGCAACCAAGCAACAAACCAACTATTTATACTGGGTTCCGCTTCATGGATCCCTCTTATACCATCTCAACAGCAAAACAAAAACACTTTCTAGAAAACTTCCATACCATGAGCTAGCCCCATCATGGTCCTGCTTTGTAATGTATGATGATAAAGTTTGAAAACACATGTTTCAGCAATAAATAAGACAACAAAAGAAAGCAAAGGTTTTTATCAAATATTTTCCACCAAAAATTTGCTTTGCACATCCCCTTTCCATAATGTGTCATTTAAACTCTGTTAGTTTTGATTCTCCAGATAACGCATTTATGCGAGAAGGATAATTTCACATGAATGCACAATAAAGAAACAGTAAACGCTAGCATGCTCAAGGAATTGCATCCTTCAATTGAGAGTACAAAGAGAGGTTCATTTACTGACACAGTGGAAATCCAGAGGTAGAGAAACACATAATTTTACAGAGAAAATGGTTTGGCGCTTAAAATTTTCCAGCAAGATTTTTCACCAGTAAGCACAATCATTCAGATAGAAATTTTATTCACAACACAGTTGAAATCTAAGCATGCTCTTAAAAGTGGCTTGACCAAACAGTTGCTCCATTGTGAGCAAGAGGAACAAAAAAGCATAATAAGTAAATTCTTAATCAATCAATGTGGCCGTTGTACATGCTTATAATCATTGACACACAAATACATAACATAAAATTACCTCAAAGCTTGAGTCATTTCCTTCTTCAAATCCTTGTCAGGTGGAAGCCTCCCTTTCAGGACTCCTCTAATTTTATCCTTGCAATCATCAATTCTGAAACAAAAAGGATGCCCAAAGTAAAGCTTCAACTCATAAGTAATCACACTCTGCAAAGAGCACATAAATGCACAATGAGAAAGAAAGAAGCTGTGGAAGAATATCCTACTTACATCTTTCTGTGTTTCTTTTTGTGATTCTCTAGCTCAGCTTTCTTCAAAGCAAGTTTTACTCTGTCCTCTGAATCGCCTGCCATAATATCTTTCTCTCGATTAAGCGCCTTAATTTTTTGCTCATTGCTGTAAATCTCACTCTGCTTCTGCCGTATGTTAGATTCAAATTCTCTTCCAGCAAGCTGGTTTGTTTTCCTCTCAACCTCAATTCGCTGCACATACAAGAGAGAGAAAGAGAGAGAGATGAGATCTGTGTATCATGCCTCTAACATGCATGGACCCACAACAAGAGCTAAGCACCACTATGTTACCATGCTCTGCTCCCTCTCATCTATATGAGATAGATCGACATTAGATATTTGAAGTTCGAATGAGTCACGCTCATCTTCCTTCTCTTTGATGCGCTTCAAAAGGCCACTCTGCATAGGATAGAAGTTCAAATGCCCTGGAAAAAATAGAAGAGTGATCTGAATATTGAAAAACCACAACAAAGCATGTCTTCTAAACCTTGATCTCTGCCTTCGCCTGAATCTGAGCATCACTATTTTTCCACCGATCATTTGCATCCATGTACCGATCCCACAAAACCTTAAGTTCCATCTCATTTGATTTCTGCAAGACAATTTTCCTTGTCAGAGCTTTTTTTTTTTTTTTCCTTTAAAATAGGTAAACAGAACAACTGCCTTCAGAAAACAAAAGGGATTTCTTCTTTTGCAGACATTGCTTCTCAATAAACTAGAAGTCAGCTACTTTAAGTTATTTTAAAAGTAGTATTTTAGCAATTCATTGTGTGTAGATTATAACTGATTAATTAAGCACATGGAGATGAATGTATGGTCCTTAAAAATTCACTTTTGGACAGAAACAGTCATAGACCATGGAATAAGAAGGCCACCCTTTTATCTTGTAAATCCTGCTCAAGATCCAATAGCCTTGATTTCACTCGATTTGTAAAGTTCAAGGCAATGTCATTGTCAAATGGAATACTTGGAAGAGACCCCAAATTGTGCCGTGAAAAAAGCTTTTGAATGGCGGAATCTCTTTCACTTTTCAAAGAATTATGAGCCTGAAATAAGAGTTAAAGGAGTTAATATGAAACAGTACTACAACATTCCCAACTGTTAAAAACAGAAAGCTGCATCACTTAGTTAACCCTACCTCAGCTTCAGTTTGCAGTTTGCTTATTTCCCATATGGACTCATTGATCGTCTTCTTAAGGAAAGAACTTTTTGTCTCGGTGTCATTCATTTCCCTCTCTAACTTGCCAATTTTCGATTCCAAGAGGGCAATTCTTTGATCGAACTTGGTTTTCCATTCTATCAACTCCTCGTCCGTATCTAGTTTTGCAAGAGAAACCGGAAAAAAAAGCATACTGTTTCTTAAAGCATCATCCTATCTGAAAAACATCTGAAAAGAAAAGATGATGCTTGTGAAAGTGAAAGACAACAGATTTAAGACTAAATGGTTGGGGATTTTCAGTGTGACCCATTCTAATGAACAGGGTGTGACCTTTTACAAGTGCCACTGTATGTGACAAAAACTCCTCAATTCCTCTCAAGCTGAAGCATGCATTTCATATATTCCCAGCATATTAAAAGAATGTAATTCCAATGAAGACTACATGGATATCAGTAAATATATCAGCAAGTTGATCACTTGAGTTCATAAAGGCTGTTGCAGTTTCACCAGAAACCAGCTTTCCTCTAATAAAGCGGCAGTCAATCTCAGTGTGCTTAATTATCCCATTATATATTGGATCTGAAGCTATATGCAGCATAGCTTGACTATCACAACATAATAGCATAGCATCTGCCTTCCTAAGGAGCTCCTCAACTAAATGTCTCAACTATGTAATTGCAAAGGTAACTAAAAACGGCTCTATATTTTTTCTCCTCCAATGACCTTTGTGTGACTATTTACAAACCAGTCTGGCTTTTAATCATTAACAGTGGCTCTTGATGAACCAGTCTGACTATAAATAATGTTTAATATTATAAATAGTTAGAAGTGAGCTACTTCCCATTGAATATATGCTTAATGCAGACAATAATCAGCAATGGCAAGCAGTTGATTCCCAGCGTAAGAGAGGAGGTACAGGGAAACCTTAAATAAAGCAGATGATTTGTTAAATTGATATATAAATACCTTCGTTCTCCTCAGCAAGAGATGCATACTGCTTCTGCTGCTCCTTAAACAAAGTTCCTCTTTCGGCAGTTTTTGTCGCTATCTGTTCCTGTAGTTTCCTCAAATCTTTCAGCGTTATTTCTGTATGATGAATTTTAGCATCCACGGTTTGAATACTTTCTTCCAAATCATGCAATTGACTCTTCAAAGAATCTGTTTTATCTTGATCTTGAGAAATGCTTTCACGTAGCTGTAAAAGACATGCGTATGTCAAATAAAGTGTAAACTTGATCTTGAGAAATGCTTTCGTGTTGCTGTAAAAGACATAAGTATGTCAAATAAAGTGTAAATGCAGCCCAGAAGATAGCAAGAACTAAAGCACCTAGCTAAGAATATGAGCTTTCACTTAACTGTTACAAATTCAAAATGTGATGATTTCTCAAAGAACAGAAAAAATAAAGGAAAAAATGAGCCCAAGTTCCTTCTCTTCCTTCTCCTCTGAAAGCAAAGAATCTCCTCTTGGGGAAACTAATTGCAAAAAGCTGCAGGAGATTGACAACTATGTGCAATTCACAAACTACAAGAAGTGCATATAGTCAGACCATAACAAGTCTACATTATGATGATGAGCAAGACTGAGTCCATTTTATGCACCCATTATGCCAAGAATTCCAGATATAAAGCAAGTTATATGAGCAAACTTACTCAACCCTTGACTGCAACGAACTAGCACACTATTATGCCTAAGAGATGCAAAATTTGTCAACACAAAAAATTAGTTAGCCAATTTCTACTTTAGTATTGACAAAGCTACTTCAAACTCAATAGTCTGTGTTCTCAAAGAGTAGTGTTTACGCTGTGATTGGAAGATCGGATACATCATTATCGTCAGAGGATTAATTGCAACTTACTAGTCCAGAAGAAGCAAAACTGTCCACTCCTCCCCTTTTCCAGGGTAAAGATAGTACGATAAAGTATCTTAATCTTATAGTACCATCAGGAATTGCATTGAAAACTTAAATAACACTGATACTACAATTACTTTTTTCAGTAACCAACTGTACTCAGATGCAGCAATATGACAGATTCAGATGATGGAATACGGCTTGCACGTGTCACTATCATCAATAGACAGATACAAGATATAACCTTATACGCAGCATCTTTCAACGTCTGGAGATTTTCTAACTTCAACTTGTAAGTTTTTATCTCTTGTGCCTGGTCTTTGTGAAGTTTCTTTATGGCTTCCAAGGCCTTTGTGTACCTGTTGCGTAGTACATCAAAAGTTACATCTGCAATTCATATACTATATTCAGTAAAAGGAAAAGGAAAGGAGAGAAAATTTTCTACAGCAAGGAAAACAGATTTCACATCAATCACAAGAATCCAGAATTAAATTTGATGTACAAATATTGCTGAAAGGACAAATGGGGGAAAAGACACAGAAAAGAAGTATGGTGATGTTCTTATGTCTCACTAATAACTGCCGAAGAAAAACTAAAAAGATCATCAAAAAGAGAGTAGGAGATGCATAAAGCAAAATCTTCAGCTCCACAGCAGTAAATCTGACATGAAGCATGTTCAAAGAATCCTATTCTCTGTGCTCCTATATCGAAACAAAAGGACGTGATTAGTGGTCCAGTCACTCTATCTAATTTAGAGATTCCTAAGTCGATGCAGAGAATAGCAGGAGCCACTCTTTTTATTTTCTCTCCCTTATATTCACAGTCCATTCCCATTAAAACCCTTTCTTTTAATAATATGCAAGGTAAACCATGAATTTTCTGACATTAATAAACGGCTTCATAATTTACTCAATCTCCTAACCGTGTCCAGCTTTAAGGTATCCAGAGAGATGAAATAAAACTGGACAAAAATAGGTAGAGTCCCTTTAAATTTAAGCCTCTCAGACCAAACTAAGAACCTCTAGAACTATGATCAACAAAATTGAATTTTTGCTGAACACCACTGTGCTTATCCTTGAAGGTAGGAGGGGGGAAACTTCCATGGAAAAAACTATAATAAAAAAATATTGAGAGGATCAAAATATAGTGAGCAAAAAGAGTTCAATCAATGAAATTATCATCAATGCAGTTTCCCCAGAAATGAACAGAGATACTTCCAAACACAAGCATTGCTTCACTAATTAGATACAAGCACAAGCAAGGTGGGTCAATCCCCAGGCTGAAACCCCAAATTAGAAACGCTGCAGTCAATTTCAGGCTAAGTCGTGAACCCAATACATGGGAGTAATAATAGGATACACAATCAAACCCAGTAGTAGTTGTTTTTTTCCTCATTGAATTAATTAACCCATTTCCTAAGATGGTTCTTCCAAAAACTTTGCAATTTCAGAATTTAAACCAGTTTTACCCCCTAAAAAACTAATTAAATGCCTAAATCGATGAGGAACGCAATAGTAAAAGCTACAAGGGGAACTGGGTGTAAACATAACAAAACAGTCAGCCATAATTCAAGAAATTTAACTGAAAGAGGTGAAACAGCAAGACAGATGTCATGGACTAAGTCAGCACAAGCCCACACATATATCGAACCATGCAAAACAAATATGTACAGTGAAAGATAATATGGTCAAGGTGACAGTTTAATCAGTTATATTACCAAAAAAGTCCAAAATTAAAAGTATGATAATAGGAAGTACATAAGTGGAATCAGAAATACTTTGAGAGGTGCACAACTACTATAGTAGATCAGGCAATAGATGAAAGCTATACATATGCAGATATATGGCTGTATCTTATTCAATGTAGCAAATTAAAAAACATGTAAAAAGCGCAACCATGAAGGGCAAATCGTCTGCGAGTGTCAGAAAAAAGTCAATGGCACGTTAATCCCTCGCTTTCCTTTCATTACAGCATCGCAGGGAAGTGTCCTTTCATCAATGAGACAAAATAAGTACAATTAAAGCAAAACAGCAAGCAACATCAATCTTTACACACATTTTCAAGAGCATACACTGTTAATTGAGAGGAAGCTGCATAATAATTGAGTCAATGACACTATGGAAATGACACATCATCCACAATGCATTTGATGCAGAGCATATCAAGTACCGACTAGTCAAAGAATGACCACAGCATTGAGAAAGGCTTCTGACAAATAAAATAAAACATAGCTTTTCTACCAAAAATTTGGTGGACACAATGCATGCACGTGATTATAAAGCTTAATTATACTTGCAGAGAAGTTGCACAAATAGGCTGTCATATACCGAGTAGCAGAGAAGATATCATCAAACTTCTTTTTCAATGTGGAAGGATCTTGCAATGGCCAATTCGCTTCATCTTGATGAACGAATATAACATTTTCCAGAACAGCCTTTGATACACCCATCAGAGCAGGGATCTCCCTGTCCATATCAGCACATCTGTAGCTAAGGCAAACTTTCTGCAGCATAAGAGAAAACATGGGGCAATTTAAGCACAGAGGATGACACGTGATAGATTACAGCACAAGCAACATCTTTTAAAATTGATTGCCCTCAAATTACATACTCCCGTTGGAGTAATCAATAAGACACTGTACTTAAACCAATGGGCAAGAGAAGTGTTCGATAAACCAATGAAGTGACCATCTACTCAATGCCGACTACACTCAGTAACAGGGCAGACATCAAAAGCAACCATCCAGCCACATAATAACTCCAAGAACAGAGAAGATACTCCACAAATTAGCTAGGCAATACTCACCTCCCCGGTGTGAGGATTGATAGTTTGCAGGACGCTCTCGATGGCCTTGAATTCCATCTTGGACGCCTTCTGCGTCAGCTGAAACGACCGGATGCACACCACGTCCTTACCCGCCGCCGTCTTGAACCTCAACTTGATCTGCCCCTTCGTCTCCGTCTCCCCCGCCACCTTCAAACCGCCACCAATCCCAAACATATCTCACCCCAAAAGCCAAACAAAAAAAAAAGGAACGGAAGGGCGAAACGGAGAATCGGAGCACCTTGGGGTCGTGGATGAAACTGTGGCCGGACCGCGCGTTCGGGGGCAGCTCGCCGGTGCAGCACAGCTTCAGGCACTCGATTATCGTCTGCGGAAACACACGGCCGGAGAAAAACTTCCTCAGATGAAGAGAGAGAGAGAGAGAGAGAGACAGAGGAGAGAGGGGAATGGTACGGTTTTGCCGGCGCCGTTGGGGCCGACGATGAGGGTCAAGGGCTTGAAGAAGGTGATGACGAGCTTGTTCTCCGGGTCGAAGCTCCGGATGCCCTTGATCAGCATCTTGTCCACCGTGCTCATCTTCGCCGCCGCCGCCGCCGCTGCTCCTCCGACGAAAGAGCGACCGTCCCGCCCTCCCTCGCTACCGCATGAGCCGTTGAAATGAGAGTGAAGCGAAGAGAGCTTGCTTTAGGGGGTGAAGAAGAAGAAGAAGAAGAAGAAGAAGAAGAAGGAAAGGGAACAGAAAAGGAAAGTGAGGGTGGCTCTGTGCTTGGACTCCTTTCTCCGATGGAGGGGAACAAGTGTCCCGCTGCCAATTTTAAAAAATTTAAAAAAAATATATTAAAAAAAAGTCAAATTTATATGTTTATAATAAATTTATCTAAAAATAATTTTTCGATTACTAAAATTTGTGACAAATTAAACCCTCTCCACAAATTAATACACTTATAATAAATGAGTGATAAAATTCATAACCGTGTTATCCAATTCAATAATTTGATATTGAAATTCTGGAAAAATTAAGAATAGTAAATTTGTCATGAGTGTTTTGATTTAAGATTTCATGTGATCAAAAAATTATTTCAAGGTAAATTTGTCATAAATATACAAATTTAGTGTTTTTTATGATATAAAATTTAGAAAGAATGGTAAATTTGGGAAGAAAACCTTGATTGGGACCAGAGGGGTAAGACTTCTTTCAATTTAAGATTTTAGGTGCCATCTTATTTGGAATAAAAGAAAAATGATTTTAATTCGTTGGATAACTTTTATGATTAGAATGGTTAATATTAATCGGCGCCTTCGGAGAGGTTGGGGATTTTTTTATAAGATTGCAGGTCTTTTGATGTTCCGTTTTGCTTCCTTTTGATCCCTGTTTCGGTCGCTTCTGGCCTTTGTGTTCCTACCTTGCACAATTGCTTCACGGCCGTCCTTGGAGGTTTATGGTTGAAGATGGTGGATGGGTAGTTCTACGTGTCCTGCCTTGCGCTCTCCCCCTCGACTTCCATGGCCTCCTTGGTGGTTACGTGGCCAAGTTCTTGGCTCGGCAGTGTTTGTTTTAGTTAGTGCTTTTGCCTTTTATGGCTTTTACGCGGCTCCCTTCCACTCTTGTGCTCTTGCTTCTAGAGTGTAAGCTTTTGGTGCCGTTTTTTGTACATTTGTCCTAAGCTATCAATAAATTCTTACCTTTACCAAAAAAAAAAAAAAACCCTTTATTTAGAACATATAACTTATTGGACCGATTGGTTCCCAGTCCAATCCAAACCTCGAGAATCGGGCTGGGAAGACTGATTCCCACGTTCCAGGAACGATAACCAAATCGAATTAACCAATCCTAGAATCAGGAACCAAGCCAACCAACTAGTCCGGCCCGGTCCATTTAGGTTCGGTGGAACTAATAAATTTATTGTTTTTGGTTAAAAATAAAATAAAAATGGAAAAATTGGAGAAACTAAGGTTTGTTTCTTAAAAAATTTAAAAATATTGCATACATACATACATATATATATAAATCAACCAATGGTCAAGTGGATCCGATTTCCACCTTGAATCGAAAAACCGACCAACAGGTCACTAGTTCCAAGAATGGGAACCGAGAACCAAATCCCCCTCTTTGGGAACCACTTAGGATTAGCTAGTTTGGTCCAATCTAGTTTAGGCAATTCTCAATTCATGCTGTTCTCATTGCACACTCCTAATAACTTAAATCATCTTAGCAAAAGTTATACATCCATGTATCTAAAAAAGAGTAATATGATTACAAAATTGAATTTTATATTTTAACTAAACTCACAAATTCATCTTAGATATAAACAACTCATATCCAAAAATATCGATATCAAAATGTGTTGCTAATAATTAATTTCCGTTAAATTTTACTATCCAATTATTAAGTTGAATGACACATAATAGTTAACTAGTATATCGGTTTGGGATTATATTCTCCGTTTGTTTCACTTTTATATTTTTTGTGATTTTTCATGGTATTAATCTAATTTAATGGAATGTATATTTGTTGCAAATGTACTAATTTAGGATTTTGGCAGTTGAATACATTAGTCTTGGGTAAATTATCACAAATATACCAGTTTAGTGTTTTTATAATCAATTTGGGTAAATTTGTCACGGTGTGCTAATTTAGAGTTTTTAACAATCAAAAAATTAATTTATGATAAATTTGTCATGGGTGATTAGTTTAAGTTTTTCGAAAATGCTCTTGTTCTACCAATCACTAGCCAAAGAACCTAAAAAACTTGTAGAACAAATGGAATGAGCAATCGCAACCCAACAAGTAGTACAAATGTCTTTTAAGTATATCAAACATTCATGATGCAAATTTTAACTTATCAATCCTGAATCCAGTATACAACATATATAAAATATAAAAAATGAGTTATATTTTTTCAATAAAACTTTTGACATATCATAGCAATAGACAATATCAAAATATAATGCTGAATATTTGATTATGGCCACACTTGACACTAGTGACAAAGGCAACCAAGTTGCCAGGTCTCCACCTATAACAGGTAGTGGTTTGGCCAGAAAGACATTTTGATAACCAAATGCATGCTTATTGCTCAATGAGTTCTAATGATAGCATAGCATAAGCATAATTCATTAAATCAATCAATCAGAAAAAGATATCAAAATGAAGTAACAAGCTACTTTAACCACGACTTGACCAAACTAAACTTGATCGTTGACAAAAAATGATCCTATGCGCCAAGGAAGCCCTTGCCCAAAGCAATTATTTTAAACTACCCTCATGCGGAGCGTGAGGGCGAGACTTTTGAAGATCAAACAAACCATAAATCCAAATTACTTATTTCCATATAATTCTAGATTTAATAACTCCCAATTCAGACAATTCAAAGTTCATATAATTTTAAAGTTATGCTCTAACTTAGAAAGTTACTCTAATTAGACGAACAAAGGGCTCGAAACCTTATTAGGTTGCAAAACGAAGTTCATCTGTCTTGCCGAGATGTCCAAGGCACATAAGTGAAATTTTCCCTCTATTTTCTTCCTGCGTTCTTCGTAGTTTATGTTTTACGGTTTCCTCTCTCTCTTCTTCATCTTTCATTCTGACGTTCTTTTCTCTTTTTATTTTCTGCCGGCCTTTGACCAAATGACCCCTTCCACCTCTCTTCGTTTTATCCGTCAACTCTTTCAGATGGACATGATAATCATTTTATTTATGAGTATAACTATTTTTTCACTCCCTAGAGTAAATTGGGAACTGAAAATTATTTGATAACGCAATTTCATTTTTCTATTTATAAAATAAATCTTTAGTCCAAAAATAAGAAGCAAAAATTTTTCATTTCTCTATTTTTTGAATGTTTTACGGTTTTCCTCTCTCTCGTCTTCAAATGAAAAATAAAAATCATTATCATCGCTTTACACCCTCACTACTAGTCGGACACCCACCTCTCATTACCACCGCCACCTCTCATTACCTATTGCCGCCAAAAAATTTTTTTATATCATTATCAAATGAATTTATATTTCGAGAATAAAAATTTTGTCCTTATCAAATTTGTATTTTGTTAAAAAATTCATTTAGGAAATTTAAAAAAATCTATTTATAAAAAAGAATGATTATTATCCGCATTCTAAATTTATGGCCTGAGTTAATGTGTCCGCTTCATGCATCCCAATTACGAGATGGCAATAGGACAGGCCTCTATGGTGCTGGCACAGCCATGACTTGCCAACCACAGATTGAATCGGCACGGTTCGTACGAGTGTCGTTATAAGCCAAGGATGTGAGCCCTTCCGCATGGCTCAAAAACCTTTCATTTTATTCATTCGGTTCGCTAACACACTATCTATCCAAATGAATATTGATTATTTCAACTTTTTTTTCTTACTCAAAAACCCTTCGTCATACTCCATTTATTTCACGAAAAATACTTTCATTATTTCCTAGTGTTTGGATCACTTGAGAAGGCTAGATAAAGAAAATCTTTTCATCATTCAACTGAAAATTTATGATTAAATTTTGGAAATGATTTTGAAAATCAAAATTCATATTCTAAAATATCAATGACATCAGCTCACGGGCACAAGAACCTAATGCCCGTGCCTCGGCAACCACTACCCATGCCCCAGTTCTCATTGTGGTGCTCGAATACGCAGCCATCATGCTCAAGTACGCAGCCACCAAGCCCTAGTCCATCAAAGTGGAAATCTATTCCATGGCAACTAGGCTTGGGTCCACAAGTGGGCCCTAAGTTCCTCAAGGCTGAGCCTAAGATCCTGGTGTCGTGCCTGACTCCTCCATAGTCATGCATTTCAACTTGCCTCCCATACCCCAGTTGCTGGTGCCCAAGTCCCGCTCCACATAGGCTGGACCGAAAGTAATTAGAACATGCAAACACAATTTGAATTGGGTTTTTGATTTGCAGACTCTAGACTCCAAAAGTCTTACACCATTTGGCGCAGCGCGCCATGGCAGCGAGTTGGAGGAACCATCTCATGATGAAATGGTCGAAACATAGAACAATTGAGATCCTCGAATAGTATTGTTCACATGATAAAGCAAAGTAAAAACTCAAGACATACTTCGACACCACAATACGTATCCACTTTCTTACCATTACTCGCCGACTCAATTCACAATAATACGGAAAGTTCTTGAATGAACCCGACGTTCCCCAGCATGTTTGACAGAGTTCAAAGTGATTTTCAATTCATACTGAAAAGATTCAAGATCAAATCATCCTAGTAAAATGGAGATGAAAATCTAATAATGGTTTGCCTCTTTCCTTGATGGCAGAAGTTTAAAAGTGCCACAACTCAAATATTGTGTCATGAAGACTAAAAAATGATTTTTTTTACTACTAACAGGAATAAACTTGAGCTAAAAGAACAAAGGAGCCAAGTCAAACAACAAAAAGAGCACATACAAAGCCTAATCAGCCAGCAAAACCCAAAGCCAACAATATAGAAGATAATGATGGTCATTCCCCCAGCCGCAAACATGATGCGGAGGACCACTAAATGGCTGTGTTGACCGTAGAAGTGCTACGAAAAACAGAAGTGGTAAGTGTTGTCGCTTAGTAGCATGATGTGCTCTAATGAACCAACAATTTTCAAATTTTGAATTTGGATGGACTCAATGCGAGACACAATAGTTGATTGATGAAATTGCATTAATCAAAGATAGACCAAACAAAAGATAGATATATTTTTATTAAGGAGAGGATCAAGGTGACTGGAGATTGATTTCATTTGTTTATGGACTTTTAATCCGCATATCTGATCCTGTTTGCGGTTATTTGAAAAAAAAATTGGGCTAGGGAATCGCTAACTGTGAGAAAAGGCTAGTTGGCTTGAAGATGCGATTGAAAATTTGATTGAAGCACATATATGGAGAGTTGTTTATGTGATTGACAATCAAGCTACTAAGGATTCTAGAAACATGAATGCACATCCTAATGAAAGTCAAAATAAGATGCAACAGCTAGCGGATCATAAGGAAAATCTTCAAATTTGAAGCTTATAAGGGCTGGAAATTGAAGTGGAGGAAAAGAGAAAAAGGATAAGACAAAGACAGCACCCAAAGAAGCATACCCTGATTTTCACATTTGTTCTTATTTATACACTTCCGAATTTCTAAAGAGTATTTCTTGATTACATTTTGAGGGATTAAAAAGTTGTGAAATTGAGACTAAATTTTGGTATGAGAAGAAAAACTTATTACATTTTGCATGATCGCCATGATTTCCCACAAGAGAGCTTGCGGAACGTTTCAAGAGCGGGCAATATGGTAATTGTGCCAAGGTCTAAAACTCTCCTACCATTAGTGTTGGTAGTTGGTAGGCTAGGCGGTAGGATCTCATCCGCCGGATAAAATCTCAATCAATGGTTATAATTAAGAGCCTCCAATATAAGAAGGGATGACATTCCCTCATTTGTATACCTCCAACCATTCAGTAATCAAAATGCTCATTTCTCTTCAAGAACAAATCAATTCTTGTGATAAATTCTCCGAAAAATCAACTTGATATGAATGAAATCCACGATTGTAATAGAAGTTGATTTAAAAGCTAAGCTCTAAAAGTCACCGATCATTCCAATCCCAATCAATCGGCCCGTGACATAGGCGTCTCGGAAAATCGACTTGGAAATCCACAATTGTATTAGAACTTAGCTACCTACTTGAGATTGAGCTAATGCTTCCTCTAAATTTGTTAGCTACTCTTCCTGATCATTCCATTCCCCAAATAAGCTAATCTTCATAAAAGAAAAAGAGTCCAAATCACATCCTGGGGCAAACAATGAACATTCTATCACAATTCTCATAGGCGTAACCACAAACACAGAAAACTATCACCTACACATGTTCGAACAAGAAAGAGTCAAAAAAAGAAGAAGAAAAGAACAAGAAAGCACCACCTGTGTGACTTCCGGGGAAGAGTCCGCCGCCGTCATCTCCTCTTCGGCAGCAGTTGCAGATTCGTCAATTTTCTGATTCCTCTCGACCTACAACGACCCACTTTTGAGTCCAGCAAATGACAAACTAAATTGGCACGGAGCCGAGATTCCGATTCCTCTCGACCCACAACAACCTACTTTGAGTCCGGCAAATAACAGACTGAATTGGCATGGTTGGCAAATGACAAACTGACAAGCATCGTTTTGAGCCAAGGATGAGGGCCCTTCTGGCTCAAAAGCCTTCCATTTTATTCATTCAGTTCGCTAGCCCACTAACCAAATGAATATTGATTTTTCAAAAAAAAAATTCTTACCATAAAACCCTTTCTTATACTTTATTTATTTCACAAAAAATACTTTCATCATTTCCTAGTGTTTGGATCACTTGAGAAGGCTAAGAAATAGAAAATCGTTTCATCGTTCAACTGAAAATTTATGATTAAATATTGGAAATGATTTTGAAAATCAAAATTCATATTCCAAAATATCAATGATTGGCACATACAGGCACAAGAACCCTGATGGCTATGCTTGGGTCCTCGACAATCGGTGCCCATGCCGAGTTCTCATTGTTGTGCTCAAACACCCAGTTGTCACACTCAAGTACCCAACTACCAAGCCCTAGTCCATCAAAGCCGAAATCTATTCATTGGCAACCAGGCTTGGGTCCACTAGTGGGCCCTAAGTTCCTAAAGGCCGAGCCTAAGACCTTGGTATTGTGCCCAAGTCCTCCATAGTCATGCATTTCTGCTTGCCTCCCATACTCGAGTTGCTAGTACCCATGCTTGCCTCCCATACTTGAGTTGCTAGTACCCATATCCTGCTTCACATAGGCTAGGCTAAAAGTAATTAAGGCCCTTCGGTTCAACTTTGAAAGAATGTCTTTGAGAAAATGTAAATATCTTTGAGTTAAAAAAGTTTTCCAAAATGCAAATAATATTTGGTGAATTTTAACTTTAAAATGTATGGCAAACCGTTCGATAAAAATTGCATTTGTAAATGACTTTTACCAATTTTTTTTAAAAGATTTTTTCAATTTTTTCTGGCCATCTAACCACCGGATGACCTCACTTGAGCGACACAAAGCGACCATCACCGATGGCCACCGAGGTCGTGCAATTCCAAACAATCGCTAGGGTTAGCCGAGGACCATTACCTAAGGTTCGACAATGGCCACTAAGGTTAGGCAACCCTCAAGCCATCAATCACGTTGGTGCGACAATAGTCACCCCTTAAGCAACCCTCAAGCAGTGTCATCAGCTATCACACACAATCGACTTTCCATGACCTTCAATCGACTTTTCATGCGACGATTTTTGGAGAAGACAAACAATAATTGAGGTCAACACTTGTATTCCAAAAATGCAACTTCCTAAAATATCTCAGGACCTACCTTGTGCTTTGGACTAAATGCCCTTAAAGGGCTTTGAAGATGCAATTATATTTTCCCAAAATTGAGCAAAACTGACTAAATGCCCTTAAAGGACTTTGAAGATGCAATTATATTTTCCCAAAATTGAGCAAAACTTTTACATTTGGCCAGGGACTTTAGAGTTCCAAACCAAATGCAAATGCCGAACCAAACGGGGCCTTAACATGCAAACACAATTTGACTTTGGTTTTTGATTTGCAGACTCCGAACTCTAAAAGTTTTACGCCATCTGGCGCAGCGTGCGATGCCAGCGAGCCGGAGCAACCATCTAGGAACCATCTTTATGATGAAGTGGTCGAAACACAGAAGAACAAGGATCCTCGAACAGTATCGTTCACGTGATAAAGCAAAGTAAAAACTCAAAACTAAACATGCAAAACACAATTTGACTTTGGTTTTTGATTTGCAGACTCTGAACTCTAAAAGTTTTACACTATCTGGCGCAGCGTGCGATGCCAGCGAGCTGGAGGAACCATCTTATGATGAAATGGTCAAAACATAGAAGAACTAGGATCCTCGAACAGTATCGTTCACATGATAAAGCAAAGTAAAAACTCAAAACATACTTCGACACCACAATACGTATCCGCTTTATTATCATTACTCGCAGTTCACAATAATACGGAAAGTTCTTGAATGAACCCAACGTTCCCCAGCATGTTTGACATGGAGTTCAAAGTGATTTTCAATTCACACCGAAAAGATTCAAGATCAAATCATCCTAGTAAAATGGAGATGAAAATCTAATACTGGTTTGCCTCTTTCCCTTATGGCAGAAGTTTAGAAGTGCCACAACTCAAAAACAGTGTCAGCAAGACTTGAAAAAATGATTTTTTTACCCCTAACAGGAATAAACTTGAACTAAAAGAACAAAGCAGCCAAGTCAAACAACAAAAAGAGCACATACAAAGCATAATTCAGCCAGCAAAACCCAACGCCAACAATATAGAAGATAATGATGATCATTCCCCCAGCCGCAAACGTGATGCTTCTGCAGATAGAACTTCAGAACCACTGTCTGAAAACTTGTTCTCGAGATATTGAATAAGACTAGAAGGTGGAGGACCACTAAATGGCTGTGTTGACAAATATGGAGATTTTACAAAAATGAAAGCAATCAGTCATGATGGATCAGGTCCGTAAATTGGTTGGCCAGTTTTCTGTCAAATTTAATATAATTGCAGGACAGGATTGTAATCAAGGGGTTCAAAACTATAAATTCCCAGATTGGTTAGATATGATTTTCCAAACAGAATGTGGTTATAGATGTAGAAGAAATAAAAATGTCCGTATATCATCCTCTCAACAAGTTTATGATGTCAGCCACACTGCAGTGACCTAATAGTAACGAATCCATTAGGACAAAGTGGGAGGAAGAAAATTCGACAACCCTCTCTCTTAGGCCGGGTTGGGGTAGGGACGAAAAACTGCCGAACAAAACAAAGGATGCTACAATCTCTTCCATAGGGGAAGCATCTATTTAAAGCAATGACAAAATGCAGATATCCTGCAACAAGCAACAAATTATTTAGCAGTTATACCAACTTAAAGCAACTTCACAAATTGCGCACAAGACAAACCACTAAATATGAAGGAATCCAAACCAGATCCAAAAGTACAGATCAAAAAGTTAAGCAACCTTGATCAAAGCAAGTAAAAGCTGAAAATAGAAGTAACTGCTCAAAAGCCACCATCTCCGCCTGCTCTGCTACCATACCCACCACTATAGTTGCCGCCGCCACCACCACCACCAAAACCTCGGTTGCCACTGGGTCTCTCAGTTGCGTAGCTTACACGGATATTCCGCCCTTGAAGATCCTGAAAAGACACATGTGAGCAATCATAATGATCATGTGACAGCATGTTACACATTTTCTGAGAACAATGCTTACCTGACCGTCCATGGCTGACACTGCTGAGCTGGCAGATTCATCGCTAGAGAAACTGACAAATCCAAAACCCCTAGATCTTCCTGAATCTCGGTCTGTTATTACCCTGGCTACAAAACATGATAAAAAACGAAAGACGAAAAAATTACCACAAGATATCTTAGAGAAGTAGTAGCAACTTAATCAATGTAATTTAAAATAAAATAAACAAATCTGCAGATCTGAAGTTCAGGGGGACGAAAGGGTACAAGGGAAGAGTCAGTAACAAATGACAAAATCTATAAATTGAGTGTGCCATCTCTAGATCCCAGTTATTGAGTTTCAAATTGTAATTTCTACTTTTCTGGCCACAGGTTCCCCCCTGTACGATCACTTTGTGCTCCTTTTTTTTTTCTTACAAGGAAACAATATTCTCAAAGTATGGACCAAAGTGGGGGGCAAGGAAACCAAGTCAGCAACAGAAAGCTGATTAGAGTTTATAATGTGGCAGCCATTGCATCAATGGGAGGAAGTACACGGCATTATAATATATGTTAAGAAAATAAATTACCATACCACAACGAAAAGAGAGAGCCATTGACAGTTAAACTCACCTTCAACCACCTCACCAAAGCTCGAGAACGCATCCTTAAGAGAGTGGTCATCCGTTCCATAAGAAAGACCTGAGGCATGGAATAGCAGATAAGGGAGCCGATAGCACAAATCACGTTTAATATCCAAAGTACCTTATATTCTGCATTGAACAATACCTCCTACAAAAAGTTTACTTTGGCTCCCCATCCATCGAATGGAGTTCAGCATAGAAGCAGGCCCATTTTGGGAAAGGCTCTGCTTCAAAAGATTTCCAACCTTGTTGTAGAAAGCCATTGCCAATTGTCTAATGAACCAGCTGCTCCAAGAGGGCTGAATCAAAACAAAACCATAAAAACCCACCAAGTCAAATGCTTTATTCAACGAGCGGATGTCAGCCTCACAACGATTACAAACGAGGAAATGGGGCCCTCTCGAAAATGATAATACAACGAGTACAGAAATCAACAGGAGACATGAACAATACAGTAAGCCCATGACCATCTACCAACAAATGTAACGAATCTATCCACCTTCAGCATATACAGACTGTCCTTGACTCGGCTGCTCAACCAGAAACCCACCATTCATTTATTCCCTCCAAAACAGAACAAACCCAAGAAGCACCCAACAGAGCCAACAAAGAACAAAAAGATAAAGCTCTCTCGACCTACGGGAAGCAACATAAGAGCGCCGTCTCCCCAAGTACTCTCTCATTCGGTGCTAGCGAAAGCAAAACAGCCAGGTTTCGAATCACCCGAAAAGAAAAAGACACCAAAACAACAAGGCAAAACCCACAGCCAAAAAAAAAAAAAAAAACACTCAACACCAGACTCTCCCGAGACCATTTCAAACGCAAGAGCACAGGCACCCACACAAGGCGCTTGCCATTGGAGAACGAAAGCGGGAGAAGAAGGCGAGGAAAGAGAGAGGGTTTTCACCTGTAGAGAGAGGAACTAGGGTTTAGGGTATTAGCAGGAAGACGCAGGAGGAGGAGCGCGGCTGAGCCATTTTCCAGCACCAGCCCGCTTTATTTATAGCGGCGCTCCTTCCCGAAATATCCTCGAGCTCGCGGGGCCTTTTGATTTTTTCCCATTTTCTTTTCTCCCATTTTCCCCCTTTTTTTCTCGGGGGGGTTTTTGGATAAAAGCGAAGGGAAAGGGTTTTTGCTGCGTGGGATCGTGCTCACAAAGGGCGCGGGCCCGTTCCTGGTGGTCCGACACGTGGGGTTCCTCTATTCGTTCTGTGGTTCCGCGTCGGGCGTGTTGCGGAGATCGTTGATCGTAGGCGATCGCTCCCCACCGGGGCTCGGGATTTATTTCCGTTTTTTATCTTCTTCTTTTTTTTTTCTCGCTCTCATTTCTCGTTTCCATTGATTAGAGTTGAAAACGGGCCCGATCAAAACTATTCGGGCCCGAAATGCGCATCGATTAGGCCCAAAACGGTTTTGCAATGGTTCAAAGATTTGGAATCTTCATTTAATTTCTAAAGTTTCATGCTGGCCAAACGAAAATTTGTTTGTTCGTTTTTTCTTGACTTTGGCGAGATGCAATTGCGATCTCCAGTGGCTTCTAAGGCGCTTTTTAATAACGCAGCTCTTGAGGTCCTTTGGCAAGTTGCATCTTCGAATGCAACTTAGGTATTATTCATCTTTTCGATGGAGAAGCCCGTCACATTTTTTGAATAAAAATAAAAATAAAAATAAATATATTTATATAAAAATAAATATGTTTATATTTTTATATAAAAATATATATTTTATATTTTATATAAATATATAAACATATCTATTTTTTATATTTTATGTTTATATATATTTTATATAGATATAAACATATCCATTTTTTTATATAAATATATTTTATGTTTAATAAATAAATAAATATATTTATAAACATAAACATATCTATTTTTTTCTCCTATTGTTTTTATATAAATATATATTTATATAAACATATCTATTATATATATTATGTTTATATTTTTATATTTTTATATAAAAATATGTTTATATAAAAAACATAAACATATTTTTTATTCGGGCGGTTCTGCCGCCAATTCGGTCTGGTATAAATATATAAACATATATTTTATGTTTATTTTTTCTATAAAAAATATAAACATATCTATTTTTTATATTTTATGTTTAATAAATATATATTTATAAAAAATATAATATATATTTGAATATATATTTTATATATTTTATATAGATATAAACATATCCATTTTTATGTAAATATATTTTATTTTTAATAAATAAATAAATATATTTATAAATATAAACATATCTATTTTTTTCTCCGATTGCTTTTATATAAATATATATTTATATAAACATATCTATTTTTATATATTTTTTATGTTTAATAAATATATTTTATGTTTATATGTTTATATTTTTTATATAAAAATATGTTTATATAAAAAAATATAAACATATTTTTGCTTTATTAATTTAATAAAAGTTAATTACAAATGTAAATTTTACCAAACGGTATTTTGGCCAAAGTTGTTTCTCAATGCAAATTTTACCAAACGACATTTGCATTTCGGAAAGCCCCCTTTAGCCAAAGGTATTTGCATTTCTGCAAATGCATTCCCCAAAAGCCGAACCAAACGGGCCCTATATACGAGCTCAGCACACTTGATTGTGATCCAAAATAAAATGTCCTAATATTTTACACACCTTAAATAACCCATGAACTTTGGCTTGATATGTAACATGATTTTTGAAGTTTTAATTTGTTTAATGTGATTCCTGAAATTTAATCTAATATACAATGCGGTCCCTAAATTTTTAAAACATATTTGATTTAGTCCCCGAATTATATGAAATATTCCATATCGTCATTCCATTTTTTTATGTAGCATAGAGATTAATTGAATATGTATAAAAAGTTTATGGATTGCATCGGATATCACATTACATGTTGGGGTAAAATTCAGCTATCACGTTTAACAAATTAAAAGTTCATGGATCACATTACACATTAGATTAAAGTTTAAATACTATTTGTATTGTTTTTCCCCACATTTTCAATTAGTCTTTCATTTTAATGCTATTCAAGACATCATGAAAATCTTGATCCTTTATTTTTATTTTTATTTTTGTTGTTGTGATATTCATTGATGACTTGGGAAGTATAACTGTAATTTATTTAGTGCCTTCTTATTCAAAACCTTTTCCTGAAAGGAAAGCCTACGTTTGCCTGTCCAAATGAATTACCCTGCACTTTTATTGGAGTTACTTTCCTTTTCTTGACGTAAGACAAAATGGTTAAATCATTACTCTTCTAAGCAAGGATGGACAAATACACGGCAATAATTAAGAAGGATTGAATTCTTTTTAGTTGATGAACTTTCCTTGATACATATTCCTAATTTACATCAATGACGTTACCCTCCTCATAAATCTAAATTGTATCAAAAACATTAGAAAACTCGAGATTTGGTTTTCTCTTCTTGACATGAGACCAGTGGGAAAATCATCACTTCTTTGGACGAGGGTTGACAAATACACGCCTGGAATGATTGAATTCCTTTTACTTTACGAACTTTCCTCGAACACAAATGCATGTACTCTGATTTATACCAATGACCTTTCACTCCCGAGAAAGCTAAACTCCATCCAAACATTCAAATACTCCTTATTAGATTTTTTCTTCTTCGGCATGAAATAAGTGATAAGATAATCACTCTTTTGAATGAGGATTGGCACATACACATCTAAAAGGATTAAATTCCTTTTACTCAATGAACTTTCCTCGAGTGACGAATACGTACATTCCAATTCGTACGAATGAGCCCTAGTAAGCTAAACTCAATCCAAGACACTCAAAGACTCAAGATTTTATTTTCCTTTTTCGACATGAAACCAATGGTAACCGGAAGATCATTAGCTTATTCGGATGAAGATAAACAAGTACATTGAGAAGGATTGAACTCCTTTTACTTGATGAACCTTCCTTGAATGCAACTATGCATACTTTGATTCGTAGGAATGACCTTGCACTCTCAAAAAAGCTAAACTCTCCAAAGCATTCAAGGAATCCATATTTGATTTTCCTTTTTTGACATGAAATAAATGGCGAGATCATCATTCACTTTAATAATAAAATGACAAATATACATCGATAATGATTGAGCTCCTGTCACTTGGTCAACTTTCCTCGAATGCAGTTTGCTTGCTCCGATTCATACAATGATTCCCACATCCTAGAAAAGGCTAAACTCTATCCAAAGCATTTAAAACCTCAAATTTAATCTTCCTAATTTAAGATAAAATGCACAGCAAGCTAATCGCTCCGATCGAGCCAAAACTAGTAAAGTAGTTTAAGAAAGAGAAGAAAACCCATCTCTTCAAATTCAACAGGTTGTGTTCCTAAGTGCACTCCATGACCAGTGTACATGGCAAGATCAAACATAGGAAATCTGCAAAAGTTAATGCAAACCTGATTGGGAAAAAACATCATGTAATAGACGAGGTTTTGGAGGTGGGGGTTGTGATCTGGTGCCACGTGTAGGGACAGATGTGGGCAGCTATGGGCTGGGGTGGCGCCACCTGGAGATGCACCACTAGTGGAAAAGTCAGGGGAGGGGAACCAGGCCACATGCGGCTTTAGGCAAATGGGCTTCTCACTGTACGTCTCCTTCCCTTGCATTGGGGAGGAATTTCCTTGCCTCACCGCACTCCACGAGCGTGGGCTTCACTCTCTATTGCCAATTATCCCAACTATCAGAATCAAGTCTAATTTAGAAGCTTTTTTTTTTAATCCTATTTTCTCCTCAAAATTGGAAGGACTATGTAAATTCCAAAAATTTATAGAAACGTGTATGTGCATCCACTAGTCAACATGTGTATATTGTGAATTTTTTTAAAATGCTCAGGATGAAATTTGGACTAAGTAAAAAATGAACCATGTGTAAAATATTTTAAGCAAGTTTGAGTGCGTGAATAAATTTAGTTTGATGGGTTTCTTTTGCTTTATTCATAAAAGGCACCCGTTAATTCGAATAAAAAAACCAAAATCAAGATTTTATGCGATTTTTGAGAAAATCTATTGAGATTATTTAAATATATAATTACGATGTGGATTTTATTGTATATAGTTAGTCTAAGATATGTTATGTAACCTAGAAAAGACTTTGAATGATGAGTAAATTAAGTATCACTAAACATCATTTGGACTATTTGATTACAATAAGTTATTTTGAAACAAAATACGAAAGTCGCAAAGTTTTCAAATGAAGCTAGAAAAAAGTTTCCACTAGAAGTACAACACACTTCACTAACTTAAAAGGAAAGAGAACATGGTTAAATGACTTTAAATCTCCCATAAATTATCGAAACTATCATCATCGTGACACCAAATTGCCCACCTTCAATTAACTCTCCGATTTAGTATCTCATTAACAAGTGACATTATGGCATCGGTTAAGTCGTAACGCCTTCATTAAAGAAGCTAAAACACATTTTATAACTTCCTCATCTTCTTCTCCACAGTCATCATCATCCGAACACCATCGCAGGTAAAAACACAAACTTTCTATTTTAAAAGAAAAAAAGCGAACACAAAAATGGAAAAATAAGTCTGAACGAACAATCATAACTCAACCGTCCATCAATTCACGATCAAACCTCCTCTCAAAGGATAATGCCGTCTTCATCCAATAAACTAGAATGAAGAATCATCTCTTAAAAAGTTTCAATTATCTTAAAGTCTACAAAAATAGTATTTTTCTTTATCACGGACCAAATGGGACTTTCTTCCCTCATGCTCCCGATTGATAAGGTCACAATATTATGAACATCACTCACATGCAAATCAGACCAAATGGGACTTTCTTTTCTTATGCTCCCGATTGATAATGTCACAATATTATGAACATCAGTCACATGCAAATCAAACCGAGTTCTTGTGTTCTTTCCCTTTGTACTAAAACAGACGGAGGAGGAGAAGGAGAAACAAGAACGTGGTCCAAGGTACGAAAACCTCAACACCAATGGACGAGTACCAGGCCTTAGCAAAATCACCACATGCAAGTAGCCAAAGCAGCAAACGACGGCGTCAGTACGTGCGAGCAAGAGAGAGAGAGAGAGAGAGAGAGAGAGCATACGTTGAAGAGACAAGACACTGAACGCCCCCCAACGAGGTCTCTCCAGTCACATATTTATATGCTTTCTCTCTCTCTCTCTCTCTCCTTTTTCTTTTCTCCTTTCTCTTTCTTCTTTCTCTCGCTCCCCTCCCTTCCCGACTCGCATTCATTCCTTCGCGTGTAACTTCCGAACTCCGCCCCCGCACACCCCTCATAAAATCTCCTTCCCCCCTCCTCTTCCTTTCTCTCTCTACCTGAATCCATTGACGGAGGAGAAACACCGCAGACGGCGGCGCGAGAGAGACAAGAGAGTTCTTGAACAGAGGCCCGAGAGACACCTCATCGCCTCGCCGGGGGAGAGAGAGAGAGAGAGAGAATAAAACAACAAGGGAACAACAACACACACACACACTGACTTAAAGCTCTTCTCTGTATATACTCTCCTCTTCCTTTTCGAATCGGGTTCCGGCGTCGCCTTGCTCGGATTTCGCAGAGATCTCACTGTGTAGTGGGCGAGGTAGTGACTCCACCCCCCTCCCCCCATCATTTTCGCCTCGCTCCTCAATCGAATTCCGCTCTCCCGAATCGAGCTCCCCCCTTCTCCCCCTTTTGGGCTTTTGATCGCTGCTCGTGGGCAGCGTCGATTCTCAAAAGGGAGGGCAAAAGGGTCGATGATTAAAAAAAAAAAAAGATTACAGAACGAATACAATAATCCGCTTTGCCACTTCTTTTTTTGTCGATACTGAATTGGGCAAGCGGAAAAATCTCTTCTTTTTGCTGTTTTCCGGGTGATTTGGATTGTGATGGGTTTTGGTTTTTCCAGTGTTTTTTCCGGGTGCTCAGTGAGATGTTTTTGCTGCGTGTTGCTAGGGTTTGCGGATCCTCATCGGAATCTCTCCATCGGTCGGAGAAGGCGACCCCGGGCGAGTTAGGGTTTTGATCACGGGGCTGATTGGAAAGACGTAGTACGGCAATCGCGCCTGCAACGAAATGGGCGCGAGCTCCTTCTCTGTCCACGGAATTTGGCATTTCGAGCTGGGCGGCACTGTGAAGGGTTCTCTCAGGACTTGAGATTGCTCGAGAGTGGTGATTAACGGGGCATTGGGTTTTTGATGGCAATGGAAGAGGATTGCACCTACAGAATGGCGTAGGCGGTGGAAGGAGCAGCTCAAGAATTCGACTTTTGTTCTTTAGGGGGGAAAATTAGGGTTTTTGGCGTTTTCCCTTTCTTTTAGAGCTTTGATCCCCCACCCGTGGTTTACTTGGTTTTGGTGATCAGGGGAGAGAGAGAGGCTATTCCTTTTTCAGGAGATCAGGTTGTCCCGCGAGCCTCATCGGATCTCGTGAGGCCGTTTAACTCCTATTTGAAGAATATTCTGTAGGTAATTCCGTAAGTGAACTCTCGTGCCAGTGTTTTCACCTTACAACCCGGGGCGTCAGCCTTTGATTTTGAACTGGGTCCTGGTCTAATCTGCTCAAATTCGTTACTTTTGGGGTGACAAGAGAACTTGTATTGCCGGTTATTTATATCTGTGGCTGCTGGAGTGGATGAGAAGCTTATGGGGAAAAATTGACTTCACATTGCAAGGATATGGTCCATGAGAGAGCATCACCACCAGCTCATTCCCTGGGGTGGCTTTACTAGGAAGTAAATCCCAACTTTTTTGTTTCTGGAATAGCTGGCATTTTGTGCCTTTGGGTATTGCAGCAATGTCTCGTTGCTTTCCGTTTCCTCCGCCAGGCTACGAAAGGAAGGCTAGAGCAGATGATGTTGACCTACTGAAGAAGGTTAATATGCTCTCTTTTTAGTTGGTCACGTTTCATACTTGGCATTGCATGCGCTTTGGTCATGTAGATGGATTCCTATTGACTTGAAAAAACTAGTCAGAGCATCTGAATTTGCTTGCTGCCTTTTGATTCTAACTCAACAAGCAAATGGCTTCCGATTATGACCATTGCATGGAATTCAGAAATACTTTGCCAACAGGAACTCATACTCTCAACTCTATGTTAGTCTATAGGAAGAAGTAAGGTGGTCTTGCTTTTTGAGGGGAGGAGATGATGGGAGTATTTGAATTTTGGATGCTTGGATTAGTCAAGCAGGCTTCCATTTGTTGCCACTTTATATAGGTAGATGGGTAGGTTCTAGCCATTTATCGCTTGGTCTTGTCACCTCATCACCTTTTTTCCTGTGGTGTGAGACTTTTCTTTATTTGCTATGAAATAATGGTTTCGCCTTTTCAAGTAAGATGCATAGGTCTCTTACCAAGTGACGATTTGCAGTATTATATGCGTAATTTACTAAGCTAGCAATACCTTAAAGATGAATTTTCTGTTGATGCTTGTAAAGAAATGTGACCGGTTGAGATCAGAAAAGACCCTTTCTGTTTACGCTTACCTATCCGTTGGATTATTGCGATCAACCCGGTATACAACCCAGAGACATCACTTACTGTGGATGCAAAGAAATCAGTTCCAATACTCATATGAAAGGATCTGAAAGATTAATTCTAGTTGACCTGATGACTATGTGCTATATACTAAAAATGTAACGTGGGATATGCTAGAAGTTTTGTTTTCTAGTTTATTAGGATAGGGTATGGCACTCGAATTTGCTGAAATGTTAATAACAACTTAATATTGATCTCTCGGAGCACAGCTAGTATGTTATGTTTCATATTAGAGAACTCTGCTCATTGCCCAAGGAACATTACCATTCAATAAGTAGAACCCTTATAAGGTTGGTAAGAGCTTGTACATTCAGTTATGTTCTCCTTTAGAAGAATGTGGGAAATCTTCCTGGTATGTTTCTCTCTACTTTTGGCATAATAAACTTCTCGTACAGTTCAAGGGGACGGCTAGTTAGTCATTGCATGTTTGTGCAAATAGATAGGCAAGCTGGAATTCTGGGGAGTTAAAAGAATTCATTTTGGATTGCTTCGTCACACCTCATCTTTTTTCTTTCCATATTGCCTTACTTATCGATTCTGCTGGGGCAGAAGGTAGTTATTTATATGAAGATAGAAAGATCTAGGAGGATAAATGGGGATTTCGGAAATTTGGATTTCAGACTTCTTTTCTTAAGCCAGTTGTATAGTGATCAGTTGAGTGACCCCTTAGGGGCAATAAGACCATTATGGATCCCTAGAGTTACTAAAGGTAATTTGATTTTAAAATAGGACCGAATGTGGAGTTAGTAATATTTACTGCACCGTATTCCACAGCTCTCCTTGTTGATAACCATAAAGTGCAACAGAGTTAATCAGATTTCATATGTAGAATCGGGCGTCATTCTGCTAATATTCTTGCTCAGTCTTCATTTGATTGTATTGAAATTTCTAGGTCATTATATCTTTTTTTTTTTTTTTGGGTGAAAACTAGGTCATTATATCCGTCCGTTCTTTGGTGCTAAACGGGGTAACTAATTCTTTTACAGCTGAAACTTACATTTGAGTTGATGACGAAACGAGGTGGGCATGATAGTTGAGTCTTTTGAATCGCTTTCTATTTATTAGAGAAAATGTTGCAGCATGAGATTTGTGAAGCTCATTTCTCAAAAAAGACGAAGATTGATATAGCTGATTCTACCGGGGTGGTATGTGCATAGGCAGTCCCATGAGTGTTGTAAGACCAAGTGATCTAGGTGATTATCACTCAGATATATGATCTGCATGACTGGACTGAGAAATCCATATCCGCATGAGGCTCAATTTTGGCAATCTTAAAGGAGGCTAACTTTTACTGTTCATGTATTGCTCCTAATTTGGATTGGCATGACTGGTTGATGGCTTTAACTTCTTGCAAATACCATGCTTATAGATTTTTCTTTTGGCTTGGCCAGATTTATAGTTTTGTAATTATCTATGCTACGAAGTCTAGTGCTCCCCTGTTTATTCACTTTTATACTTATGTCAGGACTTTTGCATAAATGGTGAAAGTTTATTTCGTAGGTCAATGTCCATTAGCTGTAGGGACAGGGATGCGTTTTTTAATTGCCCTCCATCTTTTTCTTGCCACTTGTCATTATGTGAACTCTTGTTATAGCAGGAGTGGACTTGAGTCAGTTAGAATGTTTAGTTTTTCTCAACAAATCATCAATCGGATCGTCTACTTTTCTATCGTTTTTGTTCAATGTGGTATGATTCATCGCTCATTGTGAGCCGTCATTCTTGAATATGATTGTTTGTCTCAATTGGTGAATTTACAAAATTGACATGAGGACGTGGAGACGACTCGTGTGCTGTGGTTTTCTTGATATGAACTCTCCTTTAGGATTTTGGCCTAAAATTTTTGATGCTTTCTCCTTTCTGTTTTTGTAGCATTGTTTTGCTGCCCTTAAGTTGTTACCATCTATGAAATGTGCTTTGTGCTTACCAAAAACAATAGCACCTAACCTCTGTCTCAATCACCGAGTCTTTTTTTCTTTTTTTGCTGACTGTTTAATGAAAGTGCTTTTTTGGCATTGCCTCGTGGTATCTGATACTATATAAGTAATACTTACCATGAAAGTTATAGGACAATACATTTTCTAAACAAACACCTACAATTGGTGTTAGAATGTAAGGGTGGGGCTTACCCAAGACATGACTGGACTTCCAAATTAGGGCTATCGTTTTTGGGTATCTAGCAAGGAAAGAAGGCTATTGCGCTGAACTCTTGGCATCACAGGGCCAGCAATTTAGGCATTCATAAGTTTCCTCATACTGTAGCCAAGCAGAGTTTTTCAATTTCTCCTTCTCTTTGATTTGTAAGAGACTTTTCCTAGCATGGTAAGGCTGATATTTATTTCCCTGGTGATCCGTTTGGAAATTAGAAAGCTGTTCATCTCAGTGGAGATAGAAGTTGGGACTGCCCTGATAGAAAAAGAAAAATTCATTAATAGCATGCTTGGTGCAGAGGGTTTTAGCTTTATCATATGCAAACTCTGTGTTGGGTTCAAGTTTCCATAGATGAAATCTATAATTTGTGTCAACTTGGATCTACTGTATCCATTTACCCTGAGGTTACAGGTTATTTTTGTATGGCCATTAATCGGTGGGGTTACAGCTGCCATCGACTAAAATTTTTTCTGAATTTTGCTCACATGCTTATGCATCTAAGACATTAGGAGATGATTCTTCTGCTTTCCACTGTTATCTTTTGCTGCTGAGTACTTTCAATAGATTTCCATGTCGTTTCCGAGAATTTTATCTGGTTTTGCTGTGGTATCATTTGGTATTTATTTGGGAGTTCTAGCCTGTCTTGCAGAATCTGGTTGGGCTTTTGTTGCGGTGGACACTTACTTTAATTTTTCAAGTCTTTACTTAATTTTATAGAATTTGAATTGTAGGCATAATTCTAGGTACAATTCATTGGCAGTGTGCATGTCGACCGACTTTCCTTAATTGCATCTGAGAGCCGATCTTGTGCATCGGCCCAGAAAAAGTATCGTGATGACCTGACTTGTTGTTTATTAATGGTTCTTCATTATTAGTTGATGACAAAGGAAATGCTTCTTGTTGCCTTGTTAGATTGTGAGGATTTATTGGTTTAAGAGGCTTCTATCAGCTTAAATGGCATGCATATCACCGAAAGATATTGAGCTGTTATTGAAGATATCCACTGCAATTTTATCTTGGCATTGTTATGTTGAATGATGGGCATGATTGGTATACTGTTTATATGTTGTTAATTGTTATTTGGCTAATTATGTCTTCCTTTGCTCTTAGTTTAGTACAACCTAAGGTTTTTATTGGTGGTTTTGGTTTGTGAAATTATGCCTGATCTTCCTTGCAACTTTGGATGTGGCCAATGGCAGATGTATTGGCATTTGCATAGGATGACAAAACTCATCATTACTTGCATGATGTGTCATCCTTGATTGTATTTAGTGTCTGTATACTGTTTTCTAATAGCATGCCTGTAGATATGTTTAATGGGAGTAGTGGATGTTTCTTATCTATGTTAGTTGGGGTGAGGCCCTTTGTTTACACCTTTTACTGGTCTCTCCTTGTTGATGTCCAATCTAGCCTCCTGTTTTACCATTATGTGTAGGAGAAGCATCGAGAGAAGAAGCGTAAGAAGGAGAAGAAAGACAAAGAGAAGGGGGAGGATAAAGAGAAAAGGGAGAAAGACCGAAGTGAAGGGAAGCATAGGGACAAGAAAGACAAAAAGGAAAGGCACAAAGACAAAAAGAAGGATAAGGAGGAGAGGGAAAGAGATAAAGAGAAAAATGGTGCTGCAGATGAGAGGAGGCCATCAGGACAGGCTGATGGTAACAACAAGGACAAAAATACTGATAAGGATAGACTATCTTGGCACTCTGGAGGGCCGTCCGGTGAGAAAACAGTTCAGGACTCAGAGAAGGATAAAAATAAAAATCATACTTTATATGGAAAAGGAGCTGCAGTGGAACCTGCATCTTATAGTGCAGAGAAGATTACTCAGAAGAATCAGAACAGCCATTTAGTTGGGAATTCCAATGATTCTAAGTTTGTGCAGGAGCCAGGCAAGAGGGGCAGAGATGTTGCGGGATTGGGAAGTCAGATGGTTGAGAAGCTTATGGGTGCAGACAGGAAAAAGGATGGGGGAATGGCAGAAGCAGCGATTACAGAAACTGGTTCTTTGCCTGACAGGAAGGAGAAAACCCATGAAAGGAAAGGTGATGACCGAAAGTCGGGAGAGCGAGGGATCAAGGATGATAGAAAATTTAGTGGAAATTCGGTGGTTCTAAATGCTGGTGCATCTATTCAGACAGTACCCAGGCCAGTGGAGAAAAATGTTGACAGGAAGATGGAAGGGAAAGAGAAGATCAAGGAAAAGGAAGGAGATAAGGGGTGGGACAAACAAAGTGTTGTGGATATACACCAGATCAACAAAATCCAAAGGAAGGACAGAGACCGGGACAGACAAAAAAAAGGAGGACAAGTTGAAGAAGAGCGATGGCAGAAAACCTGAACCGGAAAGAATCAAAGAAAGCAAAAAGGATAATGCTGGTGCTATCCCCACCCCTAATGTTATTGCACAACACCTGGAGAACGCAAACAAGGTTACTCAGACCGGGGTAAATCTGAAGAAAAGAAAGGATTTTGAAGCAAATGGGTTTTTACATGGTAAGTCTCAAAGTGCTTCTAACCCCCTTTGAATCATGCTGCTGCCAACAAAGCACTTATAAACTGTAGCTTCTCTCACCTGGGATTCCTGTGGATTCTGCAGACTGACTTGAATGCTTTCTGAGATGGAATCTTTTTGTAATAATTGTTTTTGGGATTGGGGCACTTAATATTCTGTATTTGTGTGACCTATTGTCAGGTGGGATATTTGCAAACACTTTGACATAACACCTACCGACTTTTGTTTTTGTATCTTTGCACAGAAAATGAAGCCAAGTCGCAAAAGTTGCCAAGACTAACATCCACCTCTCATCATTTGACGGAGAATGGAAGGATTTTGGACCTTTCCCAAACTCCCAGCAAGTTTTTATCAGATAGAAGGGACTCCCTGGAGGCTCTTAAAGCAGAGAGCAAGGAGAACAAAGTAAACGGTATTCTTGATACTAAGCCTGATCCGATTTCCGCAATTCATCCCTTACCGGAAAAATCTCTAGAAGATCTATTAGCTGAAGCAGCTGCCAGATCACCCCATCCTGATTCGAAATATTTAGATGAATTACTGGCAGTTCCAAAATTGGAGGAATTGTCTGAGTTGGAGCGTGATGACGACTGGCTGTTTGCAAGACGATGGCAAAAACCAAAGAAGGAAGAGGGAGGATCTTCTCAGGTAGAAGGGGAAGGATCTTCTAAGGTAGAAGAGGAGACGCCCAGGATTTGGGACAAAGCCGTCTCCTTGGAGTCTGCAGATATTGTTGCCCTTCCATATGTGCTTCCTTTCTAATTGGTTTGTGATGTAAATTATGGTTCACAATCCTGATCGTGGAGACACTCTTCGGGACCAGAATTTGCGAGGTAATTTTCTAGAAACTGGTGGCGGAGATGGATCTTCTGATTTTCCTGTTGGATTCATCTCCAATCACATTCTGCAGATCTGTGTCTTCCAAGGTCTATTCAAGGCCCAGGCAATCGTAGCATTCTGCAGATTAATTGTTTGCGGCACCGGGCATTTGGGGGCAGTTCCCGTACTTCTTGAAGGAACAACTAATTCATTCAATGTGGAATTTCGATAGGAGCTAATTTGCTCAGAAAAGTGAGATGGCATTAGCTTTGGGCATTCGGATCGCTTACAGGTTGGAGATGTTGTTAGTTGAGATGTAAGAGAAACTAGAGCTTGTGGTCTTTGCAACTCCACCACAATTTTGGTTTGTAACATAGAAACTGTTTATTTACAGATGTAAGATAGAAGGGAAATGATAAGGAAGAAGCGCAATTCATTCATTTAGTAGGCTTCTCATTCTTTCAGATAAAACTCCGAACTCTTACTGTAGTTGGTCATTTAAGAGCTTCAGTATATATTGTGCCCTCTAACATGATTTCGAGTGGCATCTCTGTTTTAATACTAGGCATCTTTTTCCAGCAATGTTTTCTTTATGTACGCAAGATCTTCATCCTCATTGCTTTCAGATGAGACCGTGTAATGGGCATTGTAGATCCACAGTTCTGCTTTGATTCAGGGCGTATACGGTTTAGCATGAACTGGTATTTCATATGGTATAAAGTTATCTATTCTGAATCCAACATAAATTCTACTTCTCAATACTTTAGGCTCCACTGCATTTAAGAACCAAACAAGCATTTTTGACAGCATTTTTAACTGGAGTAGAGGATCATGAAAAGAACCGCGGTCTGGGATCTCCAAGCACGATCCATTGTGTTGCTCACGGATAGGTTTCCGCAGAAGCTGTGAAAGTTGCTTCACCATCTGCAAGATCCATTAGAACTCTGAATTTCAGCTGCATTTATGGCCTCTATTAATGTTTCAAAGCTACTACTATGTTGCTAGTGAACATTTCTTTTGAAGAGGATTATGAATAGCTGTTGGTGTGATAAAAGCAGATCTTGAACTCTAGGGACTAGAACGGTGGAGTTACTTTATACATGCGCGTTCCTTTGAGATCGAATTAGAGATCCGAGCCTCAACACGCTACTGGACTTGCCAGTTGCCACTACTATGTACGGCGAAAATTGCCTTATTTTTAATAAGTGCATTAGGAAAGAGGAAACAAATTGTAGGCCTACAAGTCGCTAAAACCGTACAAGACAAAAATGGATTAACTTGTGTCAAATTCATTTTCAACCTCCTCCAACTTGATCCGGTTCCCTAGTTTGACGGATTTAAAGAAGAATTAAATAATTTCATTGAATCAGCACCTTTTTATCTAGCCAAGTGCACGATAATTGGTGCAAGTTGACTCGAGCACGATTTCATGTTGGTCCATGTCATGTTAATTCATCATGGTAAGTTTATCTAACTTTTCTCTACTTCTGCCATAGCAAGCTTAGGTGCAATGTTTGCCTTGTAGTGTGCTGAGTTATAGAGTGATTTTTGCGCACTACCAATTAGCATTTCCCAAAACCTACCCCTCTCGTTTTAATTTTGCGATTTTTTTTTTTTTTTTTTTTTGTGTTTTTTTGGTTAGAGAATTTTGCGAAAGTTAATCGCCGCAGACAATGGTTATCTTTTATTTTTTCCGCATGGGAAACGTGATTGGTCGTCAAAAACTTCGGAGCCGGTTGGGCCAGCCCGAGCCCAACGAGCCCTAGTCGCGTTCGGATCGAACCGGGCAAGAGCCTCCTCAAACGAAGCCCAACTGGGCCCGAGAATAGCGGGCCTAGCAATATCTCGGGCCGCGACGCGTTAACGGCGTAGCCCGGCAGGATCAAGCTCGCCAGACAAGCCCGTTTCGGCCCAAATTATCATTGGGCGGGCTCGGCCCAAACACGTTGCCCGGGCCAATCCAAACCGGCCCGTTTATCTCTCGGGCTTAGGCGATGGCCCAACCCGGCCCGCCCGTCGATAAGTCGGTATCGATAAACCCTCTCTCACTTTCCTCTTAAACCCTCAAGACCCGAACGAAACTCCGCGAGCTCCACCGACCAGCAGTCTCTCTCTCTCTCCCCTCTCTTCTCCTCGCGATCGGCGCGGCTTCGCCGGCGCGGCTCTCCGGCGCGGCTCTCCGGTCCGGCGATGGCGACTCCGTCCGACGCTCAGGCCGTTAAGTCTCTCAACACGGCGCCCGGCCGCCGGCGCTTCGTCGTAAGTCCCCTCTCGGACGCCCTCGGTTCCTCTCCCGGAAGCTCGTGCTTCCAGCGCCGGGAGCTTTGGCGGGATTTCTCTCGGTCGCTTGTCGTTGCTAGTCTCGGTTTCGGGAAGTCCGCTCGGATTGATAGTTTTGAGCCGATGAGCGCACCGCGAGTCTTGCCCTCCTCCACATGCACTGGTGCACCGCTTCGTCCCATAATTTGGCCTCTAGAGTAGAATTGGTTGTGCCAGCCGTGGTTGTTAGAAGATTTGAATAATAAACTGCGTCTTCGTCGAAAAGATTAAATTTTTAGAATAGTTGGTTGCGTTCCCACAAAATTTCACGGTGGTCGCAGGGCTTTGATAATTGTATCTTGAGTTTGTCTTTTGGTTTCTCTGGCTGTGTGTTAGTTGGTGGATGTTGATTAATCCGCGGTGTTTTCTTGTGGATAGTTTAAAACGTTCTCCCAGAGGTTGGAGGAAATTGAGATCGATGTCTACAAGAGCCTCGACAGAGTTAAGTCCGAGCCTTCTGAGGGATCGTCTTTTTTCAGGGATTGCCTCGTAGAATGGAGGGTATGCAACTTTTGCGTTCTTTCTTTTTTTTTTTTTTTTTTTTTGTATAATATTTTGGGTGTCTCCCGATAGTTGTGAATTCATTACTGAAATTATTAGCAACCGATGTGCAGAAGTATGGAATGGTTGCAAAACAGCAATTATTTTTGGGGTCTTGACATTTTCCTTCGGTCTTAGGAGATCTCTTTATGTCCTCTGAGGTTCATGAGTGAAAGTATGAGATGATTGCTTACATTGCTTTGGGTGGAGTTACCGCTTATACTGATTTCTTGCATGTGGAATATCTGGTCGTTTCTGCTACGTGTATGCATTTAATAAGATAGGTTGAGATAGCTCGCTTTGCATAAAGCATTGCACCAAAGCGGTTATTCTAGCCACCAAAGAATAGTAATTGTTAGAGGGGTCATGATAGTTTTCTCCTTTTGCAAGGAAACAGATGATGTCGAATTGCACGAGGGCCAATGCTTATTATCTTCTTTTATGAGGATTTGGTTACAATGTCCTTCTATCTCTCTCTCTCTCTCTCTCTCTCTCTCTCTCTCTCTCTCTCTCTCTCTCTCGTGTTCGCAGATGCACACTGTAATCAATGGTTTGATGTCTTCAAGTATTAGTGCTAGGGAGTGGAATGGAGGTCCGCAAGTCAAATGGGGGAAGTGAGTATAAGGGTCAGAGTAAAATGTAATATGTTACTGTTTCTTAATCTAGGTCTTGAGTCAGAGATTAGATCTTATAAAAGTTCATGTTATGATAGAGGGATATGGAGATTGGAGCCTTGTTGCCATTTTTCTTGAATTAAATTCCATCACTTTGGTTGGTCACGTTGGTTTCTTCCAAAATGGTGTCAATCATGTAAACCTTTTGCTTTGGAAGTACTTTAGCTGGCAGATATTGAACTTTTTCTACTCCATAATTTACTTTCACTAAATAGATGGCTCACTGGCTGGTTTGATTTTAGTTCCAGTTGACAGTGGCTACGCGTTTGTGTAACCACTTTACCTTCTAGGTTAGGGCTTGAAATTTTTGGTGGAAGAGGACTCTCCTGAAATTTTATCCATAGGTTTAACTGCTATTTCTTTCATTCACTCCTTCCCATCAGAGAAAGAAATTGCTGTCCTGAATGGTGAACTTCTGATGATTATGAGATGATTTCTGCTGAGTTGAGTCGATGTGGTATTGGTGAATGCTTCAAATTTATTGGGCTGATCATTGGTTGCAATTCTTTTCTCCCTTCTGATTGGACGTGGTTCTTGATTTTACATTTCAGGAATTAAACACCGCAGAGGATTTTATCTCTTATTACGAGGAGATTATGCCTTTAGTACAGACATTGCCTTTGGTTTTATTGCACAAGGAAGTGATAATCTCAAAGCTTTTATCTAGACTACAGATGAAGGCGAGATTATCACTTGAGCCAATTATCCGGTATGTTAAAGTTTATTGCCATGAATTTCTTTTTGTTTTGTTGGTGTTAAGTTTTATGTTGGTCCACTCATAATTCTCGGTGTTTTGCTTAAGTTTATTCCCTTGCTTCTGATTTTTTTGGGGATGCTGTGCTGGCCTGTAAGCTGGAAAGAGCAGCTGATTTATGTCCTCGCTGATGTTAATAATCCTCGAGTGGCCATGTTCTTCACTTGCAATGAAAATTTTTTGGGATAAGTCAGCGAATATTGGCTCATATCAATGTGCAGAGTTTGAGTTGTTGCGAATAACTGGTTTTTTTTGGCAGAAGCGAGAGTTATTAGCATGCGTACTAGGCATATACACTAACATCCAGCAATGAACATGCCAAAAGGTGATAAAAGAGAAATAGGGGCTTGGATTCTTAACTTCCTCTTTCTATACTTGCCTAGCCAGGAAAAAGGAAGGAAGAGATAGGGAGAGAATAGACATGCTTTCCTAATTAGAGCACCCCAGTGAATTGCACTTTTACAGTATCAATTTTTATCCTTTGAGGTTAACATCATTCTAGAGCGTCTTAGAGGAATTGTCCGTAACTCTTGCTGTTCTTTTATATTATTTCTTGGGTTGTTGTGGAAAGAATGAACAATTTAACATTTTAATTTGTCTCACTGAATGTACAACTTATACTAGCCATACACTAAATGAATACTCTTTGGTTTTGTTTTATAGGGACATTAGCATTTACTTGCATTCTAATTATTATCTGTTTTTTGGTTTCGAATGTGGTTCATTTTCCATCATTTGAAGTTGACAAATATTTTGTTTTACCCTGGTGTGAAATACAGGTTGATTTCAGCTTTATCTAGAGATTTGCTGGAGGATTTTTTCCCGTGAGTTCATGCTTTATCATAAATTCTTTATTTGGCTTTAAGTCTTGCACAACTTGGCGTGTATTTCATCTCTTGAAGAAACATAACCTTATAGACCAAATTTGATATAATGAAGGCATCTAGGGTTTGCCAATTCAGGCACCGCAAGATAGACCATTTAATAATTTGGTTTCACGTGAGCAATGAGTTCTGTCTTTTTCTGTATTTTTCTTTCAGGAATGCAAGAGCTAGATGTCCGCCATAAAAGATATCGATGCAATTGACTTTTATTTGTCCAGTTTTTTTTTTCCTAGATCGATAAAAGTAATCTCAATTGTGGTCAATGGAAACTCTGTTGTTATAAAATGCTCTTTACAGTTATCACTTGCCAATGTTCTTAATAGTAGGAAGATGCATTTGGGACTTGAGACACTGATGGTTTCCTTCATGACTTCATGAAGGGCTTAAACTTAAGTCTTTACATAACTTGTAGATTGGTGCAACTTAATCGATCAATTTTAAAATGTCTTTTAATTGCTCAAGTTAATGATGACCTGCTTAATCTTTTCCAATTCATGATGGAAATAGTAAATAATTGATATAGAATACTTCTTGAAACTAAGTACTGTAAATTCCTAATTTAATATCAATACATACTTGATAACTACCTACAACTTGTATATTTCAGATGCCAACAAAAAAGATGATGCTCGCAAAAAGACATTACATTTTCTCAACTATTGTCTTTAAGACTTAAAATCCACCTCTCTGAAATTTCCAATTTTTAATTATCAGTCTTGTCAAACAGTGCAAGTTATTATTCTACAAGCAAGAGGCACAGTGTGAGCCTTGCTTACTTGTTGCATGGTGCCAATGCTTTAGTTTCTTACTGGGATGTTTCCTGAACCATGTAAACCATTTGTAATACGAGTAAATACAAAGCAAAGCAGATTGCTTACTTAGGATTTAGTTACTGAGGCACAGAAGTTCCAAGAAGAAGGTGAAAAGATTTCTGATCGTTTCAGAATTTAGAAAGAAAAATTTAAGTTGTTTAATTCCCACTGATCAGTTGGGTTTTTTAACATATGGAGGAGAACTATAGGTGAATACTAATGGACGGTATTTTTAGTGATAATACGTAGGGGAAGGTGAGTAGATGTTTTACCATTGTATAGATTTTTTTTAACAGGTGGATACATGCTTTTCTACCCATATGTCAGGGAAGCAGTTCATCTTGTGAAGCAATGTGAAAAGTAACTGAAAACTCATGCTTCAGTGTTCATAAGGATCACCAGAGACACTGTCTTCTTTCTCACATTCTTCCCATTCTCTTGTTTCCTTTCCAATATTAGGTGATTAAATATCCTCTTCCCTTCCATTATAGTAAAAATAAATAGTATTTAGGTCTTGTGTATGCTTCTGGAAAGAAAATCATCCTAAAACTTTTGGGGAAAATTTGTGTTGATGATATAATTGGTTTCAGAAACCAAAGATATATTTAGAAAGCTAAAGCATCTTTATTATATTAATGGGTTAAGAAGACAAGTTATACACAAGGTGTAAAAAATCTTTCCAGTTTTAAGTTTGAACATTAGGAAATAATTTTTATTCAGGTTTGAAGGTAAGGGTCTTTTAGAATTACTCTCCATAAGAGGTTCTTGAAGTTCACTTCAAGTTTGAGAGGTGAGGATTTTCATCGTTTCAGTCACACCGGTGTCTGTAGTTGGCATTAACAGAAAGCATATGTTTGAGGATGGGTACTTTCTCCAGTAAAACTGCGATCTTGAAACCCTTTAAAGAGATTAAATATTTAAATCCTTTCAGAATTTATATTTGCCATCTATACTGTAAGCAATGATTCCAAAATGCATAAATAATTCATGTGATTACTATGGAAAGTCTTTTAACAAGTACTGAACGGTCAAATTTTGCTACAAACTGCATAGAATTTAAATTTTTTGTTTTTATTTTCAATTGCGCCTGGTGGGAACAAGAATATATTCTTCATGGCGATATTAAAGGCTGTCAGCTATTACCAATGAAGAGCCTTGGGTGCAGATATTCCCTAAGACATAGAGATAGATAGGTCACGGTATGGGAGCAAGAATATATTCTTCATAGCAATATTAAAGGCTGTCAGCTATTACCAATGAAGAGCCTTGCCTGCAGATATTACCTAAGACACAGAGATAGATAGGTCACAGTGTGATTAATTTTTACTATTTTTTTTTTCCTGTGTCATTTGTATGTTCTGAGTGAACATTGATAACACTCAATTCTGTTCTTTTTCATGAAGTCATAGTATTTGGCTGTGAAGCAGTCCACTTAATGCAGTTTAAATCTGCTATCGATTCTTGGGAGAGTTGAGCTTTTTGATCTAAGAATTGGTTCGAATTGAATGATATGACTGACCGTCCCATGCAAAAGTTGTATCAGGAATAATGACTTATTTTTGTCCCGGTCCAACATAAAAAAAATTTCTTATCCGTGACCCAACCTTTGCCAAATATAAAATGGAAATGGAAGTTGGGTTTTCTTTTGCCTTTTGGAGGACAACTGAATTTGTTCTTTTCCTATACCTGCAGATAACTGGCAGACTACGATTTACATGATCTTTACTTAGTACATTATATGCTATCCTAGCATGATATACTATTCCTCAAGTACTGTGATTTGGAATTCTCTGTCCCTTTTCTAGGCGATTCAGAACTCCAAAATCAACATTCCCAACATTCCCAAACTGTAAATGATCTTCTTACTTTCGGGCGAAATTTGATCTAGGAATATATTTTAGCAAGAATTGACTAACTTTACTATATTTGGAGTTTTAAGTTATGGATATCAGTGTGGATATTACTCTAAAAAGAAAAAGCCTACTCTATTGTACTACACTTCAGAACTAGGGCATGTTCCGAAATACCATTGCCATTTCCAGTATGAGAGCAATGATGGTCTCCATCTACTGTTTTATCTACTTTGCCATCTATTGATGGCTAATAAAGAACACTTTGTTATCTGAAAATCTTATGAAATCTCTAAAATCATGCATTGGTAACTTGATTCTATGTATAATCAATTTGGTATACTTCTGCCAGGTTTTTATCAAGGATTGTTGATTCTTTAGTTTCTCTTCTTGAAAATGGTGCCGATAAGGAAACTGAGATTATTGAACAGGTTTCATCTATTATTTTTTTATATGTTTTTGAGACAGTGCTTTTCATTTTGATTGGCCATTTTAATGAGCTTTCTTTCTGCAGATCTTCTGCTCATGGTCATCAATGATGATGTATTTGCAAAAGTATCTAAGACGTGACATTGTATATGTGCTCAAGTAAGTATTGTTTCATGGACTGATCTTGTGATAGACATGTGTTGTCGACCTTCTGGATATGAGAGCTATGCTCTTTTTCTTTTAGTTTCTGCATGGGGAGAGATGCATATATCTATATCTTGGTGGGTAATTTGGTTTATATGTATTCTGATATCTTGTTTGGGGAATGACACGTGTGTAGACATGAAGAATTTGAGTCTGTTTGTGTGAATCATTCGTTCTGATTAAGATAATCATTTTAATTATCTCTTTCTTGAAGGATTACGACCAAATTAAGATATTATGTTAAAGAATATGTCCAAGACTTCATGGCAGAAGCAATGTCATTCTTGCTAAGGAATGCACCTGTTGAAGAGCTTATAAAAGGTATGAAAATGGGTTTGCATCCAAACAGTTATTGTTTCATTGACATTTGACATGAAAATTTCGTGCCGTTTGGCTGTAATAGTCGACTATATGTTAGCATAGATGATGCTAAATGTCTGCTTTTGTGCAATAACTAGCTGCATAGTTGCATGGCCACAATATCCTGAAAAGATAAGCATTCTAACACTGTCTCTTCCCTTATAATATTCTTCAACTTGATCAGAAAAAAAAAAAAAAGTCTTCACATAACAAGTTTGCCTCTGCTTGAACATGTAACGTCTACAGCAGAATAGTCAATGCAACAGGACTTTTTTATCATCAAAGTAATGCTAAAAGGGAAAACTCATTCAATTCTGAAGTATTGATTTGATGGGAAGAAAAAGCTGCCATTTGGTCAGTTCCATTTGAGGAGCCTAATCGACTCATGTTTGCTTGAGTAATGACTTGATATTTTAATGGCTGATATCTCGATTAAGAAGCATTGTGAGAAAGTACCAGAATGTTCTAACCATTTCCTTCCTGTCAAATCATATTGAAGGAACATATGAATGTCCTTTTTCTCTCTAATGGTTATAATGTGAAAAGACCCAATTTCATATCTGATGTGCAGAGGAAAAGGTTTATTAGCAATACTATGTTACGTTGACTATCTATAATAACCGAATGGAATCCCTCTGTGTATGTGTGCGCATGTATGGGTGTGTGTGGAAGGTCCTTGGACAAGAACAGTCCTCTTGTTTTGGTTTTACATTCTTTGAATGGCTTTGGCCTTTTTTTCTTATAATTTTTTTCTTTTATGAATTTTGAAATGAATCTGTCTTGATTTTCACTGTTGCTGCTTTTGCGGAGATCTTCCATCACTCAATCTGTCTAGAAAGATTGCTTTGGGTGCTGATTGTGGCTAGATCTCCATCACAAAATAGGATCCGTCACAATATAGGATATTTGCCTTAGTTTTACATGATCGTTGCTAGTTCTTTTATAGCGTGGATAGTTTGGGTCTAACTTTCTTCATTCCAAATATTAATTTTAATGACACAATCAATACCTCTTTTGACATTTTATATATATATACATGTATATTATATTAATTGCAAAAATGTGGAGGAAATACATGGACCTTCCCATGTTTAATTCATTTCGTAACTTCAACAATAAGTCCACATGTAGGTTATGTTCTTACTAGTCGTGTTATTGGACCAGGTGTAAGAAAGCTCATGTTTGAAGTTGTGAAGAAACAATCAGTTGAGAGAAAAGCTGGTGTTAGTGCACTATTGTATTATACTATGAGAGGAACATCACTGAAGTTCCATTCAAAGGCAGAGCGTGTACTGCGGATATTGCTGGATAATTCAATTTTCAGGATTGGCGATAAATTCACTGAAGGCAAGTCTTTCCCCCTTGAATAGTTGACTTAGAGTTAATATACCAAAACATTTTTTTTTCATCGAATACCAAAACATTTTTGTTCACTCATTGATTTTTTTTTTTTTGCAATTTTGTTGGTTTTCTTATTACTGTATATCTCAAGCAAGCGTAAACATTCTAACTATACTGGCAACCTGACACCGGACTTTGCAGGAAGTTAATTATCATTTTTTATCTGATAACTTCACCGGAAATTTTTTCTTTGTTCCTGTACAAAAAATTGGCATTATTGGCAGTAGTTTGTAGTGTCTCTTTATTTTGGCTTTTTTAATTATTTTTTGTTTAGATCTCCATCTTTATTTATTCTTTTTGGAGCTTTCTTGCGTTTCTGATAAAAGAAGATTGTGCTCTTCTAGGACTGTAAATATGTGACTGGATTTTCCATTAAACTTGAAGGTTTTTGGTCTTGACACTCCCCCCCCTCTCTCTCCTCAACCTCACACCACCCAAAAACAGGTGCAGACACTATTGTTGAGGTCATTGATGCTGCCTTCCGAAGGTTGTGTGAAGCACTGGAGTCCAAGGAGTTGACTTTGTTGTGGAATTGCTTGTATCAGGAGACCATTGATGCTATAAATAGCAAAAACTCTTCCTACCTTGGCAGACTCTTGACTTTATTAATCTCGAATGTCCAGTTTGACGAAGGACGCAAAGTTTTAGGTAGTTTTACCATTCACATTATGGTACCATTCTAATTGAAGTTACCATGATACATTTCTTGATTTTGCTCAACATCTTGCAGATTATGGGCCGCTTCTTGAACTTGTGACAATGCTTGTGCAAAAGCTTTTTGTCTCTCATGGTTCCACAGTGGCTGAGGATGGTCTTGTCGAGGTTCTTGATAAGGTTCTGAAGTTAATGCTATGTATTGTCGATGGGCTACATCGTGCTAATAACTCATCTGCTTTCCAACACTGCTGTCTGCAATGGACTCCTCTATTTGAGTTGCAAAACTTGAGGTAACTTGTTTAACGAAATACTTTTCTGTTCTCCTGCGAATTTTTTCAACTTTCCCTTTAATATTTTCATGCCATCTTTGCTTTCAGTTTGTTGGAATTTATTGGAGAAATGCTACTGAAGGATTCTTCCATAGTGTGTGCATTCCGTGCCATCATTTTGAGGTAATATATTCTTTTGCACCTTCTTCATCCTTTTGTGATTGCATAGATTACTGCTCATTACCTCTACAGTGCCCCAATTTCAACTTTGCTGGTGGGATTACAGGACATTGGATAATTTAATTGAAAATTCCCTGGAACAAGTGATCTGTCTTTGTCTCTGCTTATCTGAGAAAATGCAAGTAGCGGTCGACATCCATGGGGTGTTATTTGGAGGACATTCAAGGATTCAGCAATTTTTGCAGCAAACTGTTACCAACCGGGTATCTCTGATAAAGGGTTTTAGAAATGGAGATCGCTTGTCTGCTCAACTTGATGAGGCTGAACTGGCTTTGCTGTGGGGAGTCATATGCTGCTATCCCTATGCCTTTGACACTCCGCACTGTCTGGCCTTGTTAATGGACCTGATTGATGAAATTGATCAGCTTTTACTGGCCCAAGATGGTATGATTTTATTTATTTTTTAATCTTGGCATATATTTCAATTTTTTGCTCTTAAATGCATTACAATGGATGGCGAGATACTTATTTACAAGCAATGGTATGTAAATACACTTCATTTTCATTTGATAAGCGTGTATTAATCATCCTTTTATATGTTCAGATAAAATCCTAGGTTTTGCTAGGCACACCTGGCAAAGCCTGATGGGTACTGCTATGAGTTCCCACCACAGACTGTGTTGCAATACAAAAGCTGGGTTTGAAGATGCAAATAAGGTTTTGCAACTTGCGAAAAAACACAAGTCATCTCCTCAAGTGTTGGTGGCTGTTGCTGATTATCTTGATAGTGTGCATGGGTAAGTTGAACAGTGTTGCTGCTTAGAATGCTCTTTGGTCATTCGTTTTTCCTTTCTCTTTTGCATTTCTTCAAAATATGTTCTCTCCCAGTTAATCAAATTTTTGCATACTTCCAACAGGTCTAAATTGCGAGAAGCTGATGACACATACCATCAGGAGTTCAAGGCAAACAAACTTGTGGATGCAGTTGATTGTTTTGCAGAAAATTTATGTCACTTTGACAAGAGGATTCGTGTCTCAACTTTACGAATACTGTCTCATTATCAGCCTCTCAGTTGTGATATCTATGCTTCAGATCGACCTGTAGGGCAGAAAATGAGTGATGAAATTTGCCAGACTTCCCATGGCATTGGTCTGGGTGGTAATGTATGTATTTTATTTTCCATCTAGCTAGTTGACTTATCCTTAACATCAGAGCTATGTTCTCATGTTTCATTAATTTCAGGTGCTTGAGCTCCTCCTTTCTATTGAGACGATTCCTCTTTCAGTTTCTACCAGCAGGAAAGTGATCTTACTGATCTCTAAAATACAGATGGATTTATCTGCTGGAAGGATTGGTGAAAGCTATTTACCCTTGCTTTTATATGGGATAATAGGCATCTTTTATAATAGATTTAGTTATCTGTGGGCTCCAGCATTGGAGTGCCTTGCTTTTTTAATTAGCAAACATGCTGGAACTATATGGGACATATTTATAAGGTATCTCAGAGACTGCCAATTGGTTTTCAAAGCTTCCCGTGATCATGTTAATGAAGTAACTGCTGATTTGCCTGACAAGTCAAATGGTAAGTGATGCTCCAGCTTTACAGTATCTGGTAGTAATACCTTGTGTGTTGTCTCTATTACTTTTGGTGTAGTTATCTATTTCAGATTATTTTTGGCGTCACTTCAATTTTTAAATGATCTGTGGTGATAGAGTAGAAATCCTAGTGCATTTAAGCTTTTGATAGAAATTGAATTGCTTTCTTATTGGCTTATGTAAGAAGTCCTTCAATTTCAAGGTTTTGAAATTTCAGGCTTGGTGAAGCGCTTTCATTTGTTTACAAGTCCAGTGGTGGATAGGACACCTATTGAGTCAGTATTTTCTCTGTTGATCCAATCTCTGCAAAAAGTTCCAACTATTGCTGAAGCTCGATCTCGGCAACTTGTTCCTCTTTTCTTGAACTTTTTGGGTTACAGTGATCATGAACATTCAAGGTAGTCACTTTGGTTGCTAAGCTTTCTTAAAGCTGTTCTTTCATCTAAACCTGTGGATGATTCTTTCACTCTGTTGTGACTGAATGCCGTGTTCCTGTGAGATTGCAGTGTTGGTTCATTTGATTCACATGCTTGTAAAGGAAAACAATGGAAGGGCATCCTCAAAGAATGGCTAAACCTGCTAAAATTGATGCGCAATCCTAAATCCTTCTACTGGAGTCAGTTTCTCAAAGAAGTTTTGCAAAACAGGTACTTGAGCTTGTCAGATTGTACCTGTTTTTCTGGAATGATTTTGAGTATGCTTGTGCATGCACAAAGCAAGCTTGATTACTAATTCAATTTCCTGTTGTTTTGACAGGCTTCTGGATGACAATGACCCTGAAATACAGATGAAGGTTCTGGAGTGCCTCCTGACATGGAAGGATGCGTTCTTACTGCCTTATGAGCAGAATCTCAGGAACCTGATTGATTCAAAAAGCTTACGGGAAGAATTAACTACCTGGAGTTTATCCTTGGATTCTAATCTGATTGAATATGGTCACAGAGCTTATATTGTTCCTTTAGTCATCCGGATTTTGGTCCCCAAAGTGAGAAACTTAAAGACACTAGCCTCACGAAAGGTATCTATCTCATCAACCAGCACATAATTACTTGGTTTCAATAATTTCCATAATTATTTTTCAAGTAAAGTATGGCAGAATTCATTTACTTCTTGGTGAACTGAATTTTTTCTCCTGCTTATTCTGACTCATTCAGCCGTTAGATAATTTACACCTTTTTGCTTCATGTCAGCACAAGAGTGTGTATCATCGGAAGGCAGTTCTTGGTTTCATTGCTCAGTTAGATGTCAATGAGCTTCCGCTTTTCTTTGCACTGCTGGTAAAGCCATTTCAAGTTATTACAATGGGAAGTGATGGCACGCAGAATTGGTTTGTGTATTCTGCAAGCAGTTCAATGGATGACTTTCTGGCATTTAACTTTTTGAAGTATTTCACTACGGATAATATAGCAGCCCTATCTTGGAAGAAGAGATCTGGTTACTTGCATGTAATTGAGGATATTCTGATGACCTTTGATGAACATCATATTAACCCATTCCTTCAACTGTTAATGGGTTCTGTCATGCGATTTTTGGCTTTCTGTACGTGTCAATTGGACAGAGGAAAGAGCAACCAGGCTTCGAATGAGGACACTGGAGCAGGGGATAAATTTTTGGTAATTTCTCTATCATATGTGAAAATGTTGAATTTACTGTTCCAGATTTATCATTTATTTAATTTATTGATAATATTTCCTTTTATATGGAGATCAATATAGTATAAATACAAAAAATCAAATTGTTAGATCAGCGCTCTGCAGTAGATGCATGTGTCAATGGGGGTGAAAGTTAAATGGAAACATAAATTTTGTATCTATCTTAAGTTTTTGTCTTTAGTAATTCTTCTTGTCGGATCCCTGATACAGGCAGATGACTAGCTTGCATTCATAGCAAGAAGCTGTGATAAAGCTTCCTCACTTATATAATTCGTGAGAGATCTCATCATTAATTCTGCCATGCCCCCAAAATCAGCATAAAATCTCGAAGTCCCCCTATTCCTAATGTTATCTTAGTTGATGCCTAAACTTACTAAGAGTCTGTCAAATGCCTGAAAATCAATCCACCATGAGCAAGCTTCTGTGCTATCAATGCATGTGCAGCTCCCATGATTCTTTGGTGCTGACAAGGAGGCTCTCTCTATTTAAAATTGGCTACCACAGCTCTCATGCGACTAATGGAAGCTGAGATTTCTTTTCCTGCAAATGTCATCCTTGTTGGCGGCAAAGAATCATGTGAGAGACACCAGTAGTGATCTAAATTACTCATAGGGCAGATCGGTTCTGCCACTAATTGCTACATTTGCAAGTCTAAGGGTTAATGGTCTCAAAATTGGGTGCTGGCAGAATTATGTCATTGTTCTATTAGGGGCATTTTGGGATCAAGGGGGAGATTTTTACAGTTCTCCTCTTTTATTCAATTATGTGTCTTTCCTTTTCTTCTTCTTCATCTTTCTCACTTTCTAGGCTTGAAATCTATTTTGAAGGTGGGTGTGGAAAGTAAGCAGCTCAAGGATCTGAGGTCTCTATGCCTGAAAATTGTTTCCTCTGTTTTAATTAAGTATGAAGAACATGAGTTTGATGGCGAATTGTGGGACCTTTTCTTCCATTCGGTGAAACCATTAATTGAAGGCTTCAAACAAGAGGGTTCAAGCAGTGAGAAGCCAAGCTCACTGTTCTCTTGCTTTCTTTCTATGAGCAGAAGCCACAAACTTGTATCCCTGTTGTGTAGGGAACAAAGCCTGGTCCCAGATATGTTTTCAATGCTGTCTATTACAACTGCATCTGAAGCAATTTTATCAGGCATTTTAAAGTTTATAGAGAACCTTCTCAATCTTGACAGTGACTTGGGGGAAGAGGACAGTTGTGTTAGAGAAGTTCTACTTCCTAACGTTGAGGAACTTACCTGTAGTCTGCATTCTCTTTTTCTCGGTGATTCTCCTATAAAGAGGTAAAACCATACTTTGATTACGCCACTTATGTCTCTTAGTAGAGCTATATCTTAATAGTTATGCTGAGCTTATCTTGATTAATTGGGGCCATATCAAAGTTTTCCTTCTTGAATCTTGTTTAGTTTATGGCCAATTGATAAATTTGGTTTAGTTTGTCATCAGATCTCTTTCTGATAATTTTGACTCTTAGTCTAATACTTTGAAAGCATGTTTATCTTTTCAATGTTGTGTTGGATGTTGGTTCACTGACGTATTTTGGGAATTGCACACTTTTGTAAAGTGGACTTGGACAATGTCCTGCTTCTTCCTATAAATTTTTTACCATCCCAAAGAGAAAAATGAAGCTGCAGAAGAAAAGAAATAGTGTGCATTCATGCCCATACATGCCTTGCTTATTCATCTTTGCATTTCACAATTGGTCTGAGTGGCATAAGTGTCAAGTAAATATTTTAGATGTGATCCAGAAGGATGGAACTCTTGAAGCAATGGAGTCAACAGCTTCAAGCTGAGAAATTGTGCTTTCAAATGTGGGGCTGACTGTACTGTTGTCTTGTTAGGAATTGCTTTTATTTTCTTTTTTACTTTTGAGTGCTTATGTGGTACTTTACAACAACAAATTAAGTTGAAACATTAAGATACTGTAAGTTTTGGTTGCATGCTGCATGCTGTGCTGTTGTACCTCTATGGCCATCTCTGTTGACTGTCTTGAGCTCTACTGAATGATGTCCAATGGATTTTTTTTTTTTTTTTTTTAAATAGTTGATGGTTCAAGTGATGCAAGTAATTATATTTAGGAAAGCATTTTTCAAATCATTCATTTTCCACAAAACAAATGGAGCCCAAGTCTGAGGTGCGAAAGACTTGTATAATATCATTTTATCCAAAAGAATGCGCTTCTCCTTCTTAGCAGTTCATTCATTAAGTAGTAGTATGAAGTGTTTACATTGTAAATCAATCATTTTCAGCTGTAATTTGTTGTAACAATCATGTTTCCATACAATGATGAACAAATTAAGAAGGAAACAAAAAGTCCTTGATTGACTTGGTTATGAATGGAGGTGGATGATCTAATTCCAGTAGAAAGCCAGTTTGAAGAGGAAGTTGAAAATTTGGGAATAGTGGCATAAGCTAATCAATTTTGTTTTTATAAGAAGGTATGCTGTGTTCTGATTAATTGGACCTGCATTGTGGATCTATGGAATGATGCTACTGCAAATGGTAGGCTTTATTTTTGAAACTATGTAATGGAAAGATGTCCACCCTTTATTCTAAATTCCTCCTCTTAATTTGGAAGGTAAAGTTACTCAAGATGCATGATATCTGAGAGATTAATGATTTTGATTTGTTGTGACAGGAAATTGATCAAACATCCTGGGGAGTCTCTGATTAAAGTATTTAAATTGCTACCCAAGTATGTGAGCAATCAATCACTGGGAAGAAAGATTATGGATGTTTTACTTCTGTTCTTGTCGAAGGGAGCTCAGAACCCTGGTAAGAAACTTCAATACTTACAGTGACTATAAATGTCATACACTTAGATTTACTATCTAACCAGTTACATTTTTTTTCAGATGTTTATCGAGAAATTCTGCATGTGATTCAAGACTTGTTACCTGTCTTGAGTGGCACATGCGATAAGGAGATTCTGGTTGCAGTTTCCCCTCTGCTTAGTTGGGTCGAGTTGGATATGCGAGTATCTATATGTAATCTTCTGGCTGCTCTTGCTGAAACTGACCATTCTATAGCTGTTGTGGTAGTATTTTCCCTTTTCTTGAACTTTCTTTTGTATTATTTCTAGGGGATTCTCATAGTTCTTAATGGCGATTACTTTCTTGGACTGCAGGGAAAACTTATAAATGAATTGAATGCAACCTCTTCCATGGAAATAGAAGGCCTTGACTATGACAGAATAACGAATGCATATGAAAAGATTAGCTTCGATCTGTTCTATTCTGTTGAAGTGGATCACGCATTAATCATTTTGTCACAGTTTGTCTATGATATGTCCTCTGATGAATTAATCTTAAGGCACAGTGCATATCGGTCGTTGCATGCATTCATTGAATTTTCCACCAAGATCATTGACCGTGAAACAAAGGGTGTAGAAAAAACGCCAGAAGGCATGGTGGTTCATGACAGTAGTTGCTGGACAAAATCCTCTGTTGAGCGCATTGTTGATAAGTTCCTCTTGAAGCATTTAGGAGGGGTGATGAGGAAGAAAGCATCAATTCGGAAGGTATTATATTTTATGTCAGTGGGTATAATCTCATGGTTTATGATGTTGCACTTGGAACTCTTTTAGTAATGCCTAGAAAGATTGCACATGCACATTTATAAGAGGCATAAAATGGCACTGAAAATGAGTTTCTTTGTGCCTTTCGGCTTGTAGGATGTGTCCTGAAGAATGATCTTCACACATTTAGTTAAATTTTTTGTCATTTTCCTAAAGTGAAAGTTGAGTTTTTCTCTTTTATTTTGACTTTGTCGATCGGTACTTAATGGTTAGGTGTCATTATTAGGCACCCTGCTTTAATTTTGCCTAACATGTTTCTAGGAATGGATGGATCTCCTACGAGCAATGGTCTTGAATCTCCCTGAATTGGCAAACCTGAATTCGTTCAACCCATTATGCAGTGAAGATGCTGAAGTAGATTTCTTTTTCAATATTGTTCATCTGCAGGTTGGTGTCAACTTTCTGTTGCCTTTAATTTAGAATGGACATTTGGTCTTGGCTTTGATGTGCTTGTCATCTGCACCTTTTTGACTTCTGACTCTATAGATAAAGCTTCCTTTTAGTTTTGAATTATATAGCAAGTATAATTGTCTTTTCTTTTTGAAAACCAAAAGAATCATATGAGAGCAATATTTGCTTCCTGCAAAACTATGTGGGGAGGATGTTCTTGGTTGATCTTGTGAGTACTTCTCATATATTTATTATTGTGATGACAGAAGCATAGAAGGGCAAGGGCTTTGTCACGCTTTAGGAGTATTATAAGTACCAGTAGCATGTCCGAGGTACTTCTGTCTTCATGTTGATTGTGATTTTGATATCTGATGTTTAGTATTTGAACGATGATTCTGCTGTCAACTTCCAGGACATCCTTAACAAGATTTTTGTGCCAATGTTTTTCAATATGCTGTTTGATGTTGAAGATGGAAAGATAGAGCAAATAAAAAATGCGTGCCTAGAGGCCCTTGCATCAGTTGCTGGTCATGTGGAATGGAGGTCCTATTATGCATTGCTTATTAGATGCTTCCGAGAAATGACAACAAATCCTGAGAAGCAGAAGCTATTGTTGCGTTTAATCTGCTTTATTTTGGACCAGTTTCATTTCTCAGAAGTCAACTTTAATCAAGAATCTATAGGCCCTTCCGAAACTGCTCCAGATACAGTCAAGTTGGATACTGCCTCAGTTACTTTGAGAAAATGTTCTTCAATTGAGGCCATGGAGATACAGGATTCCCTCCAGAAAAATGTGCTGCCAAGGATACAGAAGCTTCTCAACTGTGACTCGGATAAGCTTAATGTTAATATTAATCTAGCAGCCCTCAAGCTGCTAAAGTTGCTTCCAGGTGACACGCTGGATTCACAGCTTCCTACTATCATTCATCACATCATAAATCTCTTAAAAAGTCGTGCAGAAAGTACTCGTGATGAAGGCAGGTCTGCTTTAGCAGCTTGTTTGAAGGAACTTGGGCTGGAATACTTGCAATTCATACTCAATGTCCTGCGTGCTACACTGAAGCGAGGATATGAGCTGCATGTACTGGGTTACACATTGAACTTCATATTGTCGAAGTTTCTTGTGCATCCCAGTAGGATGAAGTTGGATTATTGTTTGGAAGATCTTTTATCAATAGTAAAGAGCGATATCCTTGGAGATGTTTCCGAAGAAAAAGAGGTGGAGAAGATAGCATCTAAAATGAAGGAAACTAGGAAACGAAAGTCATTTGATACGTTGAAATTGATTGCACAAAATGTCACATTCAAAAGCCATGCTTTGAAACTTCTTTCTCCTGTTACTTCTCAGTTACAGAAGCATCTGACTCCAAAGCTGAAAGTGAAGTTGGAGAGCATGTTAAGTCATATTGCAACTGGGATTGAATCTAATCCATCTGTTGATCAGACTGACCTGCTTATTTTTGTATATGGCCTCATTGAAGATGGAATAAACAAAGAAATGGGTCAGGGTGATAATTTGACAGTTCCTTCTGGAGAGAAATATCATAAGGATAACATGAGCGGGAACAGAGTTGCTACGAGTCAGCTGTTTCAGATTGACTCTCAGGGTTCACACATGATTACGGTGTTTGGTCTTGGATTGTTGCATGCTCGTCTCAAGAATTCAAAAATGGACAGAAATGATGTAAATCTGCTGTCCATGTTGGATCCTTTTGTTGTACTGTTATGCAGCTGCTTAAGTTCCAAATATGAAGATATCTTGTCTGCATCTTTAAGATGTTTGACTCCTCTGTTCAGATTGCCCTTACCATCTTTTGAAACTCAGGCTGACAAAATTAAAGGAGCGCTGCTTGATATTGCCCAAAGTTCTGTGGATAGTAGCAGCCCTCTGATGCAGTCATGCCTCAAATTATTAACCGTGCTTCTCCGGATGACCAACATAACACTTTCTTCTGAAGAATTACAAACATTGATACAATTTCCCATATTTGTTGACCTCGAAAGGAATTCTTCTTTCCTTGCCCTTTCTCTACTGAAGGCAATCATCAGCCGCAAGTTAGTGGTACCTGAGATATATGATGTTGTAAAACAAGTTGGAGAATTGATGGTAACTAGTCAAGTGGATTCTATACGTAAGAAATGCAGTCAGATTTTATTGCAATTTTTACTCGATTACCATCTATCTGAGAAGCGGTTGCAGCAGCATTTGGATTATCTGCTTTCGAATCTGAGGTGAGTACTTGTTTGAATACAGAAGAAGGTTTCCTCTGATTGGTATTATATGAATTACTTTTTACATTTTAATGCAGGTATGAGCATTCAAGTGGAAGAGAAGCTGTGCTTGAAATGCTTCATGCCATTATTGTCAAGTTTCCTAAAAGCGTTCTGGATGAGCAGTCCCAATCACTATTCATCCATTTGGTGGTTTCTTTAGCAAATGATCAAGATAACAGGGTTTGCTCTATGACTGGTGCAGCGATAAAACTTTTAGTTGGGCGTCTAAGCCCTCATCCACTTCATTCTATCCTTGAGTATAGTCTTTCTTGGTATTTGGGTGGGAAAAAGCAACTCTGGAGTGCTGCAGCACAGGTAGATAATCTGGAATCTTTCCATAGTTCTAATAATTCACATCTTCTGTGCTAGTACCGGGTTTTTTGGCACTTAAATGGCTATCCATGTTTCTTTGTACTGTCCTTTGCTTCCTGCTCTCTCTCTCTCTTTCTCTCTCTCTCTCTCTCTCTCTCTCTCTCTCTCTCTCTCTCTCTCTGGGCATGTCAGTACATGCGTGGGTGAAAGAGTGATGGAAGCCATGGTGGTGTTACGTGGTTCAAGTGAGGAAAAATTGGTGCTTTGCGTATTGGAGAGAACTTTGGATTCTACATTACCATGTTTCCATAGAAAAGTCATGGACTTTTCAAATGAGAGCTTTTGTTTGTTGATGATACAGACAAGATGAAATCTAATGTGTTGCCAGTGAAGGCCTGTTCTTTTATGGAGTGATAATTGCTGCCAATCTTTTTCTCAATTCACTATCTTATCTGTCAGTATATTTCAATCTGGACTCTGTGTCATCCAGAACGCTGTCATCTTGGTTTGTTCTTTGTATTTTGAATTTACTTAATCCACCGTGTTCTTGGAGGCCAGCATAGGGGCTGATGTTATTTTTCTGTTTCTTAAAGAGATACATCCATACAATTGCTTTTATTTGTACAGGTCTTAGGGCTGCTGGTTGAAGTCATGAAGAAAGGCTTTCATAAATATATTTCTAGTATATTGCCTGTAGCTAGAAGCGTTTTGCAGTCTGCTGTCAGTTCAGTTGCAAGTGACCAACTGGATCTCCCTGATGAGGCAGCTATTCCTTTCTGGAAAGAAGCGTATTACTCTCTGGTTATGTTGGAGAAAATTTTACATCAATTTCAGCATTTAACTTTTGAAGCAGAATTTGAGGTATGTTCACTACTTCTGTCTATATTTGCCACATTTTGTTATTGTTTGTGACATGTCTTTGTCCAATGCCCTAATCATGAATGAGTTGCAGCTCAGTTTGATGTTTCCATTTTCCAGTTGAGTTTTTGGGGCTTTCCTAGTCACGATAGTTTTGTTTTTGATTTTTCTTTGAAAATAGGTTTGATTTGATTTGCCTATGATAATTTCTGCCTCCCATGTGGACATTCTAATACCTCTGTAACTTATAAAAGACTATTTCATTCTGTTTGCTTCTCTTAAAGCGCATGTCTTGACGCTCTTTTACCATTCACCTTTCCTGCTCAGCACAATCTTTTCATGTAAAGAATTGCCAATGCATTGGTATATGTTGGCATTTTTATTCTTGCGCTACAGTAAGACAGAAATGGTCAATTAGTCCCAGGGACTCTAGATTGGTAGATCTAGACTCCTGGCCCGGACTCATTGGACAGGTTGATCCTGCCAGCCCTAGTTTCTCGCCGAAGCGGAGGGACTGGCTGGTGGCCTCCAACCCGGTCCTCACCGGGTGCCCCCCCCGAAGGACGGTGGTTAGCCGCCTTTGTGGCCGGGACAGGCAATGGGGATATACCTCTCTTTCCCTACTCAAGGATAGGGATCTTTTTGATCCCATCCTCCTTAAGTGGAGACCCTGAGAGGAATCCATTTGAGAGGGGAGCCGTTTAAGGACTTGCTCAGGTCCAACCATTCACCTTTCCTGCTCAGCACAATCTTTTCATGTAAAGAATTGCCAATGCATTGGTATATGTTGGCATTTTTATTCTTGCGCTACAGTAAGACAGAAATGGTCAATTAGTTACATGAATTGCTTATTTATGACTTGAAATGTCCACATTGTTGACAGTTCTGAAGCTTCACCATGCATCAGTTGTGTTTATATTGCATGCAAGTTGATGTTTGATGCATCCAGCTCTTATTTTAGACATCAATTCCTCTTGATGGTAACTTTGTAACTTAAGGACTTTTTTCTGAATTAATATAATTAATTGAGTGGGGGAAAAAATTTCCTTTTAGAACAGTTCACAAATGGGAGCATGGTGGTGGTGGTGGTGGTACTGGAATCCTCTGGCAGTGATGTTAATTGGGTGGTCTGAGTGTTACATTTGCTAAGAAATTATATCTGTAAACTGTTAATTTGAGAGTTCCTTATGTTTATGTTGGATTTTTTTGGGTGACACTGTATTTTGTGCATTTAGCCTGGCTAAATTTTGTGAGTTGTGAAACCGAGTATTTCGAGGTCTTCTTTCTGGGTCATTTCTTTACTTTTTGTAGTTTCAGTTTGTGCATGGGCATGGTTTAGGATAGGGCAGAGTGACATTATAGGAACCATCTAACCTGGTAAAAGGTACAGAACTTCTTATTGGGTAGTTTTGTGGTCGTGTAATTCATGTTTTCTTGGCGTGTGTGCATGATTATTTTAATTTGTTATGGGGGAAGAGGGGGTGGGGATGGTGCAGAGCATCTTATATATTGCAATCTTTCAGGATATATGGACAGCAGTTTCAGAGTTGCTGCTGCATCCACATATGTGGCTACGCAATATATCCAGTCGTCTTTTAGCATTTTACTTCGCAGCAATAACTGATGCATGCAGAGGAAACAATGAGAAGCAATTAGGAGACTTTCTTCTGATGAGAAAAAGCAGACTTTTTCTGATAGCTGTTTCCTTGTGCTGCCAAATGAAGACGCAACCTGCGGATGATGCAGCAGGACACCTCATGATAGAAAATATTGTTTTCTCCATGAGTTGTTTAAATTCTTTGATGGGACATGTTGAGCCTCTAGCTTGGAAAAGTTTTTGGCTTACTCTTGGACAGGATGAGAAGCTTTGCTTTCTCAAAGCGTTCCAATTGCTTGACCCAAGAAATGGAAAAGCCATCTTTGTCTCTCTAACATCTGGTCTAGAAGGCCATAATGATGGCCACTCTGGAGATGGTCGATATTTGCTCGTAAGCAGTTTGCTTAAAAGGTTGGGGAAGATTGCCCTTCAGATGGAGCATGTTCAGGTACTTTTCTTTGACAAATAATATGTGCAAAGGCACTTTACTAAGGCTTATCCTATGTGAGAACCTTTTTTGGAAAATGTTTCACGGTAACGTGGGAGCTTTGCTATCCCTTACTTTGTGGTGTTCTGCCTGGCCTCAAAGTCCCAGGAGATGCTGCTGGAAGAAGGCGCTTAAGTGCCTGAAACAGGGGCTGGGATTATTGTGGCACTTTCTTTCTGCTATAGTAATAGTAAGGAGGGAATGTCAAAGCCATGGAGAGATGAAATTTTGAAAGTGACCAATATTTCATTCTGGGGTTATATCATTGTCATGGTAATTGTTGCTCCAGAGAGCTCTGGAGAGATTTCAATAGATGCAGTTTAATTGAAAGTGGCAATAAGTGATGGCATAAGAGATGGAAGAGCATGCTAAAACAAATTACTATTCGTTCAAATATTCTTCGGTCTCTTAACTTTGTGTCTTTTCCTGTATGATCTTAGTCCCTGTTATCTTTCTTAATGTTCCTGCTTTTTAATAACATTTTATGTGTTGCATGCAGTTAAAAATTGTCTTCGGTATATTCCAGAAGTTCTCATCACAAATTGGTGGTGAAAATGCAGTGCATTATGCATATCAGTTGCTACTACCGCTTTATAAAGTTTGTGAAGAATTGACAGGGAAAGTCATATCTGGTAATGATGTTGATTATATTATTGAGAAGTTAGGCATATTGATAAAAACAACTTGCAGAAATGGGAGTTGATTTTTTTTGGGTTAAACACCTGTGGACTACTAGATTGTTTGGTCTGCAGGTGAGAGCTTTTCCTTCCTAGTCCCAGGGGGACAAAAAGGTTTGTCTCGCATAAGGTTCAAGAGGATGAGCTTCGTGAAAAAGAGCAGAAGCAGAAACTTGAATTAAGCCATATAAAATCTTAAAGCTAGGATCTAATGAGGGCCACCTTCTGTGCAAATGTTAAATTAATCTTCACCTCAGTTTTTGTCATTCTTGTCAAGCCTGTGATGTAGATGTAAGTGGTCTGAGAACCAACACCATAGAGGTGACAAAAGAAGTTGATATTCGATATCCCAGCAAAACAGAGATTAAAGTTGCAAAATGGGATTTTGGTTGGGTACTAGTTCCTGAGTGGTTGTGAAGCCAAATTAAAATGGATTGAAAGAGGATATAAGTTCTCAAGTTTGTAATTTGTTTTTTGAGGTGTTATGCTACCTTCTGGAAAAATCTGATCTTTTTTTTTTTTAAATGGGACTTGTCTTGCAGAAAATTCGAAACAGTTAGCTCAAGAGGTTTCTGAATCATTACGAAGCACTTTGGGCCTCCAGAATTTCGTACAAGTTTATGGCCAGATAAGGAAGGATCTTAAGCACAAGAGGGACAAAAGGAAACAGGATGAGAAGCTCATGGCTGTGATCAATCCAGTGCGTAATGCCAAAAGGAAACTGAGGATGTCCGCCAGGCATAGCGCCCACAAGAAAAGGAAAATAATGACCATGAAGATGGCGAGATGGATGCATTAGAAAACAGGAGTGTTATCATTCATGGACATCGGATGCATCTTTGTGAACAATACGGGCTATCTCCCGCCTTCGAGGAGTGCCTCTGATATACAGTCTCCTTTTGGCTGTCAAATGCTGGAGGAGCAAAAAAATGGTCAGCACGATGCAATCTCATCCATCGCCTGCGAACCAGAGAGTTACTTAAAAAGCAGTTCTTGAAGCACGACTTTGATGTCACCTCTGTTTGATAGATAACCCGGAACCTCCTCCCACCATCTGTGAAAAGGGAGATTCAGCACCTGTGGAGAAAGCGAGGCCGTGTGGTGTGGTATTGTATTGAGGAGCTTTTTGCAGTAGGGCTGTGCTGCTGCGGTAAGATCGGGTGTTCAAGGACGGTGTGGTGGGGCATCATGGAGAGGTCATTCTAACTCCATCCGTACCTTGATTTATTTTATTTTTTTCGGTAGAAAAGTCATATTTATGCGAGCCGAAGCTGGCCCCTTAGTTGAGGAGAATGACGAGGTCCCTTCTCTCTGGACTAAATTACCGGAAATGGTAATGGTTAACAGTGTCTCAGTTATGCGTGGGGTCGAGAATTTTGTCGCGAGGAAAACATCACTTTTGTGATGTACAGATACGGATATCGACTTGTATTATTTCATTCTTTATACAGTGGCATTACGTGTTGATGCTGGTTGCATTTCCATGTGCCTGTTGCCTTCTCTTTGGTCGATTATGAATTTTTGTTTTTAGGCAACATCTTCTTAAGTTGCCCGAGATATGAGAAAGCACAGGGTCGAGGCATCGTTCCTTCTCGCTGGTAGGGGAAGTGCAACAGTATTATCTTTAGATCTAATGACATCTCTCAGTTCTCTCCTCTATAATTTTAAATAATTTATAATTTTGAATTATACAAATTTAAAATATTATTAAGAAAAGAAAGAAAGAAAAAAGAAAATGAAAAGAGCAAAATGCTTTCAAAAAATATTATTAAAAATATTCTAATTAGTGTCAGGTCACGTAATGTTTACGTTACTTATTTCTAGTCTAAATTGACTAGATTAACTAAATTGGTATTATTGTGAAAATATTTAAAGTTAAATTGATTTAATTGAAAGACTTAAGACTTTCTTGGTATTTTTTCTCAAGTGGTCTTTACAGTTAAAACGTAAAATGCAGAGATGGAGTTTTGAAAGTAAAGGTATGAAAGTGTTCTTTTGGCAATAAAATATTCTGTTTGGTATTTTTCTTGGATAATATATTCCTGGTTATTATTTTGGAAAAATGGTGTGCTTACTAATCATTAGCATTACTTGTAATATTGCTCTCATTTCTGTACATAGGAGAAAGTCAAGCAAAATCTGATTACTTCAATGTAGATAAAATATCACTAAGGAAAATAAATTGAAACAAAAGCAACCTATCATTGTGCATCGTGATTCAATGCAATTATGCAAGTAATTAACATCTCCTGTCATTGTTTTGGCCACACTATAGTATATTTCGTTGGGTATTAAGGCTTTAGTTGTTTATTTTATCAAGTGTACAGTGATGAAAAAACCCCTAGATCATGTAATAAAATTGCTGATGTATCTATAATAAAATTGTGACATCCTGTTATCATGTAGTAATGCGTTTTCTTATTCTACATTGTAAAATAATAACTATAGCTCAGGGTAACTCCTTTTCGAGGTATTGATCACCATAATTTATTTTTATTGTTTGGTTGACAAAAAAAAAAAAAAGCTTATATTTCCTGCTTTATATCATATCACCAAAATAAAAATTCCCATGAAGAGCATTTCCAAATTCATGCAACACAAGGGTCTTCGATTGGTATTTAACCCATAAATAATGAAAAATTATTTATAAGTAATTCATTAGTTTCTTATTCATTTTATTAGTAAATTTAAATACAAAAGATTGGCTCCGTTTGTTAACATTTATATTTCTTTATATTTCTGTTTTTTTGTTCTCTCGAGATGGAAGAAGAACATAAATCTTTTTGGTAACATTAATTAATTTTTCTATTGCCCACAATAGAAAAATGAGTAAAGAATAGATTTGAAATAAAAAAAGAAATAGAAAAAAGTTATTTATTATTTTTGAAAATAATTTCTAGAATAAGTCATTTTTTTTTTCTTTTTCCTCTTCTAACCAGTCTATTAGCTGCAATCCACTACGTCTGCTGCGAGAGGAGGAAGAACAAGAGAGGAAAAAAAAAGAAAAAAAAAAAGAAGGAAAAATCTCCAAAAATTATTATAAAATTAAAGAAATTCCACATCACAAAAAAAATTTATAAGTCATATCATATGCATTTTTGTTTTAGAAAATATAAATTTTATGCAGTTATCAAATACATTTTTTTTGCTCAAAACTATTCTAGGGAATAAAATTAAAAAAACATATTTTTAAAAAGAAATTATTTTTGGAAATAGAAATGTTACCAAAGACACAAATATCAATTAGGTCACTCGATTTATTGAAAAGAATAAAGTGGAATAATATTTACTATAACATAATTTTTTTGGGGAAAATTCTAAATAAAAATCCAAAATATGCTCATTTTTCGTCTTTCTTTGGAAAGCAAAGAAGGATACAAGATGTTCCATTGGGAGAAATTCAGTAAGAAGTCCATCTATGTCTTGAAGATTTATGCTTAAAGCGTCGAATTCCGAACATACATCACAGATGACAAGCGGCTTGAAACAGCTTGTTCCCATCAGAAGTTAAAAAGCATACCTGCAGGAAATTTACTCTCCTTCCCTGGTTCTAAGTCTAGGTCCATTCATGGTATCAGAGCCATGGTTTCATTTTTGCTTTTATCCATTCCATGCGCTTGATTGGAGAATCCAGTGCTGAGAAGTTCTTTCTACACCATGACAGATCCAGAAATCCTCGAAGCACCCATTTCTTTTGCTCCTTCTTCTTCCTCATCTTCAGCCCTGTCAGAATTTCGTGTTTCCAATGCTTCTAAGATAGATTATCTTTATGAAGTCTCTCTTAGCGATGAAACCAAGATCTCAGAAACTCAACTTCCTCTTATGAACCCCTATTCAGCTTTTGCTAAACCCACTTCATCATTCTCACCTATCCGGTCCATTCGTCAACTTATTCACCAGACCCCAAAACAAGTAAAGGAGTACGTCCAGTCCTCCAAGTTCGACCAACATCCCATTCCTGCTACTGAAAAAGAGTACTTTGTTACTCTCCAGATCCCTCATGAATTTCCCAGACAATGGGTTCAACAGGGATATTCTCATGTCCACTATGGAGCTGTTCGTCTTGCTCTCACCTTCCATGGTCGAAAAGGTTTGCCAGTAGTGGCAAGAATTGCGTTGTTAGATACCAGGTTTTTACAATACCAGCATGCTTGCATTGGTCTGTTCAAACCACTTTGAATGCCGGAACAGTCTTTGTGACTTTATATCCAAACTTCAACATCGCTCTTTCAGACCCTCAACTATTTTCTTTCTTGAAAGTACAAGTCCAGCTCACTGGAGCACCCCAAACTGCTGACTCTGTAGCTGCAACCCTACATTACCAGATGGTTTATCGAGTGCAGAACCATGCTCTTGATCTCAACTTCAACAATGGTAATGAAGATGCGTTGTTCATCTCCATGCAGAATGACCAGGCATCCTGCATCCATGTTCCCAGACAGATCCCAAAGGATACGTTGGCCAAGCTCCTTCCAGAGACTTGGATCACCAACTATGAAAAACTACACCAGCATAACAAGCCTTTCCAGTCACGGACTCAAATTCGTAAATTAAAAAAAAGATGGAACTGTTTCCATCAAATTTGGCAAGGAAAAAGAAGAAGGTCCTTCTATCTTCCAGACCATCCTCATGATCGAACCATGTGTTCCTGAATCTATTTCCGAACCAGATCCAAAAAAGCATGTTCGACACTTCGATGGTGATGGACATCCAGTTCATCACTATAAAGACAATTATGGTAATTGTTTTTTGGATTCTTTTTGCCAATGTTCCTACTGTATCAATTCTCCTGACGAAGTAGATCCTCTTGCAAGGTCTCCACACCGACGCAAGAAGTCTAAGGACAAGGTGTATCAAAGGTACTTAGACGGAGATTCCTTCGTTGATACTCTTGGTGAATGTGACAAATACCAATTCATGGTGTCTTACGCACCACCTCCACCACCGGAGTCCAGTAATACATCCCAAACCTTATCAGATCAGCCAAAATCACCTCCACCTTCTCCTCCCCAGAAAAAGTAAGCTCTCTCTCCATTTTATAAGCCAATCCTCAAATGGGCTAAGAAACATTCTTACCCACTTGAAATCCTAGCAGAAGCACCACCCACCTCTTCTATTGCCATGTTCCAAGACACTGACTTTCCTCCTCTTGTTAAGGAAAGCTCTAAACTCTCGTTCCCTGCTATAGAAGAGTTTATTGATCCCCATGGTAGATACCGCCATGTTCCCAAAATTCCTACCCCCATAGATGTGGACGAACATGGAAGACGTAAGTGGTGGCTTTGAAGCCGTTCTAAACTGGCAATCAGAGACTCTGTTGGCACAAAACAATGCCTTCAAGGCCATTGATTCCAAGATCAGAAATGTGCAACAAGATCTTCGAAGATATGATGAGAGTACCAAGAAGATACTTTCCGAGTTCCAGAAAAGGCTTCACGCCTTGGAATCAGGACAACATCTTGGGTACCACTATCTTGAAAGTCCAAAGCCGAAATAGATAAACTCAAGAAGCAAATTCAACTTCTTGAAGAAGGAAGGTTCGACCTTTCGATCCACTAGCACCTTCTCTGTTCGAACCGGGTATGTACCTCCAAAGCACCACAAGCATCTCGTTTTTGCCAATATTGGGAAGATACCTCTAGAAGAGAACCAGATATGGCGAAATACGAAATTGTCCGAAAGCCCTGCGAAGGAAAAGGGAAAAGAAAAAGCTCACCTCGAGAATCAAGTTCAATTGTTATAAGAGAAAGGCCGGACCTAGATGATGATATCAAATCCATTAGAATCCTTCTTGAAGGATTTGGGTAAGCAAGAAATTGATCCTAGTAGGGTTGCCGAGCTCGATCCTATTATCCTAGAAGGGTGGGCTTTGAACAAACTTTCCCTACTACATCGGACTCAGCATCTTTTTCTTCTTCTTCATCCTTCTCAGATTATATAGTTGATTCTCCCCCTATTGTTCCACCAACTTCACAAATATTCATGGCTGACACTCTTCCAGACTATGACTATGAAATGGAATCAAACTATGCTGATCCAGAATTTGGACAGATTAGTAATCCCACCAGAAACAATTCCTCCAGACATGTGTTCATGGCATCAAAACAATTCTTCTCCATTGATGATATTCCTTATCCAAAATGGCCAGAAAGACTTGAAGAGTTTCATACTTGGTTGAGTACACAGTCCATTACCAACCATGATATGAATGATGTCCTTTACAATTTTGTTACAAGGTTCACAGGAAGCCTTAAATTCTGGTGGCAATCACTCACAGAACAGGACCAGCTTACTTTTTTATTGTCACCCAATTTCAGCCATGCTCTTACCTATCTATATCATGTCTTTGTGGGAACATCGGGAGATCTCAAAGAGCTAAAAAGAAGAGAATTTTTCGAAAGAAGATCTTTGCTCCCTTCGAAAAAGCATCTTGATAAGCATTACCGACTAATGCTTTAGCTCTTTTACCAAATTGGTGCGAGATCCAAATCTAAAGCATGTCTTCCTCACTTCTATCCCCAAAGAGCTATCACAGATGGTTGAAAGATCTTTCTTTGGAAAGCAAAGAAGGATACAAGACGTTCCCTTGGGAGAAATTTAGCAAGAAGTCCATCTATGTCTTGAAGATTTATGCTTAAAGCCTCGAATGGTCCGAACATACATCACAGATGACAAGCGGCTTGAAACAGCTTGTTCCCATCAGAAGTTAAAAATCAAATGCTCCAAACAAGATTGTGATGGTACTTGTGGCCAGTATTCCTGGAAGAAGAAGCACTACAAGAAGTACTCGATTAAGAAATCCAAACAAGGCTCTAAGCATTTCCGGAAAAAGAAGAAATGGCGATACCTACGCAAAAGGAAGGATCGCACAAGCCATAAGAAATCAAGCCGTTGCTACATTTGCAACAAAAAAGGACATTTTGCCAAAAATTGTCCTCAAAGCGAAAAAAAGGTCGAATCATCTAATAGAGAATGAAAAGGTATTTCCCTTGAAAATGATGATATTTAATCATTATTCTCTCGCGATGATGAACCAACCGAACAAACTCTTTGTGTCATTCCTTTTTACCAAACTTCTAGTGACACCGAGTCGACTCGAGAACCGAAGATATTTTTCACATATCTCCCACATCTTCGAGCCAAATTCGACATATTTTCAAGTCATACTCACCTTGTCCCCATTTCCCGTTAAAATCCTCACCTCAAAGTTTGCCAAACCTATCAATGTCATTGCTCTTATTGACACGGGAGCAAGTTGTTCCATTCTAAACACAAAAGTTCTACTCCGAAGAATTCTGGACCCCTTACATCCGATATTTCAGTGCCGCCGGAGATACTTTCTCCACGAATGTCGAACCACACCGATCCTTTGTTCAGTTTTTTCCTCGTGTTCCATAACCACAAAGATTTTTGGATCGAGCCTTCCCAATAAAGATTTGATAATTGGGTGGGACATCATGACTCAAATCTCTCAATTTCGAATCATTCCTGGAAAAGGTCTTAGATTTAAAGACCAATTCTCTGAGTTCGTTAACATTCAGAGACTCTTTTCCATAGAAATGAGTTTACTAGATCCAATCATGCAAAAGTGGCTTGAATCTTGTTCAGAATCCCATTCAGAATTTGCCTAAAAATGTTCTCATCCTTTATGGGAAAATTCGAGTTCTTTGTCCGCCTTCCCTTAAAAAAGAATGCGACATAAATCCGATCAAGGCAAGTCATATGGGAATGAAGCCGAACATTTGGCTTTAGCTCAAAGGGAATGCTCGAATTATTATTACAGCAAGGCCTTATTGAAATCTCAAATTCTCAATGGGCTTGTGAAGCTTTTTATGTCAATAAATGTGAGCAAAACAGAGGAAAAATGAGATTGGTAATCAATTATCAACCTCTTAACCTCTTTCTCCAAGATGACAAATTCCCTTTACCATCCAGAGATTCTCTCTTTACTGGTTTAACCAAAGCCCACATTTATTCCAAGTTCGACCTCAAAGCCGGATTTTGGCAACTGGGTATTCATCTGAAGACAGATCCAAGACAGGATTCTGTATCCCGAACCAGCACTTCCAAAGTGGAAAGTTCTTCCTTTTGGATTAAAGGTAGCACCATCCCTTTTCCAAAAGGCCATGTGCCGTATTTTCCAACCAATCTTGTCAAGTGCACTTTGTATATATCGACGATATTTACGCTTTACGGTCCGATGAACAATCACCTGCGCCAACTCCTTGAGCGGTTGCGAGAAATAGTGAGAAAGCATGGCATTATGCTCTCTCAAAGAAAGATGAACATTGCCCAGACAGAAATTGAATTTCTTGGTATGCACCTCAACAAGGTTACATACTATCCAGGACCACATATTGGTCAAGAATTATTGAAGTTTCCTAAAGATAACTTCACGACAAAGCAAGTTCAGCAATTTCTTGGGATAATCAACTATCTCAGAGATTTTATCCCCAATATTGCAAAACTTCTGATCCCTTTGCAATCCATGCTGAAAAAGAACTCCCCACCTTGGGGAAAAACTCAGACCAAAGCAGTCGCTGAGCTTAAGAAGATTATGCAGAATCTCCCACCACTGCAAATACCATCAATAGGTAAAAGAATTCTTCAAACCGATGCTAGTGATGAATACTGGGCGGCCGTCCTGTTCGAAGAAATTGATGGTAAGAGACTCCTTTGTGCTCATAAAAGTTTTTTCTGAAAAGCTGAAATGCATTACCATTCCACTTTCAAAGAAATCCTCGGTAAAAAATGGGATCAAAAAGTTTGAATTTCATCTCATCGGCCATCACTTTTTGGTAGAATTAGACATGGCATCTTTCCCTCGGATGACCAAGTTTAAGCAAAAGAATTCCAAACTCTCAAAAGCTCGATGGGCTGAATGGTTTTCAAAATACTCTTTTGAAACCAAACATATGAAAAAAAGAATGTACTTGCTGATTTTTTGTCAAGACCAAAAGTACCAGCCGAGATCAACATGTACATCAAGAGACTGCGTTCCATATGCTCAATCATGGTGTGAAATACAAGATTGAGAAGATCAAAGACTTGCCAAGCTGGAAATTTCCTCAAGAGATTATTCAGCAAATCCGGAATGATGAGTTTTTGCGAGAACCTGGAGAAGCTCATGTGGCAATCCCACACAGACCTATTCAGATTCAATGGAGGTTGGATTCTTTATCCTTTTGGGTTGAATTTGAATTATCCTTTCATTCATCCTCTTATCTAGAAGGAAGATGATTTCCCTGACCACCTCAAAACGCTGTTATGGTACTTAACCAATAAGTACTTAATAGCCATTGAAATTCCCACCAGAAGATTCATTGCCAATCTCATCAGGATATTCATGCTCGGAAGAAACATCGAAAAAGAATGTAATAGAAATCTTTTAGATTTTCTAAATTGGTTCTATCATCCTACATGTTGGAAACAAGACTTGGAAAAAGAACTGAGAACTATGACACCAAATCTTGAGATTCACACCATCCTGTTTTTTAGACGTTCATGGAATTTTTGTAGAAATAATGGTTGTATTATTGATGCACCACTCGAAATAGGAACCACATCCTATAAACCTCACTTGAACAGCCGAGAAGCCCGGATTCACAAATCTTATCCACGATCTGTTCGATTATGTGAAAACGAATATCGAGAACTCCAGAGAATCCTATGTCAAGAAAACAAAACCATTCTCGAAGATGTTTGGAATAATGTACCCACTACGTGGGATCATTATGACCTAGCATCAGAAGCTAAGGAAGCACTCAGGCAGTACAGACAAGCTTCATCGTTCCAAGAGCAGGAAATGACAGTCGAAGACGACATTGTCTAGTCCACTCAAGACCCCTATGCTCGCTTTGGAGGTCCCCTGTCTCAGGATCCCTACGAACAGGGACCTTCGTCCTCATTACAAAACATGGACACATCGTACTATGCACAGCCATCCAACTTGCCTCAGCCGAGTTTTCCCGCCAACACTACTAGCGAAAATACAGACTGGGCAGCAGAAGAAGCATCCCATTGGGCTCATGAACAAGCATCCTCGTCAAGAAGGTTGAATCGATTCTCTCACCGGAAGATCCTTGGCAGAAAAGTACGAAGCTCATCTCTTAGAAGACAGCTCGGAAGACTCAAGGCTTGTAGCTATAATGCGCGACGGACGAGACCATTCAGTCCGTACAATTTCACGTGTAGCAAAGTCACTTGACCGTAGCACTAGGCTTTGTTCATAGTACAGTTACCGTTCATAGTGTGCGAATAATTCCCTCCCGGAAATTTCCGGTGCCTTTGTTTGTACCCGGACCCATGATCTTGGTCCTTGTTTGTTGCCTTGTGACCTCATTTTGCCTATATAAGGCAAGGAGGAGGTATTGTGTTGGGCAGAGTCCTGAAGTAAAGTGTGTGCTTTGTGAAAAACTCTTGTTTTCTAAATCCCTCTTCTTTCTTTTGGTATGATCCTTTTGTTTTTAAATTCCATGAAAATGTCACCAATAATCCATAATCTGTCCTGAAGGGCTTGAACGGGAGTTGTTCGCCCAATGTGGGATGCATACCTGCAGGAAATTTACTCTCCTTCCCTGGTTCTAAGAGGCTGAGTGGTTTGGACGAAAATATCATTGGTTGACTGGAATATTTAGTCCTTAAACTTCCACTTAATGTGTAATCTCGTCTCTAGACTTTTAATTTGTTCAATTTGGTCAATGAATTATCTTTATATGTCCAATTTAGTCCCTGACTATTTGAAAATTGACAATTTTCATCATTTCGTTAGTTAAAGTTAACGAAATTGGCTTACATGGCTTTTAGTCTCTTAAATATAAAATAAAAAAAGGACACATGAAATATCCACATGGAAATTACTTTTAAAACAAGTCAAATTGTGACCACTATCCAAAAAGGGATACAAAACCACTTATTCTCTTTGCTTTTGTGATTGGTGTTCTCATCTCTAGCTGACCCCTAATTTGTTTACCTTTTTAAAAATATATATTAACTCATAATTCTAGTAATCAAACTTAATTCCACGTCATCAATTAATGCTCACCATCATCACTTAATGGTTTGAACAAACGAAATGATTAGATGAAATGTTTGTTAATAGTTTATGGATCAAATTGAGCAAATGGAAAGCTCAGGAATGAAATTGAACATTAAATAAAAGTTTATGGACCATTTGTGACATTTTTCCTTTAAGTTATTTTAGCTTTTTTTAGTTCTTTAGTATTATTAAGGAAAAGGAAATAAAAAAGTCACATAAGAGAAATTAGTTTTATAATACTATTTTGGCATGACTTGATTGTATTAATTTGACAAATTTTATGATTTAATTATATTTTTTAAAGTTTTAAAACTTAATTATACTTCTATAATAACTTTTAGGATTTGTAAAACACATACACACACTTATTATATATATTTAAATAATCAAGTGACAATTTACTGGAAAACAAACAAAAAGAAATGAAAAGAAAAGGAAAATTTGCAATCTATTCGTTTAATTGCATGAAGCTCTTCAGGGCAGGAATACCGCCAGAGCGAAAGAGTGAGAATCCCGCAGCGGTGGCTGGCTGTTTCGGAGAGGGAAAGAGAGAGATAGAGATAGAGAGAGAGAGAGAGAGAGAAGAGAGAAGGCGAGCGAAAGAGGGAACCGCGGCGGCGGAATCGCTTGCTCGCCGGAGAAAGCGGCGGCGCGGCGGGGAGAGAACCAATCTTCGGCCACTTGGGGTGAGATGTTTTCGCCTAAAGTTTGAGTTTTTGTGCTCGGAACTTCCGATTTCCTCAGACCTTTCCGCGGTTTCTCGTCGCCGGCGACGCCCCTGGTTACGCCCTCCATACCGACCACATCCATATCCAGGTTACCCACTTCCCCACGAGTCCGCAGCATTCGAACGGGACTCGATTCCCGAGTTCCCGTCCGAGAAAGCTGCGATTTTGAGGTCGGATTGGTCGCGGGTCGCGTGAAGTTTCGTCTTTTTCGGACCCGTTCTGCTATCTCACGAGTACGGTTTTGGTTCTTTCTTGCCTGTCGGTGTTTCAGTTTAGATGGAGGAGTCCGAGAAGAGGAGGGAAAGGTTGAGGGCGATGCGCGCGGAAGCCGCTCGAGCTGGTCTCTCGGACAGCCCTGAGGCTTCTGCCGAGGCTAGCTGCCTCGCGAACCCATTGATCGAAACGCGTACACCTGAATCGCTGCACGAGATGTCGCGCGCCTCGCCCAGGTTCGACTACTATACGGATCCCATGGCGGCTTTTTCCGGTAATAGGGCGAGGGGCAATGCCGGGTTCCAATCTCCACAAGCGAATTTCACACCTCCTCCGCCTCCGCCTCATTTTCCAGGTACTTCAGTCTGACATGTTGACTTGATAACTTTAGTTCTTGTTTCGCCGACTCTTTTGAAGATTGGGATTTGTTTAACTTCAAATGGGAGTTGTGCTTGAATATACTTCCCTATGTTCTCTTGCGAACGAGCGATTATCTTGGTGCGTGATGGCGATGTTGATTTTAGTGGTGATGATTAGTGAGAGTGCTGAAAGTGTTTGAGCCACCCGTTGAATCTTGCAAGTGATAGAGAGCTGGTTTATCATGCAAAACCTCAGGAAGCAATGTAATGACTCGAGCTGTTCTTGTTCATTCTGTTTTTTGATTATGCCTAGTTGAGGAACAAAGTACATGCATCATTTCAAGAATTCGGGTGAGCTGATTTAGGTTGGTACTGCACATGGTTGTGTTTGATTTGAGTGATAGGGGTCGCATGGGAAGCAAGATGCTGTTTGGGTCGAGTCCTCTGGTTCTGGTTTATGTCTTCTATGGAAATGATAAGTAACCTTAGACTGTATTATCGAATTGTTTGTTTGCTGATTGGCCTGTATCCAGATATCTTGGTTTCCGTTTGAGGCTTAAAAGTCGCTTTAAGAGTAGCGTATTCATTTGTGCCTGAACAAATTTCAAATTTCCTTTTTTCTGGTGTACAACTTTGATTTTCAGGACCCCGGAACCTCGTAACAAGTCCCTCTCCTGCCTATCAGTGGCGTCCCCGTAATCCACCCAACAGTGGAATCTACCAAACAGAAGGTCCCCGCCCAAGATTCCCTCCCCACCAGAGTCCAAGGGGAAACATCCACCATTTTCCAATGCAAGATGGGGCTTCTCCTCAAGCTTGGAATAGATCCAGCAGCACGGCAAGTTACTTTAGCCCATCCAGTACCCCAGGAAGTGGTACCCATAATTTCAATCAGATGCAAGATCGCTCTCACTGGCGTGGCAACAGTCCAGGGCCAAATTTAGGACAGGGAGGTAATTATGCTACAAGTCCAGGCAGAGGCAGAGGCAGAGGCAGAGGCCAATGGTTTGGTGGCAGCCCCAGGTCAGGGAGGAGTGGTGGAGGAGGTCCGGGACATCGTGGTCATGGTTCTACACTGGCTAGGCCACTAGGGCCAGAGCGTTTCTTTCATGAGTCCATGTTAGAAGACCCGTGGAAGGATTTGAAACCTGTTTTATGGAGAGGTGTTGATTCTCCGTTCGTTGGTTCCAGTTCACGTGGATCTTCGAGTCCCTGGATGCCCGAGTCCATCAGGCCAAAGAAGCCGAGGGTTGCAGAATCTCCCAACAAGTTTGGTTCTGGACAAAACCTTGCTGAATTTCTTGCTGCCTCATTTAATGAAACGGTTAAGGAGACGTCAAGCCCATGATGTTGCTATTGTAAGAGTTTTACCCGCTTATGCTTCAGCCAGAGTGGGGCCACTGAGGGCATTTATGCTGTGGCTGGACGGTTAAAAGGAGATGCATAAATCCTTCATATTTACGTCTGGAGTTTTTCTTTCGGACGATTGTATTATTCATCAGTGAGTAGTTTACTGAGTTATCGGTTGCCAGAAATTTGTCTAGTTTTTGAAGAGTTTTGTAGTATTTGAGAATATCTTACAATGTAAAAATCACCATCTGCATTCTCTAGATGCTATGTCAATCTGTTCAGTATTTCATTGCCATGTTGTGCAAATGATTGGAGTTCTCCTATATAAGTTTATGATGGACCCTTGGTTAACTCTTTTTAAAGTCCATGACGGAACGAAAATGGTTCTTCAAAAAACAAGTGTTTGTATTATCTCTCTCTCGGCTAATACAAATGAACCAATAAGCATAATAGTTTAGACAAACTTGTTTGAGGAATGGTCATCATACTAGTGGTAATCTTGTGCCTTCGGAATAATAAGGACGCGTTTGGTAACGCTTTGTTTTGAGAACAATTTCTAATCGAAATGATTATTTTTTATTTTATTATCGGAAATAATTTCGAAGCATTTTAAGCCGTTTGGTAATTGTCTCAAATTTCAATTCTTGAAATAGAATTGCATTTGATATTGTGCTTAAAATTTTTACTCAAATATTTTCTTTTAATTGTTAAATAATTTTATTACTTTTTTCCTTGTCTAGCTAGTCATCGGTTGTCGACCTTGGGATGACTGGCGATCGGCTGACCCTTCCAAGCGAAAGTTGGCAATCTTACTAGAGTGTCACTGGCCCTTGGCAAGGCCGTGCTTCGTTGGGGCTGGGTGAGCCTCGCCGGTGGCCGGGGAGGCTCGAGTGAGGCCCACCTAGCCACCGACGAGCTCGTCGGACCTTGCCTTGGCTTGGCGAGCCTTCGATAAGCTTGCCAGACTAGTTGTTGCCATCGGTGACCGGCAGCGGTGGGCGGCGGATGGCAACGGCAGCGACGATAACAGATTAAGAAGAAGAAAGAGGGAAGAAAAACAAGAAAAAAGAAAAGAAAAGAGAGAAAATAGGTTGCTTGATTTTAGAATTGTTCTCGGGAACAAATAATCAACTATTTTTTATTTCTTGATTCTGTTTCAAATCTATTTCCGGGAATAAAAAAAATAGAAATTTGTTCCCAAAAACAAAAATTTTACCAAATGAATTTCTATTATAAATTTATTCCCGGGAACAAAAGAACATATATTATAACTATTTGTTAAGTTGTCAAATAGGCTCTAAGAGTACCGATACATATAATTACCGCAACTAATTTTTTCCATGATTAATTAAGTTGTATAAACAATAATCTTAGGATGGACAAGTAATAAGTTGCAAATAATAGATGAGTAAATAATTTTATGTTATTATCATATTTGTTTGATCGTGTTTATTGTCTTCATTAGTGACATTTGTCCACACTTAGTACTAGGCAAAAAGAGTAAGACTAAGTGGAGGGGCAGAATTATAATATTTAAACAACAAATGACACATTTTTCTAACGGCTTTTAAAAGTTGGCAATGATTTTATAAAATCTTCTAGTTGACCTGATTGGCCGTTGGGTTCTCGATTGAAGTACCTACTAAAATGCTAACCACCTTCCAAGCTGAACCAATTTGAAAAATTAGCTCTAAAGTTGTTGGGTATATGCTAACCAATTGGCTGCTCTAGCAGAATATTCATAATAACTCTGCACTTGCCTTTTATAAACAAACTTGGTGTTCCTCGCATTTCACAGATTTACAAAGTGCTGCAGGAGAGGGACGTTGGGCAAATTGAAAAATCTACTTCTTTCGTGGGTGGAAGGGGTGAGAAAGGCCCTCCATTATCCTTTTGATCCATCTCAGTTTAAACTTGTCGCTTGGCAAGCTGGTTAAATGAAAGCCAGATGATAAGACTCCATGTTGTAATAAAATGAGTCGTGACGCAATCGTACATCTCCATGTCTTCACGTGCATCTTCAAAAGCCCACCTGATAATGGTGTGCTTACCTATTTTAGCTTCCCAAACACCAATAATGGAGGATCTCTGAAGAATCCGAAACTGTACAGATATAATTGGTTGATGGATGCAGACCAATTATTCTGAATCGCTTTTCTGACCCCTACGCTGTGAAAGAGGAGCACTTGTCACCCTATCCTGCCTCCACGGATGAACAGTGCCACAGCCAGCAGCCTAGAAAGTACTTCAGTATAGAAACTTCATAAAGCTATGATCATTGAGGTTGAAGGAAGTGCTTCAAAGTGTATCCTGATGGCTGAAATGGACAAGAAAAAACAAGTTAGCCGATACATCAAAATCAAATCAGTTACCTATCTCTGATAATCTCTACTCCGTAACATACTTAAATCAGTGAGCACTCACCTTTCATGCTTCAAAGACAAATTTCTGCAATTTACTAACTTCCTCTTATAAGCTTTCGCCCAAGATGGAGATATCAAATTTCAACGAGTCACAACTCCATAAAAAGTTCCAGCCGACAAAAACCGAGAGAACATCATGTGTTGCAAAATGTCCTTAGCAGTTACCACAGGCTCTATCTCGTTGGATGAATAGGTCGATCATACAATTTCAAGATCAGACATCAGATTGATCAACACTCTGTACTCGTCTCCCAATCCAGAAGTATCAAGGAGTTGAACTCTGCGGATCACTTCATGGACAAAACAGTAAAACCAGTACATAGAAGTGACACTACATCCTAGTGGGAGTCAATTAGACTAAAGGCTGGAACTTTCTGAATTTTGAGCCCTTCCATTGCTTTCCTCAGTCCAGCGGCAGAAGTCCATTCGTTCAACTCCGCATGTATACTCGATAACGTGACATATCGTCCGCAGTGCCGTGGCTGCATCTCAAGCAATCTTCTCCCTACATCATTTCCAAGATTGATTGCTCCGTGAATTTTACAGGAACCCAACAGAGCTCCCAAAACAGAAGCATCAGGCTCGAAAGGCATACTCTTTACGAAGTCCATCGCTTCCCTCAAAAGTCCTGCTCTGCCCAACAGATCAACCATACATCCATAGTGCTCCATTACAGGTACCAACCCAAAGTCATCGACCATAGATCGAAACAATTTGAAACCACAGTCCACGAATCCTCCACGTGCACAACTCGTGAGAGCAGCAGCAAAAGTTACCCCATTAGGGCACAAGCCTTTCATCTTCATCTGCTCAAACATAGCAAGAGCCTTGTTCTCTTCACCATTACAAGCAAGGGAGGAAATCAGTGCATTCCACGTGCAAATCTCCTTGACAACCATTTGATTGAAAACATTTATAGCATTTCTAAGAGAACTCGTCTTGCCGTATAAATCTATCAAAGCCGTCCCTACAAAAGCCGTCAGCCCATTGTCATTCCTGACAATATATCCATGTATTTGCGTCCCATAGTAACTTGCACCTCCTCCAGGCAAATTAGCACATGAAGATAGGAGGCTAACATACGTAGCTTCATTTGGTTTCACCACCCCACTCTTTATATCCTCATGAACCATCATGTCTCGAAAAAACTCAAGAGCCTCTCCGAAACGCCGATTATTACCGAGCCCATTAATCACGCTAGTCCAAGACACCACGTCGCGCTCCGGCATCCTAGAAAAGAGCGAAACAGCAGAGCCCATCGCCCCGCTCTTGCCGAACGCATCAAGCATCGCATTGCATGCCACAACACATGGTTTGGGAATTTCCTCAAACACCCGACACGCACCGGGCAGCTCGCCAATTCGCGCGTAGAAATGAATGATGGACACTCGGACAAACGGGTCAGAGGACACACCTCGTCGGACCATCTGGGCATGAAGGGCCGTGCCCAGCGAAGCCGACGAAGCTGCGGCTTTTACGAGGGAAGTGAAGGTGATCGCATTGGGCGGCGCCCGGTGAGCGAGCATGTGGGTGAAGAGGAGGAGGGACCGGCGAGCTTGGCCGAAGTTGGAGTAGCCTCTTATGAGCGCATTGAACAGGAGGGTGCTCGCCCATCGGTTGCGCGAGACGAGGAGGTGGCCATTGGTGATGAGGAGGGCGTGTATTTGCCTGATTTGGAATGGCTGTGCGGTGCGGCATTGGAGGAGTCGAAGGAGATGCTCGCTCCCCTGTTTCGCATGCATGAGGGAAGGAAGAAAAAAGAAGAAAACAGAGCTTTGGTAAGAACAGAGGAGATGGAACAGAGCATTGGCATCCGATTCCCAACATCAAGAAAGTATTTCGTCTTTACATGTACTATGCCCAGGGAACCGGGAACGGCTTCAAAATCTAACTTTTTGTTTGATGCGCTCCTGAACTTTTTGATTTATTTAATATGATTTCTAAATTTTATCTTAATATAAAGATGTGATTCAAATTTTTTTAATTTATTTAATGAGATTATAAAAAAAATTTAATGTTATTTTGTCATTCATTCAAGTTTAGAGATAATATTAAATATTTTTATATAATTTAATAACTAAATTAAATACACACAAAAAATTTAGGGATTATATTATATATTAAATCAAAATTTATGAATTTTTCGAGCCATTTTTCTTAATTTTCTCCTGAATACTCAACCTGATGTGATAACTTTTCAAGTTATCACAGCGCCATTGGAGTTCACTTTTTGGCAATTTCTCTGGTTTAGAAATCTGACATGATGTTGATGTTACATAAAGTCGTACGGCATGACTTTTTGGGGGAAATGATGTCGTTGAAAGTGTAATGTCCAAGGCCAAACCAAGTCCCAATCGAAGGGAAAATAAAAAAAAGTTGCAGGGGAATAAGAACTTTGTGAAAATCCGTGCCCTCATTTTCATGCTTTGCCATTTTATACCTAAGCCTTTGCTCTTCATCTACCTCTAGCACATACCAGCCAGTTCTCTCCTTCCAACGTCAGTTCCAAGGTGCATTCATGGTCAGAATCAACAACAAAGGATGCAAGAGATTCTTCTTTCTTGAGAATGTTAAAATCCCTAGACCTAATGTGTGCATGTCGGGGAATTCAATTAGGTGCAGTGGCATCGACAAGGTTCTGTCGCTAGAGTGATGAATGTCACCGAATCTCCATCATCTTCTTGACAGTTATGGTAGCGATAGGTTGAAAGTTACTTAAGAGGATATGTCACTTCATCAATCTAGTATCCAAACACATAAAGAGCAAAAATCCAATCAATAAAGTCAACAATGGAGTCTTTCTTTTTCTTTCTCTACTTTTTTATTTGTATTTTCATTTTCCTTTAAGTGGAGAGCAAACTTCAAAGAAAATACTAACAATGTCCCTAGAGTGACTATGTTTCCTAATATTGAGAGTCGAATTCTAGAGTGCCAAAACTTGGCATATGAGATATTTGATTGCCAAAAGTTAAGAAATATACATTTAAGTGTCAAAATCAAAACAAAATAAATAGAGAAAATTTTACCAAAATGTTGATGTGGTGTTTTTCCAATAAGATAAATGCAAAATGATGTTGTTTTACATGCTAATGTGGCTAGATAAATCGAAAACAACATTGTTTTGTCTCGGTTTGAATTTTAATATAAATATGAATTAAATTAAATTTAAATTATTTAATTTTAAAAAGAAAAAGAAAAAGAAAAGGAGAAGAAGAAGAAGTTGCAGGGTTAGGCAGGCCTATCCAAGCCCTCACCATTCTACCATCCTCCTCTTTTTTTTTTTTTTTTTAATTAATATTTATATTAAAATTCAAACGAGGTAAAACAACATTATTTTTAATTTTCTTTGTTGACTTAGCTTTTCGGTGAGTCACATAGGCGAATTGTATTAATAAAAAATTATCATATAGGATTTTTGGTTAATGTTATCAATTTTGGCATTCAAGTGTCTCAATTTAAAAAAAAAGTTATATTTAAATGCATTTTTTATAACTTTTGACACTTAAATGTTTTTCCATACAAAGTTTTGGTACTTTCCACCGTTCTTTTACCTCTAAAATTCCCCCAAAACTTGATCATTCTGACTTAACAACCGTCTAAAGTGGCGCTTATTTCTCGAAATCCTCCCGCGTTTGACTTTGCTCTAAAATACCCCATGAGCTCGATTACTTTAATCCAATGAACACGTGCACGCTTCATCCTCATGTGCACATCAAAAAGCTAAAACGCCTCGACTTTGCTTAAAATATATAGATCATGAAGAAAATGTCAGAGTTTCTTGAGCATGAATCGAAGAAATAGAGAGGGGGAGAGTCACTATAGATTTGAGAGGAAATCCATAACGATAATGCCATGAACGGGGTAAGGTCAATTGAGGGTTTCCCTTAATTTTAATTTGGAGTTTTAGGGCGACGGTAATTTCTTATTTGATAAAAATGCTCCTAGGAAAGGCGGAAAATATGCAGGACGCGAATACACGTCCGTCACGCTGCCATTAGGATAAGCTAGTGGCGTTTTTCTTAAGATGTCAGAGCCATCAAGTTCAGGAGGTGCAAGAATCAAAGTCAAATTCAGAGGAATTTCCAGATACCGACACCGACATCAATTCAGGGGGATTACCGAGTTAAAAGTGCTAATCATCTGCGCGAATACTCGGAAACAGAGTCGATTAAGAGGGAAACTTTGAGAAACAGATGCCGCCCCATGTAGGTATCTTAGAATATACCCAGGAGCTCATCGAGAAGAAGAAGAAAATGATTGCGAAGTGTCCATCAGTTGCTTGTGCTTGAGCCCATTTTCATGTGATTGGAGGGCGGAAGCTTTCATTTGTCTGCCTGTAGGAAAAAGATTCCATAGAGAAAAGAGGATATCCTCTTATTGGGCCATGATAGAAGTGTTTATCTAAGATGTTTAATGCGTGTGGAGAAGGAATAGAGCATTTGAGTGAATTTTGAAGTTTGATAATCGCATTCACACCAAACCCTATTATAAAATGACCAGAAAATCTTGGATTGAAAAAAGGGGGAGAAGATTCGGAAAGTTCAGAAGAAAGTGGATTAACTTTCCAAGGATTTATTAGGGGGTTATATTTCATGGGAAATCTCTCTATTTGGTCTTTGGAAATTTAGATTCTGCCAATTTTCTTTAACTCGCCCTCCTCTAAGTTGAAATCTATATGATTGGTTGTTAAGATTTTGCTCAAAACTGACCTCAACATATGATTTTTTTTATTTATGAAATAGTAGATTAGCCATCGGCTTAATTGGAATCTAAGAGGTCTTCCATCAATTAATAATGTAAATATTCTATAACAAAGTGATCTTGTAAAATCCTTTAAATGTTGAATTTTGCCAGCATGCAATGTATTTGTATTTTTACAAGTTATAATATAAGTCGAAAAGATATCTCGTCATGACTAATGATTTTTCTAACTCTCTAAACAAATACGCAATTACGCCGGTCAAATAACGTGTAAGATAGAAGAAGAAAATTATTTACTCGTTAGTGATCGGTAATCACCATTCCTCCTTGATGGAATTAGTTTTTTTTTTTTTTTTTTCGATCTTGTGCATCTCTTCTATGAATCGAACTTGGAACTCGATACTCTCCATCCCCGGCCCCCACCTCCTATGCCTTTAGCTTCTCGGCTTAAGTGAAATTAATTCAATACATTGAATTCGGACAATTGTCGTGCGATATAATGAGATGCCACGTGCAAATAAAACATCTTCGGATCTAAATCCCAAATTACCATATCCGGATTTCGACCTTGCTTTCGAATGTCTATGCATAAGGAAATTTTAAAAAAAAAAAAAAGCTACATGGAAGATTGTTTTTTTTTTTTTTTTTTTTTTGGGGGGGTTGGGTTGGGTTGTGGGTGTTGGGCGTTTGGTATTGGTCGTTGCTGTAAATGACAACCCAATTCCGGTTCACGTCAGCACGCATCACCAGCGAACATAGAGGGGGCACAAAGGCCTGAGAAGAGAAGAGCAGCTCACTAAAATCGTACAGCGAACGGAACGATGTGGTGGCCACCTTAATTTGTGCCATTCTTTTCTACTCTCTGTTTCCTCTCCCTCTCTCTCTCTTCACCCCATTTTGTCTCTCTTCACCCCATTTTGTAACGGAGTCTCTCTCTCTCCTCTCTCTTCCTCTGATTCTGTCTCTCTCTCTTCCTCTGTCTCTACCCCCCCATGAACGTAGTACCCAGCAGACCACGAGGCCGTCGGGGAGACGAGGAGCACCGCCGTGTCTTGTGATCATCTGGGTACCCAGAATTCACACCATTGTTTGCAAACATGGAGGTTGGCTTCCGGGCTGCAGCCTCTTTCTCCCTCCTCCTCTTCCTTGTCCTGGTGGATTGAATTATGCGTTTTCTTTTCTTCTCTTTTTTCTCAGGTATTATAGAGGCGTGACGTGAGCATGGATGCATCACGCGCGTGCCGGCTTCGAGAACGTGGATTTCTCGTCGTGGTCCTGATGGGTCTGCGGCTGGCTGGGCGTGGATTTCTTGGTGTTTTCTTGATTTTGGCCCTGTAAAGGAGGGAGCTTTACGTTGTTTTCCTTTCTTTTGGGGAGTTCGGTTTTTCCTTGCGTTGCCCACTCCAATGGGGATGTCGTCTGATAACGTGCACGGACTCATCTTGGCCCTCTCGTCGAGCGTTTTCATTGGTTCTAGCTTCATTGTGAAGAAAAAGGGGTTGAAGAAAGCTGGGATGACTGGAGTCAGAGCAGGTTCTGTTTTTTCTCCCCCCTTCTTTTTCCTCATTGAATTAGCTTCGTTTTCCAGGAATTTATATGGTTTTCATAGAAAAAAGATAGGATCCAATTTGATCTTTTTGATGCCCCGACGTGGGCGTATTTGATATCGATGGCTTCGGTTGTTAAAGCTTCTTCTTCTTCTTCTTTTTCTTTTTTTTTTTTTTTTTGGTTGGCCTTGTTGTCTGATAATTTTTCTGCCCGTTTACAGGTTCAGGGGGTTATTCATACTTATATGAACCCTGGTGGTGGGTAGGAATGATAACCAGTAAGTTCTGACTTCTGGGTCTGTTTGATACATCGAGCATGTTTTGTTAGGACATGGAGAATTCTGCATGTGATTGATTTTCAAGTAATAGTATTTTCGTTTTTTGGCGAGTTCACGTGGTAAAAAGATTTGCTTGTGCCTTTGTTGCTCGCTGACAAATGAAATCCTGTGAGAGGTGACCTGGGCCGGACATGCAGTCCTAATCATCTATAGCTCTCGCTTGACTAAGTTCCATCATCTGGAAGGTGCACTACCTCAGAAAGAGAACAACTCCGAGTAGCTTATGTTCCCTGGATTTTAGCCTTCTTATGGTGATAGATTTAAGAATTGAAAATGTCTGTCTTTGGGTCTGTAATCATCCACTACAGCCAGAGCATATGATTGTGCGCCCACGCAGCGTGTTCACTTACAGAGTTAGAGAGGGCAATATTCTTTTGTGTCCCCAGTGCATTAGGCCCATCAACCTGATCATTGCTCGTTCCTGGGACACGTCTTCCTGGTTTTTTCTTCTTCTTGTTACCAATAGACCAATATTTGACTGCAGGTTACAGACAGCTTCTGGGATCCGTTGCTTAAATTCTTTTTCCTGTAGTGCTAAATTCATCTACTTTTCTTTTTCTTTGGGTGAAGGGTGGGACTAGGAAGGTCTTGTGTTTTAGCAAGAACTTCATTTCTTTTGCAAGTTTCTTACCAAGCTTTGTAGTTTGACATAGGCATGACCTTCAGTTCCATGTAGTACTTTGAATTGATTTCCACTTTTATCCATTCCGTTCTCCCAAATGAACAATTTTATTCTTGTCTGTAAAATCCTTAGTTATCCTCTTGTTTCACTTGATGACCTACTTTCATGGATAATAATATGAACATGGTGAAAGAAGCACTCTGGGGGTGGACTGCGATATATAGGTTCCGGGATAATCCTGGAGTTACCTTATCTACTGCATGAGGAACTGCAAACCAGAAGTTTTCCCGATACAAGAACGATGATCCATCTTGCACCTCGAGTTTTGCATCCTTCCTACTTCTTAGCTTCCCAAAATTTTATCACTGCTTTGGTGAGCAGGCAATCTCTTGACCAAAAAAGGGAATGAGAAATTGCAAGTAATGTCATGCTCCTTGACCTGAAAGGAACGGGGTTTATGCTTAAAGAAAGATCTGTTCAAAGATAACTGGAAAACAATTATTGTCTTCATTTTTAGTTTTCAATACTGTTTATATATCAGATAGTCGTAGTAATCTTTCTTATAGCATCAGGGATGGAAATGTGACTATGATCCACTTACTTGATACGAATTTAGTTAGAGAAATATAGTTTTGGTCTACACACATTTGTATACTCAAATCTACCAAAATTCATTGAGTGCTAATAATTAAATTTTTATCTAGAGAGTGCCAAACAGAAATCAATTGATCAAGGAGCTAGATGCAGTAGACAACTAATGAAATCAGCATTCTAGAGCAGAGGAGAATTTGGCGTATGGTAGTGTTGTGGTTGAACCCCTTTGGTTCACTAGTAAAAGCAGTAAAGGTTATCCAGCTTTTCTTTGACAATGCGTTCCTTATAGTCTCAATTTCATTTTCCTGCAGATAGCTGCTATATAGATGAGCCAAAATTGAGTTTCCGTTGACACCATATATTTTCTCAACCTCTTGTGACCTTAGAAATTAATTGCTTCATCGCATCTTTGGCAGTGATTATTGGGGAGATTGCCAATTTCGCTGCCTATGCATACGCTCCGGCAATTCTTGTCACGCCTTTGGGAGCACTGAGCATTATCTTCAGGTATTGATATTGAAATCGTCAAGTAAATAAGATAGCTGTCTCTAAATCTACAAGAAATAATAAAATGGACATATGTGATACTCTATAAGCTGTTATTTTTCAGCCATGACCGATCTTAAAAACCATTATGCAGTGCAGTGCTTGCCCATTTTATCTTGGAGGAGAAATTGCACATCTTTGGTGTGCTTGGATGTGTTCTTTGCGTGGTGGGTTCCACGAGCATCGTCTTACATGCTCCAAAGGAAAGGGACATTGAATCGGTTAAACAATTGTGGCGCCTCGCCACTCAGCCAGGTATCAGTCCAGTCAAAACAAGTACCTTTCAAATTTTGAATAGAACTCCTTGAATTTCTTGAGGATGTTGTGCTGAAAGAAACTCTCTTCTGGCAACAGGTTTTATCGTGTATACCGTTATAGTTCTCATCGTGGTCGGTGTTCTTATTTTCTGCTATGCACCACGTTATGGACCTACAAATATGATGATTTATATTGGGATTTGCTCTCTCATGGGTTCACTAACGGTCAGTGTACTATCTTTGAAGTCTAGCTACATCTATTTCTCGAAACTGCGATGAACTTCACTATTTTCTGCAGGTGATGAGTGTTAAAGCATTGGGCATCGCCCTGAAGCTCACATTTTCAGGATCGAACCAATTCAAATACTTCCAGACATGGTTCTTCACTGTTGTCGTCATCTTTTTTAGTCTCATGCAGATCAACTTCTTGAACAAGGTAAGTTGTAAATCTTTCAGTCAAGAAAGAACGACATTCCAGTAAATTTTAGATTTTACATTCACCTACCTTTTACTAAGTTAATCTAAGATTTCATTAAATGAAGGACTTAAGTCTAATGCATGGGGAAGGGTATCACCTTTTCACATTTATTGCTTGTTCTCTCGATTGGTCCTGATTTTCTTATCCCCTGATCGAATGACAATTATATAACTCAAAAAGTTTCTTCTGACAGGCGCTTGACACTTTCAATACTGCTGTAATTTCTCCAGTGTACTATGTGATGTTCACAACGTTCACCATCCTTGCCAGCATGATCATGTTTAAGGTAGAGTAAGACTTACCATTGTTTGCGTTTCAGTAAAAGAAATGCATGTGGACTTAAACCCTGTCCACACGGCAAATCCGACCTTTGTGGAAGTATGAAAATAATATATTGTTATTCATGTTGATATTGAAACATGTATTTGGCCTAAAATAATCCCAACAGGAGCTCTAGTGTTGCCTCAAAAAAACACGGAAGCAGTATCTTTTAAAAATTCGATCTAGTCCAGTATCTCTGAGATGGTGTAATCTTAACATTTTGAGCTCAAGCTTAAACAGCTAGGTCTGTAAAATTTTTTATTATTGGCACAAGGATTGAATGGACTCGTTATCCAGCATGAAGAGCTTGACACAGAGAAACTTTGCTCAGTACAATCTAAAGCGACTTATGTTCTTTGTTAATTGCATTTGTTCTTGACATTATTGTGCTAAAATGCATATCCGCCATTGTACCTTTTCAGCATCTTAAGCAGTGACAATATATGCCTTATTCTTTTCCCTTGGTATGCTTGGGAATGCAGGACTGGGATTCGCAAAATGCATCACAAATCGTGACTGAGTTGTGCGGTTTCGTCACTATACTCTCCGGGACATTCCTTCTTCACAAAACCAAAGACATGGGAAATGAGAAATCCACCAACACCTCGGTCTCTTCAAGTCCAGGACCAACTCCAAACTCAAACGACGGATAGTACGACTCAGTGATGCATCTGACCTTTCTAGTTAAAGGCCCACCCCAGCAGTTTCCGAATGTACATGGGAATGAGCACAAGGGAGGACAGAAACGACATACTTCTCTCACCTAAAGGTGAACGTCACGGGAGGGAGAACAGGTTTTAATTTTGTCAATGCCAAAATTCAGGAGCATCATCTGACATTAGTTTGGAGTCCAGGGGGGAGGAGGGAGGGGGGGAATTGACAAAATGATGATACCATGTAGGATCAATCTTTGGTTAATTTACTGACAGTTCGCTTTCACTTTTTTCCTTTGCCATTTATATTGGTTTTCCATACTTCTTCAGTGAACAGAATTTTTAGCGCACTGTGAATATGTCGAGCAAAGGTTTATTTGTCTTGGGCGAGAGCCTCTGGAATAGTTATGAATTATTTGAAAAGAAGGTGCAAAAATTTCACCTTATACCAATCTTTTTCTGGTCATTAGCTTGTGTACCTTAGTATTGTGTTGGTTTTTCAGATAATGAAATTGGATAAGTTTATGATGTGTTCATCTTCTATAGCCTATAAATAAAAGCAGAAAAGAACAGATTGCATACATGATTCTATCTTTTATAAGTGGTAAACTTACTCAGTTCAGCACTCAGGTTTTTGTTTCTTCTCTAGGAGCAAACACTCTAATTTGGGCACCGAATCTTTTGTACATTTTGGCTATAGCTCAATATATTCTTGCCTTACCAAAAAAAAAAAAAACGCTCTAATTTGGGCATCTCGGAATCACGAAGCACCTTCCAAAAGCAGCACAAATAGAAATATACATTCAGCTTGAGAATGTGATTGGCACGAGAATTACAACACTTGGAAACCTTTTTTTTCCTGGAAATGACATTGAAAGCACCCCGTGTATCTGCAAATGTTACTTCGGAGTTGGCTAAAGCACTTGTTGGCACTTTTTACTGAAACAAATGAGGTTGGTCCTATGAGATGTCTTGTAGTCTAGAATACCCTAATCCTCCTGTAATTTTAGTCCTCTTTGGTGTTCAGCCCGCTCCTACAATTTTTTTCTTTTTTCTATAAAATCTCATGTATAGAGAATCGACGCCAAGGAACCATATTTCATTAATTACGTTAATGCGAGTGGTAAACTCAGACCTCCTACATTGCACGTCGCCTGGGTTAACGAACGGAATGGGAGAAGTAAATGCATAAACCTGTAGAACAAATAAACCAAGAGGCAAGGCGAGGCGAGGAGTGGCAACAAAGCCACCAAACTGCCTAAGATGGACAAAGTTCAAAAAGGCGATGCTGAATCTGCTGATTAGCCTCCAGTGGATTAAATGTTTTCTATGAATTGTCTCATTTTACCTTGTACTTGAGAATATCATATAAGTTGGGGGTGTGCAAAACAATTGCACATCATAATAAATGCCTTCGGCTTCACTGTCCACATTAAAAATGCGCATCAAAGCAACATGAGAACACCAGCGTATGAGTAACTTCCAAATCCTGATCACAAAAGATGATTTAATTCACAGACAGACTCAGGACTAAGAGAAACAGAAAACCTCAATGTCATGCTGTTGAAAGACACTTCTCAGGAGTTACACAGTTGGCGCTGAATCTTGCCCTATGACAAATTGAAACTAAAACTATGTATCTCAAACCTCGATGGTGACTAGGCTAACTTTTCTGGGTTCTTACAATCCAACTCGCAACTACTGCCGGTAGCCAATTCCAGAGATGTATTAGAACTAATGACTTAGCACTGAACCCCTTTAAACAGGGGCTTCAGCCTTCTGGGCCTATCTGCGGACAAAATAGAGCTTACCCATGACGTGAAGAATAGCGACAAATGCAATGAAGCCAATGCTCATCACAAGGACGACATTTGGAGAAATTTTCAGTCCTGGAGCATCATCTGTGTAGAACTGGAGCATGGTCCCAGTTGCTCCTCCGGAGGCCCCACCACTCGCGGTCCTACGCCTCCGCATGCTTGCGGTGGCAGCTGCACTTCCTCTGGGTGGAGTTGGTCCGGTTAAAGCCATTTCTGGAAAAGTCGCAGAAAATATAAAACCATTTCTCCAAAATCCTTTCATTCAAGAAGCTAGAGCTCTAAAAAACTTGACAACCCATTCTCAGTTCAGCATTCAACATCATGACGTGCCTTCTTATCAATACAATGCCAGGGCTATTGCATACAGGAGCATAATAACATAAGGGTGCTTCTAGGGTCCCATAAGCACAAAAACCAGACAACTCCCTTATTTAGCCATAAATCCTGAACCTATCATTAAATCGATTGCATTTATAGAAAGTGATTAAAATTTGTGGGTCATAACTTACCTGTAATAAAATTAGCTTTTGTACCTTCTAACTAGTAATTTATCATGATGGACAGTACTTTCGTAACATGAATATCCTAATACTTAGTAGTTAAACAATAGCAAACCTCAAAATTGTGCTAGAACTCCTTGCAAATGAGAAGTTAGCAACCATCCCTTCACATGTAATAATTTACCTTAAAGTCTTGTAAGATTGAATATCTTAGTGTCCGTAACTTTCCATGAATCATAATCAACCTGAATATGTCGTAAATCTTGTTTCTTTCTATTCTTATTAACTTCAATGACCATAACATTCCTTCACACTTTGTAAACTTGAAGGCTCTATAGGTGAGTAATTGTCCTCATGTCATAATTTTCCTCAATCAATAGTAAAATTGGCAATTTAATAGTCAGTAATTTTCCCTAAATATCCATCAGTCCAATCTTTTTAAAACCATCCAACGGTTGAAATTTTTTTCTTTTTTGATCCAACAGTCCAGAATACAAATTGTTGGACTAGAGGATAGACTTTCCCAATAAGAAAAATCAAAACTAGCTAACATCTACATAGATTCCAAAAGCTCAAAGTCACAAACCTCTTTTTTAACCCTTCCAATTCCTATTAATCAGCTTTACACGTGCAACCCAAGAAGAGTTGAAATGGCAATGGAGGACAAGAAACCCTGAGTATGTTCAAAGCATACTTGGAGATAAGGTATTGGGATTCAAAACAAGGACATGTAGCTCTGTTATGGTCTACACAACTAATTATTTCTAAAGTTTAAGTTGCTGGATAGTTGGGACAACAATCAATAACTACCATTTATTAGACGATAAAAAACAGAATCCCAAACAATATACCTTCCTCAAATTTCAAAACCTACATTTTACATCTCTGCAACCTAAAAAGACCCATTGATCCTCATGCATATTTAAAATCTAAACCCAGACCCTACTCCCACTCTCTTCCCTCCCCTATCTCTCTCATCACATGAAGAAGCACGGCACAACAATCAAGAGCACCCCACAGTATTGAGGACCAGAGTTACCTAAGACAATATAGCTTTTGCAATTTTCCCTAATACTTAATCAAGGGCCATCCTAAGAGTAACAATTCTTGATACAAATAAGAAGTCAACAGTCAACCTTACCACTGAAAGAAACAAAAAGGGAACCCCATCTACCAACTCTAGAACAATGAAATAGCATATTAGCCCTAGAAGAAAGAGGGAAGAAGGGAGGCCCTATCAGATCGAGAACACACCCCGTCTGACAACTCGGGCATGGATCCACTGAAAAAAAAAAAAAAACTGGAACCCTGCAAGGCATGACACATTTTCACCCACCTTTTATAGAGAGACTTTTGCAATTACATCTAAAAATTTTGGTAACCGCACAACTAATCATCATAGGACGAATTCCAGCCCAAGGCCGTCTCCAAATTGTCTCCATCATCGTTCCAAAACATCACCGCCATGATAAACCACTTGTCAATTGATGCAAGAAAGATATTTTTTTCTTTTTTGGCAATGCAAAAAGGAAATTGCTCAGCTGAAAAAGAGGACAAAACTAGAAATCATAGCTTAAATCGGCAAGGCAGCAACCCCGTCAACCATTTTACAAACACGAAACACAAATCTTTCTACGACAACAAATTCGCCATATAACATGCTCAGAACAGAAACACCGACTCGCTGCTAACATTGTCCAGACCCCCAAAACCTCACCGACCCAGATTCACCATCAAAGCCAGACGTTCTTGTTCCTTAAACCCAGATCGCATGCACGATGAAACAAGAATCTGAATGCACAGAGCATCGAAACAGTACAAACACAGATCTCCAACAAGCCAGGGGAAAGACGCGATTCTATATTGAATTGAAAAGTTAAAAAAAAAAAAGAATCCGCCAAGACAAACAAACGAAAGAAACCACCAAGAACATTACCTCGTCAATCAAGAATACGAGGATTGGAACCCTCCGACCACGACGACGAACGGATTGAACTTCTCTCAAAAGGGTCGCCGAAAAATCCGAACTTTGAACGAATGATGACGAAATCGAATCGAAGGAGAGTTGAGTTTTCCTGAATTCTGACCAGGGCTGCTGGGAGGAGAACTACAGTTGTTATAAAGTTCGCACTTTTTCCAGTTTTTATGAATTATTCAATTTAAGCCTCCACCCCACGTAAGAACAGCGAATGGTTCTCCGCCACGTCGGAATCGAGCCACCTACAAAAGATGACTTCAGGAATGCACAGTGAAACCAACGGCCAAACAACTTTGGACATTTCGAACAAAAAAAATAAAAACCTTTGGACATGGTCAAGTTTGGTGATAGTTACTAAATTTTGACTCAACATATGATGTGATTGTTAAATATTAGATTTATTCAAGATGATCCATGAACTTTAATTCAATATATAATATAGTTATGGAATTTTTATTTATTCAATCTATGAATTTTTTTTATGTATTCAATTTTAATTATTGAACTTCATAAAAATACTCAATATTGCCATTCAAATACTTCAAGTTAAAGAGAACAATTTAGGGACTAAATTAAATATAATCAAAAGTTTGGGAACCACATTGAACAAATTAAAAATTCAATAATGACATTGCACATTAGATTAAATTCAAAGACCACAATGAACAAATTAAAATTTTTGGATCTCATTGGAATCACTTGTGTCATTACCCTTTATGAGTATGAATGTCATGGCTGAACCACCCGCCATGGTGGCACCGATGGTAGATCCCAGTGCATTCCTCCGTGAAGGCCTTGGGTTTGAAGCCCCTGCAACGCAAGTTACATGGGGCAGTTGGGTCATTTGTGCGCCTTGCCCGGTGCGTGGGGTGGTGGTTTCCCCACGTTGCCCCCAGGGTTTACTTTCCGGCTGCCGGCCGTGCGGGAGTTCCCTGAGTCACCAAAAGAAAAAAAAATGTCATGGCTGAGCTTCCTCTGTTCAATTTGAAAACCAATGAAATGAACGGATGCATTATTTTGAAGATTTGTAACTTTTTAATTGGATATGACCTATGTTTGTCTTCGAAGAATGTTATGATTACTACTTTTTTAGTGAGAGGACTTCACTTAATAATTTCGTTATCTTCAACTATCACAATCAACTAGCCTCCTTAAAAAAATTTCAGGACAAATTACTACATTAGCAAACACGAAGGATCCTGAAATTTAGAGTTGTTGGTAAACAAAGCAATTCTGGCAGTGTTATTGTTAACAAATCTTCGTATGCTATCAGTATTCCCTCAGCGGATTAAAACTCGCAAAGTCCCCGTGAAAATTACTAACAAAGTGGTTAAAGGTGGTAACTTATATATTTAAACCTTTACTAAAATATAAAACAAGAGGGGCAGAAAAGCAAAAACTCCAACTTTATCCTGATCGAGTCATCGCATGAGTCACAATCGATCTCTCTGTTTGGTATATAATGTTTCCCCACAATTGCTAAAGGCTCTTAAATAGACTTTATCTGAGAAGAGATCTGATAGTGAACATGTTGACCACCAGACTAAGATGGCATCAAGCATCGGAGCCGGCAACTAGCTAATCAAAACAAAATGTGCCTTTATCACTGTGTATTGCACAAGCTTGGCTAACAAAAGTGAATCATCAAGCCAAATCATGATGGAATGGGAATATCATATTGACGTCTTGACTGGTCGCCATCTTGCATATGAAACAGTTTCGACCCGCTGCTCGTTATGATGCTAATTTCTGAAGAAAGGCCTGCCAAAATGAGATGAATGATTCATGAATAGATATTAAAGATCGAATGAAATAGCACTTTGAAAGAAAATATTGGTACCAACTATATGAGGGTATGGATTCTCTGGAAGCACAAAATAGCCTCTGCCAAAAGGTAAAGCAGGCACTGTCCCAAGGGAAAAACTTACAGGACATGAATGATGTGCTTTAAGGCCTTGGCTGATCTCAGCAAATGAGATAAGAAGCTTCACAGGGCGAAACTCAGTAGACTGAATACGTCCTCTGCCATCGGCAAAACAAACTAATCCGCGTTGTAAAACGTGCTCAAATGCCTGCAGAAATTCGGACATATATGTTCAAGAAATCATCTTTCTGCCATAGAATATTTACAGTAATTATCGTGCTACAAGACGACTTTCATTGAACTTGCAAATAGAAGGACACAGCAGACCCCCTAGCGTCAGCACAGAACTCATGAATACACAACAGAATTCTTGGGCCTATTCAATCTACAAGACATCATGTAATTTATTGCACATGACAGTGATGTAACAGGTTCTCATCCTGTCTTCTCTAAGAAACTTTCCATCCTCCTTTACTCTCAGCCGTGGCCAATTAGTGCACAAACCAAGTCAGGTTGATCATGCACAGAAGGTGGTCAGTTACATTCTCATGACCTTTTCCACAGGGCTCTACAACTTTACTAGCCAAACCTGCCAGGGAATTCCATTTTCTTTAAGATGCTGAAAATTCTCATCATCAGTTTTTTGGTACCCAGTAAATCCACCATCAAACATAGATCAAACACCAATCAAATAATATATGCTGGAATATTAAAAATATTCTTCAGATAATGTAAGCTTGACTCGGCAAAGATTGCTTCTCCATTTATTAGCTGGAGAAAATGTCTAAAAGAGAAAAGGGTAAATGGTGGAAGTCTAGGATCTCTAATGGTGCATGCTGAACCAAGTGGAACATGGAAAATGGGATCAGGAACTTCAGCCTGAAACATGCATCAGTGAATTTGTACAGCCTGGAGTGGCTTTGTTATTCCTTCCAAACGATTCTGCAGAAACTGCCTTAGTCATCACTCACCATGTTTTCAAGCAAGTAATCGAGTTGACCGTCTTGGGCACATAACTTAATACAGTCATATATTGGGTTAGAATTCTAGACTATGGTCCATTAAGAACTGGAAATTTTTCTAATTGAACTGATCACTTTGCTTCAAGAACTTTGAATGCTCCTTCAGTACTTCCCTCAATGTTGAACATGGAGAATACAACCTTGTTGGTCCTACAGAATTCTGATTTAGCTCTTACAACTTCAATGTCCATTCAAACTACTTCCAAGCACAGCAGATATGAGAAATAAACAACCACTCAACAATGGCAATTACTTTCTTGCTCCTCTTTTTTCCTTCAAAATTTCTGTGGCAGCCGCAACAGCAATCATCACTCGGTGTGGTTTAAATGGAGTTACTGTGATACTGGATCAATAATTAACCTATAAAACTCGAGGGTCCATCAACCAAATGGAACATGAATAGAGATGTCAATGATAGTGATTGAATCATTCTAACAATGGTATTAAGATACCTGAGACAGAAGAGAAACGGGATCAGAAGCATGCAAACTCGGTTGACACATGATGAAGAGAAAGGGGATCAAAAGAGTAGCACTATGGAAGAATGAAGAAAATAGGACAACCGCTGGAGCTAATTGTATTAAGATACCTAAGGCAGAAGAGAAAGGGGATCAGAAGCATGCAAACTCGGTTCACATATGACGAAGAGAAAGGGGATCAAAAGAGTAGCACTATGGAAGAATGAAGAAAATAGGACAACCGCTGGAGCTCGTGGGGCACTGGGGGATTAAAACCAACGAAATATAAATGTGTAAATTCTGTCTTTTCGATTTTTTTCCCGCAGAATTTGAGGGATCTGAATATGTAAAACCTTTCTATGCACTATATTTTTGTTCTTACACCAAAAATAAATAAATAAATAAACTTTGCAAATGGAGACATTACCCGCAGACACACATCTTGACTGTAATAGTCAGATGTCTGGAATGAATCATGAATGCTTTTGTACTCTGCAGTATTTAGCAAACACGTAAATCATCCAAAAAAGAATGTTATGGATAAATATTATATAACCCACAAGAAACATCAATAATGACCTTTCATGACAGCACTGAAGCTGTAAGAATTCTGTTCTTTCACTTCCAACCTCTTCATGCAAACAAGAATATAGAGTTCCAGTATGGAGCAATCTGCAAAGAAAGTTATACATGCTTATTATTCAGCAAGACAGACAAGATGGTGGAAGCACATACATGGAAGAGAAAAGACAGATATAACATCATTTCCAGCACAGCTAGAGGGCTCTAGAGGAGGGGAGAAGGGGTGAAGAAAGACAGTCTCTTGTTCCATTAAATGGCAGGCCAATGTTACTAGAGTGTCAAATGATGTTTGTCAATAAGCATTTTCACTAGTGATAGAGACATCTCAATACACAAGCCACGAAACTAGCAACAGCTAAAAAAGTCGCCAACACCAAAGATGCCAAAAGCTGCAATACTTATGGGTATTAAAGGACCAACTAGATGGAAAATTTGAGACAATGCAAATAATTAATTAGGAAGCACTCATTTCCTTGATAATTCACCAACTTCTCTGTATCATAATTCTATGAATGAAGCATTATATAAAGAGAATTATTTGCTTGGCTTGAGATTGACGGAATAAATAGCAGCACCATCATCCTATTATTGGAGAAATGCCTGTACTGTACAGCACCAAATTGCATGCTTTGAGGATAAAATGACAGATGAATCAATATTGGTCTGACAGAACAGATTCTTAACACATCTGTACCTCTTAAGCATTCCATTTTCGGTTGCCTCTGCAAACTTGAAATTGCAGATTTGAAGTTCTCAAAAGATAAATAACCCAACTTCAAATCCATATCAGAGACAGCCCGGAATCTGATTTCAGTGGCTTCAATAAGGCCCTCAAATGAAAATTAAAAGATAGATAAACCACAAGTGTATGCAGCGTACAATTGCTGCAGAGTACTTACAGGAACTTCACCAAGTGCCGAACAGTGGGACTGAAATTCATATAAGAATCGATAACTTGCCGGAACCTTTCATCTGAGAACATACTCTGGAGTATAATTTAAGGAACTACTTTAAAAACGACCCTATTTCCTCTAAGCTTGATGAGAAAGTATGCATTGAACCCTTCCTTTTCAAGTGAGGAACTTCCAATCATATGTTCATATGATAAAAGGATCCACTGTACACTAGAAATCAATCATTCGAAATAAATAGGCGACTTTTTTCAGCACAAAATGGTAAGAGTGAAATTGATGTTTCCCAGTCCGAAGTGAGCATACATGTGCACCAACATTTACCAACCCCATGCCAATGTGCTATAGTAGATACATGGATAATACAATACATCTCATCCCTGACAAAATCAATTGCATCTCGTACTCTCCATTTTCTGAAACTATATACGTGCAGTCTCTAACTCTCAGTTCCTTAGGTCCTAAATTTTGCAAGCTAAATTTAATTAAGGTGGTCAATACCAACAATTTTCTCTAGTGGTTCCTCATTTTCAATCTTTCTATCATCGCCACATGAGCATGCACATTGCTGAAAAAGAAAATAAATTAGCAAAAGGATACATGCAGTTTTGCATTAAATTCAATAGCATAGGCATGTGGAAGGCCTGAGTCCACTGGCAAAGACAAGACGTGATCTAATAACCTGCATAGCTAGAAGATGAGAAAATTTAGCATACCATAAGAGCTGGTCTTACAGAAAAGAAAGTGGCTCCAAATTTATAATAGATCAGAAAGAACAGGAGCAAGAGAGAAAAAGAAAAACAAACAGAAATAAAACAACAATTAGAGTAGACAGAATCAGAGGATGGCCACAGACAAATAAAAAAAAGAAAGAATCAACAGGAGCTTCAAGTCCCCCAAAAATCTTTTCTCATGTTCTTCCATATGCATGACATAGATAAAGCTGTGCAATGCACCACGATTTCTTTGAGGTTTTCTTTAAAAATACAAAAGATTTCTTTGACATTGAATTGTCCTGAAATCCTTCCCAACACTGAATATTTGAAGAGCATTTGGTTAATAAAAAATCTTCAAAGAGTTGATAATATGATTCTGCAAGGTTAGAGCAAAGTCACAAGCAACAAAAAGATGATAACAGATTTACCGGATGCTTAATGAAGGTACAACTTTCAAAGGACAAGAGAATTTTGCCAAGAGACAAGTCAACAAGAAAGTGCAGTGGGTGGATCTACGAGCCTTAGCAAACTAATGATCAATACAGGAGTCCATCAAAGATAGCTCTCAATCATTTAAACTCCTTTAAAAATTGGATTCCGACGAACAGACTTAGCCATCAAAAACATGTAGCCTGACACCATTGCATTCTTACTAGCCGTCCAAGAAAATAAAGTAGGAAAAAGAGATTTTAGAGGGGCTTCACCACATCTCATGTCATGCCAAAAGCTAATTGTTCAGCCATTCCAATTTCAAATTTATCCAACAATAGAAGAGCTCACCCCTTTCATATGAATTTCTAAACACAAACACCATAAGTCAAGTTCACTTGGCATACCAAAAATCAAGATCAACAGGGTATTTAGCTTTAAAGTTAGCCTATTTACCTATATATATCTTCTTCAGATGGAGGTAGAAATAGCAGCTTCCTATGAGAAAAACGAGACTTTACTCTTTTTCCAACAGCTGGTCAGCATCCTGCAAGTTTAAAGTATTACATGCCAAAAAATGGTTAGGTTGAGCATGAATCCAATTCAAGCAAACAGAGAGGACACCGGAATCACAACCGGTATCAATGCAACCCTACATATCCCCTTCCAAACTCTCCTTCTCTGTGTTTCTTGACTTTTAGATATTGGAAATGCATTGAGAGAAAATAAGAATGGATGGTCAATAGATAATGTACCAGTCGGCAACTCACGCCAATGACTACAGCTTGAGATGTTACTGACTGCATCGCATCAAGTAATGCATACAGGAGTCGTTGTTTTCCCTGCAAAAAGACTAGCCAAAGTATGTCATTCTCTATTCAAAGATTTCACTTTAAAAAAAAAAAAACAAACTTACCAACTCACATAGGCCAACTCTTGCATAGAAATTAAATAATGCCCAGATCAACTATGATGATGCAAATGGACAAAAATTGGCTGCATGTTACCTGAGTGAAGAGATCAAACTCATCTAGTACAAACACAATTGTTTTATGTGCTAAGCCACACTCCCTGATGAGCATACAAACTATTTAATATTTCATCATGATGATTGATGATTAACTCGTAGGAAGATAACTCTACACTTACCTCAGCATGGCTATCATGAACTCGGAATTGTCATCAAATGAAGCCTGAAAAGGTAATCAAGAAGTATTACATTTTTCTTTCGAAAAACTATAAACAAAACTTTAAGATGATCATTTGCTAAATTCCCATTAGAAAATGCAAGTTACCATCTTTGAGAATAATAGCTGATGCTCAACGCATAATTGCCTAGCAATTTCCTGATCAGTAATCATCATAAAACAGTTAGGATAAGTAATGGCAAGCAATTTGAAATGATTAACTGATAAACTGCTTAAGAAAATGAAATGGCCATAGGTAGAAGTAATTTAACAAAGACGTGCTTAGGAATACGATTGTATGAGAAAAGAGTATGCACAGATCAATTATTAACAAAGAACATAACCACGAACATATATTATATGACTTGATATATTGTCTAAATTTAGGGGACACCAAACTATGAATGAATTCAGATGTTAAATAAAGAGCATATCATTTCCTTGCATGAACAGGACACAAAGGGCCTATTTGGCAATATTCCCAGGAGCAACTGATTATGTTCTTTTGTTCCTAGGAGCAAAAAGAGAACAGAAATCTGTCTAGTAAATTTTTTGTTTCCTGGAACAAAAATCCATTTTTTTTGTTCCCGGGAATAGATTTGAAACAAAATCAAGAAGCAGAAAAAAGTTACCAGAACAATTCCTAAAACTAATTCTAGTTTTTTTCTTTTATCTTCTTCTCTTTCCTTTTCTTTTTCTTCCTTTTGGCCAGTCACCAGTCTCGGCCATGACTGGCGATTGGCCATATGAGGGCCTATGATGTTGAGCCACTACGAGGCTCATTAGCCCAAGCCTCACTGTGGTTGGGTGAGGCTTGGCCTCGCCACGCCATCTTTAGGTCGGTGTCACTTGGCAATGGCCCGGCGAGGCTTAGCCTCGCTGGTGGCTGGGTGAGCTCAGCCTCACCACATTTAGGTGAGGTCGAACTCGCCTAGCCAAGGCGAGGTCAAGCCTCACACAGCCATGGGGAGGCTGTGAGGCCGAGCCTCGCCATGCCGGTGACTAGCCACAAAGAAAGAGGAAGAAGAAGAGAGAGAGAAAAATAATAAAAGTACTAAAAATTAAAAAAAAAAAAAAAATTTAAGAATTCTACGAAACGCATTTCTATTCCAGAAATAGAAATTTTGGACAGTTAGGTAGCGCATGCAAACGCTTCTGTTCCGGGGAAGAGTTTTTTTTAAGAAATGGTTCTTTTCTATTTCGCTCCGGGAACAATTTCGAGTAAAAGAACCCGTTTGATAACGACACAAAATTTCTACTCTTGGAATAGAAAAAGAATAGAAATGCGTTTGATAACGCAACAATTTCTTTTTCGTATTTATTCATTTTTTAATCTTGCCGATGGATTGCCGCGCCTCCCGCCGCGGTCGCCGTCGCCGGCTGCAGCCGGCCCGCCTTGCCGCACGACCGCCGGCCGCGACCGTCACCGCCGGGCGCCGGCGCCGCGGCCGCGGGAGGGGCGGCCGATAGGCTTCCTGGCGCGCCGCGGTGGACGGTTAGCGGCGGCGGTCGTGCGGCAGCGGCGGCTGGCGAGCCGGCGACGGCGACCGGCGGACGGAGGCGGCGGCGACCGCGGGCGGCAGCGGCGACCGGAGGCCGGAGACGGCTGCCGGCGGGCGGCGAATGGCGATGGCCGGCGGCGACCGGCGACCGGCGGCGACCGGCGACCGACGGCGGCCGGCGGAGGCGGCCGCGGCGACCGGCGACCGGCGACCGACGGCGGCCGGCGGAGACGGCGGAGGCGGCGGCGCCAGCTGAGGCAGCGGCCGGCGACCGGCGGCGCGGCGGCGGCGGCCGGTGACCGGGCGGCGGGGCGGCGGCCGCGACCGACGGGGGCGGCGGGGCGGGCGACGCGGCGGCGGCGCGGTGGGCGGTGGTTCGGGCGGTTGACGGTGGTTGCGGCAAGAAAAGGAAATAAAAGAAATTTAAAAAAGAAAATCAGCTTATTTCTAGAAGTTGTTCCGGGAACAAGAAGCAACTTTTTTGCTTCTCGTTTCGCTCCCAAACCATTCTAGGGCTAAGTTTTTATTCCAGGAACAAAAAAACAATGTGGCGTTAGCAACGGGTTTTGTTCTTTTTTTTGTTCCGGAACAAAAGAATAGAAACCATGAGAAACAGAAACGTTTGCATGCGCTACCTTAGTAAGCACGTTCTTTTGGTCAGAAATTGTTCCTGGGAATAGAATAAAAAAAATCATTTTTTGATAAAAAATTGTTCTCGGGAATAGAATCGTTATTATATGCACCCAAGCTCTATCTGTAATGCATGGAGATGATGGCAATATCATTGGTGAAGGTGCCTCAAAAGAAATCTTTCCCGGCAAGCCTCCGAGGATTATATGGTGGTCAATATAGACAACTAACAAAAGGGGAAAGATCATGCATTTTAAGGACTTCCGGTCCATGGAAGTGAGATTATAAGGAGGACCATCTTATTCTTTACTTATAATACCCTCTTGGCATACATGAACTTTCCAACTTCCAAGGGTGATACTAATACCCCACATACCTTTATTAAGGCAAGACTCTTGTAATCTCTAAGTACCCCATCAAAATTCTCAACATCCATATTGGCACAGCTGTTATCATCAGTTACTTCCTTTATGTGATTTACCTTTACGTGATTTACGTACAAAGTCATGCACAAATGCAAGATACTACTGCAATTCAAACTGAGGACTTTATCATCCTGAAATGGAAGTGTTCAATGCTTCCTACATCAATAATTGCATATCTCGTTTCAATTGCTACTGGCCACATCAAACGACATAAATGAAGACTTGCCACCATAGAGAGCTATATAACAAAAAATAAAACAAATGGTGCCAAAAGAGCATCAGATACTGTCATACCTTGACAGCGCTATTATCATCACTGTGCAACAGCCCATTCAATCTGATCTGAAACACAACTCCACCAGATTTTTCACATCAGTGTAGCACATTAAATATGGCTCTTTGACATATGCATAGTCCAGTGCATAAAAATATCAGAGTACCCCATTAAGTAAAATTTTCAAGGAGAAGTCTGCAGATAGAAAAATTGATGAGCGTACCAAAGTAATCATATCAGGATATTCCAGAAGCAGATCTTCAAGAACAAGTTCCAACACCTGAAAGGTACAGTTTTCCAATTCTTAAATTACAAATAAAAGTCACAGTTCTTAACACAAATATTACACAACAAAAACACAAATAAGTGATAGAGCATACAGCAACTTTTCCGGACCCACGGGGACCTAGAAGCAAGACAGAATTGTTACATGCCTCCGTTACTGAACTGGACACGATAAACTTCAACTTGCTGCATAGGAAAAGAATGGCATCATGATTTCGTAAAACCGAAAGTACTTCAATTCAAATTCCGCTGGTCTAAAACCAACTTTGCTGTCTCTCCAACGGAGATTGAGTAAGGATTAATCGAGAAAGAACGCATCTTTAATGCAGCAAACAAGGGAAGAAAGATATCATACCTGTAATTGCTGTCAGGGGAGTCGCAGAGAGGTCTGAAGATGAAATTAGGATTGCAGAGCCTGCTTCTTATGAGATTGAGGGCTTTTTCTGCCGCATTGTCGCTCACCATTTTGCGACCGTGTCGTAGAGCAACCGCGAGAAAACAGTGTGATGATGACAGTCACAAACTTGCTGGAGCCACTTCTGCAGTATCAGGAATACGACACGTTCTAGTAATGGAACAGATACACAGCAGAAAAATTTGAATGGAACTCTTCCGTCGTCTCCGCAAGTTCGCTTCGGACATGATCGGGGGGAAGATGGAAGCAGTGGGACTGAAGAAATGAGCAAACAGAGACTGAAGAGAGCCATCGAACGGCATCAGCCGATTGGCTAGAAAATCACCTTGTCCTACGCTTCCGCGGCGGCGCTTCCGAATAGCACGACGGGACTAACGGGAATCTGCAAAAAGCGAATAGAGTTGCTCCGCGCGTCTTCGATGATCGGATTCCAGAAACCGCGACGACTCGAGAAGGACGGATTCTGCCGATCGATTCGGTTTTGCCGGAGAAAATCGGGAGAGATTGAACTCAAGAACCCTAGAGAAGAATGGATCTAGGAGGAGAGAGAGAGAGAGAGAGAGAGAGAGAGAGGGAGGGAGGGAGAGGGAGAGAGCGCGCGAAAGGAAAGCGCGGGATTGAGCGCGCGAACGAGGGGGTAGAAAGTGGGCCGGGTCGGACCGGGACGGGCCGATTTCTGGGCTTTTTTCTCGGCCCATTTCATGGTTTGGGGCTTGTTGATAGATTATTTGAAAAGCCCATTATTTTTGTTTTTGGTGTTTAGAGAGTTGGACGATGGTGTTGAATGTCTTGTTTTTCCTGACAGTAACCTTGTTTTGTAAAAAATGAATGATTTGAAAAAAAAATTCTCGAAAAAAATTATATCACTGGAAATGATTGGCCAATAATAAAAAAATTTCATTGCCAACAATAATTTATATTTAAAATATCTTCATGGATGATCAAATTTTTCTTTGTTAATTCATTTCCGTAAGATCAAAACAGAATTTTTGTGAAAATTTTGCTGGCAGAATGACGTGATTTCATCACACGGAATTGATGAGGTGGCATGGTCGGACGAGAAGCACCACGTAGAAAGCAAAATCCAAAAACTGAAAAGAGATCGATCCAATTATCCTCCTTTTTCCGCGGACGCAATTGGTCTATCTTAAAAAAGCGTATATATCCTTTCAAAGCAGCGAAACAATTAATCCCCCCACCCCCCTTCAACAACAGTTGTTTCTTCAACGCCACTAGGATTAGTCGAGTAATCACCCCTCAGCACCTTATAATCATCAGTGAATAGATAATGCCCAAAACTATAGAAAGACTTTACCTTCGAGTAGATGGATCATAGCGCACTCACCAATGGCCAAGTATACCAATACATTCCGCAACTTTAGACAGCTCATCCCGCAAAACCTTCACAGGGTTTTCGAGAGCTTTTAAGCCCGTTCATCAACATTGAATGCTTCATTTCTATGAACTAAACGGCATTTGGTTCTAAGAGTGCATGCAGGCAAGCCAAGGATGCGAAATTATCGAACGCCATCGCTCACTCATGCACGTGAATCGCACCAAGCACTTGACCAGCATCCTCGTGAGGATGTCTACAAGAACATCATCCGTGTCTATATATGTGTGTGTATGTATTGGGAAAAGCAGAGGTTTTTAGCCGAACTCTTCAGTAGAGAACGGCCAAATGTGGACCAAGGACGTGCACAATGTACTCCGGTTGGAAGTTGTACTTCTTGACAATGTCGCTTTCTAGACGAGCCACAAGACAACCGGCCTGAACTGAGTCGTCAAACACGTTTCCCATAATTTTAGGACCAGAACTACAGAAGCTCCAGCAAGTACACATAAATGGAGAAGATATCCAGTAATCCAGCATGATAACTATTCAATTTGCATCTCTATTCAGCTAAACCCGACAGACGTTATCAAAGTCTATCTGTTCAGTTTTTGGTAGAGATATATTCTTCTGCATTTGCGCTTTAAGATCATGGAGAAAATAGTGTGCTGAGCTTATTTAAATAGCAAGGTCTTGGTTAGGCATGCAAAACTATCGAATCATCCTATCGAAAATTAAACTTCAACAGGACGGAGTCTCTTCCGTTGGTCTCTTGCATTTGTCTAAGTAACTGGATACTGCTTTACCAACTACTTAATAAGAGCTAAAATTTGATTCCATGCATACTTCTCGCAATGAATTGCAACTTGATGCCGTCTCGAGATTCAATAACAGCACAGTGTGCACCTGCTTTTCATTTCGTTACTTGCAGAAGTATATCGAGTAGTTCCTGTGTACTGAAATGACACAATTGAAGTGAACCGGTTTTGATAAGAAGCATTTTTGAGTCCATATATACAAAGCATGAATGGCAGGGGAACGAACTTGGGAAAGCTCCTGGGCCCCCACTACAAAGCTGAGAGATGTTCAGACGACGAAATGCATTTCGCCTGCACGGCCAATGTCTTCACGGTGCCTCTGCATGGGTCACTATCAAATTCTGCATTTGAGATCCTGACGGAACAGCTATTTCTTCCTTGACAAGCCTGTGACATTGCAGGTATAAAATATACACTATTAGGCAGGTGCCAATGGATTAGGATGAAAAAAACACTACCATCGTGAAGGCCATTCTAGCTGAAGGTCACCATGCTTTGTCGATGATTAAGAGCCCCACATCATTACAATTAGAGTAACAACTAATTCAACTAATAATTGCCATGCAACATAATAGAACTGAAAGCAAATTTTCCTAATTTTCTCCACCTTAAGGTAGCATGCTACCATATAGTTAAAAAAGAATTTAGAACTGCACCAATAATTCACTTGTAGGAAGCGAGCAAATGAATATGATGAATATGGTTACTTGACTTAATATGATGAGAAAAATGCAATACTCCACGGAGCTTCTAAGAGAGATGGTCAAGCTCATCCTCAGTTTCACATTCTACTATTTCTTAGTCGATGTTTAGAATTCCCAGCCCATTGTAAGGAAAAAGGAGAAAAGCCTCCTCCTTTTTAGTCCGAATTCTAAATAATGAAATTAAAATTAATTTATAAAAAAAATTGCTCTCATTCTTTGAACCCCAAAATTGGCACACAGAGATAGAGTTTTTTTAAATGACCATTATAGGGTTTTACTGGCTAACAGTATCAATAAACTAATCATTCCTCTTGTGAAATTCCCCCTATTCTAAGCTTAGTGTACATTTACCTTTGTTACCACCAGCAAGGAATTGGGGGCATGGCAGCTGCTTTTGCGAAAGTTCTGGCAGCTGCCTTTAGGTGTTCCATAGCTTGCGAATTCTATGGAGGAAATTACATAACCATCTTCGCATTGCAAATGCATCTCAGGAGTCATATCATTGATCAAGATTCTTCCCCCACCAGAATCGGGAAGGGACCACTTTTGTACAGGAGGATAGTGTGACTCTGACACTTGACCACAGATGATCTCTGAGAAATGTAACTTGATTGATATATCAAATGGATTCCCTCCTGTTTCTTCAAAGATGACAAGTAAATTATCTGACCCCTGCAGCCACGACCGTGGTATGTGATACCTGTAAATGGGAAACAATAAGCTTATTGCAGAGACACAGATTTACCATACCATGAGACTTGTACTTTTATGGCTTCCAGCAAGAACCATATGTAAGTGAGGATGAGGAAAAGAACATGATAATATTCCATCAGTAAAGATTGTATGCACTGACACAAAAAGCAATAGACATGTTGTCAATAAAGGTGTACCGGGTTTGGGTAGGCTTTCCGCAATTTGTGCAGCACTTTTCTGAATTATAGGGTCCGCGATAATCACATATCGGCTGACATCCACCTTTTGGGGCAACTAGAGTCCAGTATCTTCCTATATGATGGCCATTGACCCAAGCCTGGCCCTTTCCCATGCTACCCAGATCAATAGCAACAGGATCTGTCCCATCTGGGGAATCAAAGTATGTCTGCTTCAACCGATAAAAGATTTTTGATTATTGAGGAGTTCTCATTTGTGATGTTTTATAATGATTACAATAATAGAAACAATGAGTCAACTCCTGGTTGCAATCATAAAATAAGGGAATGCTGCATGTCAAAGAGTATGGTATTACATGCAAAAACTATCTCATAGAACCAGAATTCATTACTGATTGTACACTCCAAATGAAGAGGAAAAAGAAGAGGAGAGAGGGGAAGAGGGTTGTTCTTTTTTTTTTTTTTTTTTTTTTTTGGGGGGGGGGGGGGGGGGGTGTGATCCAGTTACCTTGTACCAGGAAAATGGGGATGGCAAGTCATCCTGAGTCAAATAAGTCCATTCTGCCTTTTCATTATCCTCAATTGTGTATATCTTCAGGAATTCACCTCTGAGCCCAACCTGTATGCAAAATGAAATGATATAAAAAGTACTTCTGCAGAATCAATCACATTCTGATGACAGTATTTAATGGCTAGTTAGATAGAGGCAGTAAGATAATGGACAGAAAAAAAATTTGGCTATTCAGTTGCTAAAGCAGACAACCACTTGATGAGAGAATATGATGGAAACTAAAATTTTCCTTCAAGCATGAGACAGTATGAGCCTGCACATGAACTTTAACTTTGTTCCTAGTTGCAAAAGGCATATTATTTCGAAGTGCAAAACAAGCATCTAAATTTTATTCTGCTGCCTGAAGCCTTTCTCTACTAACAAAAGCATAAACAATTAAAGCATCAGCATATATACTTAGGAATAAGCATGTTCAAGAAGCTAATTGCCACATGTTCCATCCGAGAAATTTCTGATCCATTATTCTCAAGGGATATTTGTTTAATAAGCAAGATAGATCAAGATGAGAACCAGGTTCTCCAGCCTCAAAATTTATACAGCAGGTGTCAGTATTTGGAGAAGGTTAAGAAAAAGAAAAAATCAAGGTGAGTTAATCGCGATAAAATTGGGTATAGTCTAAATTGATTCACAAAAATGGTGTGACAACATTTAAATAATACGGAATCAGATACTCAGATACAAATGTATGATACGTTGCTGAGACAAGGGTGTACTTAGATCTTTTAGTTTTTATATTGATTCACCAACAGTAAGGATGAGTTTCATACTCATTCAAGAAAGTTCCATGTCTTAACTTTCTTAGAGCTAAAAGCTATCTTGATTAAAATAACATGATAGCGAATTGTGCATAATGTTACAACAGCATAGATAACAATTACAAACTTGCAAATGAAGAATAACTATACATTGCCAGTGGGCTAGTACTCAATTTGCTGCAATGGACAGAATTGTTATTGCAAAGAAGAAAAAATTAAGAGATGGGGAAACTGTGTGATAACTTTAGCAGTAACATATTGGAATAACTTGCCTGGTAGGTCCACAGAGATTTTGCAAGGTCTATATCCCCATCTTTAAATCCAGTAAGCTTTACCTTGCCTCTGAACCCAGCCCCATCTTTCTCAAAAAAGGCACCATAGTTCTGCACCATGAGATAATATAATGACAGTGAGAAGAATTGACATGTCCTTTAATATGACAGTCATCAGACCGTACAAAAAACAGCAACTGGAAAGTATCACTCCACAGATAAATAGCCCAGTGAGAAAAGTAGAGCGAGTGGGAAATATTACAAATTACCAAAATACCTACAAGAACTGCCACCCTAAAGTGACCTAAAAATCCAAAGTACCTTCTTTTAGACTAGGGATAAGTGCACTAGACATTCTAAAACTTGTCATGAAAGTGCAACCGAGTCTTAAAACTTTCAAAAAGTGCAATAAAGTCCTTTCATTAATAGCACTTTCATGATAGTTTTATGATTCAATTGCACTTTCACGACAAATATTAGGACTTAATTACACTTTTTGAAAGTTTTAGGACTCAATTGCACATTCATGACAAGTTTTAGTATTTCCAATATACTTATTCATTTAGACTAATATTAGTTTCCAAGAAAACTAAGAAGATGACACTTCAACTAATTCCTTTTGTGTTCTTCTCCCATTCCCTTCCCTTATTTATTTTTTCTTTCAGGAAACCATGTCAACACCAAACTTTGTTAAGCCACTACTTTTTCCCCTTGCGTCCAACATCTATGGCAAAGCAGGTGAGACAAGTGCCAATTTCACTTATTCCATCACATTGGGCCATTACAAGTAGACACAGCATTCTTCCCAAGTGAATTCAGTGAAGCAAACTGTGGAAAGCCAAAGTTTTACTTAATTTGTTGGAAATAACCCGATAAATACCAGCCATGGGACTACCACATGGTTGGCAATACTTTCCATAAAAACAGCACAAACCAATAAAAATGACACTGCTGTGCTCACAAACCAGCCAAGGAACAAAGATTTACCTGTAACCCGACCGTTTGTGATAGCAGAACTAGATCATTATATCCTTGCAGAAGATCAACAGGCTGCACTGCCTTGACCCAATGACCGAAAGTACTGCCTACAGTTGAATTAAACATAAAACTGGCTTAGCAGATATAGTTTCAACCAGTAGGCAGTACATATAAAGACAAGCAAAATCCGCTTACACTGCTGAAGGACAATAACATACCTACAACTGCAAGACCCCAGATATTAATTCCAGTAAGTTACAGCCATGGAGAGATAGTTTTCATATAATAATTTATTAGCTGTCTTTTATATCTAGTGCTTCTCTCCAACGGTCCCACATACTACATGCAGGTAACATTCTGCAACTTCTTGATCTAAAGCACCTAAATCAGTGCTGCTAGAGTACTTATAAATTTACTATACCTTCATCAATCCAACCTGTTCATCTTTCAATAAGTGCAGTAGTCTCACCATAAGCAAGAGGTCATGTGCAAGCTCTCTAGCCTCTCATTTGCCTCCCGACTGAAAATTTCACTCTTCAATATTAGGGCCAAACCCCAACATATGCGTGAGGGAGAGTACTGGAGTTTTTAAAAATATCAACCATGTCTCTATATAACATATCTAAGTTTTTAGATAAGCTGACAACAATCCTATAATTTCAATAAGTATAATACATGCTATACGTTGTTATCATAGGAAGAATGCTGGTACATCGCATTCCTATAACAAGGGATTGAAAATTGAAATTAAAAGGAAAAAGAAACAATGTGATATTTGGGGATATAAAAGACCATCCCCCATGGAGTATGTGTCAAGCATTCTTATGAACTTCTGCTGAAAATAATGAACCTTGCACTTCTCCGAGTTTCTTTGAAAAACCAATGATTTGAAATTAATCACCTTGGTAATATCTGTTGACCTAGTATGGAATGATCAAATTGATAGGCTGACGAGGGAAGCCCCAAAAATTAGAAACAAAACTTCCCAGTAACTTGTGAAATATATGTAAAGAAGAAAAGCTATGCATACTGCCTGAAGGGCAGCTACTAAAATGGTCCACACAAGAACAGAGATTCATAAGCTAGAAATTGTGAATTAATATCTTCACATTGTACAGATTTAGCTTACTCTGTTCTTAAATGGGTGCACCGCGGTAGCAGTCTGCTTTCTCCCTCAATTAAATATTCATCATTGAGTGGGTTTGTGTAATTTATTATTGATATACTGCTCTTTGTAGTGCATTTCATTCTTACTTTTTTTCTTTTTTGGCAGTGTGCATTCCATTCTTTTACTAACATACTTGGGCATGGCATGAGAGCACGCGGCAAGCAGAGGGAGAGACAGGACAACAATATACCCAGAAGAAAAAAACAAGAGATCAGATACCTGCCAACTGCCCATTGACAAATACACGTAGGACATCACGGATGCTGTCAATTGTAACCGTTGGCCTCACATCTTTTTCCTTCCAAAAGGCGATATCATCTTCGGAGACGTAAATTCTTGATTGAGGAATATTGAGATGTCAGATAAGCCAATGAATATCATTACAGAATTGGTGAAAAGATAAAAACAATATATACAATCAGAAATGCAAACTTTTGCCAATGTCCATGATACCATCAGCCAAAAGCTGAATCCGAGCTAGAAGAATCTCACGAGGAAAGTACAAAGGGCAGTGCAATCACACCAGATCTGACTCAGCATGATGTTACATTATTCCGTTAAATGGCTCATATAATACATCAATGCAACAAACTAAAAAATTGGATCAGTCTTGAACAGTTTATCCAAAGTTACAGGCATTTGAGGGATGGATTCAAAGGGTTCATGAGTTGTCAGCAATGTTTTCTAACACAGACGGTCGAACCGCAAGGTCAATCAAGTGGATAGCTTACTAATAAATGTGATATATGTACATGCACACACACTTGGACACCAATATGAGCTGGTTGTGGTGCTTTCTTTTCTTAATGAGGTCGGGAGGTCAATCCCCACCTGCCTCGGCTCTTCATATTTTTGCTCCAGGCGAAACACTTGGTCAAAGATCTGGTCAAACCAGTAAGCAGTTCACCAATCGAGCGGTTGAACTGCATCAACACCAGGGTTGAACCAGATCTTGACCAATCTGGGTGAATAGGAAAAACTGGAATGGACCATAATCAGTTCCCTGTCTAACCAGCTGAACCGGCTGGATCCAGTCCAGGTTTGAAAACACTGATTGTAAGAGGTCCCAAATCTCCATTTGAGATAAAAGAGGCCCGACTATTTTTACATAAACCAGCCAAGCGAACAGTGTGCACCATCTACTAAAGAGAGCAATCGCCAATCCTGTATTTTCCATTGAAGGTGGAAAGCTCCAATAATGTGCACTAAGAGCTGCCCAGTGCATAGTCGATACATGTCTATGAAGCAAAACCAGAAGCAGAACTTGGAACTGAGAATCGGATATAATTAACAAATGAAACCAGTAGACGCTTAAGGAGCCTCTGCCCAAAATCGATGAATCTTCATACATGCATAAAAAATCAAATAATACAGGGATGCCAAGAAAAACCCCAAACAAACAGCAAGAAGAGTGAGCAGTGAAAGGTGAACAAGGAAAGCGTGTACCACTCAGTAAATGTCATCCATTGCACAAAAACCCACTCCTATGTATAACAGGATAAATAATGCAACAAACGACAGAAGAATTGACAGCTCAATAATAACTCAAATCAACAGAAAGATGATATAGATACAATTGCAAATAGGTACACGAAAGCTAAAATCCATGACGGCTAAAACTGGGAGTAAGACGAGACCGTACCGAGTGAAATGCCACAGATAATCAGAAAGGTCCTTTGTAACATTTAAGTGCTCTAAAATGCCTTCAACTGTAAAATTGGTGGGGCTCCAAACACCAATTGGCTCTTGTGACCACGTCCATGATTTGCCAAAATAAGAAGTCCTGCTCGGTTTCTTTATTTTCTCCCCAGAAACAATAGAATTAAAGGGCAATTCATTTGCTGTTGATTTGATGGAAGTTTGTGCTGCAACCTGGTCTAGACATGAAGACAGGAAGATGTAATCAGATCTCAGGAAGATATCCTCCAGACTTCTTTCCCCTTCATAATCATACGTGATGAACAGAAGAAAGTATAAGTAGCAGAAATGCAATTTACATGTGATACCAGGCAGAAAGACAGTAGGGATGCGTAACTGAAAGGAAATATCTGTGGTATATGGAAGGAGGGAGGAGTGGGGAGGATAACTTCTAGCTCAACTACAACATTTTTTATCTCAGAACAAAACCAAAGTAGACTTATCGTAGAGTATTTTGTCTGCACAAAGTCAAATATTAAAATAAAATCAGACTAGATTTCGTTACATTAGATAAGCATCTCAAAAGAGCTAAGAGAATCTACATTACATAAGTCAACTACTTCAGATGATTCACCATATTCAATTGCTAGAACACAATTCCTAGTTCTAACAACTTGTTCCACAAAGTTAAACCATACCTTTGCAGAGTTGAAAACCACATTCCTGCAGTCTGGTAATATACTCACAGACCATGGAGGCAAAATATACGCCTGACCAAGAAAGTGGACTGTAGCAGATCTATGTTCATCTATATTTGCAAGAAATGCAGAGCATACCCCTTGACCAGTATACCTAGTCAAGTTGTGGCCTTCGATGTGATTGTTTCCACGGTACACATGTGCCTGAGAAGAGAAATAAGGAAAAAAATAAAAACTTTGATTTAATAATGGAATAGGCTACTCTGGTAGACTTCTGCTAAAAGATGCATGAAAATGAGGTTTCTGAGGAAATGAAGCATTCATGAACAGTATTGAAAGTTATGGCTCACAACATCTGGCCTGAAGGACAAGAAAAGCCAGGGGACATTCCAGAAAACCACTTAGAACTTTAAACAGTAAATAGATTCTTTCAATGCAATTAATGATATGGCTGAAACACTGCACGATGCAGTGACAAGTAGAAAACCCAGCTCAATAATTATTATCCTAAGAAAATGTGCAGAAATTGATGTCTGACTGATGATGAATATGACCTAAAGGGAAAACTAAAATAATATGCCAAGCCTAGTAGCCATCTTTTGCACACCACACATCAGAATAATACTTTAATATGCTCATTCTTTTAAGGACAACCTACTGAACATGGAATCAAAAAACTTTTATAACAAAGCATCATCAAGAGGCAGAGAGATGGACTGACAGATTAAGCAGAAAACATGGACATTAAGCCATTTACAGAATTTATGAAGTATTTGAATCAAGAAAATTGCATAGTCAACATGCTAATCAGTCTTTGCATAGTCCACATCTAACCAGTCTTCAGCCAGCAAAAGACAAAAAAAAAAACATGCTAATCAGTCAACCAAGGGTAGACCACAACCTCTTGCTTTGGCCCCAATTTTAGATACTGTGCTGCATCAGAAGCAACAAGGGCCGCTTCACAAAGCTTTATTGCAGCATGCAAATCTTTCAAATGCCCCCATTTTGGCTGGCTCAGAAGACCTAAGTGGAAATATAATAATTGTTATTCCAGAGATTGAAATTCACGTTACCTTAAGATGGAAATGGAGCTCCATTCTTTCACCTCCATAGAAGAGATGTCTAAGTGTGCATGCTTGTGCATAATATGTATATAGATGCATAAATATTCTCAAAAGCATTTCTGCCTACCGTATTCATCAAGCGGAGCATCATAGTCATAGCTTGTAACATAGAACGGCCCCCCAGAAGTTCGGCCAAAGTTTGTCCCTCCAAAATACTGTAACCATGAATCACATGCATAAATGCAGCATCAGTCATCAGTGAATGCTTGTCATTATCATTGATCTCAGCTAGAATGGTTCTTTCTTTTCAACTTTCAGCAAATCTACTTATACAGTCCTAATTTAAGAATTTATCTCTTTTTATTGTAAAAGCCTAATGGTTCTGTCAGCCAAATGCCTTCCAGCAGAAAGAGACCTTCTTATAATTCCCCAATATAGCTACAACCATTTATGAGATCTAGGCATTTGCTGCAAAATATAAGGGGGAGGAAAGGAAAAGAAGAACCTTCAGACATAACCAATATCACCACACACTTAAACCAAGTAAACGACACAAGAGAAAAGGCCAATAGCAATAATAAACTGACAAAACCTCCTTCTATAAAAGTTTTGATCATACCATATAATAGTTTTGAAAGCTTCCACCCCGTTCGAAAAAGCGGGCAACTGCAAAAGCAAGATCTTCAGCAGGTCTATGTGGTAATCTTCCACCCCACGATGCATACCTTCATACAAAGTTCCAAGAATGCAATTCAGTTAGTAAGGCTCTGTTGCATCAATGAAACTGTTTTCCATTTGGAAAACAATTTTGTCAGAAGATTTTATGAAGAACAATATACAAGGTAATGTTTTCCAGTATGTATCTTGGTTTCCAGAGATGAGGAAAAGTGATTGTAAGTGTAGTATACAATTGCAAAAGACATCCATCAAAACATGAAATCAAATATTAGTAGTACTAACTTTAGTTTATTATAAAATGGTATGCTCACAATGAATTTTTTGCTATCAGAATCCTTACTAAACCAAAATTCTTGTGTCATAAAAACTTCAGTAAAATCTGATTTCAGAACAAAACTTAAAACTGTTTCCAATCAGTAATATCCAAGAGAAAACAAACAAGTGCTGGTTTAAATAAAGATTTTGCATTTTCTAGCATTTGTTTCCTCCATTATTAGAAAACAAAAGCAAAAACATTTGGAAGGATCATTTTGGTGCTTTTAGAAAAGTATTCTATAAAGTCTAAATCTTGATAATAATAATAATAGGAAAACATTTGACAAACATATCATTTTCATCTTTCGAATGAGGAAGCGGAAACAATTTAATGTCATAAACAGAATTTTGATTTTGTCTCAGAATTTTCTGGGTCATGCCATCAACATATGCCTCGGAAAAGTTCCACTTTTGCAACAGGGTAGGACCACATTCCTGAGGGTAAATCCTCCAGATATCTTCACCATCTCATCAGGAGAAAAACAAAAGAAATATTTATAGAATAAGGTTTGCTATTTCCAATTTGAAACCAATCTTTTCCTTCTGTTATGCATCTTGATTACTATTCTTTGCTTGTTATTTTCTTAGCCTTTTGGTCCTCATCCCTATCTATCATTCCATAGAGTTAATTCTTCAAATATAATACTTTCTTATCACAAAAGAAGAAGTGTCACCACAGATACAGTAATGTTCAGCCATCAAAATGAATAGTTTCTCTGGAATTACATGCGCCTTGTACTAGAAACAACATATTGTAAATGACATATTCCTGGTAAAGATGCAAAGGAAGATGTGTCTTCTTACCAGCCATCCCAATCTTCTGTCCAAAATGTTGGTTTGTTATAGGAATTAGGCTTAAATCCATCACAGTAATAACCATTGCAAGCATTTATCTGTTAAAGAAAACTTAAAAACTCATCACAATGACCAAAATTTACAGTAAAAGCTAAAAATTATTCCCTTATCAAAAGTTTCTTTGCCCAATGCACTCATTGCTATTTCATAACACATGCCAGATTTCCGTAAGAGTTCATGCGACAAAAAGTGGGGGGAATAACTTACAATAGTTTCAGGGGCATCAGCTTGCTGGCACATGACCCATGGAACCCTAGCATCAAGCTCAATAGCCATCCTTGCAGCCCATTTGACATAATTCTTTCCCCTTTGCCCATAGGACCTTTCAATGTTCCCGTACTCATTCTCAACCTGACAGTTCTTCTTGTTATTATGCATGTAGTAAGACACAATAGGCAGCAGGGCAGAAAGCCCAGCAAGGACTATCTTTAATCTTTTATGTCATGTTTCAGTAATGAGAAGGTTCACTGCCACTAAACTGATTAACAAATCAAAGCATTAGAATTGCAAATGACATAATTGAGCATCTTGAAACATAAATCACAGTTAAATGTCAGATGGAACATTCAGACAGGAAATGATTCAGGATCTGCAACTGACTTTAAACATCTGATATGGCTATTTAATTCCAGTATAGATTTAGGTCCCCATAAGAAAGGATATCAGATGTGATTCGCCAGAACTGTGAGGAGTATGGTATTTGTCCAAAGAAAATGTCCCATGACTTGGAGAGCATATAATTAAGCACTTTGTAGAATACTACTGCTTCAAAATCTTCTACTAACCTGCAGCATGATAATGGGGCCACCTTGCCAAGAGAAGAGCATCTTCTCATGCATTAGATCCACAATTCTTCTCACAAACCGCTCCATCTCAACCTGGAAGATGTAACTCATTTGAATACTTAAATATCAAAACAAGTCTTCATCTAACAATTTGCACTTTTAGAACAATTGGCAGTGATCGCACATAATTTTAGATGGTAATAGAGCAGGAGGTCCTAAGTCCAAATCTAATCCACACGCATGCATGCACACACGCACGCACACACACACACACATATATATTCCATGCTTTGGTCTTAGGTCAATTTTCAGCCTATGCATGAGGGGAGTATTAGCATATTTAAAAATAAACTATGCTTTCATCTAACAGTTAGAGCTTTTAGAATGACACAAATCTCAAAAATTTTACAGGACTCAATGAAACTCCAACAGTAAATGCACTTTTAAAGTTCTTGTCTGCAAAAAACCACCAATCAAAATTTAATTGCGAGGGTACACATGAGAAAAACTAGTCCTCCAAAAACAATTACACTTTATTTTTCTTAGCAGAAACAATAACTAAATGATAAATCAAACAAAAAGCCCAACAAGACACTTTGTGCCATGAAACATCTCTCAGTCACCACTCAACCAAGACACGGGGTATATTTTTAGGTGTAGGGTGGTTTTTAAAGAGATTTTAGGCCAGTTGGATCAGCACAAATCTATTAGGCCTACCCATTGAAGGTTTCCCAGCACTTTAGCTTTGACAGATCATAAACTTTTTAATCCATTCCACAACAGTTGGAAAGCTTATTATGAGCTCATCAAAGTCAAGTCCAATTTTGGATTGTTAAGGGCCAGTTTTCTGATCTAAGGCCAGTTGTTCTTGTCTATTTGAATCTAGATTCCTGTTTGCCAAGTAATTTGGATTTCTAATTAATTTAGGCCCACTTTAGCTAATCTTTACATTTAAAAACAAATAAATATTAACCAGTTCTGAAGCAGAAAGGGAACCAGCCTTGGACCTGTCGGTTCTAGAACCAGCAAGTCCTTCCCTAATTACAGGTTCCTGAGTTGATCCATCTAACCCATTCTCACCCTTATTTAAGAACCTGCCTAGTAACATGATGCATTTAATCAGGACCTTCGGAGAAACTATACAATGTCCCTACCTCATTCTATACTCAACAGAGGAAAAAAGAACTTGTGTACTCTAAAGAGGTACTCTGAGCAAGCACACATGCCAAATTTACCTTGAAAAGTACATTGTCTGTTCGAAATTCAATGCCAGGGATATTCCGGAGCCACACTGGGAAACCTCTGCAAAATTATAGCCCACAATTAGTTCACAATATCGAGGAACCATTTTCAATTAAATTGATGTCAGCCTAATCAGAATAGTAGAGTCAATGAAGCATTATCTAGAACTCCATATGCATATGATCTACTAAAGAAGAATTACAGAAGCACCAACAACATTTACTTTTGTACATTTTGCTCTTTCAACTTAAAAACCTACATCTTGCACCCTTATAAGATAGATCTTACCTGATATCTAGAATTAAACGCCTTTCACAAACCATTTGAAAAGCCCTTTTTATAAGAAAATATGATAGTTTGATTTTTTGGTTATTCAAATGGATTATGGAGAGTTAGCTAATAGATGGTGATTAAATGTTGGAAATTTTAGCACTGCTTATTTCTCTCGGCAAGATTTACCACACATGCACCTTCTACAGGGATTAGTTTACTTTGGGATTTTAAAATAAAAAACTATGAAATATCAAGAACTGTAACCTTTTTAATCATGGAAATATGAATTGCCTTATTCCAAAACAGATGAAAGATGACCATATGAGGAATATTTATGACTGAAGTTATATGTTCTTGCCCTCTGAAGAGGGAACTTAGATTCTAGTTCTTTTGGAGATATTTTGAAGATAATGGAAATTGTGGAATGAATCATGGTGCTCCCATTTTCCCAACACAAGACTAACTAGATTTTAATCATGGGCTACATGCATATCCAATTACTTTTAATTATCCTAATTTCTATAATTTTAGTCTTAACAAAATGAGGTTTCCTTCCAGCTCTCATGGGTAATTTATCTTTTGAAGTGGAGGAGGTGGAGGAAGTGTGTAGTCTTAACTTTTGAGGACATGTTTAAATTTGACTACGCCCTAATTATTTTGACTTCCTATTGCAAATATGTAGGGGTAATTGGAGAATGCTCAATAAGTGAGACAAACCCCACTTTTGGCTTAATAATACAGATATGGATAACAGGCTTGATTAGTAAAGTTTCCTGATGATTTTCTGAAATCTCACCAAGAATTCCTGAGTAAAATCCAGGCCCATCGTTCATTTCATGAAGTCTTGCTGTCCACCTAAAGACTAACATAGTTTGATGATTCTGATTAACCTATTTATTGTTGCCATGGCAAAGAGACATGTTCATCTCGACTTGGAGAAGGAATCAACAACAACAGCAAACCAAGACTTAACGCACTAGGTGGGGTTAGATATATGAATCCTATTACCCATTGCACTTGATCCTATATTATATCCTTTCTATCCAGTCACAACTGGAGGAAAAACCAAATAAGGAATGAAGAGCAGCTTCAACCATTGATAAGAGCCATATTTTTCTCATCCATCCCTTGTCCCCTGTTTCTAATCTAATTTGGTTAAGAAAATTTAGTTTTTCCATTAAGGTGAAACTAAAGAGTGCTCAGGGAGAGGAAATAAAAAAGTGTAACTCTGCTAACAACAAAAATAAATCATCAACAGTGGATAGATTGTAAAGTAAAAAGAAGCAATTAAAACCAGTATTCAGTGATCAGAAAGAAGATGAGACCCAAAATTCCACTCAGCACAGACATAAGGGCCTATCCGGAGATGAAGGTACATTCCACTGGATCCCACTAGCTTCACAAACTTGACAATGTCATAGCTCCCTTCAAAGTAGTACTGCAGAGACAGTTGATAATGGAATGCGTAAATGCTTTATCCAAAGAGTTCAATCCCTCTTTCTAAGAAAATTTGCAGTACCTGTCCTCTCACAGGCTCATGCCCACTCCAGAAGACATAGGTTTGAACTACATCTGTACCACCTTCCTTGCTCTTTGCAATAAGATCGGGCCACATCTGCATGATGCAAAACCAATGTGAGGGCACAAACTGATTACTCACAGAAAGTTACAATTGAGCAAGGCTCTCATCAGCATCCCACAAAGATACTGTAAGAAACAGAATATGATAAAGCAACCATGCAAACTAGACAAGAGAGGCACTGTCCACCTATCTAGACAAACAAATGACAGGTACACTAAAAACAAAATAATCAAGGGAAATGCACCGTCAGTGCAGAAACAGCAGAGGTACACATTGTCACATTGTGTGCAGAGATTGCAAAGTAAACACAAAGAGAGGTAGTCATGACATGAAGAAAGAAACATGGACTACTTCTCGCACATGTTCAAATGGGGAAGTCACTTCTCCAGACATTTGATGGGCCCATCCACTACACTGCGCACCCTAAAACTCGAGGTTTGCCCCGGAATCTTGCTCTGCCCCTAGCATGTCGGCTTTTGTCAATTCATTCCCTACATATATAACCATATAGTTTACCTCAACTCTCACACAAGAGCAATATGGCAAGAATCCTCCCGTGCATGTCCCACTCGTGCTCATTCTAAGAATTAAACTACCATTTCCACGCTCCGTCTGCTTATCCAATCGAACTTTGGCCTTTCATTTTGGCTTCACCGACATTCTTAAGCACAAATTCCAATTCATTTGGCGGTACGACAGGGCAACTGAAATGCAATCGCAGACGCGTCGCAACTCGAGAAAGTTCACGCCCGACGCGAGTTCGAAGCCAAAACGACACTTCTTCACTGGATTCGGCAGACGAAATAAGCAAAAAACGAAAGGGCGACGACCTCGTATCGTCTCTTGGCTCGAGTCCCGCCGGCAACGAAGCACGCTGCCGATCATCCACGCAGAGCGACGTGCCAAAAATTAAAAAAAAAAAAAGCTCCGAGAGACGAGGCCGCGCTGCCGAGTACCTCCGGGGTGGCGCGAGGGTAGTGGATTCCGGCGGAATTGAGCATGCGGCGCTTGCCGTCGATGATCAGAGCCCGGTGGTCGTAGCTCACGTTGAACGGCTCGAAGAAGGAGGCGGAGCCCGCCGCCGCCGCCGCGAAGTGGACGATCGCGAGCAGGAGCAGGAACGGGAGCGAGTTCCTCCTTCGTTCCGCCATTGCTCCCCTCCTCGAACCACACAGAGAGAGAGAGAGAGAGCGTCCTTGCTCCTGACTGCGAGCTCCTTGGTAACTACCGATTAGAACAATCAGCCAATCATTGCGCCTGACAGGGACGGGTCACCAGCCGGTCCATCCGGTCCAGCCGGGCCTTCTCCCCGGTCGGGTGATTGCGCATGGTAATTTAGGGCGCGTTTGTTTGTGTTTTTTGTTTAAAAATTGTTAGGGAGCGAGAAATAGAAAAAAGTGTTTTTACGTTAACAATTTTGAACAAAAAAGCGTTTGGTAAAAACTTATTCCGGAAATAAAAAATAAAACGAAACATGTTTGGTAAATTTGGATAATTTTTTTATTTCTTTTATTTTTTTATTTTTTCTTATTTTTTCTTATTTTTCTTTTTTCTTTTTCTTCTTCTTTTTTTTTTTTGGCCGGTCGCCGGCCTCGGCCATGGCCGGCGACCGGCCGGAGGCCGAGCTTCGCCGGCCCGGCCGGCGAGGCGCGGCCTCGGCCACCGCAGCGAGGCCGAGGCTCGCCGGCCGGGCGAGGGTCGGCCTCGCCGGATCGGGCGAGGCCGACCTCGCGCCGGCCGGGCGAGCCCGATCTCGCCCCGGATCCGGCGAGGCCGAGGCTCTCGCCGGCCGGGCGAGGTCGGCCTCGCCGGATCTGGGCGAGCTCGAGCTCGCCCAGCCTGGCGGTGGCTCGGCGAGGCCGAGGCTCGCCGGCCGCTGGGCGAGCTCGGCCTCGCCGGATCTGGGCGAGATCGGGCTCGCCCAGGCCGGCGCGAGGTCGGCCTCGCCATGGCCGGGCGAGCTCGAGCTCGCCCAGATCCGGCGAGGCCGAGGCTCGCCGGCCGGCCGGGCGAGGTCGGCCTCGCCGGATCGGGCGAGCTCGAGCTCGCCCGGCCATGGCGAGGCCGACCCTCGCCCGGCTACGGCAAGCCTCGGGCTCGCCGGGGACGGCGAGCCTCGGCCTCGCCGGGGCCGGCGAGCCTCGCCGTGGCTAGGCGAGGCCGCGCCGGCCTCGTCGGCCGGCCATCGCCGCCATGGCCGGCCGGCGGCCGGCCAAAAGAAAAAAGAACAAAAAATTAAGAGAAAAAAGAAAAAAAAAAAAAAAGTGTTTTCATTTCTTTTGAAACAAAAACAAGAAATTTGTGTTTCTTGTTTTGTTTTTTTTTGTTCTTTAACAAAAGAGCAAAAAAAGCAATAACGCACCCAAACGCGTTTGCATTCTTTTTTTGTTACAAAAAAAGAAAAACTTGTTTAAAAACAAAAAAAAAGAAGTGCAAACAAACGGGCCCTTAATATCCCAAAAAATCTTAAATTAACACCTTTATAATAAACTTACTTCAACTAAAAACTTTAAATTGATATATCTATGATAAAAATTACTCTAAATTAATTTTTTTACCAATAAAAATCTTAAATTAGTATATTTGTGGTAATTTTATCCTCTATTGATCTATATTAAATTTGATTAAGGTAAAACCTTCGAGCTAAAGCATCATTTAGAGTTTTATTAATTTGAGGTAAATTTATGAGAAGTTTATTATTTTGAATTTTTTTGTAGTATTAACTTATGCAATCTATTTATTGAATTTCCTTCTTTTACCTTTTAGAGGTATAAGGAATAAAATCAAAAACTTGCCTATTAGAAAATTTTCAAATTCTCTCTTCTTAAATATGGAAACTAATTAAGTATTTTAACATGTCAAAATACTTTTTAGGGAAGACAACTCGTGCTGCTGATTAGTTAGCATATTAAGAAATTCAATCTTGTGATGTAAATAACATTCTAGCTTTACATGGGCAATTGAGATATTTATTTCCTCCCTTAAAAGGACAAATCAAACTAGATCCAATTTTATTAGGAGGATAAATAATTAACACTTGGACTTTGCCCCTTTTTTTAAAAAAAAAAGTTATATGTTGTTTATTTCACAAAAAATGAATGATTCATAAAATATTTTCTAAAAAATAATAGATTGTATTGCCCATGAAAATAGACAAACAAAAAATATTTTCATTGTCCACCAAAAGACTGTCGATGATGAAAACATTTTTCATTAACTAATTATTTCAAACAATACATATGATTATTTTTAATATATATGTTTTCAAAACTATTTATTTTTCGCAAAATAAATCCAACGATTAAAAGTTCAAGATTATTCTCTTATTATTTAAAAAGAAGTATTTTATGGTCTATAAGGTAAGCAGCAGTAAAATATGTTATCGACTGAGTTAGTTCTAATCGAAGTCTCAATACTTCATTTTATTGGTCCACTATTTCGCTTTTTTTTTTAAAGAAAAATTTGTTTAATTTTGTCCCAAAATTAAGAATTAGCATGCTCTCCTCGGCCCATTGGGCCCAAATGGGCCCATTCTCAGTGGGCCCTCTGTAGCTAGGCTTTTTTCTGGCTCGCATTTTCAAACATTTTCCAGATTCTCTGCAGACGAGCGCGGGAAGAGAGAGAGAGCGCGCGAGCTTGATGACGACGCGAGACCAGATGGAGACGGCGTCGCCGGCCGCCGGCGATCTCGACGTCGACGCGATTCGAAGGTACTGCAGGTGTCTTTGCGTGCGTTGCGCTCGTTCCCATGTTCGATTATCGAGAGTGTGACCAGGAATGTCCGTGCTTTTTCTCTCGTTCTGAAGCCGAGTGAGGGAGCTCAAGCAAGTGTGCAGGGATTGCACGGAGCACGCGCCGGAAACGTCCCCGGCCGACGCGGAGGATTTGCTCAATCGATGCGTTCTGGAAATCGAGGTGATTCTTGCATTTCGCTGGCGATTCCACCATTCGTGGCCGTTTTCTGTCCCGTTCGGTTTATGAATTTGGGAATTGAGATCCTGGGTTAGTGTATCATATTTCTTTTTCTGTTTTTAATTTGCCCATTTTTGTTTGGTGGAAATTGTGTAGAGCGGGGTGAAACAGATTGTGTCCGAGTATTCAGATGTGAGTGGCTTCGGGCAGGAAGATTTGGGTAAGTCCGATGACTGCTTAGATGCTCTTGGTTATCGAATTTATTGTACTTTTGTCAACTTGTTGAAAGGAATTTTGCAAAATTTCAGGCTTTTAGGAGATCATTTGATTTTTCTCTGGGATATAGGTTGAGTTCATGGTATGGCAACTGTTGGTTGAGGGATTAACATCCACACGAGAGTTGAAGAGCAGCATTAGGAAATTAACGAGTAGGGGCTACACGGTAGTACCGTTTTTCCTGTTATATGGCTCGGTTGGTCCCATTCCCAGGTTATGTACTTTGGGATGATATAGTTTTGGACAGTTTTTTTGCTATATGGACTAGTTCAATTTTGTAGCATTTGTAGTGACACGCGACTTAGGAACAAGGGGCTGTAGTTCGAGTGTAGTTCCAATCACTTCTCTGCTTTCATCTCGTGTCTAATTAAGCTGGCAGTTAAAGCATCCAGCTTGATTGACATGTTATACTTGAGTCATGGCTTAATGATGTGAATTTATTCATTCATATATTATTATGGTCCTTACCTATCAAATAATGTATTTATATTGTATTTCATGTGTATACTATCTTCTGATAGGTTCACAACAAATAATGCCACCTTATTGTCTCCTTCTTCTCAAACCTAGCAGCCCAATTTGAAATGTTATAATTGATAGTCCAAACTATATGAATTGGCTCACGAACCTTTTGTCTCTACTTTAATTTTGATACTCATGCAGAAAAGAAATTCTTGCGATATCTTTTGGCTAGAAATTGCAAGTTGTACTTGAATTTCGATTTTTTCTTCCACTGATTATTGATAATACTTGATGCATCTTTTTTTGAAATGTATTTACTGAACTTATAATCGTTTATGCTAGAAAACTAATTCTGGGCACTTCATCATAGATATCAATTCGATATGCATATTCATGATTGATGAACTTATCGTTTTGATGAATCATCTCTGGATTTTACAACAAACAAAGTTGATTGTGTAGATGCATTCTTAGGACAGTTGAAGAAGGAGCTGGATGCAGTGCAAACTGAAAACAATAAAATCTCTGATGAAGTTGAGCTTATCACAAGATCCATAATAGCTGGTAAGAATCATATTGTTTAGTCTACTTGTTTGTAGATGAACTTAACTTATGAGATCATATTGACTGCAGATTCTAGTGCTTTAGAGAGTGACCTTGAAGGGCTGGAATATTCTCTGGATCTTATTGGCTCTCAGGTTAGTAAAATAACAAAAATGTTTTGCTTGTGACATTCGTCAGGCTGGTCATTTCCACAGGTTGTTGACTATTTCTACTTCCTTTTTTTGTCATGATTCGCCATGACATCCAATTCTGCTGGGTTCACATATGTTGAGATTGAACCCGCATGCCTTACAATGGTTTGACATATTGTAGGGCCTAATGAAGGAAAATGCTGGAAAAGTGGGCATGGATTATCAATCGAGTTTGATGAATACAGATGTGTGCCACAAGTTTGAGGTTTATTTTAATGGATTTTTTTTTTCCTTTGATTTTGATGCCTTCTCATTTTGGTCATGTACACTTTGTTTCCTATTATACATGCTTTAGAGATAGTCTCACATAGGTTGCTTTTCCACTATATATTTCTTTTGTGTTTGTAACATGCATGAAACATAGGTTTTGATCAGCACAATTACTAGGATGTCTGAATTACTTTATTTCTAGTTCATTATTTGTGCTATTGTTTACTTATGAGATTTGCTTTTGATCTTAATGCTCACGGTTGCTTGGACTATGGTGCTCTCATGCCTCGCAGGCCCTAGATCTTGAAAGTCAAATTGAGGAGAAAAAGATGCTGTTGAAATCTCTCGAGCATATAGACTGTCAACTAAGAAAGTAATCTATCCTCTTGAACTCTTCGCAGTTTCTTTGACCGTCCAGCAATTTTTCTGCTTCTAAAGTTTTTTCTATCACCTGTCCTCTATTCTTTTTTAGGGATGATACAGTTGAACAAATTGAGGATGCTTTGACAGGATTAAAGGTCATTGAAATTGATGGGAGCTGTATTCGCTTGTCACTGAACACGTATCTTCCAAAATACGAAAGCTACCAGCAGAAGATAGAAGAGGCTGTTGAGACTGTGGAATTGAACCATGAGTTGCTGATTGAACTCATGGATGGGTGTCTGGAGCTTAAGAATGTTGAGGTATGAATTATGCATGTGCAATCACAATTCCTCCTATTGAGAGAGGAAGATAGAGGTTTGAACAGTAATTACCATCATTTTTGTTTGAGATATTACTTGGGGATGAGAATTTAATCTTTACATTACAAGTGTGACTCTTGAAAGATGCAAGGACTAAAACACCTCTCATCCTTGTCATTTGACTACCCAGCACTTACAACAATAATTTCGCAGCGAATACTTATTGTGCAATTACCCAACCACATTTTCGTGCACAAGTGGAGATTGAATTTTGTGCTTTTACGTTACACATCTCTTTGAAGAGCTGCTAAATTGAATGGAAATTTCTCCTTAATGTTGCCAAATTTCAAGATTGACATGGCTGCACATCCTTAACTCAGAAACTGTTACAGTATTCTTTTTCACTTCATATGAATCCTTCATCCCTTTCTAACATAACAGCCTTGCATTCTGTAGATTTTTCCCAATGACGTGCATATCGATGATATTGTTGATGCGGCAAAGGATTTCAGGTCCATCTCTGCTTTGTTTTGTTTTCATTTTTGGTGGCTGAAGTTAGGTTGTATCTGCTTTTCATTTGATTGATTGTTTATTACCTCCCAGTAACGCCATTTGATGACTTTCAGATCTCTGTAACTGAAATTTGAACCTCACTTGAGACATTTGTTTTGAGTGGTTATTACTTATTGCAATGGCCTAGATTCAGAACTTCCAATTTACTCAGAGTTTCTTGATTGCCATTACTATTTACTTCTCTATGCACGGTAGTAATTAAGTTAATTCTGGAGGAATGGGAAGTCAGGGAACAGACAAAAGTGAATGTCATTGTTTTCTTGATTGGTAATGTCCAGGCAGTCATTTTCAGAATTGACAATACATCAGACACCATTGGAGTGGTTTGTGAGGAAAGTGCAGGAGAGGCTTATTATGTCAACCTTGAGGGGATTGGCAGTCAAGACTGCAGCTAGATCAAGGTCAGACTTAAACTGACCTTTAAAGTTCACTGAAGAAATGGATTTTTGTCCTCATTTGAATCATGATTAGTTTAACTGAGAAGCTTTTATTCATGTATACTTGTTTTCTGTTTACTAATGCAGGCACTTCTTGGAGTACGTTGATAGAGATGAAACTATTATAGCTCATATGGCTGGTGGGATTGATGCATTAATAAAGGTGCCTCAAGGTTGGCCAATGCTGAACATTGCACTGAAGCTCAAATCATTGCAGAGTTCAGATCGTCATGCTAGAAATATATATTCAAGTTATCTTCAAAAGGTCGAGGTTAGTATTGTTATGCTTTCAGTCTACCTCCCCCACCCCTGACCCTCCTTCCATGAAGTCTTGACACAGGTGTAAATCGTCCCCTATCAGCATGTTGGTTCCTGTGCCCCTCTGGCAGTGAACATTGATTTATGAGTAGGTAGAAATCCTATTTGAAAAAAATATTAGATGGTAGATGGCAAAATTATTTCTTCCTTCCCCTATGAATATCGTTATAGATCACTAATGTGAATTTGTGGTTTCCATTGCGTCTTCATCAGAGGTTGATTGCATGGGTTATTGCTTTTCTATTTTAACTTCTGCAGGGCTTTCAACAATTTTTTGCGGTAGTTAGATAATATCATTCTGCTCCTTTTCAATTTATATAACATATGCCATTCTTTTTGACAATTACATGCCTCTAATTCTGGATATTAAATGATTTAGGAAGCAGCCAACTCCTTAGATCCACAGCAAAGGATGAACTTGTCAAGCTTCATGGATGACATCGAGAAGATACTTAAAGAAAAGGACTTCGAATTCCGGTCGAGTAAGAGCTAGAGGTCATAACCAAGCCGTGGATGTCACTAAGGTTATATATGCTATCGAGTTGCATTCTAATATCATGAATCATTCTTAGTCTAACCATCAGGGATACTTTGTATGATTCATCAAGAATTATCCCAGTGACTAATGGTTTGCAGACTATATTCCCCAGCATAATATCTGTATTCTTGTTCCATCTTTCCATGCTTTGTACTAAAAGAAAAGAAAAGGAAGCTGTTTGTTCGTCTGTTTATTTTCTCGCTGTACTATTGAATGCTGCATGGTGCTGCTCTGTTCCAACATTATTGTCATTACATAAATTTTCAGAATGTTGAATTACCAGACAGAAACTTTCACTGTCTTATGAGTTGGCAGCTTTTCCGTTTTTACTATTAGGTGTTCATTCGCTGGGCGAGCAGTGGTCCCAGGGTTGTTTGTGGTACCCACGAGTTTGATATCCACTGGAAAAAAAAAAAAAAAAAAAGAAATTGTTCAAATGTGCTGTTTAGAAGCTCAAAACTCTGGGAATTCATTCTTGAAATTGGTATGACGCGATGCCATTGCAAATGAGGTTTAGATTTTAGAAGACGAGGAAAGTGGGATTGTTTTGGTGCGGCAATATAGTCAGCGAATAGAAGAATGGATTGTACTATGCAAAAATGATCTTGTATAATGCATTGGCGCAATATTCCAACTGCTTGTAGGTTTTAACTGAAATTATGCCTGCGCTTCGGTGCGGAAAGATATTTTGAATTAGCATTCTTTATCGGCATCTAATTATAGGATATTGTATTACAATAGTAAATAATTCTTAGATGTATATACGTCGAGTATTTGGTATTTAAGTTCGAAAAATTTGCTGAATTAATTGAAAGAGTCTCAAATGGCAACTTATTTATCATGACTTGATCAAAAGTGAATAAGATGATATATGTCTCGATTGGGAAGTGGTTGTATTATTTCGTTAAGTTCTTTTGCTTAAATAAAAACTCGATTTATTCTATAGTACCACTTTTTCTGGAAACAAACTACTAAACCATCTTCTTATGATGTCATATATAAAAACGAGAGTAGGCGTAATTTTTCTTATCAATATTGTACATATGCATGCTACTAAGTTGAATATATTCGCCTTATTATTTTCTACGCCGTACTTGATGAGGATAGTGCTAACAATAGGAATCAGCAAAACTAATAAGATAAAAACTTGTTTTGAATCTTTTTCGATTTTGAACATCCTAAACATCAGTGTAAGAGAAAAGAATTCTCATTTAATAATACAAGAAATAGTTAGAATACTTGGGATGCGTTTGGCAAAATGTGTTTCTCTTCCTTGGAATACAAATTTTTGTTCTTTTGTTCCGGGGAACAAAAAAAAAGAACAGAAACGTGTTTATTTACATTTTTGTTCCCGAAAACAAAAGAATAGATTTTTTTACTTTCAGGAACAAAAAATATTAGGAACAGATTTGGAACAGAAATAAGAAGTAGAAAAAAATTATTTCTTATTTTCGGGAACAATTTCAAGAAACACTTTTTTTTCTTCTCATTTTTCTTCTTTTTTTCTTCTTTCTTCATTTTGGTTGGTTTCTTGGCCTCGGCCATGGCGCAGCGAGGCTCAACCTCGCCTAGATCTAGCGAGGCTGAGCTTGCCTAGCCAAGGCGAGGCCATCAACAAGGCTCGACCTCACCCAAGCGATGCGAGGTCAACCTCACCCTGGCCTGGCGAGATCGAGCCTCGCGTCAGCCAATCGCCGACCATGGTCAAGGCCGGCGACTAGCCAAAACGATGAATGAAGAAAAAAAAAAAAAAAAGAAAAGAAAAAAATGAAAAATATAATAAAAATATTAAAAAATTAAAAGAAACAAAAAAATTATATAAATTTAGCAAATGTGTTTCTATTCCTAGAATAATTTTTTTTTTTTTTGCAGTTATCAAGTGCGTTTTTATACTCAAAAATTGTTTCTCGAAATAGAAGAAGAAAAAAAAACTATTTCTGTTCAAAAATTGTTTTTCAAAATAGAAACATTACTAAACGTGTATTTACTATTTAGGGATAATACCTAAAAAACCCCAAAAACTGGTACACTTGTGATAAATTTACCCCAAACTATTTTTTTGACCACAAAAAACCCCAACCTAGTATACCTTTGACAAATTTATCCCAAACTAGTACACTTGTGACAAATTTACCCTATGTTAGTTTTCGTTAAATTTTATTCTCAAATTATTAAGTTAAATGACACGTGACGAGTTAACCAAGTATACCAATTTAGGATTTTACATTCCGTTTGTCACAGTTTACAATTTTTATGATTTTTTTGTGGTATTAATTCAATTTAGTATAGGGTATATTTGTCACAAATTTACCGGTTTATGGTTTTTTAGTCGAATAAATTAGTTTGAGGTAAATTTGTCATAAATGTACCGGTTTAGGGTTTTTTATAATCGGTCGGAGTAAATTTGTCACAAGTTTACCAGTTTGGGGTTTTTTATGGTCAAAAAAATAGTTTGGAGTAAATTTGTCACAAGTGTACCGGTTTGGGGTTTTTCAAGGTATTAGCCCTACTATTTAAGAACATTTTAACAAAAAAAACTATTGAAAAATGAATGCTTTTTAATCCTGTGTTTGAATTATTAAATTTTCTATTTAAAACCTACTTGGTACATAGTGATTCAGACTTATCAGTATTACGAATGCTTGGTTAGTATTTTTCCTTACTACCTATTTTTTCCATAACATTTTGCGATTAATTAAGCTGAAAAGGTACGCATTTAAGTCAAGAAAAAGCAATATGATTAATATAAAAGAATATATTATGGGAGGAATAGATCAGCACAAGCTATCTCCCCCAAAATAATTTCTCATTTTAGAGATAATTGGGCAATTACGTATGTCCAAGTCACGAATATAAACCTTTATAAAGCTCCATTTATTGTAATGTTTTTTTCCCTTTGTTATCCATGGTATAGACAGGCAAATAAAGCAATGAAGAATTAAGAAAGCTATTGCAACATTGATCGATTATACAAACAAGGCATTCAAAACCTAATCTTGGAGAGACAAAAATGAAAAGTCAAATTCAAAATCATTCCAAAAATCTAATGTATTTTTGGAAAAATGACAAAACTACTAATACAATCCTAAATATTTAATTTGTTCAAATATGGTTCATGAACTTTAATTCAATGAACCACCCGTGGCGGTGACGTCGTTGGTTGAGCGGTACCCCTATCAAGCTGGGCATGGAAGTTCGAATCTCGGATGGTACCCCCAGTGCGTTTGTTAGGCGTGGAAATTCGACTGCGGAGTCCTCAAGCGTCTTACCCGGAGACTGTGGTGGTGGGTCCTGCAGCTCTCCCCAGGCTTTCTTTCCGTTGTGAAGACACGCGGAAGTTTCCGGGATACCAAAAAAAAAAAAAAAAAAACTTTAATTCAATGATCAATGTTGTTTTTGAATTATTAATTTTTTCAATGTGATATATAAAATTTTGGTAAATATTCAATTTAATTTTTAAATTATATGAAAATATCATATGTCGTCATGAACTTGAATTAGTATAAAAATAGAATCGAACATTTTAATTTGACTCAAATCACTTTGGCCCAATTTGCAATTTCGTCCTTCAATTATATTATTATTATTTTTTATCAGTTACCGATCTGCCTTCTGCTGCTGAGCTCAACCACGTCGGCATTCTGTTCATTGATTGTCCGACCTCGCTTTCCGGATGCGGTCGTGTGACCTCGCCGGAGCGCTTCCGCCGGAGCTCGCCGATAGCCGACGCCGGGGACGCGGCTGATCTTCGCCGATCGAGGCCACTGGGATTTGCTCGCGCTTGTTGCCAGGTAGGGAGATCTAATTCTGGGTACTGTGGCGATTGTTCCCCAGAGTCGAGCCACTTCGAATGCACTTGTATATTGCGTAGATTCGGAGCTTGAAGTTGGTGCGGGTTCTTCAAGCTTCTTCAAGCTCTCGTGCTGAATTGATCGATTACTGTTTCGTTCGGGCTGAATGTATGGGTCTGTGCGGTGGGTTATGGTGATTGCCTAATAATGTGTTTCAGATGTTTGATGAATTGTCTAGGAGACATTGTTAACGTTGGAAAAATTGCTTCTTGGAATGTGGGGTGAGAGTTCTTTTGGGCATCATTTGACCCGGTTTCTTGTTCGACAGAGTGTGCTGTTTGGTTGTGTATTCGGTTTTTTATTGGTAATTTTTAGTATGGCGATGTATTCATTACATGGACCTGATCTTTTTGTTTTTTCCATTGTTGTTTTCTTCAGTGAACTTCAAAACCATTCTGAGTGGTGGCAGTATATGTTAGTCGTACGTTTATCCCTGCTTCTGTTTCGGCGATGGTGACTGTAGACATGCGCTCCTTGCTGTTATTTTCGGCATTCTTGCGGGTGTTCTTGATTGTATATGGCGAATGGCAAGATAAGCACATGGAGGTTAGGTACACAGATGTGGACTACTTCGTGTTCTCTGATGCTGCTGATTTAATGGCATCGGGGAAGTCTCCTTATGAAAGAACCACGTACCGATATTCACCTTTGCTCGCCTTTCTGCTCTTGCCGAATACGTGTCTTCATCGTTCATGGGGCAAGTTTCTTTTCTCGGCCTCAGGTACATATGTTCTGCAATTATCCAATGGATGGAGAAGTTGATAATTATTTGATATAGATTTCTAGGTCCATTTCTCGTCTTCCACGTCTACGTTTATATGTATTATAGAGAATTTGGAAGAGGAATAGGAAATGGTTTCATCTTCTCTACCTTGATCCGAGAGGTTTGTGAAGCCTCCTCGTTACAAAATGTCTACTGATGAGCTGAGTGGCATATTTTTTATAGGGAACGAGCTGGCTATCTTGAGAGTAATATTCTTGCATGTCGTTATGTAGAGAAACCCAATATTGATAAATTATAGATAGCTCTAGAAAGTTCTCTTTTCAAACTGCGGGTCCTCATACTAATGGGTACCAACCGTTCTGTATCTCTGTAATTATGGTAGTTCTTTTGCTTATCATCTTTGTTGGAGCATATAGGATATATTATGAATATTCAGATTTATTTTGTATTTTAACCTATGGTATGTGATGGTGATTGAACATACATGTAAAACTAATAACATATTTATTCAATCTTTTTCATTTAGATGTTGATTTCATCTTCTATCTTAAACCAATTAGTTATGCATTCTTATGTTGGTCATTTTAACTGGAAATCATAAATGACTGTTGTCAGTTTAGTTTTTATTTGGAAAATACAAGTACAAAGGTCATGGGTGAATGAATGTTATCATCTTCCTCACTTGTGCAAATTACTTTATTATTATGTCAATGCTGCAGATTTACTTGTTGGAGTGTTCATCTACACGATCTTAAAGAAATGCAGTGTACCCAAGAATATCTGCACGTACTGTGTCATGGCATGGCTTTTGAATCCCTTTACCTTCACTATTGGGACTCGTGGGAACTGTGAGCCGATCGTCTGTGCCATTATCTTATGGATCATTATCTGTCTGATGAATGGTATATTTCCTCCTTGGAACACTTTTTGCCTTTGTCAAGAGCATTACATGTGTATTTAACATATTTCATGTTCTGGCAGTTATTCTTTTGTTTTTTCCCTTTTTGAGAGAAAAACTTACAAAATATCGCCTTGTCAGCCTTTGTAAGTTTTTGACAATGCTCTCACTGATATCTTATTTGTTAGCCAGTGGTTATCAATTCTGTGAAGTCCCTTAAGGAGCTTCATAAATACCTAATTTCAACTGCATTGTGGCATTAGTAATTCTGCCAGAGTCTGTGTAGATGGACAAATGTTTGGACAATGACTTCCTTTATAACTTTAGTATGTAGAGTGCCTTTTCTATATATGACTAAATTGTGAATACGCATGCTCTACCTGGATTCAATATAAATCGCAATAGCGAACGGTGCATTAAAATTGTTGCATTCTTTTAGAGATGTTGATGAGGGGAACTTTTGCTTAGTAGGCTTCTTTTGATCTTTACTATATCTACACAAGTGTCAATGAGGCTCTTCATTCCTTCTCTTTGTTTTCAACCTTTTACTATATTTATATATAATAACTAATATTGGCATAAGTAGTGGTCATATGCAATATTTCTTATGCTGTTCTGTTTTCTGTTTATTAGGCAATCTCTTGCAAGCTGCAGTTTGGTATGGACTTGTAGTCCATTTCAGAATCTATCCAATCATATATGCGCCAACCCTTGTCCTGGTTCTTAATCATCACTTCTTCCGCTTGGGACAGAAGCCTGTTCTTAGGATCTGGAGTTCTGGCCCTAGCAAGAAACATGAGTGCAGCACGGCAGCAACTGAACTCAATGTGCTGGTTGCAATAAAATGCATATTCTCTAGAGAGAGGATTATTTTGGTGTTATTTCTGCAGCTGTTTTCTTCTTCTCTACGGGAATTAGCTTCTTTTTATACAAGTGGGAATTTTTACATGAGGCATTGCTTTACCATCTAACTCGCACAGATCCGCGACATAACTTCTCTATATATTTCTACCACATATATCTTCACTATGAGCGTGAGTTCTCTGTATTAGAGAAGCTCATATCTTTTTTACCACAATTCATGGTCCAGCTGGTTCTTGTTATCCGCTTTGCTCGGGATTTGCCATTCTGCCTTTTCGTGCAGACGGTAGCATTTGTGGCGTTTAACAAGGTTAGTATGTTAATCTGCAAAATTCTCACTTCCAGAGTAGGTGAATTGCCTGTCAAAGGAAAAGTGGCTAAGTGGATGGCTTTGGTACCTTCTCCATTGACAGTTAGTCACTGTCATATATACTGAATCTTACTAATATGTATTGAATCTCTATTAACAGGTAATCACTGCACAGTACTTTGTATGGTTCTTCTGCTTGCTGCCCCTAATACTTCCATGGAGCACTATAAATTTCAAATGGAAAGGGTTGTGTTGCATATTCCTGTGGATGGGAGCACAGACCCATTGGCTGATGTGGGGCTACCTGCTTGAGTTTAAAGGCAAGAATGTCTTTGTAGAGTTATGGATGGCTAGCTTAGTTTTCCTTGCTGCTAACACTTGTGTCTTAGTTGTTATGATTAGCAACCACACATACTTTCCATTATTTCAACCGCTGAAACAAAATAGTTCTGAACAGGGCCTAAAACAGGAGTGAAATAATAGAATTTTTGTCAACTTTCTTACTCTTGGTAGATTTTTTTTGTTTGCCATATTTTGCAATTTGCGTGAAAAAAATGCTTAAATGATGGTTTGGCCTAGCTTTGTAACATATAATTATCCAGTTACTTAGGTTAAGCTTTACCAGTAATGGTGTTTCCATATGTCTGAGTATTATTGATATTCTCCTCAATTCAGAAATGACCATTAAGTGAAACCATGATATGGCTCTCAGTTATAAGGATTGATTGCACTCTTTGTATCAACTGCTCTTGCAACCAAGCTGCTGCTCATTCATCCATTCTGCATTGTTATGCATATTTGACATGGAACTCCTCCCTAAAGCTTTTCTTTTTTGATATGACAGTGGCATAATATATTCTTCTTTTCTGTTATTTGCCATATTTGACTTTCCTTTCTCAGCTAGTGTGGAGGAACTGGCCGAGAATGTTCAAAATAGCATGTGGACACATTTGGTTGATAATGCAAAAGAATTATTTTCCGCATATGCAAATTGCACAATATTTTGTTTATACAAAATGTCAATAATTACTATTTCGGTTTTGAAAAAACTGAGAAGAATGCCATATAAAAAGTTGATTTTGCTTTCTATAACATTCTTCACAGAGCATAGCAGTCGTCTAGACTTGCTGTGTTTAAGCAAATATTGGCACATGCTGTGTATCAAATGAGGATCCATAAACGAAAACCAGTTTTTCTTATTGAGTACGAGCAGATTTGTGATCGTCACATAGCAAGTGCACAGCATTTTGCAGAAGGAATTGACTGAAGTTCATGGAATTGTCAATTATGATGCAAAAGGGAGTATTTAAATTTTCCATTTAACTCATCAAGCTCGAAATGAATGGAAACCTGGTATGACTTGTCAGTTGTGATTGCTAAAGGTGCTTTTGTCAAAAGGGCACCGAGAGCAAACTATCATTCTGATGTCTGAAAGATGGAGGGTAGATTTTATCAGATTGAAAACGTTTGAAAACGTAAGGCAAGGGCAAAGTCCGTGAATAAAAAATGCGTTCATCTCTAGATTAGTTGCAAGTTAATTAGTGTATTCCCTCTGAATCAGCCAGGAAGATTCTAGCTACAGATTAAGTATAGGTTTGGTTCTTCAACTTGGATAGTCAGTGAACTCAGCCCTTTTCAACGAGTTAATAGGAAAAATTGCAAAAAAAGAAGTGTCACAAGTGGCCTTTTGTAAATTTTCTACAACAAAGTATCACGTAATCAATCGCAAGCAAGAGCAAAGAGTAGCAAGGTATTTTTTTCATTTAGAACAAATGAGAAGTGGGGAATCGGTTTGAGAGACGTAACGTTATTTTTATCTTAGTTGTATTTCCCTCGAATTGAAATCGTGAACAAGCCAGACAAAGAAAAGGTAAGAGCCTCCTCTGGAAAGAGTTACAATTTATTCTTCCTAGGTGTGAGCAACGGTGGTGGGTGAAATCAGGAATGGGCTTGGTCACTCCAGTTTGAGCCGGTTTCAAGAATAATCGGTTCGGTTCCGCTTTCTCAAGAACTTGGAATTAGCTCCAATTGGTTTGTTCCTTATTGCAGCCTTAGAAACCATTGGATCTAGCCACAAACCAGCCTATGACACCGGTTCCAAGGTAGAAACGCCATTGATATTGGTTATAGTCCTTTCTTTTCTTTAAAAAAAAAAAAGTCTTAAAAATTAATTGGAAAAATATTTGAAAAAATTCACGGGTTCCCAATGCCATCCTGCCCGGACCATGCTCTTCTAATTCTTGGTAATATCTTCGCCCAGAATGAAATTCTTCATCTTCTTGATGGCAATTTGTGTACCTGCTTTGCTTTCGTGTCCTGCCATCTCCTCACCTATTATCTCCCAATTTCCCCGATGTACAGTTATGGAAAAGAACAACAGTACGAAAGGTCATGAATTGATAACATCGAACATGACGAGACGGCACGAATGAGTCACCTATAGGGCTATTTGCCCATGTGGCATGCATTTGAATGGGTCGCCGTCTGGACACCCCTAAAAGCGTTGCTTGTACCATTGATGAAGCAACGGAGATTCGATTCTCATGTTCTATCGGAGGATGTTGACAAATTGCTTCTCGTTTCATGGGGACCAAGAGCCTTTTTGTCTTTCCCTCTGTATTCCCAGAAAGCACCAATTAGAAATGGACATGCGTAGTTGGGTCGGCTGTTTCGCCAAGTGAATGAGTAACACTATCGATCACGGTCGGCACTTGCTAATTGGAGCTAAGTTGGTATCTTGTCATCTAGAATTATGATGGTCGGTTCTAGAGATTCTATCATAGATTATAAAAAATATTAAAACAGGAACTCACTCATGATGCAATTGCTAAAAGTAAAGTTGTATCATTAACGTTGAACTCAAAACTCATCGGAGCTCAAATGTAACTATCATGACAAGGCAAGTTCATTAAGTTTGTTAGTTTAAGTTCAAAGGAAATCATTATCGGATTTTAAATCAAATTAGTGAGTAACTCTAGCTTGAATAGCTCATTCATGCCGTCGAACTCAAAACTTATCCGAGCTCAAATGTCTTGACAAGGCAAGAGCTTCATTAAGTTTGCTAGTTTAAGTTCAAAGGTGATCATCATCGGATTTGAAATTGAATTAGTGAGTAACTCTAGCTTGAATAGCTCATTCGCACCTCATTGAGAGCATGCCTGATCGCCAAACCAGTCGAAATGGATCATAAATCCATTTTTTAATTTATATTTAATGGATTGGGTTGTTATGTGAATTAGTTATATTCAGTAAATAAATTATAAATGAGTTTGATAGGAATGATGTATATATAGCCAATTCACCTCTATGACTTTTTCTCGTCCTTTTTGATATTGCTTTCACTCATTTTGTGCTTTTGCCTTAAGTTGAATATGAATTTTCTTGATTTAGTTAAATAATAAGTTTTCTAAAATATGGGCTGGCTTAGGTCAAGTATGAGTCTTTATATTTGTATTACATACAGATGGGTTAAATGGATCAAGTTATTCGATCCAATTTGAGCCACCCCTTCGATAGGTTTACGGACCGCACTTACACAAGAGGCTTCCTCACACGAAAGATGCTTTCCCATTGTTTCCTTCTAGCTAAAGGGGCTTCAACTTGAAGCAAAGAGACCTTCAATTTGGTACAAGAACAAGAGAAAGCAGCCATGCGAAGTACATCAAAAGAAAAGCTAGCTCTTCTTGTCAATTCCTTCCTATAGCTAAAGGGGCTTCAACTTAAAGCAAACAGACCTCCAATTCGGTACAAGCACAGGAGAAGGCAACCGTGCGAAGGACCTCAAAAGAAAAGTTAGCTCTTTTTGCTCAATAATTCAGTTGAAGAAGGCTCTCTTCTGCTAAGTGAATATGAGAGAGAGAGAGAGAGAGAGAGAGAGAGAGAGAGAGAGAGAGGGCTGTGTCAGGAGCGACAAAAGTTGACATAATGGTGCAATTTGTGTGCATGTGAAGTCCATGAAATCTCATCACACCCGTTGTCCATTGGCTGCGCCTTTTGGCCTAATCTTAGCCCCTGACTCACCCTCCGCGTGGAGTGGTTACATCGAGGTCACGACACATTAAACTGGAGGTTTTGTTTGTAGGTCGGAAAGGTATATGTGTGAAAAAGGTTCCATCCATTTATGGCCAAGGTGACGAGGAGATAGAGAATGGTTGGATGGTGGTCACCCTAAAGCAAGATCATGTTTCCTCTGCCACTTACTTTTGCATCAACTAGGATCAAACAAATTCAACAATATATATTATATATCAAAGAATGAAAAATTAATTAAAAATTTTCTCCTGCTATTTATTTCTATTCGGGTATGTCCATTGAATATTTTTTTTTTCCTGTCACTCTTGGCATAAAAATCTGAGAAGATGCTGAGGTATATTCCCTGAGTTCTGGACGAGGAGGCCAAGATTTTTAGGCGTATCAAAATGGTACATATCATTAGTAACCACTTGCTTCATGTGTTACATATTGAAATAGAAGCAGATAGATGATGTGAAAATTTCACAAGAGTGCTGAATTTGTGAATGGAACAGTTTATATGAAATTATGGGATAATTTTTATTTTGATCATTTGTTATTTAATAATTCAAGTATAACTCTAGAAAGGGTCTTTTTGGTACCCTACACATTATAATTATGCGTGTCCAAACTTTCTTATACAAACATTTGGGATAATTGTCCAAGAAGTCTTAAACGTATTGTACAACGGCTAATTCAGTTATTAACTTTTTAATTATGCCAATTTAATCATAAAATTGTTGACGTGGACTTTGACCGTTCTACTAATGCTGATAACTTTTGCAATTGTCTTTAAATTTTGTACTTGTCTCTTTTTCCCCCTTTTCCCCTTTTCTTTTATTTTCTTTCTTTTTGTGTCTTTTTTCTATTTCCCTTTGCTAGTTGTTGGACCTTGTCAATGGTTGACATGGTCACTGGCCATGGGGGAGGGCTGGTGAGGGCAAGCTTGGTGAGGGCTGTCCTCGTTGGATTTGACGAAATCTTGACCCCATAGACTTTGGCAAGGGCATTGTGATTCTCACAAATCTGGTGAGATGGCCAATGACCTCCACTAGCTAGCAAAGAGAAATAGGAAAAAAAGGAAAATATAGACATTTTTTTTAAAAAAATTACAAAAGTTGTCAATTTAGTATCGATTTTGTCATGTAGAAAGGCTAGCATTAATACCAAAGGTTTCTGGCAAAAATTGGTTAGAATAATTGCTTTATCAAATCATCAAAAAGTTTATGATTAAATTGACACAATTGATAGGACTTTTTGGACAAATCTCAAAAAGGGAATATGATTCTCTTCACGGAGTGAAAGTGTATTATAATAGTGCGTTATTTATTCCAATTAAGCTTTTTGACACAAAGTAAAAGTGCATACCAAGAAAACCTCAATCATAATACTTTCATAATGTATTCATTAAATCATTACAAAATATGATCGGAAAATTTGAAGTTTGATTACATCGTTCGATTCAAATGAAGACATTAAACGAATGGAACAACTGGTCTCATAAATTGGGTTTAATAATAGGTGTTGCTATCTATCAAGTTACTATATCCTAAAAAATGCACACAAAATTTAGATATGTATATAGCAAAAATAAGAAAGCCAGTAAATGTAATGCAAAAATAAGAACAAGGCAATAAATTTAATCCGTGTTATAATTGGTAAAAAAAGAAAGAATTTATTAAAGTATTTCCTGAATAGCTCGCTGTTCCGGTAAAGGATTCCTTTTACAAGTCATGACAAATTGGGTATTGCTCATAATGGAAGATGAGTAATTGAGTTGAGTGCACTGTAAGGTTCCACTTCAATTGTTTTTTTTTTTCCTTTATTGAATAACTGCAGTTTTTTTTTTTTTTTTTTTAAACACAATTGAATATCTGCAATTGAATAATTCATTCTTTTAGGGGAAAAAAATAAAATAAAGGACTGGAACATCACTTTTCCATTTAATAGAAATTCACTAATTATAATGAGAGACCGTTAAGTTATTTTGCATTATATATATATATATATATATATATAAACTTTCCCTTTAAAATCTATTAGAAATGGACTTTATATATATATATAAATCATTTCGACGAACCACGCCCTTATGCGCTATAAACTTTCCCTTTAAAATCTATTGGAAATGGACTCTGACAAGAAATTAACCATTACATGAAATATTCATGTGCAAAGAACACGCATCTTTCCCATGAGATTACAATTCTGGCTATGATTGCCAACAATCTTAGCATTCTTTTATTTTAAACTAAACTTTCATTCTAAGACAAATCTTACCTATACTTTCATGAAACACAATAGACATTCCATCAATCAAAGAAATTTTAATAGACCCACAATGTCACATATACTTTTAGGAGTATCAGTCGTCGATGTCAGGGAGCACTCGAAATCACTAGGCTAAACAATTTCGAACTTGGTTCTCAGCATTCTAATCATGCAGTAATTTGAAGTATGGTCTTCCCGATTCCTTTAATAAAAATCAATCTGTACACTTTTAAGGAACTTAGGAAGCGACCCGATATGAACAACGTCGAGTATGAATCGAATTTGAGAGGTCGGGAAGCGTTAGCAATACCATTGAACGCGATTGCGACGTAATTAGCGGTGTAATTAACGACTGTAATTATGTTTAGAGAGAGAGTGAAGGGTAAGTTGAGGAGAAGTCTAGAGATAGAGAGAGAGAGAGAGAGAGAGGGCGGGAAGGTCGCATTGGGAAGCGGACAGCATCGGAAATGGTGCGCCAAACCGAGGTTTCTCTCCCCCTCCCCCATCATTTCTGATTCGCCGCTCGTTGCGCACGTGTCCCCCAATCCCCGACCCCACCGCCGCCTGCCACGTGGCTCCTCCTCCTTCCTCCCTCTCTCCCTTCTTCTCTCTCTACACAACCCCATCCTCCGTCTCACTCTCTCTCACACCTCTTCCGCCATTCGCACGAACTCGAGCAAAACTCTCTCTCGTTCAAATCCCAATTTTACCCCATCGAAATCCACGGCCGAAGCGCCCCGAACGATCAAGGAAGGAACTTGGGAAAGAAGTTCCTGCATGTCAGCTTCTTCTCTCCCTTCTTTCTCTCTCTATCTCTCTCTCTGTGGCCTGCCACCGTTGCTTGTCAGCACCATTGACATGCTCGTTCTGTGATTAAAGAAAAAGAAACCCACGTTCGTCGTGGCCCCCACAAGCCCCAGCGCGCCCGCGACAGCAGGAAACGGCGAAGAAAGGTGGAAGCTTTACGGTTCTTGATTCTTGTTTCTCTCTCTAACCTGCAGAATCTGTGAGAATCTGCATGTGGGTATATCCCCCCTGCGCATGCAATGCGTTAACCTTTCTTGTTCGTCTGATGGAACGGTGACCGTGTGATTGTGATTGTGGCTGAGCGATATATTTCGAAGGAAAGGAAAAAATATATATATAGATAGTTTTTTTTGGAATGGCGGGAAACGAATGGATAAACGGGTACTTGGAGGCGATACTGGACAGCGGCGGCGGCGGGTCGTCGGAGCAGAGCGTGCAGAAGGAGGTGAAGATGAAGGAGAGGGGGGACTTCAACCCGACCAAGTACTTCGTGGAGGAGGTGGTGACCGGCGTCGACGAGACCGACCTCCACCGGACGTGGATCAAGGTCGTCGCCACCCGCAACACCCGCGACCGCAGCTCCCGCCTTGAGAACATGTGCTGGCGCATCTGGCATCTCACCCGCAAGAAGAAGCAGGTGATATTCCGGGGCAGCTTTCTCCATGCTTCTGTTCTTTTTTCCTGAGAATATCTGGTGCATTTATTCGGTGATCGTTGCGAGAGATATATTTGGCGCGCGTTATCGGCTTGTTTCGTGGTGTTTTAAGATTTCTGGGATAAGAGAAGACAGATCTAGAGATTGAATTGCGGTCCTTTTATGGTTGGATGGAAATATACAGTGCATTTACTTAGTGATTGTTGCTAGAAATATGTTTCATTAATGTCTTTTGTGAATTAGTTTATTATGGTCGGCTTTTGCCCTTTTTGTGTTATTGCTGTGTTACTTCATCCTCGGGTTTGTGTTTGATGTCCAGCTTGATTGATTGAGTAGGGGAAATTGTGAGATATATCAATTGTCCTGTGTCCATTCTCATTTCAAAATCATAGTTATGTCACACACCCATCGATGTGCAAATCCAATCAGGAGCATACATGCGCGTGTTAGCTTGGGCGACAGGCTATCTACATGTGAAGCTTGAATTTCTATAGACACCTGAGTAGCAAAAGTTTCAGATGAGTGGGAGTCTCTTTGTTTTGTGAGCTCTTGTTGAAAGTAATTGTTTGGAATTGAGTGCCTATAATGCATGAGAAACAAAAAGAAAACAAGGATTTTATGGAGAAATGATCCAGTTATCCGAGGATTCTAGGTCTGGGGGACACTTACAGGTAAGGAGAGGGGAAAAGAGGGAAAACCAGAATTTTTTTTTTTGGGGGGCACATGTGTTTTCTGTGGATTGGGAACATCATGCCAAACAGAGGTTTCTACTTGTATGAATTTCCTACTTTTAAAACAAATCGACTGAGGCATTTGGCCTATATATTCTTCTACTTAATTGAAGGAAAATGCAGCCAGTTTGTTTACTGAATAGCCATAGATCTTTCCATCAGCTCATCAGTTATAAAGTGTCCATTTGGTACACTAGCCGATCGGCCAATTGTTTAATAATTCAGCACATTCTGCAGGAAGTGCAGTTAAAGTTGGAACCGCATCATAAATTTAAATTCAATTGCCGACATATCATGACCAGAACAGATCTCTGTGGTGTACATGGTGCCTACATGTTTCCAGCATTGTCATTAATAATATTGTTTTTGTGCTTAGGTATTTTGAGACAAACATTTAGTGTCATAAACAAATCCGACATATTGTGGTTCAATTGAGTTTTGTTTTTGGAGTAGCATGTCACACCAAACTGAGTTTTTGACTCAGCAATTCAGCAATCCTTACCAATTTCCCATTTTTCAGTTCTATATAAAACACAGCTAAAATTATAGTTGTGTCCTGCTTCCAGTCATAAGTTCAATATACCGGGAAAAGTAATCACTATGACACATGTGGTGTCAACATGTTTCCAGCCATGTGATAAATTCGTCTTCCCGAGTCATTCTTATTAATTAGACACATTGTGTACTGGACAAACCCAACATGTCTTAACTATTACAGAATATAAACCTGGAATGTTGTAGATGGCGAGGGCTTTGAGTTGACAAACATACTAGTAGTAGATGATGTTAAAGATTTCACTTTCGGCTCTTTGTTTATTTGTTCTTGCATCTTTTCTGATTGTTTGCATCTCTCAATCAAGCATGTGTGGGCTACATCATAAGCACTCTCTTGTTCTCTGTATCTTCTGGTAGACCATTCATTGTTATATTGCTATTAGCTTTATCAAGGCGAGGCAATTGTGTTCCCTGTATCTTCTTAGTTTTCCTACTGAAATTTAAGGACCCTTCGTCATCAGTTGGAATGGGAGGAAATGCAAAGGCTGGCAAAACGGAGGTGGGAAAGGGAACAAGGACGGAGGGACGCAACAGAAGACATGTCTGAGGACTTATCGGAAGGAGAGAAAGGGGACACTGTTGGAGAGTTGATGCTGAGCGAGACCCCGAGAAAGAAGTTTCAGAGGAATTTTTCCAATCTGGAAGTATGGTCAGATGATAAAAAGGAAAAGAAGCTTTACATTGTCCTAATTAGGTAGTCTTTCTTCAGCTTAACTGTTGTTTAGTCAACTTCTTGCAATTGTGTGCCTATGAGGAGATAAATATAGAATTTTCAGCATGTTAGCAGGCGAGAGAGTGTAACTTTCATTTTCTTGTATTTATTTTTCGGATGTTATATTAGCTGAGAATACAACTTACAAGGTATCGTGAATGTTGTCTTGCCAAATAAAGAAGGTATCTCATTTCATTTCCCTTCTGAAATTCTGCTGAAGTAGGTTACCCTTTTTCGTAACCGAAGGATAAACCATAATAATATAACTGAATCTTACGCCAGATATGCTGATCTAACAGCAAGGCCATTTATCTTGAGTTCATTAGGCTACTTGAAGTTAGAGGAATAAACAATTTGGACATCATCCTGTACACCAGTGTTTAAATTTTTTGCCTATTTGTGAACTCTGAGATACTCTAGATCTCAGTGTCGACCTTTTGTGTATTCTCATGCAATCTGTCTGCATTCCTATGTATTGTAAATTCATCATTCACTCTGGGGCTATAATGATGCTGTTCGACTCATTGATCCAACTAATTGTTCTGACCAGTTTGCATGGTTTGGTCCGTGGGGAGCAAATGGAACTTGGTCGGGACTCTGATACTGGTGGACAGGTAGGCATGACTATGTCAATTTATATTAATTCTTGTGCATTGACTAATCTAAGAATGTGCACAGGTTAAATATGTGGTAGAGCTTTCTCGAGCACTTGCTAGAATGCCTGGAGTATACAGGGTTGATCTTTTCACCCGTCAAGTCTCCTCACCAGAAGTTGACTGGAGTTATGGCGAACCAACAGAAATGCTAACTGCTGGCCCAGAAGATGCCGATACCAATGAATTGGGAGAGAGTAGTGGGGCCTACATTATAAGAATTCCATTTGGTCCACGAAACAAGTATCTCCACAAGGAATTGCTCTGGCCATATATTCAAGAATTTGTTGATGGGGCTTTAGCTCACATTTTGAATATGTCGAAAGTTCTCGGTGAACAAATAGGTGGGGGCCAGCCTGTGTGGCCATATGTGATTCATGGTCATTATGCAGATGCGGGAGATAGTGCTGCCCTTCTCTCAGGCGCTCTTAATATCCCGATGGTCTTAACGGGTCACTCACTTGGGAGGAACAAGCTCGAGCAGCTCCTCAAGCAGGGACGGCAATCGAAGGAAGATATAAACTCGACATACAAGATCATGAGGAGAATTGAAGGAGAGGAACTTTCTCTTGATGCCGCTGAGCTTGTCATTACTAGCACAAAGCAGGAAATAGAAGAGCAGTGGGGTCTCTATGATGGGTTTGATGTCAAACTGGAGAAAGTTTTGCGCGCTCGTGCTAGACGCGGGGTAAACTGTCATGGGCGGTACATGCCAAGGATGGTGGTAGGGATTTATCCTTTCATGTTGTTCATCATACCTCAGTCAAACGTGATTATTCTTGTTAGCAGTTCGTATATTTCAAAGGTCTATTGACGTCATTTATATTCATAATCATATTCAGAAGGAAATAACACAAGATTTGTTACTCTTCAGGTTACTAAATCGTTCTGCGGATCATTAGAATTGATGTACTTGTCCAAAGAAGAGATTAAAATTAATAGTTGAATAGTCATTCGTAGTGCGCCCGTTTACTTAGTTTCTCATATCACTGTTTCTTTTACAGGTAATTCCTCCTGGCATGGATTTTAGCAATGTCAATGTCCAGGAAGATACCTCTGAGGTTGATGGGGAACTGGCAGCTCTTATTGGTGGTGTTGATGGCTCTTCCCCCAAATCCCTCCCGGCAATATGGTCAGACGTGAGTATCTTAATTTTCTTTTTCTTTCTAATGAGAAATTTATCTAAGAAAGGCTCTGATGGCATTCTTAAGCAACACCCTAGAAAGCAACTGTGAGGTTGACTGGCAAGCTCTGTGGTAATTACTCCAATTGGTTGACTGGCGTGCTTTGTGGTCTAAATCATGCCTTGAAATAAGTTCTCATTTTGGCCTTCCTTGAAAGAAAATTTCACAAACCTTCTTTCTCCAACTTACATTCCTGGAGTGATTGTCTAGGATTCTGCATTGCCATCATGTTTATGCCTTTTGTTATCCTTGCCGATTGCTAGAGCCTCTTTTCTGTCAGGTGATGAGATTTCTCACAAATCCCCACAAGCCGATGATCTTGGCTTTATCAAGGCCAGACCCAAAGAAGAACATAACAACTCTTGTGAAAGCCTTTGGAGAGTGCCGCCCTCTGAGGGAGCTTGCAAATCTTGTAAGAACGATGTTTGCTCTGTATGACTCTGACATGAACATACAGATGTAACTAAGTGGCAAGCTTTTTCTGCAGACATTGATCATGGGAAACAGGGATGACATAGATGGGATGTCTTCTGGAAGTGCCAGCGTTCTTACAACAGTGCTGAAACTAGTGGACAAGTACGATCTTTATGGGCAAGTTGCCTTCCCCAAGCATCACAGGCAGTCTGATGTTCCAGATATTTATCGTCTCGCAGCGAAAACAAAGGTTTATTCTTCACCGTACTCAAGGTCCGTGACCTCAGTCTTAACATGATAGGAAACTAATCCCACCTCACTTGTTGCAGGGCGTTTTTATCAATCCAGCTCTAGTTGAGCCATTTGGTCTTACTCTGATTGAGGTATTATGAGGTTTCCTCTTGTTTGTAAAAGATGGTTCCTAGAAGTATTGAGTAACACTTAATGAGCTATATGAATAATGTAGGCAGCAGCACACGGGCTTCCAATGGTGGCTACTAAAAACGGTGGACCGGTTGACATTCACCAAGTAAGTTTGACCTGCTTACTTCGATACTGTGTGATATGTGTCTGACAAATCTTCCCCTTTTCTTTCGATTTTTGTTTTCAGTTCAGCGTGAGATGTTGAATTGGGAAATTTCTTCTAAATCCTTGGCTATGTGATTTAGGCACTGAATAATGGGCTGCTCGTGGACCCTCACAATCAACAAGCTATCGCTGATGCACTGCTCAAGCTGGTCTCAGAGAAGTCCTTGTGGCATGAATGCAGGAAGAATGGTTGGAAAAACATTCACCTCTTCTCATGGCCTGAGCATTGCCGTACGTACCTGACTAGGGTGGCAGCGTGCCGGATGAGACACCCACAATGGCAAACTGCTACGCCAGAGGACGATATCCCAGCCGAAGAGTCGTTCAATGATTCCCTAAAGGACGTGCAAGATATGTCCCTTAGGCTCTCAGTTGATGGAGAAAAATCTTCATTAAATGGATCTCTTGACCATACAGCAATCGCTTCTGGAGACCCAGAGCTCCAGGACCAAGTGAAAAGAGTTCTTAGCAAAATTAAGAAGCAAGAATCTTCTGAATCGATTGACAGTGAAGGTGCAAACAAACCACTTGAGAGTTTGGTGAGCAAGTATCCAATGTTAAGGCGGCGACGTAGGTTAATAGTTATAGCTGTCGACTGCTATGATGGTGATGGGGCACCCGAAAAGAAGATGGTTCAGATGGTGCAAGATGTTATGAAGGCTGTCCGACAGGACCCACAAGCCACTAGGGTCTCTGGGTTCGCTCTATCGACGGCTATGCCGGTTTCAGAAACCGTGGAATTCTTGAAGTCAGGGAACATCCCGGTGAATGAGTTTGATGCTTTGATCTGTAGCAGTGGGAGTGAAGTGTATTATCCTGGGGCCTACACAGAGGAAGATGGAACGCTTATTCCTGACCCGGATTATGCATCACATATTGACTACCGTTGGGGTTGCGAGGGCTTAAAGAAGACCATTTGGAAGCTGTTGAATACATCAGAAGGAGAAGAGAAACTCGAGGAACCTTGTGGTCCCATCGAGGAGGATAAAGAATCGAGCAATTCGCATTGCATCTCATACTTTATAAAGGACCTTAGTAAGGTGAGCAGAGTCTGTCGTTAAATATGTGCAGAACAGTTATTAGAACATGGTTACTAATTGACTCTAATAGTAATGACAAAAGGGTATTGATAGTGGAATACTTTGCAGGCAAAAAGAGTGGATGATTTGAGGCAGAAACTCAGAATGCGAGGACTCCGTTGTCATCCGATGTATTGCCGGAACTTAACCAGAATACAGATAATTCCTCTTCTGGCATCTCGAGCACAAGCACTCAGGTACATTTCTTTTTCTTCATAGTTGAATGGGTCAAATCAGCCCAAATTAAATGTTTGTCAGGATAGAATTTCTGTGACATAATCCAGATGACTATACCTGCTGATTCAGTAGGCTGGTGTGATTTTGAAGTTGAAAACTGAAACATATTTCATCGAATCCATAAATGGGTCATTGGCTTATCAGACCATCTATGGCACAACAGTGCAGTCCAGTATTTCCAGTTAGTGAGGGCAGGTTGTAGGAAAATTGCTTTCTTATTTTTGAATGAAGTAAAAGTTAGCGTCTCCATGACAGGATGGATTTCTTTCGTGCAAATAACCGTTGTCATGGACGGTATCCTCAATTTCTTAAGCAGATTGTCATTGTTTCTCATGTAGGAGGGTTTGCATTATTTTTTTCTCCTTAGGTACCTGTTTGTGCGCTGGAGATTGAACGTCGCGAACATGTACGTCATCCTCGGGGAGAGCGGTGACACTGACCACGAGGAGATGATCGCCGGGGCCCACAACAGTGTCGTGATGAAAGGGATGGTGTCAAGGGGGTCGGAGGAGCTGCTCAGGACAACGGGAAGCTACCTGAGGGATGACATCGTTCCCAGGGAGAGCCCGTTGGTGACTTACCTAAGCGAGGGTGCAACTCCAGATGAGATTGCTGGTGCTCTCAAGCTGGGCTCTAAATCAGCCTCTGGGATGTGATGCGACAGTAATAGTAATGCATTGACTTATTTCTCTTTTTCTGAAGCACCATCCGACAACATTAAAAAAGGTGCTTCAGTTACAGCATTATTTGCCATAGATGGCTAGCAACTTCATACCTTATTGGTAGTTGTCATATATGAACTTGCAAGCTCTATATGTGTCCCTTGGTCTGTCGCGATGAATTTTTAATCGTCGGATCGCCAACTGCCTGATCTTGAACACAAGCATTGAAGTTCATCAAATTTGCTGTCCATAAATTTCTCTCATCTTCCACCTTTTTGAGTTAGGAAATCAAGTTTACATTTGTTGAAAGCTCTCTTTTACCTTAAACCTGGATTTTTCTACCGGAGCTTGCTCGATATAGTGATTATCGTATACCTAAAACAGGACTTGCCGGGTTCGATCCGTGATTTGATAACCAAAGGTCACGTTAAAGTTGATTGGATGTCATTGTGGCTTGGCCTTAAGTAATTGAAGGCCCAGCGATACCTGTTCAAGCAACCCATTTGTTCTTAAACTGTAGTTCTCTTTGGGCTAAGTAATAGCCTGCAGGTTTGTGATGAAATGGTTCTGAGAGTTTTAGACGTTCATTTTAAACTTCACTTGTCTGGTAAACTGCTACTGACTTTTTCTGTCCATTCGTGAAGGCCCAGGAATCCGGGGCTCCGGAAGGACTTCCAGGAAGGCCTTATGGATCAAATCCCAATTCGATTTCCGAGGCGATAAGAAGCGACGTGAACATGAGACAAGCATGGCAAAAGTATCAATCGGAGTGTCGCATTCTTATTAGAGTTAGCAGATTAGCCAAACGGGCATATATATTTGGAATAGAAGGTTAGAAAGACAAGCTGAAAGCAAGACGCTCTGTTGAATCCCTGGCATGATTGTTTCGATGATGTATTCAAGACAAGAACCTTAGTCAGGAACCATCAGTTATCTTTTGAATCAAAGTAACGATGAGCCTAGTATTATGACTCCATAATTTTAGAGAGTCATTTTTTCAATTTTCTTTTCGTAGTATTTTTTTTTCCTTGGAGGAAAAGAGCAGGTTATGTTATTACTAACTTTCGAGGCTTCATTCCAATTCATTTTATAAAAAGGTAATACTTGTCATGATTTTAGATATTCAAAGATCAAATTACAATAATGTAGTTCTACGCGTAAATCAATTTGTATATTGCATGTTGATATCACATATTTGCGTGATGATTTGGACTTGTCACGTCCAACTTCTTATTGTATCCACAAGGTTTTAGTCTTGCTCACCACTATTTCAAACTATTTATCAATAGTAGGTTTCCATCTTGTGAAATGAATGTTCACAAGAGTGCAAAGCTGAGTGATCTTCCCCTTTATTCGTATGAAAAGCTAAAGTTGATAGGTGACAAGGAATCGGACAACATGGACAAACAAGACAAGATAATATTCCCAAAGTGGCCACTATACACCCAATATTGGATCTAACCCACTTTGATTTATTCTTTAATTCGATTCCATGTTGATGAAATATGCTGATGTCACCTTGAAACCAACGGAAAATGGCATTGATATAAAGGTAGAAAAAGTAACTTCATGTCCACGCATGCAAGAACCACTTCGATGCTTCCTTCTAGACTTTATAGCAAAGTCACAAGTATCTTGAAGAAAATGAGATGAGTCCGCCGCCTCGTGTCCCTCGCAAACTTTCTACTGTTGTATTGAAAAATAGAAAATTATATCCATTCATATTGAGATCTATTGAATGGCTGAAAGCAATGTTCTTCTAGAATTAGAAGTTTGATTTTATTTGATATCAAATGCTTCGAATATTTTGAAGGTAAAGATGTTTGCATTTAACATTTTGAAGGATTCTTTTTTTCACCATAGTTTTAAACTTTTAAACCTTCTTTTTTTGTTTTCGTAATTTTGACTGAAAACAATCGAAGCTTTCGAATCCTAAAACAAACTCAAAGAACGTGTCTTAGGGTCTTTTTATATTCAATTGGATTTAAAACTAATGAAAAGTCAAATTACGAGAATTACGAGGGAAAAAACCAAGAGGTACTTAAAAACAATTCTTACCAATCAAAGTATGATGTTTTTAGTTAAAATTTAGCATAAAGTTATGTCAGATATTACCTTTCGACTATACTTTGGCATAAAAATATGCATTCATACATATGAATAGTTATAAGGTTCTCGTGTTGTCGTCTATTACATTTTGTTGACATAAAATTATGCATTTATATATATGAAAAGTTATATGGTTCCTTAGAAAATTATTCATTACTTACTCAATAGATATAGTTAGTCTTGATATATAATTAAGCTCTTCGAAGATTTCATTGATATCATAAATTATTCAACTTTAGAAATTCATTATAAAATGTTCGAATTTTAGAAAATCAACAGAAATAATGAAAAAGAAATTGATGGGCAAAGCCCGCACCTATGACACGGTGCAATTATGTGCGAGTAATATCCAATTTTAATTAACATGGGCCTAATTTCCTAAAAAAAACTCCAAGCTATATTCAGTCTCAATTTTGCCCAAAACTTATTTTAATTGAAAAAAGAACATCAAACTTTAGTTGGGAAAATGTCACAAATAGTCCCTATATTTTTACTCAATGTCCAATTTCGTCCCTGAACTTTCGATTGGCTCAATTTGGTCCCTGAACTATTGATAAAATGTTTGATTTAGTCCCTGAACTTTCGAATGACTCAATTTGGTCCCTGAACTATTAATAAAATGTCCGATCCAGTCCCTGAACTTTCGATCGGCTCAAGTTGGTCCCTGAACTATGATGAAATGTCAAATCTAATCCTTCATTACTGTTTTTCTTTTTTTTTTTCCTTTTTTTCCCTCTTTTTCCTTTTTTTTTTTTTCGCTTTCCCCGGCGGACGGCCGGCGTCGGGCGAGGGCCCCTCGCCGGCGTCCCTCGCAAGCGCCGGCGAGGGGCTCTCCCTCGCGAGACGCGGCGAGGGGGTCGTCCTCGCCGGCGTCTCTGCGCGGGGCTCTCCCTCGCGGATCTGCGAGGGACGCCGGCGCGGGAGCCCCTCGCCCTCGCTCGACGCCGGCAAGGGGCTCTCCCTCGCAGACGCCGGCGAGGACGGCCCCTCGCTAGATTTGCGAGGGAGAGCCCCTCGCCGGCATCGGGCGAGGACAAGGGGCTCCCTCGCCAGATCGGCGAGGGCCCCTCGCCGGCGTCCCTCGCAAGCGGGCGAGGGGCTCTCCCTCGTAGATCTGGCAAGGGAGAGCCCCGCGCAGATGCCGGCAAGGACGGCCCCTCACCGGTGTCGGGCGAGGGCGAGGGGCTCCCTCGCCGGCGTCCCTCGCAAACGGGCGAGGGGCTCTCCCTCACAGACGCCGACGAGGACGGCCCCTCGCCAGATTTGGCGAGGGAGAGCCCCGCGCAGACGCCGGCGAGGACGGCCCCTCGCCGGCGTCTGAGAGGGAGAACCCCTCGCCGGCGCTTGCGAGGGACGCCGGCCGTCCGCCGGGGAAAGCGAAAAAAAAAAAAAGGAAAAAAAGGAATAAAAAGGAAAATAAGGAAAAAAAGAAAAAAAACAGTAACGAAGGATTAGATTTGACATTTCATCATAGTTCAGGGACCAACTTGAGCCGATCGAAAGTTTAGGGACTGGATCGGACATTTTATTAATAGTTCGGGATTAAATCGGACATTTTATCAATAGTTCAGGGACCAAATTGAGCTAATCGAAAGTTCAGGGACGAAATTGGACATTGAGTAAAAATATAGGAACTATTTGTGACATTTTCCCACTTTAGTTTCAATCGCAGTTCTGTCCCCAACTTAAAAAAAAAAAATCAAACTTTAATTCAAATCCCAAATTTGTCCCGGACTTTTTTTCATATAAAAAACACCATTTAATCGTAGTCCAAAAGCAACCTAAAAAAAAACCGTTGTCCAAAATCTCTTTGAACTTTTTTTTTTTTTTGAAAAAAAAAAAATCATCAACTTTCAATCTAGTCTTAAATATGCCCCCGTTAACTCTTTGTCCAAAATCACTATTAGTTGTTCAATGTTGAATTTTCTCATTGGCAACAAATTTACATCAACAAGGTGATGCAGAAAATTATCTCCAAAACAAAACCACATTTACTATGAAAATTAGGGAAATTGGGGACGATTGAGTGAATTTTTGATAGAGGGCTAACAAAAGCAATGAGACTAGAGTTAAAGTTGGTGAATTTTTTTTAGACACCAAAAATTTTGAGTTAGATTTGAGACTGAACCTAAACTTGGGATATTTTTGTGGACAAAACAAGTTCAGGATAGGTTTGGACTATACCTAAATTTGAGGTTTTTTTTTTAATTTAAAAAAAGTTGAAAAAGTTGAGGACAAAATCAAAATTGAACCTAAAGTTGGGGTTTCTTTAGGAGACTCCGCTAATTAACATATATCTTTATTTTAATTCACTTTATATTTGCACAATGCATGAAATTTGAGGATTTGGGGTTATTTCGCACTCGACGGAATTGCTTAATTACGGTCCATTAATTTCAAACGAGGTTTATATGACCCTTTCTTAATTGCGGTAAATAGAATCTACCCATTAATTTAAATTGGAAGGATCCCTGTGAGAAAATCCTGAGGTTGCAACTTGTACTCCCTCATGTGCAGACATGTCTCCTTACATTCAAGTTTCTACATTAGCATCACTGACAATAGGGATGATCGCTGTCGAGCGGTTCTAGCATGACTAGCTATATATATGAATAGCTTTATAGTTCCTAAAAACAAATTCTTCATTATTTAGTCAATAGATATTGTTGTTCTTGATATAATTAAGCTCTTTGAAGATTCTGTTGATATCATAAATTATTCAGCTTTAGAAATTCATCTAAGTATATAAAATGTTCAAATTTTAGAAAATCAATAGAAACAAGGAAAAAGAAATTGATGGGCAAAGCCCGCACCAATGACACGGTGCAATTATGTGCGGGTAATATCCAACTTTAATTAACAGAGGCCTAATTTCTTGAAATACTCAGTCTCAATTTTGCTCAAAACATTTTTTTAACTAAAAATAGAATGTCAAACTTTAAGTTTACTCTCAATTTTGTCTCCCATTTGTTATCTAAAAAAACCTCAAATTTTAATTTGAGTCCCAAATTTGCCTAGGACTTTTTTTTTTTATATAAAAAGACCATTTAATCGAAGTCCAAAAAAAAAAAACCATTGCCCAAAATTTTGCCAAATTCTTTTGTCTAAAAAAAAATTGCCAACTTTCAATCTAGTCTTAAATATGCCCCTGTTAACCCTCAATTCAAAAATCAACATTAGTTGTTTGACCGGGCATTTTGACGTTGGTAACAAATTCACATTAGTAAGGTGATGTTATCTCCAAAACAAAACTGTTTTTACTATGAAAATTAGGGAAATTAGGAACGACTTACGGTGACTTTTCAATAGAGGACTAATGGGAGCAATGGGACTAGAGTTAAACTTGGTGATTTTTTTTAGGCAAAAAAATTTCAGGCTAAATTTGTGACTAAACCAAAAGTTGTTTTTTTTTTTTTTTATTTTTACAAATAAAAAGTTCACAGCAGATTTGGATTGTACCTAAATTTGAGGTTTTTTTTTTTTTTTTTTTTTAAAGTCGAGGACGGAATTAGGATTGCACTTAAAATCGGGGTTTTTAGGAGACTAGGCTAATTAACATATATATTTATCTTACTTCACTTTATATTTCTGCAATGCTTGCTAATTTTTCCCTAAGATTATTGTCAATACCCCACAATCAATCTTTCTTTTTTTTGGCAAGGATCACGAAATATGAGGATTTGGGGTTATTTCGCAGTCCACGGAATTGCTAAATTACAGTCCATTAATTTCAATTGAGCTTTCTGTGACCCTTTCTTAATTGCGGTACATAGAATCTACCCCACTAATTTAAATTGGGAGGATCCCTGTGAGAAATCCTGAGGCTGCAACTTTTACTCCCTCATATGCAGATTTGTTTCCTTATATTCCAGTTTCTACTTTAGTATCACCGACAATAAGGGTGACTACCGCCGACCGGTTCCAAAATGACTAGAATCTACCTATCAGAACCGGTTCTCAATTTCTGGAAAGACCTAGTTCGCTCCTGTTTGCTCCTGTTCTACGTCGGTCAATTTAATCCTGTCATCCCTACAATTGTCTTCTAATTAAAGCGGGTAAACCACATAAATTAATCTAATGTTATCGCGACATAAGGACCTTACTCAGGTAAATCAAGTACTTCTTAGAGAAATGTAACATACAAAAGCATAATGCAAATAATTTGTACAAGAAAATGCCAACAAATCCTCTGTAATCAATCTTAAAGGAAGCCAAAATGACCTCCTTGAAAATGTTGTGCCCATTATTCAATCCCAAAAATCTTGGCTTATTACCTGATAAGATAGAAAGAAAACGAAAATTCATTAAGGGCGCGACGAATTTCGCACTGCAAATCCTTTGGAGCTCTTCGATTCCCGTCCTCGAAGGAGAGATTCAGTTCGCCGGAGCTGTACTATGCGCGTCTTCCTCAACCTCGGACGCTTTGAGGTTGGCCATCTGAAGGGTTAGGTCTCTGATCTTGTCATCCACAGACTGATACAACGTTTTCATCTCATCATCCTTAATCAGATCGACGACGTTCTTACCCGAAAGATGGTCCAGCAACAGCAGTTCCATCTCGAGATCCCGGTTCCTCTTCATCCCGTTCTCCAGTTTAAGCTCCAGCATCGACACGTCCTTGGGGCGGTAGTCCTCGTGGTTCAGCATGTGCTTCCCCTGCTTCTTCGAGGGCAGGCTCTGGAACCGCTCCAGCACCCGCTGCGCGTCCCCCGGCGACGGCCAGACGTGGGGCTCCGCGTCGTTCGCGGTGTAGATGATCGCGCAGGTGTCGACCCCGCACAGCGTCTTGAGCTCGCTCGCCTTCTTCAGCAGCCCGCCCTTCCGCTTCCGGAAGGTCGTCTTCCGGACCGAATCGTTCGTGATCAGCTCCAGTCGAACCTTCCTCCGACCCATGTCGTCCCCGAGAAGCAATTCGATGGGGGGAATTGGATGGCTAGCTCGATTGATCTTAGAGGACGATTTATAGGGGGGTGTCGGTCATATTACATATATGTCAAGGTCTAATGTACCGTCTTTGGAGCAAGGATGTCTCGTCCACGACCCCCAGATGCAACGTATCGCTGATCAAAATTGGTAAAATGATGAACGCGGAAAGGCGAAAAGCTTCTTATTTTGTGAGGCCGGACCGACCTTTCGCGGAAATTATAGCTGGATATTCGGAGGACGGTCCATGGCGGCAACTATGTACTATAAAGTCCTTTCGATTTTTTCATGGTCATAATTCGCAAGAAATCCAGGTATAGTAATTCGCATTGATTTTATAGAAGACTAGCTCGTCATGGCTTTCTGGGTAGGTGTGATCTTGATGGTTTCCATCTTCAAAGTTGCCATGCCAAGAAACTTGGGAGTCAAGACAAGGAGCCAAGCTTTCTCTATAGAGCTACCCTTGTAGCCCGTGCGATGCATGTGAGAAAAAAAAAAAGCGGGCTTTTTAGAACGCACTTTTTCGTGAAAAATGAGTGATTTAAAAAATATTTTTTGAAAGATAATCGTTTGTATGGCTTACAAAAATAAATGAATGGAAAAGTTTTTTATTGCTCATAGAAATAGTTAGACATAAATTGTTATTGATTATGAAAATATTTTCTATTAACTAATTTTTCTAAACGATATAAGTAATCATTTTTCAGAAAATATTTTCCAAATCACTCATTTTTCATGAAACAAACACATGTTTTTTTTTTTTTGTATGAAAAAGGGCTAAAGTTGAATATAAAAATTTAAAGTGTAGATCTACTGCTCCTATTTTATCATCTAATAAAACATGAAATAATTCTCCAGGAGGCAATGGAAAAAATCTACTGTCATGCCTTTAATTTAAGGCTCCGCTTTTTTTATTAAAAAAATGATTTGAAAAATATTTTTGTAAAAATGATTACTTGTATCGCTAACAAAAATGAACGAGCAAAAAATATTTTTTTTCTTCATCTTATATGCACATTTTTTATGCAATACTTGTCATATCGAATCGCCATAAATGATGGACTTAGTTGTTATATAACTTAGTTATATTCAATAAATTTCATTCTCTCTTGCCCTCACTCAATTTTGCACTTGCTCACATTATGGTTTTACTTCAGTTTGGGTTTGAGTTTTCCTATATCAACACTATAGGTATGGTTAGGTATGGGTCACTAAATATGTATTGTATAGAAACGAATCAATTTACTTACTTGTTTAATAAGTCTAAATATATCAAATTTGGCAATCAAATTGCATTTCACTCTTATCCTATATTTGCCTTTGTTATATGAACATTTCTTTTCTTTTCTTTTTCTCACTACCGAGAAATGTTTTTTGGGGTTGTTTTTTGTTGACAATTAATCTAATTCTCTACAGTCAATCTTCTTTCTCAATTATTGAAATATTGAAAATCCATAGTCCCCTTTATGTGCTCTTCTTTTTTCACTTTGATTGTGCTCGAGACTAGAATGACGCCAAAGTTTTCCTACGTCATTTTGCCTGCTCTTTTAGATTTGAACCTCAATTCAAGAAAAATTACTAAAAAGGTTCTAAACCTCTTACCGTTACTGAAAGAAGATGAATTCTTTTTTTTTTAATCACTTAAGAGCCATGCGGGATGAAAGTCTCATGCACGGTTTCATTAGGCCATGATCGGAAATTATTGACATAGATGTTGGCCATTTTATGTAGCATAGTTGACGATAATGTGGAGAATCTTTAATAATATTTTAATAATTTATTAAATTTTATTCTGTTTGTTCTTTTCTTAATTTTCTTCTTCTTTTTCCTTCTTTGGGCACAATAAAAAAAAAAAGTAAAGAAGGAAGAGAAAAAAATGAATAAATAAATAATTGAAAAATATATTTATGTCAACATTGGCTATATTGTGGGCGATGGTTGACATCAATGTTAGTGATTTCTAAACAAAAATAACTTAGTGGACTCAATTAGTAAAATGTGAAAATGTTTAAAATTTTAATTAGCACAATTAAAAAGTTTAAAATTGAATAGTTTAAGATGCAACATGTTTATGACTTTTTTTTTTGTAATTTTTATTTTTATTTTCAGGAGTTAGCTTTCTCTTTATATATTTTTTAAATAGGTAGTAATTCCTTTCTTTTCAAATCCCAACCGTGGATCGTGTTGGGATTCTTAATTCACATGGGTAGTTGCTCATGCTTCCTGTGGGTTTTATATTTCAAAATTTGCGGAATTTATGTTTATTAAAACTCCTTTTCTACTTTTTCACATTAAAATTTTTGAAAACAATGATATTCTTTTAGAGTTATGACAATGACAATAATGTTTAACGTGTATTACTTGATTTAATATTCTAAGTTCTTTTATCTTTTATGTAAATTTACTTTACAATTATCAAAGATCTATATGTCCTATTTTATAAGATTTGAACTAACCATGGACTATTTTTCATTGTAACTCGGACAAGGTTGTTTGTAATTTTTTGGCGAAATGCTAAAGTATTTTTCCTTTCAGAATTAGAATAAATGAAAGTGGGGTAGGTGTCAAAGAAAGAAAGGGCCAAGTGTCGATCTCATGTGCACCAAAATACTATAAGAGAATGAGATTTTGTTTTTTTTTTTGGGTAAAGAAGAGAATGAGATTTTGTTAGATTCAATTAAATTCAATGTTCAACGGGCGGAATCTAAGTCAAATTTTTCTTTGAAAAGTATATCCATGTGCTTCTTATCATCGATAGGCAAATTGCCTTTTTCTACTTGGCAAACTTAATAATAAAAAATTATAACAATGTTATATTTTCATAAATGAGACTCAATTACGTCAATAAAAAAATTTAGAATTTTGTTAGACTTATAGATAAAGATTTGGAATTTGATTGTAGTAATAAAAAAATGTTTAAAACTCCATTGTTTTTACTCTTGTGAATCTTTCTATATGATATTACATTTCGCTTGCGTTTAGGAATGGTTAAAAAAGGCCGTCGCCTCCAAAAGTTCTTGGCCAGTTACAAATATATTTCGGACAGCTTTGGGGAATATATTCTATTTCCAAATTTCTCCAAGATTCCAAGCCTTTGCAAAGATATGAGCTTTAGCATTTTCAGGATGTTAATGTATTTTTTATTCTTCTAATTTTGCCCTCTCCAAATTTTCAAAATTCTACACATGTCCTCACTATCGACCATCTGAGCTGACGGTTGTCGGGGCCAAATTTGGCTCTATGAGGCGTGTCCGGCGGAGGACACTTTTAAATTATACTTTATCAAACACAAATTGCAATTATGAAAAATATTTAAGCTAAATTGCTTTCCTTAGAAGCCCAATGAGAACTTAAGGTAAAAATGGATGGATATGGTAGATATTTTGTATATATATGTAAAATGTTTAAAGATGTTCAACTCGATAGATTATTTATAACTTCTTTATTAAAAAATTGGGATTGCTATTTACTTGTGAGTTATTTTGATGAGGGTAAAAATTTATAATATCCAAATACTTACCATTTAGGTGAACCTAAATAATAAAATCAAAGAATAATGAGGAAATGCGAAGAGCAGGGAGGATCTAACCTTCGTATACTTTCCTTTAGTTTAAAGAGCAGAGAAAAGCAGCCACACACAGTTACAAATATTATTATATAATTATTCAGTCCATCTCATGCGAGGCATCCCATCAACATCTCAATCTATTTTTAGTTATTAAATCGTTACCAACATGTTAGTAATAAATTTCTAACCCTATAAAAAATAAGCCCCACTCAAAACGTGACCTCATGCAAAGAAGAATTCAATTGATTTACAATTACAACCTCCAATTACCTCATTTTGATCCCATCCCGTATAAGCTGGTCAACATTCAAATTGATAATATTATGTCAGAATTAGTTGAAAGTACTAAATTAGCTTTAGATCAAAAGAATTTAGGATTAAATTGATGCGAGTAGGATTGATGCAAACGTTTGCTGTTTCTCATGGTTTTTTTCTTTTAACAAAAAAAATGAAACCCTTTTCTAACGCCACATTGTTTTTTTGTTAAGGAATAAAAACTTAGCCCGAATGGTTTGGGAACGTAAACGAGAAGCAAAAAAAAGTTGCTTCTTGTTCAAACAACTTCTAGAAATAAGCGATTTTCTTTTTTAAATTTCTTTTTATTTCCTTTTCTTTCTTAAATGATGCCAGCCAAACATTAGAATCGATATAACGACTTTTTCCGACACTTTTGTGTCTTATGAAAAACCAAAACGTGACTCGAACTCACGATCTCTAGTCCAAACCCGTGCGTCCCACGCAAGGAAGAAAAGCAACAACCTACCTTATTATAAAAGGGGGCTCGTCCACAATTTAGACTTAGAACCGAAGCCCAATTAGAAAAATCCCTTTGCTTTCGCTTCCATTTCCACTTACCTAATCCGTCCTCTCATTTCTCAACGTTCTAAAAACCCTGCGCCTCCTCTCTGCTTCACCCAAATCTTCTTCTTCTTCTTCCCGTCTCCACCAATCGCCGGCGGCGGAACCGGCGAGCGCTTCTCGGGGGGAAAGCATGGGGAGCAGCGGCGGGACGAAGCTCCCGATCCCGGGGAAGAGGAACGTCCTGATCACCAGCGCCCTGCCTTACGTCAACAACGTCCCCCACCTCGGCAACATCATTGGATGTACGCCTCCTGTTCCTCTCGATTTTCTTTCCGTTGCCGGACGGTTTGTTCGCGATTTTTTTTCTCCTGCGCATTTGATCGAGCGGCTTCAGCGCGTTCTTCTGGTTTTTTTTATTCCGCTTAGTTAGAGCAATCGTGTTTGGCTCGATAGTGGCGATTGACCTCCGTATTCTGCATTCTTTGCGCGCGCGCGCTCTTCCCTTGCTCGATATTGTTGGCCGAGTTCGTGCGGTGAGTCGATCGATTGGCGTGCGGTAGAAACGTGCTCGAATGGAATATTGGGAAAGTAGCGGAAAAGAGTAGTGCGCGTGCGGTTGTTTTGTTCTTGCGAGCTCTTGTGATTTGTATCCTGTTTCTTTGGTCGATTTGTTTCTTTCTCCTCCCTCTCTTAGAGCATTTGTAAGCTCTTTTGTATGTCAATCAATTGGCATGCGGAAGAAACACACTCGAAATGAAATGTGAATGAAATGTTGGGAAAGTATTGAAAAGAGTAGTGCACATGCGGTTGTTTTGTCATTACAAGCTGTAATTTGTCCTGTTTCTTCTGGTTGATTTTTTGTTTTTCCCCCTCCTCTGGAGCATTTGATTGATCTACTTTGGACAGGTGTGTTGAGTGCGGATGTGTTTGCTCGATACTGCCGCCTTAGAGGTTACAATGCGGTATATATTTGTGGGACCGATGAGTACGGGACTGCAACGGAGACTAAAGCCATGGAGGAGAAGTGCACACCTCAGCAGATTTGCGACAAGTAATTATAATTTCTCATCATTTCTTTGCATCGTCGTTGTGTCGAAAGAATGGAAATTGCTTTGAAATGCGTGAAAAGCATGCGTTCTTCTTCTTAATTGGACATTTCTTTGGTAAAAAGATGATATGTGTCCTTTTAAAGGCATTCCAGGTTTTCTGTGTTCTTGGCTGTGCATATGGTTTTCACAGCCGAGTTATCTTGGAAATATTATGCAGTGGGTTGCAGCATTCATCTCTACAGGAGCGCTGTTGACGTGAAAATTATTTTGTTTACATTCATTATTGTTTCATATAATCATAAAAATTGATTTCTCATAAAATTTACAGTTAAGTTCTTTCTCCTGTCATGCTTCAGATACCATGCAGTGCATAAGCAAGTCTATGACTGGTTCGACATAAGCTTTGATAAGTTTGGGCGTACATCGACCCCACAGCAGACTGAAGTTTGCCAAGCAATTTTCAAGAAATTGTATGATAACAATTGGCTTACTGAGAGCACAATGCAGCAGGTTTGAAAGTTTTGGAAGCTATTTAGTTGTTCATTTTACCGATTCATTAGTAAAAATTGCTCAATTTTTTTAATTGAACAACGTTTCATTGTGACAGCTTTACTGTGATAACTGCCCAAGATTCTTAGCTGACCGGCTTGTGGAGGGTGTTTGTCCTACCCCAGGTTGTAACTATGATTCTGCGCGGGGCGATCAATGTGAGAAGTGTGGAAAGCTTTTGAATCCAACTGAGTTAATTGATCCTAGGTGTAAGGTACCACACATTCCACTAGGTTTTAATTTTTGTAGTTTATTTGGTATAGGCCATGCTTGCACGCGAGGCCGTCTGCTGTGCACTTTACTGAATTGTGAATGCGAGGCAGATTACTACTAGTCAAGATGATATCAATGCTTAGCTAGAATGTAGAAATTTAGGACTTGTTTTCAGCCATAGTCATAAGAGCCTCTTTCTTTAGCTCCTCTGACTGTCTGTTTTACGTCTTTGATGAAAGAAACAGATGCTGGAGCAACTAGTTTCTCATGCATGACTTAAGTGACCTTAACGAATTGACCTGTTTTTAGGTGCGATTTATCTTAGTGCTTGTTTACAGGTTTGTCAGACAACTCCGAGAATCCGTGATACAAATCACTTGTTCCTCGAGCTTCCTCAGCTGAAGGATAAATTGGTGGAATATATTAATGAGATGTCGGAAGCTGGATCTTGGAGCCAGAATGCCATTCAGACAACTCATGCATGGCTAAAAGAAGGACTTAAACCTCGATGTATCACAAGGGATCTGAAGTGGGGAGTTCCTGTACCCCATGAGAAGTTTAAAGACAAGGTTAGAAATTATCTATTCAAATATTTTGAACTCTCGTGCTTCTACAGCTGAAATTATGAGTAATCTCGTGATAGGGTTAAAGATTTCACATTTTCGATTTGTTTTTTTTCTAGTCTTTGTTCCTTTTAAAAATGATCTTGACATGTGCATTTGCTTGTCTGTTGATGCAATGAGTAAGGTGTTCTATGTTTGGTTCGATGCACCAATTGGGTACGTCTCAATAACTTCATGTTACACCCCAGAATGGGAGCAGTGGTGGAAGAACCCTGAGAATGTGGAGTTGTTTCAGTTTATGGGCAAGGATAATGTGCCATTTCACACCGTAAGTGTCGGACTTTTCTAGTTTTTCTTTACATCAACAGTCTTTAAGATCTTAATTATGCTTTGATCCCCTTCTTCTTTCTCTTTGTATCAACAATCTTAAATGTCCTATCTCTGCTCTGATGGCTAATGCTCTTACCTCTCCTTACTGATTTACCTAAACCTGTTGATGTTGAAATTAGATGCATCCTGTTGTTAACTTCGACGCAAAACTTGTTTTGTACCAGAGTGCTAAATCACCTTGTGGAATGTTTTTCCTGAATGACTCATGCAGCAGTTGCTAAATTTAATTGTGATGCTGGGATGATGAGAATCACGGTTGCTAATTTTTGTTAACCTTGTTATGTGACTGATAGAAAGTTTTTAGTCTAAACAATTTTCAAACAATTCTATAGAATAGTCCATTGGAGAGTTTCTATTTTTAACTTATGCTTTGGTGTGCATGGCATTAACTCAAAGTGATATTTCTCTTAGTTATCCCAGATGAGGTCAATTTGGTAGTAGGTGTATTATTGGTTTCAGAGTGAATTCTCTTGTTATTTCAGCATGTTATGGCCCATGCTTTTGATTATTTATCATGGTGGTGGTTGTCCATGAGTTTCTTTTGGCTCTCTAATACAACAATTAGCAGCTCTTCCTTATCCTGAGATCCTTCAAAAAGGAAACATGGAATTTATTGATAAGCAGCTGAACTGTCCGTCTTTTCTTTAATAATCTCCATGTATGGTGATATTAAGAAAGTGAAATAAGAATAATTGGTAAAACAACAAAAAGGTATTTAGGTGTATTTCGAAACAATCAGACTCATTGTATAGTATTTGATTTAAAGATTTTGTTGAATCTTCTTGCTAAAGACTCATTTCTGTTGTCCCAATATCATTCCTAAATGGAACTCTTTGAACAGACCTGAATTTTCCCAAGGTTGAATCTAGGTTTTTATTCCTCTTTCCACCTTTCTCCGGTTTATTTCTTGGAGATTTTATCAAATTCACTAAAACATCAAAAGTTGTCATGTGGCATGTAAAAAATCACTTTGGATGTACTTTAATTTTCTGCCCTGTAATTTGAAGATAACAAATAAAAACTCATGGCTGTGTTGAACTGTGAGAGCTCAACATATGGGTTTCCATGAAACCCATGAGTTCAAAACTGACTTGGTTTTACCAGGTGATACACAACATTCAAAGAGTACTGACAACCCCCCCCCCCCCCCCCCCCAAAAAAAAAAAAAAAAAAAAGATCATCCTTCGTTTTTTATTTTTTGGGTCAAAGATCATCCTTCTTTTGAAGGCCTAAATTCTAAGATGCTGCTATATAAAAGGAAGATTTGATTAGTTCTAGTGAGGAATGCTATTGTGATGAAACCTTTTCCTTAGCTGGTGTTGCACACTATTCAAACTTAGAGGCAAATTTTTCTGGTTTCAGGTGATATTTCCATCTACTCTTCTTGGAACTGGGGAAAAGTGGACCCTGATGAAGACAATTAGTGTCACAGAGTACTTGAACTATGAAGCAGGTAAATTTCCCGATTCTTGTTTGTGTAAATACCAACAATCATTCTGCTAGTAATGATCTGATTAGAAATAAGATGAATTTTTCCAGGCATATATAATGGTTCTGTGCACATAAGTATCTCAGGTCAGCTTGAGCATAAATTGCTTTTTTGGCGCAGGAAAGTTTTCTAAGAGCAAAGGGATTGGAGTGTTTGGCAATGATGTTAAAGATACAAATATTCCAGTTGAAGTATGGAGATATTACTTGCTAACTAATAGGCCAGAGGTAATATTGTGGGAGCAGGATTCATTTAACTTGTTTGATATATGCCTCTTATATTGAATTTCTATTCACATTCCTAATCTGTATTTGCAAATTAGGTTTCTGATACATTATTTACCTGGGTGGATTTGCAAGCAAAACTGAACAGCGAGTTGCTGAATAATTTGGGCAACTTTGTCAACAGGGTGTTGAGCTTTGTCGCAAAGCCCACAGGTTAATTTGGTGTTTTGGCAGTGTTTGTAGATCTTATCCCTCTTTTGCTTCAGAAATGGAATATCCTACTTTTAATTCAACTGATATGTCACTTATCTAGCAACTGGTGTTTCTGAAATATTAATTTTCACTGCAGGTTTAGGATATGGTTCTGTTATTCCCGATGCTCAAGGTGCTGATTCACATTCCCTGACGGTAGAATTGGCTGAGAAAGTTGGCAAGTTGGTGGAGCAATATGTGGAGGCCATGGAAAAGGTATTTTCTTTGGGAAATGACAATTTATTTCTCTTGATTCCCTCAAAGAAGGCACAAGTTAGTCTTATGCAATAATCAAATTCCAAGCACATATTTCAGCAACCTTCTACCGTGCTATTTGATTCTGCAATCTTGTCTAATTGCCAGTATTCTAAACAAGCTAGCCTCATCGCTTAGAATACATATCACTAGTTAGAGTAAGTAATCGATCACCTTATTGGGTACTAGACCTACCAAGCAGGTGGGTCAAAGATGGGCTTGACCCAAAATTAACCCATATTATGTAGTTTAAGGCTCTGTTTGTTTTGCAGAAAATGAATGATTTAGAGTATATTTTCCTTAATCGCTTATGTGGCTCATAAATGAATAAATGAAAATTCATGTAAATGTTTAGACAAAAATTGTTTTCAATAATGAAAATAGTTTTTATTGGTTAATTATTTTAAGTGATATAAGCGATTGGTTTTAGAAAAATGTTTTCTAAATTGTTCACATTCTCAAAGCAAATAGAGCCTTAGTTCCAACCAAAAAAAATAAATAAATAAAATAAAGATAGTATCTTAGCAATCTAGTAACGCATGCCGAACCTAATCTAACCTAGGTGGGCCACATTGGTTTTTAGGATAAGTGTATTGAAAGTTTTAAAACTTGTCATGAAAGTGCAATTGAAACCTTAAACTTACAAACGGTGCTAATTAAGTCTTAAAACTTGTCAAATTGGTGCAATCAAGTCATCTCCTGTACAACTTGGCTTAAACGTTGACATGAATTTTTTATTTAATTATTTTCTCTCTCTTATGGGGCACTAATATGGCTAAAATGCCGTTGTTTTAGTCTAAATTTGATTTTTTAATAGAAATTTTATTTAGATGATGTTTAAAAATAAGTCAATTAAAACAAAAAAAAAGGAAGCCAGTCAAAGGTGCCGCCGCCCATTGCCCTTGGGAAGGGCTAGTGGTGGTGGGTGATGGCCGGCCTCGGTGAGGGTTGTTGGGCTGTGGGCAAAGGGTTGTTGGGCTGTGGCAAACTTATTTGACGTCTTTCTTTCCTCTCTCTCTCTCCTTAAATATATAAATAAAATTTAAATTTAAATTATTTTTAAATCTAATTTAAATATTATTTAGATTAAAAATCATATTTAGATCAAAACAATGTTGTTTTAGCCATATTCTTCTTGTTTTAGTCACATTAGCACCACGTAGGAGAGAGAAAATAATAAAGAAATCGGTTAGCATTTTCCGTTAGCTAAATTGGATGAAGTTAACAAGAGGACTTGATTGTACCATGATAAGTTTTAGGACTTAATTGTACTGTTTATAAGGTTTAGGACTCAATTTTTCTTGAAATGTTATAAGACTTTCAGTACACTTATTCCTTTTGGTTTTTTTTCTTAAATTGATAATTTTGGCCATATTGATACAACAGAAAAGAATGGTTGGCTATTGTGGGCTTCTTATTGGGGTGTGGGACAAAATGGGTCTTCAAATGATGTGCTTCTTCTTTTGGGCTCAATAGTTAACTTGAAGGTGCTCTCTCTGTGTTGTGGCAAGAGAGAAGTGCCAAGTCTACAAGAGGTGCACAGTGAAATCAATTCAGAAGCACAGGTAAAGGAGAGAATTGAGGCAGTATTATTAAACCGATCAAAGGCCTGATTGCCTACTATCCAAACCTAGTCGCCATGCCCTCCCTCATGACATCAGATCTGATGTCACTTGTCACCATGGTTGTGGCCTCACGACCACCTTTAATCGGTGTCTTGCTCGATTGAAGAAAGACAGAACTCTTGGGCGCCACAATGATTGTCGCCACAGTTGAGGCTTGATGCAACATGGGCAACGGACGACGGCTGGCCAAACTAGACATCAAGGGAGACGTGATGGCAGCGTCGGATGCCACGGTGGTTTGCTTGGTGGAGGATGAAGGAAAAGAAGTGGCCTGAAAGAAGCTAACCTTCTTAGTTTTTAATAGGGCCGAAAATGAGTTCTCCACAAAGCCATTAAGACCCAATCTGATTGAACTTTGAGTTTTGAACCCATTTTGAGGTGGCCCTTTAAATATTTAAGCACCCATATACAACTCGATCTTTAAAAAATGAGTCGATGACACCTTTGCTGGGTAGTAGGCATGTGATAAAACATCTGTGACAACAGTATGGTAGCAAATCGTAGCCAATGAGGAAATATACAACATACCTTTATGCCATATCAAATGCTCCACAGGGTCAATCTTCACAAAGACCACATAGGTCTATAGTATAAAATCAGGACATATTAGGGTAGTCTTCACTATGGATTGCATCACTACATGATGGGAGCATAATGTTTACCACGTGTCCACTGGATTTATTCAGAGCAAATAATGCTTACTTTTCATTTAGCAGCCAATGAGAATAGCATATCCTCATTCCAAGCAGGATTATGATTGAATCATTGAAAAATCACAAAGCATCCTGTATCTGTTCTGTGTTACCAAGAATTGTGTGCATTATGACTCGAAAGCATGTTCCCCATTTCTCTACCACAGCATGTAATAAATTGCGAGGAAATTTGCCATTTATAACTCATGCATAAATCTGCAATGTGTATAGGTCAAACTAAAGCAGGGACTCAAGACTGCAATGAGCATTTCAAGCGAGGGAAACGCGTATCTGCAAGTATGCTAGGAGAATTTCTAAATACCTTGTGAATGTACTATTTATATGTTTCCTTTTTGGAAAAGGATCTCTCATTCCCTCGTTGAATCATTGTATTTTCAGGCAAGCCAATTCTGGAAGCTGTTCAAAGAAGACCAACCATCTTGCTCTATTGTGATGAAAACTTCTGTGGGCCTGGTGCATCTCCTTGCATGTTTACTCGAACCTTTCATGCCTTCATTTTCCATTGAGGTAACTAAGTTTGCCTACAGTTAGACAAGCCATAGATTTGATGATGATTTTTTGCATGCGGGAGGAATCTTGTTTCATTGGCTCAGACTGAAGATGTTTCTGCATTCTGTCTGCTGGTGCTTCAGGTATTTAAGCAGCTAAATTTGCCTCCTGAGACACAAGTTTCACTTCAAGATGAAAATGGGGAGATCGAGAGAGCTAAAAGACCTTGGGAGATTATACCTGCTGGCCACAAGATTGGGGTACCAGAGCCTTTATTTAAGGAATTGGTACGTGTTTGAGCCTCACAAACCCATAAAGATAAATAAAAATAGATGGAAAAAATTATTACCTTTATTAATTATCCAAGTATTTCATTCTTTTGGAGGTATCAATAATCAGTCAAGTGTAATATTTGAAATTTTATGATGTCTAGAAAGATGAAGAAGTGGAATTCTATCGGACTAAGTTTGCTGGAAGTCAAGCAGATAGAATTGTGAGAGCAGAAGCTGAAGCTGCGAAGGTGGCTGAGCAATTGCGAAAGACTAAAGTATCAGGTGGAGGATAGTTGCATTTTCTCTTATTAGGTTCACTTGAGTTTTGTTTATTTCCAATGTGATAGATAAAGAAAGAATGTCCTGGTTATTCGGTAATTGTAGCATGCCTTCCATGGCATGTAAACATGGGATGTAAGAACCATTGCTATTGATAATTCTGCCTCACCCATGTGAAGAATAATAGTGAAGAATAATATAATGTCCTACTTCAATCACATAAAACGTTTTGTGCATATAAAGGAAGCATGTAATAATACAGAAATATATATTCTTTAGAGTTCTGCAATTGGTTGTTCTCTTATAGTTTCCATAGTTTATTACTTCATGACATAAGCCAAAACCTTTGACAATTTTCAACCTTAATATTCTAGACCAAATTCCATGAAAAATTATACCTATCATTAATATGAACTGGAATAGTATATTCTGATTGGATGGAGTGGACAAGTCATTTCATGAATTCTCTAACGATTACACATGTAATCTTTTACAGTTATAAGTTTAACTAATCATTACTTATATTTGGATCCATTAGAATTGTACTACTTATAAGTCATTATTCAAAAAGGGGCGTGATGGCAACTTTATGAATATAAGTTGCTTCTTGGATTTTAATCATGAAATCATTGCATGAAGAGGTCTGCAAGATGTAGGCTCAGCAGATGATAAATGTAAATTCAGGATGTGATAACAACTTTTACGAATAAAAGATACCCCTTCGATTTTAATAATCAAATCATTGCATGAATAGTAGGTTTTATGCAAGATGCAGACTCGGCAGATAATAAATGTAAAATCACTAGCCAATTATGTATGTATGTATCTTCAATATTATACCCTCAAAACGCCTTGACCCAAATTCTTGTCAAAAAAGAGAAATCAAGATGTGAACTGGCACCCTTTTTCCCTTAATTTTTGGACTTTTGTTAATCTACTTAATATTCATGAATTTGCTTCTAAGATTGTGATTTTCTTTAAAAGAATAAAGATTGCATGAGTCATGAACAAAAGAACTAACTAATCATGAGTAATAATATATTTTTATTGGTCGAAGATTAAATATAATTTAGACATGTAATTAGAACTGGTAGAGAGGAAACGTACATCATCATATCTACACCAAAATCCCTAGGATGGTCAAGATCAACCCAGCCAAGATAAAGGTCATGTGGAGAGCAATTGGCAAATGAAGATAACAATAATAAGATGAAGCAGGTCAATTTGAAGCATATTATGTCAAGAACATGCATATGAATATAATGCTAAGGTGCAGCTTACAAGATCAAATAACTTGTTAGTGGCCAAGTTTTTAATACTATTGCCAAGTTATGGCGGAGATGGATCATCTCATCAATCCGCATCTCAAAATGACGTACTGCTTCTGTCCTGTCTGAAGTGAGATTTAGAAGAGCATTCTGACATTATCCATTGCATGTTAATAAAGAAACTTCTTTTGTGATAGATGGAAGCAGAAAAAAGTCACAACCAGCAAAATCTTCAGCTGGTGCCAAATCCAAGGCTCCTGCTGCTGAAGCAGAGATTTCCATTACCAGACTAGATATCCGTGTGGGCCTCATAACTAAAGTTCAGAAGCATCCGGATGCTGACTCATTGTATGTTGAAGAGATTGATGTTGGGGAAGGTCAAAATAGAACAGTAGTTAGTGGCCTAGTCAAGCATATCCCTCTGGAGGAAATGCAGGTTTTTTTCTCATTCTAACCATGTTCATTTTCCACAGCATATTGTCAACCTTGTTTTGCAGCACAGGTATCAGCAATTTAGCTAACTTCTCGCTTATCGGTGAATCTATTTTGGCAGAATCGGAAGGTTTGTGTTCTGTGCAACCTGAAGCCAGCTACCATGCGTGGTATCAAGTCACAGGCAATGGTTCTTTGCGCTTCAAACAAGGAGAACACCAAGGTGCATTTTTCAGAAATCATTTTTGTTTTCCTGCGCAGTTAATTAGTCATCTGTTAAGGCCTCAAAGGAATGGGGTTTGATTCTCTTTAACTAGTAAAGGCGACAGCAAGTATTGTGAACTGATAATTTAGAGGTCACTTGCTCAAATATTCTAATTTATGAACCTTTGCAATGAAACATTTTGAGGCTTGGCGTCTCTCAAGATGTTTATTTTTGTTGATATGACAGTTCTTGCTCTGCAATCCTAATTAAGTAGCCTATTTTCAATCGTCGTCTACTTGCGAAGAAATTATTTGAGGAATTTTTGGTGTGGTTGTTCTACATGGGTTGATTATGGATGGTCAATGGATGAATAAACCAAACTTTGACATTTGATTTTTCAGGTTGAGTTAATTGAACCACCTGAGTCTGCTGAGGTTGGAGAGAGAGTTACATTCCCTGGGTTTGAAGGAGCGCCTGACGATGTATTAAACCCTAAGAAGAAGGTTTGGGAGACGCTGCAACCAGATCTGCACACGGATTCAGGACTAGTAGCACACTTCAAGGACATCCCGTTCACCACATCAGCTGGCGTTTGCAAGGCTTCATCTATTCAGGATGGCTCAATTCGGTAAATTGCCGAGTAGGCTTCTACAATTTTGGAGATATGATGGCTCACTGTTTTTCTCGTCTTCAATTTGTAGACTTGAAGCTTGTGTTTGCCTGGCTTGCCAATGTCTGGGCTAATGATTTTTCAGCCCTTGGAATAGTGTAAAATGATGATTGGTCTTATAGCTCCCTAACAGATTTTTGACTCTACTAGGATGTTCTCTTTATAATTTAGCACAAGGAAATGGGAATGCTTTTAAGGGCAGGTCTTATCTTTTTGTGTTTTGAGCATGCACCCGGGGCAGATGTGCATGTTGAGCAAGCAAATGCGCACAAGCACGGAAGACTCGTTTGGAATTTGTGAGGGCATTGGTTTGGCCGCCCAGCACGGCAGTAGCCCATGTGCGGCTGAGAGGCCGTGCAGCATTATTCACGGGGAAGGTTGGAGATGAGATTGGGACAAGTTTGTTTATGATGATGAGTGAGGAGAGATGGTATACAAATGGCATTGGTAACTAATAGGCAATTTTGCCTGATTCTGGACGAAAACTCTGAAGCAAAGTTGATTAATGGGCTGGCCCTGGTCTTTTGATCGGGCCGTCTGATGCCGTCAAAGATGTATTTGTCGGCACCGATCACTGGCTATTTCATTTTCAAATGCTTTCTTGGGAGTGAAGTTCTTGGGAAAATATAGAAAACCTGTTAGCGTGCAATGTTACAAGAAATGGCCGGTTCAGTTAGGGATCGCTTGAGAAGCAGTTTCCTCCAGCTTGATGAAGCTGCAAGCACACGATAAGGGGATGCCACACCCCCTGATTGATTCCTCGATGTTGAGTCAAATGAGCAAACTCCAGGTTGTGCCATTTGACTTTCATCCTGAGGATTCCAGGGATTAATCTTCTTCCTTGCGTGGGAGTACGTGCACGCCTCTGAATCTAGACATTTTTAATTATGTCGCTAATCGTCACTTGAGCAAATGCGATGGTCCGTAGGATTCGAGATGAACAGAAAACTCTCGGTGAAGGAGTGAATGGATCATAAGGGCAGATGCCTACATTGAGGAATCGGACAGAAGAAGAGTTCGATCGTGCATCTCAACGTAGTTTGGTTTCGAATCGGTTTACGGCTTCTTTTTCATGCACACATTCGTTTTTTTCTTCGTGCTCATCATAATCCACCAAATTTGATGAGTCGACCAAATCATGCCTTTCTATGTATCCATGGGATAAATCAAATCATTTGTGAATTTGGCGAACGTGGATGAACAGTGAAAATCAATGTTATGTGCTTCAATTGTATTCATGTTTTGCCAATTCCACCTTATAAGCTTGGAAAGTAAATCATTTTCTATTTCTCATTCATACCAATCACAAGAATATTTATATAATAGACCATGCTTTGATCTTGAGTTTAACTGTTCAAAATCCAATCTACGCATGAAGGAAAGTACAAGAATAGTTAAATAATAAATTACGTTTTTATCTAATAACTTAATCTTTTACTACATACAGTAGTGTAATTGTGAGAGATAATTCAAGGTAAATAAAAAATTTGGAAAGAGATAGATCGCATTCGTTTAGTATATTCTAAATCATACCATTTGTGCCGGGGAGATCTTTAATTAGTATGACCTTTTTTGTACTTAATCACGTCGTTAACGCTGTCAATGTACTGCTCAAGTTAATTACTCAAGTCAAACGACGCATTTTTAACAATAATAATATTTAAAAAAAAACAAAAATAGAAACCAATTTCAAAATAACAGATGGGAACACCTGTCGTCCAGACGCAAACAGCAGACCGGTAACCACCCGAGTCCGACAGCGTGGCGTCTCCCTATTGGTCGTTCACCGTCCTCTCGCGACCGCCCTCGGGACCTTATCGCTCCTCCCCAGGCTTCGACACGCGCTCTTTTCACGAGGAAGGAGGAGGAGGAGGAGCAGAAGGAGGAAGAAGGGACGCGTCGCGAAACGACGATCGGGAATTCCAGAGCCGGCGATCCGAATTCGGCTCCGGCGGCGGATCGGAGATTATGGTGAAGAAGCGGGTGCCCGACTGGCTCAACAGCTCGCTCTGGTCCTCCGCGCCGCCGCCCGACGACGAGCGCCTCCTCCGGTACGCCTCCAAGTACGCCTCGGCCGACGACGACGGCGACGGCGATGGAGACGGGGACGGGCGGCCGGCGCCGGCGGCTGCAGCAGCGCGGCCCCCTCCGCCTCCGCCCCCCACCCGGGGCGTCGCGAGGGGGGAGCCCGCGGGGGCGGCGAGGGCCGGCAATGACGAGGAGAACGGTGATGCCGAGGGTCCGTCCGGGGAGGAGTTCGCCAGGCAGGCTCAGCTCTTGGCCGAGGTGAGGCTTTTTCTTGGCCCGGCGCTAGGGGTGTGATTGGTGATTGTATTCGGGAAATGCTTGAACGGGGGATTTCGGATGTTCAGGGATTGGGATTGGGATTGACGGATGGTTTTTTGTTTGGTTTGGTGACGTGTAGCTATCGAAGAAGGTGGTGAATGTGAGGGAGTTGAGGAGGATTGTGTCGCCCGGGATACCGGATGGTGCAGGGGTTCGTCCCACCGTGTGGAAGGTATTGTTGTGCTTGCTTTTGTCAGTTTTGCAATTCATATTCTGGAGTGGTTCACATGTTGCTGACAAGTAGTAAAAATGGAAATGGATGTGTGATCCATTGGCCAAGTGCTGTAGTGAGTTTCATAAATGGTTGAGTGTGGAAATTGCCACAATGCAGTGTGCGACTAGCCTGATTTTGAGGGTTTAAGTTTTTGTTTGTCCCTTACTTTTTATTGCTGTACAGTTCTTTTCCAGTAGAATAAACAGGGTTTAATATGTGACTGGTGGATTGTGGACCTTGTGGCAGCTTTTGCTTGGTTATTTGCCTCCGGATCGAGGGCTCTGGTCGTCTGAGCTTGCGAAGAAGAGGTCGCAATATAAGAACCTCAGAGCAGAGGTTTTGATGAATCCTGTAAGTAAAAGGCAGTGTTCTCGATGCTCTGTATGTGGCTTTTGATGCAGTTTCCCTTCTATGATTAGGAATATCATGGCTACCTTCTGTAACAATAACAGTAGACTCTGAAGTGAAGTTCCAATATGCTGTTACCAGTGGAAGTTATTATTTTGTTTAACCAACTTTGGATGTTGACAAGAGGCAGCGGATTAAGTTAAACTAATCCTGGGAACTTAGGTATGGGGTGGTTCATTGAGGTACAACCTTTAATGTGCGAGGCTTGAATTTCCGTTCTAATTCTCTGGTTTGTTTGGCGCTTCTGAGAGGGGGACTTCCAAAAGTATGTTGGTTTTAGCCAATAAACCCTTGATGATATGATGGGAATTTCTCCATAAAGTTGATTCTTCTCTTTCCTAATTACCCACCAGACTTTCACCTTGCTGAGTTTTGATTACGTTTTAGCTGGTAAAGTATGCTAAAATTCTCCATTTCTCACCTTTGGTTCTGATAATATACAATATACTACGGGAAGAACGAGTTAGAGAATCTCTAACATAATTTCAATGCAATTATTTTCCGATTTGGTATTTTCTGGGTCTCAGTCTTAATATGGTTGTAATAGAGGTAAATTACATACAAGTTATCTTTAACACTTCTTTCTAATTGCCAATTTCCACGTGTTACGGTATCATGGCAATTCTTGGGGCCTAGTTTTGTCAACTTGTTTTTGTCAGATCTTGACTTAGATGAAACATGCTGAAATGTGAAGCTCACTGCATCTTATTATTGACTTTGCCTTTTGCATCTTATTTTTTGCTATTAAGTTACATACTTATGAACTTCTTGTGGTTAGTTAGTCAGAAATCACGAGAAGGTTGGATAAATCCACAAGTTGTGACAACGAAGAGTCAAAGTTTCAAAGGCGTGGCATACTCAAGCGATCAGAAATAACTCATGGGGAGCATCCCCTGTGCCTTGGAAAAAGCAGTATTTGGAATCAGTTCTTTCAGGTACAGAGATTGCAAAATAAGTTTTTGAATGTTGTCGCCAGAATATTACTTTTCCTTTTGAAAATTTGAGCTGTTGCTTCTTGTTAAACGAGCATTAAGGTAATTGGTGAAATTAGCTGCGCATCATCAAAGGTGGAGTTATAAACATCTGGGGGAAATGCAGGTTTTCCTTGGTTGATTTGTCATTGGATCAGAGATTTATTATGTAATCATATGTTAACTTGTAGATGTTTGAGATTTTAAATTTTAGCAAAGGAATTATGTCATTCGCACTATTTGAAATGCCAATTGGGTCTCTAGGTGATAATTAATGTTGGAAGTGGATTGAATGCACAGAGGAAAAGTAAAATCACATTGCATTGGAAAAGGAGTTGAAAAAAGCTAAGCCAATCAGAAATGAAGAGAAATTGGCTAAAACAGAGAAAGACAGATGAATAATCCAAAATTAAACTGTAATACGGGCTTCAATAGAATTGTCTCTGATTATGCACTTCAGCTTGTCCTTTCTAACTCTTTCGCACTATTTGTAAACCTGAAGGGTTGTACTTTTCTTTGAGCTTCTTCCTCAAGATATATGAGGGTCAAGTAAAGTTATATTCTACAAAAGAAAATGCCTTGTGGGGAGACTATGAATAATTTCCTTCTCTTTGATGTTTGACATGTATAGGGTGGAAGAAAGAGATTGAGTGTCCCTGTGGGTTATTCTTAGGTAATTCGGCAATCAATTTGGTGATTATTCCTAGAAATCTGATTTCCTTAGTCACACAAGGCTTTAAAAACGTATTCCTGGTTTCTAAATAGTCATTTCAGTATCTTTAATCATGCAATCTGAAAACTTCTCAACTGGAGTTGGCCTTTCGAGATAGAAAACTTTTTCGTTATAAGTTTATGTTGTCTATCTTGCTGAGCTTTGAACGAGTAAATTTTTACTTTTAAAACATAAAAATGTGTGTAATCGGCAAGAGCTTGATAAAGTACATAAAAATATATCAAATAGTGAAAAAGATAAAGAGAGAGGTGTTAGAAGTGGCAATGTATGTGAGTTGACATCGTGTCCTCCTATCACCTGCTTTAATATATCAAGTGTCCTGTTCTGGTCTAGATTCAATTGTTCGGTATCGGGCGCTAGTGTAGCTTGAATTGTTAGATGTTTGGTGTGGTCCTGCTTCTGTTAGAGGCGTGATGTTTCTTTTTCCTACCTAACAATCTTGATGCTTAATACCTGTTTTACAGAGGAGCTATTTGTGTCATACCCTTGTTTCTTTTACTACTATCTCTATCTGTCGTGCCTGCTGTGAGTTTCAACAAATGATTTTCTCTCACTGGATTGTAATCTAAATGTTGCTTTAAGTATTAATAAGAGTTTGAATTGAGTATGAATATGTCCTTTTCTTAGGATGCAGAGATCGTACAACAGATTGACCGTGATGTGAAACGAACTCATCCGGATATGGACTTTTTCTCCGGAGATTCGGCATATGCAAAAGCTAATCAAGTATGCTTGTTCAATTTGCTTGAATTATCAGAGGAATGCATTTTTCTCATTTATTGTCTTCATAATCTCAGGATGCTCTGAGGAACATATTAATTTTGTTTGCTAAGTTGAATCCTGGCATAAGATATGTCCAAGGCATGAACGAAATCTTGGCTCCTCTTTTCTTTGTATTCAGAACTGATCCTGATGAGGAGAATGCGGTATGTAACTCTTAGTCCTTTCTGCTCTGTCTTGAATTATCTATAAATATGATGTTTTGTATCATTTTTATGTTTCCTGTTCGATTCTGGTATATCCTGTCTACTTTTCATTCAACTTATGTGATCAATTGCCTCATGAAAACCCTTCAGTGGTGAATGTATTACAGTAGTAAACTTACTTGATTTCAATAGTTTGTGGTTAGATGCAAGGGATTTTCTGCAAGTTTCTTTCTAATACTGTTTTTTCCAGTGTCATTGTGCTTGCTCTTTTATCACAACATTGGCACCACGTATGATTTGCTCATTTATTACTGAAATTATTTTTTAAATGCTGACAGTCCTCATCAAATTTTCTCACCATCTCATTGGTGTCAAGTTTTTTTGGTTACCATTCACTGCCTCTACTCATATGCTACTGAGTGTTGTTGTCTCACATGCACACTTTTGTTGATTTCTTTTTCTTATGTCTTGGACTTAATGCGAAAGATGTCAAAAACAAGGTAATCAAATTTACAGCAGTAACTGTCATGGATACAGTAGAGAACAGTGATTTTTTCCTTAACTAATTAGTGTTTGAAATTGGATAACAACTTGAGTTTGCCAAGATTATGTTAATTTGAAGTTTGGAAAATCATGTGACATGGATGTATTAACAAATGATCCTTTCTTGTATAGTATTGTATGCTTCATTGTTTCTTATCTTTGCATTACGCAGGCGGCTGCAGAAGCAGATACTTTCTTTTGCTTTGTTGAGTTATTGAGTGGTTTACGGGACAACTTTTGTCAGCAGTTGGACAGCAGTGTTGTGGGCATTCGTTCGACAATTACAAGGTTGTCACAGCTTCTCAAGGAACATGATGAAGAGCTTTGGCGTCATCTTGAGGTCACGACAAAGGTAAGACATAATCAAAGTTTGACCACCCCATTTCTCTCTTTGTTTTTCTAAGTGTATTAGATGGAAGGAGCTTGTATGCTAGAAATCATTTACTTGTTCAAGAGCATAATTAAGGCATGTTCCTCCTTCTGCGTAATCATTCAAAACAACATACATTGATTTTATCTAGTATAGGTTCATTCATGTGCATGAGGTCTTGGCATGAAAATGGGTCTTTTTTCTTTTCTTTGAAACCATGTTTACTTCAACCAATGCATAGTGCTCAAGATCTATTTGACTGGGAGGTTTTACAAGTGTGCTTGTATAGAATTTCTCTCTCAAGTGGAGAGATCTTTCCATCCTGAAGTTCCAGTTTTAAAGATCTTCCAGGAAGAGGAGATCACCTCTTTTCTGAAGGACACTATTGATGCTGCAGAGCATATAGGCATAGGATTGCAAAAAAAGAAGCAACAGTATATGGACATCATGAATGAAAAATACAGAAGAAATGAAGCTCTGCATGTGTTGGATGCCAAAAGCAAGAACAAATAACAACTTTGTTTTTCCTCTTGGGATTAGGAATGACAGTTAGTGCAGCTCCTCTGCTGACGTATCTAGGGGTTATCATCAAAAGGACTAAAGGGGAATTGATGAACATTGACTGAAAACTGAGTAACAAATATTGAGCCATTGGGATATTTTTATCTCATTGTCCCACTATTGTATATGATGTTTTGTACAATTTCTGTGCATCAATGATCCCTCTGATGAAGTATGGATATGGGCACTATCACTTTCAATCTCCGGCATTGTAAATAAGATGAACTATTGTGAGAGTACTGTTAATAAGTTTTGAGATAGATAAATAAGATATCAACTATTTCACACCAGATGTTTATAAGTTGCATGAGCTCTGAAGGACTATTGTGAGATGGAGCAATACAATTCTTAGTCTTTAACTTCTTCTTGATCTTGGTCATCTCCGTGATTGAACCTTCAGAAGTTGTCATGTTGGGGAAAACTTCATATCAGCTGTACCTTGCTATAGATCCATTATATCCTCCCTTCTATTCCAAGGGATTTCTTTTTATTTCCAGCATCTCTGATAATTTCTGGGGCATGTATATTATTATTGGTTTAAAATAGACATGTAGAAACAAGTTCTCAGTATGTGTCTCAAGGTGTGTGGGGAATTCTAAATCTCACACAATACCTAAGTGAAGTGCCTGTGCCTCTGTTTATAAGTATAATGACATTGTCAGCAACTTCGCGATGCAGATGATACTGCGGTTTGCCTCTCGAATTTTGTAATCACGCTTTCTGTTTTTATTTTAATTGTTGATATAAGATCTCCTTATTGCATAAACCTTGGTCTTTCGAAAACCTGAAAATTATGTTGAAAACTGTCAGGTCAATCCACAGTTCTACGCGTTTAGGTGGATTACTCTCCTGCTGACCCAAGAATTTAGTTTTACGGACATCCTACACATCTGGGACACGCTTCTAAGTGACCCTGAAGGTCCTCAGGTACATATTTTGCTCTTTGTGATGTGCTATTATGGTTATGTAAATCTGATGGCACAATACTCTAAGGAGTTACTTGGTTATGGAGAGTAGAGTATTGGAATGGAAATGAATGGAAATTCAGCATAACTCTTATTAAAGAAAACTCCAGATATAAGGGAACCGAGATAATCTGGAATTGGAGGAAAAATGAGACTAAGCAACAACTAGAGTCATCGTGTGTAGACCTTTTCTTTCCATTCTAAACGTACTTCCATTTAAGCAAAGATGTTTAAAATTTGTAGTTAAAATGATGGAGAGCCTGTGAATTATTGGGGATGTGCCTCTGGAATCAGTCAATTGGCTAGGCCACTCGAATAAAACTTAAAACAAGCATTGATCTGCTGACATATGCCCCAAGAAGAATTGAAAGGAGCCTGGATTAGGAAGAAAAACAAGACTAATCAGTGCGTGAAGTCATTATTTCTGTAAACCTGTTATTTATCTACTTTAAAGGACTTATGTTAGATGTTTAGAGATTTAACCATCTTTAAAATGATGATATGCCGGTGAACTATCTGAGGAATTTCTTCTCGAATGTTGCCTTCTCTCGTTGAACTTCAACTCTGCAAAAACTCTTTACTGTCTGGTCTGCCACAATGGTTATTATGTAGTGCTTATGTGACTGTACTGTTTGCTGTGTCAGTAAATGGACAATTCTCAGTTTAAATTCTGTCTAGCGTGTTGAAAGCTTGAAAGTAAAATATCTGATTGTAATTCCAGGAGACATTGCTTCGCATCTGCTGCGCAATGCTGATTCTTGTACGGAGACGCCTCCTTGCCGGCGATTTCACTGCTAACCTTAAGCTACTGCAACATTACCCCTCCATGAATATTAGCCATCTGCTGTACGTAGCCAACAAGTTGCGTTCTAAACCTTCAGGTTAATTTTTAGCCCCACTTGTATCTTTCCTTCCTTTTTCCTTTTCTTTCTTTCTTTCTTTCTTTCTGGTTTTGCTCTTTCAAATTTTTTGTTGGACTGTAAATCCGTGTAAATTATTGGGTGTAAATGTCGGTCGACATAGGAAAAATTTCAACATCCAGGAATAGACTGAGCTTTTGTCTGTTGTTATCGTTTGATTATAGAGATCAACGATTTTTCCTTTTACCCCCTCCCTTTGTTTTTAAGAGTGCACTGTAGATGAAGAACTTCAGCTCTACACACGAAAATGTAATTTGCCCTTGCATTCATGAATCTTAACATTAGCACTTGATGCTTGATCCTTTGATTAATAAGGTATTGCCTACTCCTACTTCTTCACTTTCTCATCCTTGTTCTTTGGGCCAAACCGCAACCGGACTACCAGCTGGATCCTTACATTGCCATAAGGGGAAAAAGAGATTCATATTTCAAAGAAATCTTTCAATTCTCTCTCGAACTTTGAAAATTTCAATGTGTCTATTTCACTTACATCTGAACCGTGATATACATGCGGACGTAACTTATAATCTAAGAGAAGTAAGCGGGTATGGTCGGATTGAAAGATTTGCACGATAAGGAAGGTGAAGAACATGTTGACGCACACGACGATGCTCTGAGCAACCGACCGGATCTCCTTGGGGAATATCTCGCTTGGCACCAGCCACCCCAGCGGCCCCCATGAGAAGGCGAAGGCAGACACGAAGATGCAGATGCATATCACCACGACGATTGCATACCAACTGGGGAGGTTGTCGGCTTGGCCCGTCACGCCAAACTTCCGGCCGGTCGGGGATGCCAACGCCACCTGTGGAATCACAAGCAGTTCAAACAGGCTTTACCGACACTTAATCAAAGATCGAAATATGGTCGGATGAAACAATAGGGAGTGGATAGTTGAAGATATAGGGTAAAGAGTGTAATGAGTCTCAAGATGTTTACATACCTGAAAGATAAGCATCAGCCCTCCACCCCAGAAGAAAAGCTGGCGGCGTCCCCACTTGTCAGCTCCATATACGGAGATGAGGGTTGCTACCACGTTGATGACGCCGGTTATAAGCGCAGATATAAGCGATGCATAGTTCCCGAACCCGATGGTGATGAACAGGACTGGCGCATAGAACATGACCACGTTGATCCCGGTAAGCTGCTGAAACATTGGGATGAGCAACGACATGATCAGGTGCGGCCGGTACTTCTTCCTGCTGAGGTTGAGCCACGGATACTCCATGGCCTTGGACGCCTTGCTCGCCTCCTGGATGTCGTTAAACTCGGCCTCCACCTCGCGGTCAGAGACCCCCCGGATGCGGCGGAGCATCTCCCGTGCCTCCGTGGGATTGCCCTCCTCAAGGATGGAGTTAGGGGAGTTGGGAAGGAAGAAGGCCGAGATGCCGATGATGAGGGCGGGGACTGCCGCACCGCCGAGGCTCACACGCCACCCTTCGCCGTTGGCCATCTTTTGGCTGAAGTGGTTGACCACGTTTGCGCACAGGATGCCTACTGGGATGGACAGCTGGAAGAGCGCGTTGAGCGAGCCACGGTGCTTGTATGGTGCCATCTCCGACAGATAGAGCGGCACGGACTATGGATTTTAATAACACGTCGTGTTGGGTTAGGTCCATTTCATTGCAATCTCAAACATAACTCATAATTCCAATTATGCAATCACGGTGGATTAAAGTCCATATAAATAATCAAAAGCAATTGAAAATCGGCCTAAACCGTTACTTTCTTGACAAGTCTTGTCGTGAAAGGAAGTATTGTTAAAACTCTCAACTTCGCGCTCAGCAAGAAAGTCGATAATTTAACTACATTACTTCTCTTCTACTGGGAAAATTTATGAATTTTAAATTAACCTAATACACTAAATATAGGATTTGGGATGGCCTAATGAGAGAGATCTAGCAGGGAGTCTAGTAATCAGTCATCTTACCATAAGCAAAACTTGTAAATTTCAAGTAACAACGAATCTAGGTCCGCAAGAACAATGATGCGTTTAAGGGTAAACCATGATACGATGAACAACGAAAACTTGTTTAAAAAAAAAAAAATAGTGCAGTAATTAAGGGGTTTTACTTGAGTGACAAAGCCGAGTCCGATGCCGAGCAGATTCCGCCAACCTTAAACATATCGAAGTCCCAAGCGGCGGCATTCATTAGAGCGCCCCAGAGGAAGATCACGCCGCCCAGCAACATCGACCACTTCTGCGGCAACTCGGATGCAATGAACGGGGCTACGATCGCTGCCATGTAGGGCGACGACATGAACATCGTCAGCGGGAACCTGTCGATCTTGCAGTATCGGTCCGTCGACTCGTCCGACGACTCCTCCCGGTACACGGCGGGGAAGAACCTCTTCAGGAACGGAGCCATGGACGTCACGCTGCCTGAGTGAACAAATCACGAGAGAGACTCTCAGTCGCAATAAACACTGAAGTTTCGACGCGAACGGCAGAGGAGAGAAAAGGCTGATGAAGACGAGCATCACCCGAAATGCCGATGTCGTATCCGAACATCAACCCGCCCATGGCGGCGGCGATGCATGTGATGAGAACGTAAGCCGTGACTTTCCCGGGATAATGCTTGCCGGCGACCGCGACGCCGCCGCTTTCGATGCCGAAACCAGCAGCCATCTCGGTGAAACTACAAAAGACACAAACGTAGACTTGAACTGAGGAAAGCCGTAGGGATGGCACAACTGATGAATTCCAATATCCTTATTAGACAGTGATAATCCGAGAATCCTTATCCTAACTGCCGCAAATATCTACAGGGAATATTATTTTATAGTCCATTGAAAGAAATCGTCTTGGATATTGTCGGAAGATATGATTTAGCAGATTTGTATCAATTGTAAATTGATAGGGAATCATGTTTATTTTAGGATTAGAAAGATTAGAAAATATTTACTTTCCTTTTTATTAATTTCTCTCTTGTAATTAAATACAGTCTTGTACAGAGATTACAATGTACTAGAGGCATACAATTTCTTCCTCTATAGAATTCCTCCTATGTTTCCAGAATCCTTTTTTCTGCTTTATCTCCTTTTGTGACATATATATTTATAATTAATCAAATACTCATTATAAGTAAATAAACAACAACAAAATTCAAAGAAAAAACATCAAAAAAACCCGAACTATGTCCACTATCCTAAATTTTTTCTTGATGTAAAAAATTCCAAGCTTGTACTCATGTCACATATTAACCCTACATCACAGTTCCGTCAAATATGGCAGGTGGCGTGGCATTGTTCATTTTTTTTTTTTATTGATGAAGTGGCACCACACGAGCGCCACATTAGAACAAAGATGAAAAAAATAAAAGCCAAAAAGTAAAAAAACACAAAAGAAAATTCGTGACCAAAGGAGAGCGAGATTGCATATGGTCGCGGGTGTCTAAGGGCCATTTGCCACTCCGACTTCGCCGCCGGGGGCCATCGCGCGATTGCTGAAGGATAGAGGAAATAAAACGGCGGTCGAAAGTGAGGGGAGTGTGCTGCAGAAATTCGATACCTACATCTAGGGAGATCACTAAGATAGAGTTTATTAATATATTTAGTTGGACCCACATTCACTCAAAAACTTAAACTAATGAGTTATGGGTCAATTATGATATATTAACCGCTCAATATCATACCAAATCTTCGACATAGGATTTCTCTAATACGATTCACTTACACATGCATCTTAATAATGAGTTCGGTCGAGGGATTCGCCGTATTGTCCAAGATTTCCTGGTGAGGAGCAGCTAAATGAAGTGGATTGAAAGCACGATGAAGATACTCATGGTCGGTGAAACTATAAACGTAACATCTTTGTTGACAAATGGATAATGTAAATTCACAATAGGGTTATATCTCTGACTATTTAATCTTCGAGCACTCACAAAAGAACAATGATTTTTTCAATTAATTTGATCAATTTAGAATATCTAATTCTTCAACCGTGAAAAAAGTACAAGTACGTGCAGCGCTCATGTGATCCTCATAGGAAAAAGGTTACTTGATTGATCCTATATTATATTCATCTAACAAAAATACTAGATTTTATAGATGTCAAGCATTTAAATATCTATTTATATAAATTTCACAAGCTCGACTATAATACCTTTAATAATTATCAGCAATAGAGCCAAGGAACAAATTTACGAAGAAAAAGGGAATCAATAATTCCAAAACTATCCAATGAATATTAAAGTTACTATTTTCACTGTGCATGGAAGAGAATCAAAAAACCTAAACCGGTCGTACTTACTCAACGACAAAAATCTGCATGCAAACCCTGGTTTCAGGAAAGCATACAACCTAATCAAACCTAACATATTGAAATTGCAAAAATTAGAAGAAGTATAGTCAGATTATTTCCTAAAACTTTAGCGAAATATCAAGCGCCTAAACTTTCTCGGCGAACGGCGGTCCATCTACGACCACATACTTCTTCCAGTACCAATGTTCCTCCCAGACTTGGGACATCTCTTCGATCGGGATGTTCTTCGTCTCCGGCAAGAAAAAGTAGATGAAGGCGGTCATGAGGGCGACGAAGAAGGCGAAGAAGATGAAGAGGCCGAACTTCATGTGGCAAAGCATGGTGAGGAAGATCTGCGCGATAAGGAAGGTGAAGAACATGTTGACGCTCACGACGATGCTTTGAGCAGCCGACCGGATCTCCAAGGGGAATATCTCGCTCGGAACCAGCCACCCCAGCGGCCCCCACGAGAAGGCGAAGGCAGCCGCGAAGATGCAGATGCAGATCACCACGACGATTGCGTACCAGCCAGGAAGGCTGTCCACTTGGCCCGTCACGCCGAACTTCCAACCGATCAGGGACGCCACCGCCACCTGCGAAATCACGAGCAGTTCAACTTTTCACAGAATATAGGGATCAGGACATTCGTGACTACACTCATAAAGGAACATCGGACACCACCCACGATGGTCTAAACAGGCTTTACAGACACCCAATCAAAGATCCATACATGGTCGGATGACATAATAGGGAGTGGATAGTTGAAGATATAGGGTAGAGAGTGTAATGAGTCTCGAGATGTTTCCGTACCTGAAAGATGAGCATCAACCCTCCACCCCATAAGAAGAGCCGGCGGCGTCCCCACTTATCAGTTCCATACACGGAGATGAGTGTCGCCGCCGCAAAGACGCCGCCGGTTATAAGCGAGGACATAAGCGATGCATCGTTCCCAAACCCGATGGTGATGAACAGGACTGGCGCGTAGAACATGACCACGTTGATCCCGGTAAGCTGCTGAAACATTGGGATGAGCACTGACATGATTAGGTGTGGCCGGTACTTCCTCTTGCCGAGGTTCCTCCACGGGTGCTTCACGGCCTCGGACGCCTTGCTTGCCTCCACAATGTCGTTGAACTCGGCCTCCACCTCGCAGTCGGAGACCCCCCGGACGCGGCGGAGCATCTCGCGCGCTTTCGTGGGATCGCCCTTCTCGAGGATGGAGTTGGGGGTGTTGGGGAGGAAGAGGGCCGAGATGCCGATGAAGAGGGCGGGGACCGCCGCACCGCCGAGGCTCAGGCGCCATCCTTGGCCGTTGGCCATCTTTTGGGTGAAGTAGTTGACCAAGTTTGCGCACAGGATGCCCACCGCTATGGACAGCTGGAAGAGCACATTGAGCGAGCCACGGTGCTTGTATGGCGCCATCTCCGACACATAGAGTGGTATGGACTGTGAATTTCAATTACACGTAATGTGGAGTTAGGTCGATTTCATTGCAATCACAAGGATAGCTCATAATTCCAATTACGCAATCATGGTTGATTAAAGTCCATATAAAAAATTAAATGCAACTGAAAATCTATAAGTATTATCATCAAATCTTTTAATCGAGATTTCGACAAAATCGGCTCAAACCGTTTCTTTGTTGACTTGAAAGGAAGCACGGTTAAACTAAGACCTCTCAACTCCGTGCTCACATCAGCAAGAAAATCAATAATTTCGCTAGACTTATTCTTTTTCGACCAAAAAATAAAACTAGATTAGTGAGTTTTACTAGGAAGTTCAGTGGTTAGTCAACTTTTCACAAGCAAAACTTGTAAAATTCAAGTAACAACGAATCTAGGCCAGCAAGAACAACGATGCGTTTAAGGGCAAAAAACATACGTGCAGGCTATATACATGTAACCACGATTGATACGATGAATAACGAAAACTTGGTACAAATATAGCGCAGTAGTCAAGGAGTTTTACCTGAGTGGCAAAGCCGACTCCGATGCCGAGCAAAATCCGGCCAAAGATCAACATAAGGATGTTCTGAGCGGCGGCATTCATGACAGCGCCGCAGAGGAAGATCGTGCCACCCAGCAACATGGACCACCTCCGACCCATCTCCCTCGTCACCTTGGATGCACCGAACGAAGCCGCGAGCGCCGCCAAGTAGAGCGACGACGTGAACATCGTCAGCGTGACGCTGTCGAACTTGCAGTATTGGTTCGTCGACTGGTCCAACGCCTCCTTCCGGTACACGGAAGGGAAGAACCTCTTCAGGAAGGGAGCCATGGACGTCACGCCGCCTAAGTGAATACATCACAGGAGAGAATCTTAGTCGCGAGAAACTCTGAAAGTTCCAACGCGAAAGGCAGAGGAGAGACGAGGCTAATGAGATGAGAGCATTACCCGAAATACCGATGTCGTATCCGAATATCAACCCGCCCATGGCGGCGGCGATGCATGTGATGAGAACGTAAGCCGTGAGTTTCCCAGGATAATCCCTGGTGGCGCCGCCACCGCTTTCGATGCCGAAACCGCCAGCCATCTCGATGAAACTACAGAAGACACGAACTAGAATGGACGTCGATGGAGGGTCAGACTGTATTTATAGGCGTTGGTATGGAGAGATGCTTCTTCAATCTCGGACATTCAATTCTATTTCCACTCGGATTCGGTCTTCTGCAGTAAGAGCGACTCCTCATAAAGATAGGAACTGAGGAAAGCCGTAGTAATAGTACAACTGATGAATTCCAAGATCCTTTATTAGATAATGATAATCCGATGTTTTAGCGTAAAAAGAAGAAAATAAAAAAAGATGATGATAATCCGATAATTCCTATCCTAACTAGTACCAATCTCTACAGGGAAGATTATTTTGTACAGTCAATTGTGAGAAATCGTCTTGTATTTGTCTATAATTAATCAAATACTTATTATGACTAAATAGACAAAATAAAATATGAGGAAAAGGTCACAAAAAAAATCTCAAATTATGCCAATTACGACACATTTATTGCAGACCTTTTTTTTTTAACATCGAAAATCACAAATTTATATCTATATGACACATTTATTATTCATAATGATTGCATCAAAAGCTATTGCTAAAAATCCAAACCCTATATGGCAGCTAGGATGGCATTATTAATGTTTTTCAAGATAAAGAGGCGCCACACGAGCATCACATCAGAAAAAAGATTCAAAAAAATAAAAAATAAAATTCCAAACCTGAGAAGAGCGAGATTGCATATGATCGAGGGTGTTTGGGGGCCATTTGCCATTCCAAACCAAAGAAAGGAATAAATATATGGTGATGGTTATAGTTTTAGGTTTTTGATGTTTTTATTTTTTTTGTGGTGTTATTCTCACTCCCTTATAATGACTAAATTCACCATATTTATACTAAAAAGACAAAACCGCCCTTAATCTTTCAATTACAGTTTAAAGCGATGGCCCTAGTCTTTCTTTTTTCTATTTTTTTCTTTTATATTTATGATAGTTACCATGATTAAACAATTCTCCTATTTTATTTTTTAGCATATTAAAGAAAAGTGTATTCTTGAACATTCTTATAATTTTTGACGAGCTTCGTGTAAAGTATCCCGATAGTAAGGAAAAATCACATTCTTGATATAGTATACAACTAAAAAAACTCTTCTTCATCAATGATCTTATAACAATTTATTTCTTTTCTGTCCCTCTTATTTCAAAAGCTTACTTTTTTTTTGGAATTTTTTTATTAATTTCATTAGTCTAAAATATATCTTAAGTCTCATATTTACTATATTAAAAAATTAACTTTTTTTCCTTGAGATATTTTTATATAGAGCATGTAAGACCTTAGATAGATTTCTAGGAATAAACTAAAATCATTATGCACGATGAGATGTCCCGATTTTTTTTTGGTAAACAAGTATAATATTAGTTTTTGTCAACTCAAAATAATAATATTTCACTGGCATTTTTAAAAAAAAGTCTTACTTTGCAATATTTTGATTTAATTAAATTTCATCTACTTAATAATTTATTCATAAATTTGATTGATAGCATAAAAAAGACGTGGATTTCTTGGAAATTTCTTTCGACAAAGCAAATTTTATAGAAGCAATATCCCATAATGATGATGATGATGATGCCTTTAAAATACATGGAAAATCTACAATAAACCAAAAGCTAAATATATGAAATTCTTAATTAAGGTAAGTAGATCCTGTATAGATATAGGATTATTATAAAAAAGAAAGTAAGTAAATTTAGGATCACCAATTTAAATTACAATCGAATGATAGAACCCAAGCAAGATGGATTTAGTTGTATACGGGTAAAAATAGCGTTGCCCCTTGATCAAAAAAACTAACAAAAAAGAAAAAGGTAAAAAATAATCTTAAGTCAAGTATGAGGATGCGGGAGAAATAATGTAGTTAATTTAATGTGAAGCCAACAAGTGAGCGAAAATAGAGTAAACATTTTTTAATTTTTGGCTGCAGGAGAAATAATGTAGTCAACCACCAGCTATGGTGGCTCCGCTAGGTAGGCTCCAGACTTTTGAAGGGAGAGATCAAGAGTTCGAAGCTCCTGCAACGCAAGTTACAGGGAGGCTGGTAGGCCATTTGGTGACTTAAGCGTGACGTTGGGGTGATGGGTCCTCCGCTAGCGTCACCCCAAGGTTTGCCCGCCGGCTATCGGGAACTATGCCCGCCACCGTTGTCATTATTCGGAGTTCCCTAGGTCATTAAAAAAAAAATGTAGTCAATTCAATGTGAAGCCAATAAGTGAGCGAAAATAGAGTAAACATTTTTTTTTATTTTTGGCTTAAGATTAATTTTTAAATTTGGTATTAAAGAGAGAATGGTTAATACTTTGAAAAATCCCAAATTAGTACACATGTGAAAAATTTACCCCAAATTATTTTTTTAACTACCAAAAACCCTAAACTGGTATACTTTTAACAAATTTACCCCAAACTGATACATTTGTGACAAATTTACTTTATGTTAATTTTCGTTAAATTTTACTATCAAATTATTAAGTTAAATGACACGTGGCAATTGACTAATATACCAATTTGAGATTTTACACTATATTTATCACAATTTACAATTTTTGTAATTTTTTGTGGTATTAATTCAATTTATCATATAATATATTTGTCACAAATTTTAGTTTGAAGGTTTTTTTGCGGTCAAATAAATTAGTTTGAGGTTTCTTTACAGCTAGGTTTAGGGTTTTTCATGATCAGTCCAATCGGGGTAAATTTGATACAGATATACCGATTTGAGATTTTTCATGATCATAAAATATTTTTTAGTAAATTTATCACAATCATACTAATTTAGGATTTTTCGAGAAGTTAACCCAAGAGGGAAAAAAAACCTTCCCTTTCTTTTCACTCCCTCCCCCTCGTTCTGTCTCCGAGTCTCCTCAATTCATAGAGAGAGATTGCTGTTGGGTTCGTGTGGAGCCGCCGGGAGCAGGCGTGGCTGGCCTGCATCGTCGAGAATTTTGGAGGGTCATAGACTCATAGGTAATGCGCGTAGCCCCTGACTTTTATCTCCCGCGACCGTTGCTGGGTCGCGGTTATTTTCCAGTGCGGGGATCGTTATGGTCGTGCTTTCTGATGTCCTGGCCGACATCTGTGTTGGGGGAAAGGGGGCCGAGTCGTGGCCCTCTGTTTTGCTCCGGCTGGACTAGATCTGCGAAACGTAGATGGGTTCGAGGGCTGAGCGGCTTGAACGTCTTCGGCTTCTCGTGTCGGTTCGCGTTTAATGATTCCCATGTGTTGGAATCTGGCAGCTAGTGTACTGATTAATGTGTGCTTTCGTACCCTTGTTTATGGCGGATTCAAGTTCAGTTTTTTCAATGAAATTTGGTCGAATCCTGTTGATGGTAATCGTGGGTACCGCTTATGGATTGATGAACTTGACTTTTCTTTGATGGATGGTGAACTTCTCATTTGACTATGTCTCGATAAGCAATGGTCTGTGATAGTGTTTTATGTGAACGACTTCCGCGTCGAAGAAAAGGGAAAGTAAGCTTAAGAGGGCACTTCGATTAGAGATCTTCTTCGATATCAATCTTGATTTTTGCTAGTAACAAGCAGGATTGCTCGTGCTATGTGCGGGATCTTACTTTATTCACACTCTCTCATAAATTGACATTGCGACAGCAGATACCGTAACTCACTTTCATAGATTGAAGTCACAAACCTTATTTATGGTAAATAGACTGTTTCATGTAATTTGTCTAAACTCAGAGGTATCTGGTAGCTTTAAATCAAGTGAACATATCTAAAATACATCTATGACCATATGGTGGGTGCTGCTTTTCTATTTGGAAAAAGATGGGAATCTAGGCCGATTTGTTTGATTAGTGAAATGCATTTATATCTTTTGGATGTATCATTCATATGTCACTTTAGGGTGAACTTTGAATAAATTAACGATTTCAATATTTAATTTACCACTGGCGATCATTTACATGGCAAAGTGTGCCTGCATCGCCATGGACTACGTATACCATTAGTGCTGAGAGCACATGATATTGCTCAAGATGTCTTATGTATATATCACTCCACATGTGTTTATCTCTCAACATCTTTTAAGGTACTTAATGGAATTCTACTGTTTGGTTCACGATTTGGCACTCATAATTTTAGTATTCAGTTCATGGTTCTCATTTAATTAGGAGACTTTACTTAAGGCTCTAGTCCAGTTCCCTTTGTCGATTTATTTTCCTTTTGTCACTCTGTCCATCTGGTGACTTTACTTCTTTCGTTGAGTTGACTTTCAACTTATGTCGTTGGGCATGATTCTGCTTTTAGTTGAACATATTCTGTTGTTCACTTCTATGTTTGACTGTTAAGCTTTTCATCTTACCTCTTCTAGGCAATGGATGCAGGCATCAAGAACCTAGTAACATTAACAAAGGCTTGTTGAAGAATGGAAGATGGATTATCAAGTTTCTGGGGTCCTGTTACATCCATTGACTGGTGTGAGAAAAATTATGTCCACTCTTCATATATAGCAGAATTATTCAACACGGTATCAAACATACCTGGCATACTTTTGGCACTTATTGGCCTGGTAAATGCCTTGAGCCAACATTTTGAGAAGAGATTCAGTGTACTCCACATATCAAATATAATACTCGCCATTGGTAGCATGCTTTACCATGCCACACTACAACAAGTGTAAGTACTTCTCTCAATATGTCCTGAAAGTGCTGTCTCTTGCTTAGTTCCTCATTAATTAGTTGTTGAAATCATGCTGAAAGTATGTGTATATGTAATGTCCACGCATTTTCTAGTTTGTTAACCATCTGCGAGTTCAAATGTTGAGTAACACTCACTGTCATAAATCAGCTGTATACAAACTGATGGAAGTGATCCAGCAAAAGCTGTCCATAGCTCACGATCCTTCCAACAGGTAATGTCAACCAGCTCTGATTAGCAGCTGGTGTTCCACCTCCTTCTCTCCCGCCCAATCCTCTTTTAAAGAGTCACATTAGGCCCCTCTCTCTCCGCCTGCCACAGCTGTTCCTCCTCGCCTACCAGAACTTGACCTTATTGCAGTGGAACCTCATCAATTTTTCTATTACCTCCCTCACCAGTGGGGTGAACTGCGGCCTGCTCATCAAAGCTCATTGAGGGTCACATCATACAATAGACATGAGCAAGAGAAGTTGTTGCACCTCGCCATGGTCCTCATTGCTGCGTTGTAGCACATGGAGGGCCTCGATGAGATCAGACGTATTTGCGCAGTCTGTTGTTTATGGAACTTTCAACTCTCCTTACATCTTGGAAAAAATGAGAACTTACTTTGGTCAGATATATATATAAGTTCTTTCTTTGTTGTTCACCGAGTGAGGAAACATTGGTCCAAAATAGATAAAGAAAATTGCATTGTTTGCGCTGATAATGAGAAACTGGCAAAAAGGTATGTCGGAATTGCACCTACCCGGCAAATTTCTGTCTGCGATGACTTTTCACTTGTGAATCATTGTTTTTTCAAAATAGTGCATCTATGCTTAGGGTTAGCATGATCATCCTTGAAATTTCACTTAAGAAGGAAGCTGCAGTTGGATTCAAGTGTTGCAGTGTGAATGTCCAATTGAAAGGAGACGATAAAGCTGGCAATTAGAGATATGGGATTGACATAGTCTTTAGGCTATTGGAATCTTAGTTCACACAAGCCATCTCTACTATAAATCGGAAAGATCACTTTCCACAATAATTAGGCTGGCTGTATTTGATAATTTGTTATAATATAGGTGTTGATGGTCCATATGATATTTATCATTTTCTGGAATAAGTCTATTTTTCCATTCATGTGGGGGGGAATTTTTTGTTACCACCGAGTAAAAGGCAACTTCAGTATTCATTGGTTATAAAACATTGAGACCTGACTCACAATAGGTGCCTATCTGCCCACATGAAACTACGCACATCACAAACTGCAGTAGACAAATACAGAACAACTTCTATTTGTGAGAAGGATTCATCCTTTGCTGGATGATCATATTGAGGGGGCGCTAGCTTGTATCTATGAAGTAGAACATCCTTTGCCGGATGATCATATCGAGGTGGTGCTAGCTTGTATCTATGAAGTAAAACAGGATGGGAGATATGTGATTCCATGGACCAGGGGATCTTTGACTGAATTTAATCTTATTGTGATTTGGAGTTATGTGCCTGAGTTAATTTTGGTCAAAATAGGTTTAGAGTGATGAATCATTCTTTTCCTATGATTTCTCAAATCATACTTGAGTGACTTTTATTCCCTTAAACTAACTTCAATTTGTGTTTTCGATTCTTTAAATACTCCATTTAATTGCTAAGGTTATCTAACTGGAAAGTAATTTTGTTTCACGCAGTACACATCAAGGAGATGAAACGCCTATGGTATGGGAGATTCTTCTCTACATCTATATTCTGCATTCACCAGATTGGCACTACCGGAGTACAATGCCAACCTTTCTGTTTCTTTATGGTGCTGCATTTGCCATCCTCCATTCACTAGTACGCTTTGGAATTGGCTTTAAAATACATTATGCAATACTCTGCCTCCTTTGTATCCCTAGGATGTACAAGTACTACATCCACACGGAAGATGTCACCGCAAAGCGTCTTTTGAAGTTATATGTTGCAACCGTATCTCTTGGAGGTCTATGTTGGCTTTTTGATCGTCTGTTATGCAAGAAAATCTCTCAGTGGTATATTAATCCCCAAGGTCATGCTTTGTGGCACATGTTAATGGGGTTCAGTTCCTATTATGCAAACGCTTTCCTGATGTTCTGTCGGGCCAAGCAACTGGGATGGAATCCAAAAGTTGTTTGCTTATGGGGAGTTCTCCCATATGTAAAGATTCAAAAGCCAAAGACACAGTGACGGATAAATCAGTTATGGTCTCAAAGCCGGAGGTCGCCTAGTAGTGTATGGTTTGGCAGTACTGACAACAAAATCATCATTCTTTACTCCCTTCTAGTCTTCTGTAGAGGGCAACTGGATAGTCATGCAGTAGTTTGGGATATTTATTAATTTGATTTGCAAACTAGATTTTTTGTCCTGTTCTAGGTGAATTATGTACGTTTTGAAATCAGTCATTTTGACTTTGTGGTAAGTGGTATCACCTACGTGATTTTAGATCAATTTGCAATTTGCTGATGCTGCTATTTCCACTTCAGTAGTTGCAATCTTGTTGTCTTTTGGTTCTCTCACTCCTCTTTTGGTACATAGCATATGTGATATAATTTTACGATTTGGAAAGTGCAGTGCAAGAGATCTCACGCCGTACTTCCTTTTTGGCTTAATCAGTACAATGTAATTACAGTTTTCATATGCGATAGTGATCCTATAATCAGTCTAACTTGACTACGACAATTACAGGTCGTTAATCAATATTGGCTTTTCCCCTGGAGCAAGTGTTGTTAATGTGTGGTTATATGAATTTCATTAGCTAATGAAGTAGGCATTTGAGTTTTTAGGCCAGTTTATCAAATGTCTTTTGTGAGTATGACGGACTGTTTCGAATCAACCTAGCTTTCACCGGGTTCGAGGAAATTCTATCAAAATTGGAGAATGAGATAAGTTGATAGAAGCAGAAGAGATATGGCCAAACATGGCTCGGGTGTTTGCAGATGGGATTGTTCCTTCTTCTGGATGCTGTTTGGGGTCATGGTTGAGAAAGACACGGCATGAAAATTGTTCCCAGATCATGTGTATGAGCATATGGAATTTTGTCTTGTAACGGTTTATCATCTTCTTTTGCTGGTCACTTTCTCTTCGGCATCCCATTGTTTACCAAATGACTGGCATTTTATGACTGTTCCTTGGGCTAGAAAGATGAATGTAGATGGGTGGAAACAAAAAAAGATCAAAATGTCTCAATTTTTGCGTTAAATAGTGCCATTGCCCAAGATGCAAAATGGGTTTCGATGGGTAACAAATATTAAACGAAAAACGTATATATTTAAAACTCGTTGTTTTGAAAACTGGTCCAACGAAGGTATCACCAAATTCAGAAGAACATAGGATCCTGTAAAATTCATCACTGTAAAATTCATCACTTTTAGTAATTGCTTCACTTTCACTCTTGCCATATCTTTCGACTTAGACGTGGCCATCCACGAGAGCTTGATTGAGCCCATTAGGAATGGTCTCGAAGGGACCACTTGGTAGGACGTCATGCTTTGCAGCAAGTGTAACAAAAGCTGCTAAAAAAGAAGGTGCTGGCCAGGAAGCGACTCCAATTCTAGCACCGGAACAACGCGAAACGTTTTGAAAAAGCCATGGAGTTAGCATGCATCGCTAGTGGGATCCGAGAAGCAAGTGCCGATTCAAGTCCGACAGCTTGCCGCGGATCGAACACCGCCCGGTTGCGTTCTAACCAATGCACCATAAAATGCAGTACCGATCTCCTCGAAAATCTGTTCACCTTCCCCTTTGTCAATCATTTAACGTACCCTACCAATGGGACAGCTTACGCATTAGGCAGATCGCATTTGTTAAGAATGCGACGAATGTTTCACGGTCACAAAGTTTCCGCGACCAAAGGACCGTGCATTTAACGAAGAAGACCACCCCAACTCGCCCAAGAGATTCCGAAATGTTTTCAAGGATCGACGAGATGGTAATTGCGTCAAGGATCTATAACTCTTTTGACATAAATGTCAGTAGAAGGAGGTAGGTTAAAAAGCACAATCTCATTCGCCGGATCAAAGGACGATCAATTATTGTAATCCGAGAGCTACTAGTGTAAGAAAGGTTATCCATTCCTCATTATAATTATCTAACCATTTTATAATCAAAATTCCATTCCTTCTCTCTCTAGGAACTCTCTTTCTATGATTCGAGTGAGCTTGAGAAATCGTGTTTAGGTGCTCCAATAATCCCAAGCAATCCACAAAAGTCTAAGTCGCCACACAACCTCAATCCCAAACGATTAAGCCATGACAAATGCACAGGAAAATTTCAGAAAATTTTAAATGAGAGCTTAAAGTGTCATTATTTTCTCAAATAAATATATTGTTTTAAATAAGAGTACGAAGTGCCCTTATTTATTCGAATAAATGTTTGAAGTCGATCTTGTTTCAAATAAAAGCTTGAACTCATTGTTTAGTGAATGATAATTTCGTCTTTTAAATTTTTAAATTTCTTCTTTTTTTTATTTATTCTTTCCAAACTCAAAAAAAAAAAAAAAAAAAAAAAAACAAACAAACAAACAAACATACGGGGTCTCTCGTTTGTGGCTATTAGCCCATTACTAGTGGGGCGGTAGAATGGGGTGGCAGAGATTGGCCCTCGCCCAACCTGCAACCTAAGTAGCAGGCCCTCACCTCTAATTAATGAGAGTTGCTGGCCCTCGCCCAAGCATCGGCAACCCCATCGCCCATTGCTACCACTTGCCAGCAATGGAGCAGCAGCCACAAGTGAGGAGGCCCTCCTGCCTTTGTTTTTTTTTAAAAAAAAATATATAATCTAATTTAATTTTAGTTTAAATTGCATTTAGATGAAAATATTTTTGATCCATCGAATCTTTTGTCCATCGACGAGTTAGATCCTTATTTGAAACAATTAAGATCATTTCGGGACTATTATGGTCACTCTACACCATTTTTCGAGGAAACATGAAATTTCAAATTCTTATTCATAATTTTTTGGGAAAAAACTGCGAAAACCCTAAACTTTGTTTAAAGTGATAGATTTACTCCAATTTTTTTTTTTTTACGATATGAAAAACTTTTGAATTTTGCCAACCGCGACACATTTACCTTAATTTTTTTTTGTGACACAAAAAACCTTAAACCTCTATTGTGAGACATAGTTACCGTAAATTATAGAGCATTTTTGTGTTTTTATTTCTTTTTTTTTCTTACCGGCGGAGGGAAGCCAGTGTTCGGCAAGGGCTACCCTCACTGGCATTGGGCGAGGGTCACCCTCGCTTGGGCTGGCTAGGGCCGCCCTTGCCGGCGTCGGAGGAGGGAGGCTAGGCCCTTGGCACCTCTCGCCCAACCCAGCCGAGGGTCGCCTTCACTGGCACCTCTCGCCGGACATCGGCTTCCCTTTGCTAGCTCTGCCATGATAGGTGGAGGGAAGAAGAAAAAAAATAAAAAGGAAAAAAAAATAAGATAAAAATATTCTTGATGGGTAAATATGTCACAATTTGAAAGTTTGTAATTTTTTAAGTTAATAAAAAAGTTTAGAATAAATGTGTTATTTGAGACAAAATTTATGGCTTTTAGTGGTATTGTCCTTAATTTTTTTGAAAAGCTTTAGTTTACATTTTTCGTTGGGGGGGCCAGAAACCTAGTACAAAAGTGCATGCATAGGCAGAATCCGGTGTCCGTCCCACATAGAACCAAGAAGAATCGAGCCGTACGAAAGTGACTGAGTATTGGTCAAGTCCAGTTATCACGTCTAGCAAAACTCCCTCAGTGCTTTCGGCTCCCTCAGTGTTAATTAATGATACTTGCTCGCGCCTATGTCCATAATCCCTGACGCCATTTCATCATCGGGTCGCATCGCTCTCATTGAAATCTGCCTTTATTGCCCTGCAAGCTCTGCTAGCCAGCCTGCTACGCTACCCATTTTGTTGATCTCCTCATCTCTCTCCATATCCTTTTCTCTCTCCATCTCTGACCCATTTTTGATCTCCTTATTCAATGTCACTCCATATTATTCTCTCTCCATCTCTCTTTCTCTCTGTCAACCGTACAGAAAGCGAGGCTGAAACTCCCGTTCTTCCCACTTCCTCTTCTTCTCTTACATTTTCAAGGAAAACAAAGAAGTTGGAAATTACAAGCCATTTTCCTCTTCTTTTTCTCTCGTTCAAAAATCTCTCTCGCCTGCTTGAAGATGGCAGCTTCTATTACCAGCATTGGAGCGGAAAGAATAGACGTCCGGGTCCGGGGCCAGGTATGACTTCTTCTTCTTTACGCTCTTCTTTTCTAGTGTCTTTTACTCTCTTGGTTTGTGTATCTTTAATAAATGCACAGGGCTGTGATGGTGTGATGATGTTGCTTCAGTGGGTTAGCTTGATTTCGTCAAAGGTTTCACTTTCTGGGTACTGTATGTCTTGTGTGTGTCTGGGTCTGTTTGTGGTTCTGCTTCTTCAGGTTAGCTCAGCTAAAGATCCCATTTTTATTGCAAGTAATAGTGGAAATTTCAGTTGTTGTGACTAGCCAGGACAAATGCAGATCATACAATTGTTTTGTGCAGCTAGAGTTGTTTAAACATTGATTTTAGGAGTAATAGAGGATATGAGGGCATAGAGTTCGCAAAGTTTCCATTGATGTGGCATCCTTTTGCAAAAACTCAGAATGCCCTAAAATGGAAAAGAAAGAGTTCTTATTTTTGGTCGAAGAAAAGAAAGAGTTTGAAGTGGTGACTTATGCATTTTAAAACATTTTATGAGACGTCATATTATCGACCATTTGTCCTGCTGCGTTGATGTTCATCAGCTCGCGCATTGCGAATTCGGTGTATCAGGCTGACTGCTTGTTCGTCTCTGATCCTTCCTTTAACTCATGCAGGTCAATGTCGTAAGTGTAGTAGTAATAGCGATTCATGTGCTTAACTTCACGATCAGTCTCTTGTATCAAAGTGACAGATGCAGGAAGGGAAAAACTGTATCAAGGTCCTTGAAGTAGAATCAATTACAAATGGAATTAAGAAGGGTGGTGGTGAATGGGAAGATCACATCCATTCTTCACATATGCTGCATTTCCAGTATTTCACTTTGGTGTGTTGTCTGTTTCTGCGCTCAAGGCATCTTATTCGACCTGCAGGACGATCGCATCCTTTACTTCAAAATCAACGGGACAGCAAGGCTATCTAGGCTGTTCAACATCTACTGTGAAAAGCGACAACTGGATGTGCAGACTGTGCAGTTCCTCTACGAAGGCAATCGGATTACTGGCAATCAAACCCCTCAAGCAGTAAGTATCAACAACTCTCATATCATCTTCTACAAAACAGAATAGCAGCTAGGTAGTTATCGCTACTTGATTGGTAACTGTTTTCTCGGGGACATAACTTAGAAGCAGCGCTTGGACTTCATGATATATTTCGTCATAACCTGCAGTTGGGATTGGAGGATGGTGCTGAACTCTGCGCCTTTGTCCATCAGACGGGAGGCGGAAGACAGCAGCATGGTCACCTGTGCTAAAAGACTTCTTTCTACGATGAAACAATTGTGTATACCCTGAAACTCGGTACATGTTCATATGTAAACTTAATCTGGGACGGATGATGGCCAAAATGCCTTTTTGATCTGCTTGTTGGAATTTTTCTGGCCAATCCTTTGTTTTGTGCAGCTTCATTATGTGGATCTTTTTATGCTTTTGGTAATGCTATCATTGAATGTGAATCATGATAAAGATTGCACCACACTCTCTGTAACGATGTCCAGCTAAATTCAGCTAAATTCTGCTGATCCTTATTTCCTGGTGCAACTATGTGCACACATATTTTCCACGGTTTCATTTTTATTTTTATTTTCATTTATAAACCGAAAAGAGAGATTTTACGATGGTTGGATGGTTGTTGTCGCTAGTTTGGTTGTAAGGAAGTGAAAAAAGCCGTAGCATTTTATTTGATGTGGAACATTTCAACCCCAATGACATTGATTGCATGAGCGTATTGAAAATTGCAAAATTTCCCTTGTTGATTTGCTTAATGAATGTTAGGACGCATTCTTTTAACATGACTAGTTATAAACTTAGACCAATGTTTGTTGGTAAGGGTGTCATGGATCTGGTGGGGCTGGTTTTTCACGATACCCCGACTTGACCCGAAACTCAATAGGGGCATGATTGACCCAACCCGGTCTGACTCATTTTATCTGAGATTTGAATAGCGTATAACATGAGAGATCTGGTTGGCCTAGGTTGACTCAAACTCAAATATCATAAATTGATTCCATTGAACGGGTAAAATCAGAAATTTATAAGCTACTCTATACATTGTGATGTCAAAAAAGCCCCCGTCAGCCTAGGCTAACCCTATCCCGATCTTATCACTACTCGAAGAAAACAAAGGCCAAACCCTAAAAAACCTTTAATATTAGGGCTAGGGTGGGCTTTTTTAACACCCATATCTATTGATCTGTTTACATGAGGCTTTGATCCAACAGGAAGAGACTTTGGAACAAAGTTTTCCGACAAGTTGATATTAATTTTTTTTAGAGATGAGGACGTCAAAAGCCTTTAAATTTATAAAAGTGTAATTAAATATTAAAATTTCAAAAATGTGCAATCGAGTTCTAAAACTTGTCTAATTAATGCGATCAAGGATTTTCAGTTGACTCCATTCAATTCAATCTGATTGATAGAATACATTGATGAGGAATTTTCAATGATTTTCTTAAGATAGTGGCAATGATATGAAAAGCTTGAAAACTAAGGGAAAGGGGAAAAAAACCTAATAAGAAAAAAGCCCTTATCCAAAATCATCAAGAAAGAGAGAACGCGATTGCTCAGGGACTGCCTCGACAACGTTCTAGGCTTTCTTTTATGATTATCTTTGGCTTTTTTCGTGATGTGTGGCACCCACTTGATGTTGTGTCAACACTATACACCCTCAAAAATTATTATAAAATTTTTCATAGATATAATGAAAAGAATCCACCAGATGTCATATCAATTAGCCTTTAGAATGGAATTTTTCATAGACCTACAAAAGATAAACCACATTGAAGATTGTCTTAGCTACCCCTAATTCCGAGCAGCCGTGCCCAAAAAAATATTATATCATTTGGCGGACCCTTAGTGAGGAGTGCTCAAATTATCGAGTGAGAGGGTCCCCATTTTTCTACCAAAACTGAAGCATTACCAACAATATATGCCAACTCGAGCTCATAAAATTAGCCAAATACAAAAGGTTGCCAAGCCTGCCAAGGCCGAGCATCGCCAGGAAGCTTCCAACGGTTTCATGGCGATGGAAGGAGTCGCTCCCGCATATGGCACTCCCCCTACTGTGCCGCCGTAGTTTGTGGGAGGAGAAAATATGGGTATCATGGGTGCATTCGGCACAACGGTGGTTGGCGACGTCGGGAAAGTGGTGGACGGCGTGGTGGTCCCTCCTGCTGTGCTGGAGATTTTTCCGAAGGGGAGAGAAATTGAGAATCAACCAAAATTTCCCTCGGCAAGAATTTTCTTTATCTTTTGAAAGATATGCCATGCAATTTGCATACGGCAGATGAAGATGAACATGTGATAAGAATGCATTGGAAATTGTTAGATATGCAAAGATTAAGAGGTGTACTGAAAGTCATCAAACCCTAATGTTGAGTGACTTGTCCTATTGAAGTTTCTTTTCCTATTTGAATCTTGAGGACACGCTAAAGCTTTGAGGTCAGAAGAATAAAAGCAAAGCAAAGCTTCCCAGTGAAGTCATTCCGCTTCTGCAAGATGCCTCTTTCAGATATTATACATTTTATTCTTCTCTTTTCAATTTTTTGAGCAACTAGGGTTCAAAGTGAGAGATAGGACCACCTGCAAAGAGAATGTCATGCCCTTTTCCTAATACTCTTGGTCTTTCTATCCAATTGCTTATTCACTCAGATTCACAACTCCCTTTTCATATCTAGTAACTATAACTACAATTCAATTTTGACGTCAACCATGAAAAATTTTCTGTACGTAAATGTATCTTACAGAGCAATGAACTCTTCGCATGAATTTATAAGAACATGCGTATTAAGATGGCTTGTGAAGGCACGATAAATATGTTCCGAAGCTGTAATCAAGTTCCCCACCCGATGCATGTAGATCTCTCAAAAAAAAAAACGTGCCTTTTTTAAGTATTGGAAGTTGCCTCAATAAGTTATCTTACTCTTCTTCAATCACCTTAATAATGAATGTTGTTAACTAGTCGGACAATACACACAATAAAAAAACACCTGAGAAATATAAGTCTAGACTTAAGAAATAAACATATGAATTTACTCAAATCATATACTTCACGCAAAGTTTGTTAAAAAAAAAAAAAAATCAACTGCATATTGGTGTAAAAGCGCTTTGGAAAAATGGGAGGACAAACCTCAAAGCCGGACCTTGAACATCACACTTGGGAAAAAAGCCAAACAAAATTTGGACATTCGACGAGGAGGTACACTGGACATGGAAATCCACGTCAGCTGGTCAAAGAATTTGACTGGACCCCAGGTGTCGCGGGACCCACATGTCACGTTATTACTCAGCAAAAGATCATCGTTAATCGTAATTTCCCAACTTCAAAGAGAAGACTGTCCTCAGCTCACCATGTAAAAACTTTTATTTTTGCGAGAGTTTCTCTCTCTCTCCTTTTAAGAATTTAGAGGAGGAAAAAGAAGAAAATAAATGGGGTGGGATCTATAACATATACTGCTTAAATAGCACTTGCAAAAAAATCATTTTCTTAGATGAATGTTAATTTAGTTATCTAATAAGTGTGCAGAATATTCCTAAACGAAAATCCTAAACTTTTTACCATAATATAACCGAGTCTTTACGACCTAAACAAGTGGAACGACATATCCGAACTAGCTTGGGCATAACAAATCTTAACTAGATGATGTGATAATATTAGCGAAGGTGAATCATCGATAACCATGTCTATTTTTTTAAGCTAAAAATGGGGTTTGTCCCTCTTATTTCGCATCCCCTAATAGGAAGTCAAAAAGTTAAGGGTATAACCATTGCTAAACATGTCGTAAAAGTCGAAATTGCTCACTTCCTTCAACTCATAAGAAAAAAAAAATACCCACGAGAGCTAGAAAAAGAAATTCATTTTTGTATTTCATTACAATAACCATAGATTATCAAAACGAAAAGTATTAAGTGCTTGCTTCCAGTCTAGTACGTATTGTGCCATTTAACAAACAAAATAGGTTACGGTCACTCTCTTATTTCAAACATCGTTCTCTGGTTGATTACAAATATTTCATTTTCTCTCGTACTTCTGTTCAGATATTCATTTATGAAAAGCAAATCCACCTTCTATCGAAGTTATTAGTGATGAATGTTATACTCCTGCCATTGCAAATTTATTAAATAGGTAAGTTTCAAAATATTTTGAAAACAGAAAGGTAGGGTAATATCCCACCTCAAATATACACGCCAAAATACCTTTCCAGCTTTCGAAACACATGAACACAACCGGTTCAATGACCTAAAACAGCCGTTAATTCCCACAATACAGAATGATTTCACATGGATTATTGATGGATTTTTTTTTTACTTTTTTTCTTCTTGGTTAAAGATTATCAGGTTGAGGGATGGCACTTGGCAAGTTGGCAGGAGTACACTGCTAGTCATTTTCAGAGAGAGGAGAGAGCTGTCGTGTGGGGAATGCAACTGAACACCGACTTTGAAATTGGACAAGTCGATGCAAGATGAAAAGAAGGAAAAAGAGAGAGATCACACATGATGATCTCGATAAACGCACCAAAGGAAGAGAAAAAGAAACTGAGAAACTGAAAGAAGACGCAAAGTAAACATCGATCCTGAAAAAACAGCACAAGTCGGTGGTCTGACAAACCCTCACCACCCCGCCAAGATCTAGCCCTAAACCGACCCTTAAATAATCGGTCCGCTTCATTAAGTAAAAACCTCATTATTATCTTTTCGATTTCATATGAAACAATCATATATACGAACTCACTTCTATATATTTATATAATATGACATGATAAAAGCGATAATCTAGACACCAGTATTCTCAAAAACCCAAGAACTGCGTTGAAAACAAGCGAAATGCGATATCATGCATGAGGGCCATCATCATCACCCAAGAACGTCATTCATGCACGACGACACGTGTGTAGAATCGCCTGCGAACTACTGTAACATCCAATGACTTGAATTAGCTCTATCTGAATCCGAGCAAGCCCCCCTCCTCCCATTTCCAAGCTACTGAAGGATATAACAGTAACCCCGGCAACGAAAAAGTGAAGGGAAAGCAAGCATCTACACGCGCTCCTTAACGAACGCGCTCCTACTGTGAAAATGCAGAAGATGATGAACACAGAGAGAGAGAGAGAGAGAGAGAGAGAGAGAGCCAAACATACCTCAGAGACGATGGATACACGCACGATCCGTAACCTGCGCATTGCACCAATCAAGCACCCCAACACACTAATCAAACACTGATTCGAAAGAAGATGAGCCGCGTTTATATTCACTTTTGAGGGAAAGAAGAAAAGTAGAGGGAGGGAGGACGGACTTGGGTCGGAGGCGGCGACGGTGGCGGTGCCGGAGAAGTCGCAGCTGCCGGGGGCCATGGCCTTGCGCTGGTAGAAGCTGTTGAAGGCGTAGGAGGCGTGGGCCAGCAACGAGTTCGGCAGGTAACACAGGCCGCTCGACTGTATCGGGGCGCAGTCGGCCCCGGACCCGCACGCGTAGTCGAGGGCACTCTGGAGCGCCTGCTCGCTCGCGTCGGTCCGGGCCACGCACCACGTGCCGGCCGTCGCGGGGGTGGCCGCCGCGGAGAGGAGGAGGAGGAGGAGGAGGAGGAGGGGGAGCGACGGCGAGGGGTGCGAGGACGGCGGCCGTGGCGGCGGAGGTGGTGGTGGAGCCATGGAGAGGGAGGTGTTATAGTGGGAAAGGTGAGGCGAGGTGAGGCGAGGAGGTGGTGGGGAGGGGCTTTAGGCTTTTAGGGAGTAAAGCAAGAGAGCGACTGACTTTGCTCTGTTGATGATCTATTTTTTTATTTTTTTCCATCCCATTCTTCTTTCCCTTTTTCGGCTTTTGATGATCTGTCTGGTTCTACAATACATTCATATATATATATATATATATATATATATATATATATGCCCTTTTCCCTGTGGAACTTTAAAGGATTTAAATTGAATCTCATTGGCATATGGCCTCTTTTCATTTTTTTTGTGAAGCTTACCTTGTGAATGGAAGCCCAATGGGCTCGACTAGAGGATTAGGGTGCGTTTGTTTGCGTTTGTTTAAAAATTGTTTCGGGCAACGAAATAGAAAAAAGTGTTTGTTCGGGAACAATTTTTGAACAAAAAACGCGTTTGGTAAACTTGTTCCGGGAATAAAAAATGAACAGAAACACGTTTGATAAATTTGTATAATTTTTTTATTTCTTTTATTTTTTCTATTTTTTTCTTATTTTTCCTTTTTTTCTTTTTTTCTTTTTCCTTTTTTCTTTTTTTCTTCTTTTGGCCGGTCGCCGGCCTCGGCCATGGCCGGCGACCGGCCGACGAGGGCCGGCGGCCTCGCCCGAGCCGGCGCGAGGTCGGCCTCGCCTTGGCTGGGCGAGCCCGAGCTCGCCCAGATCCGGCGAGGCCGACCCTCGCCCAGCTACGGCGAGCCTCGGCCTCGCCGGGGGACGGCGAGGGGGCCGGCGAGCCTCGCCGTGGCTGGGCGAGGCCGCCGGCCCTCGTCGGCCGGTCGCCGGCCATGGCCGAGGCCGGCGACCGGCCAAAAGAAAAAAGAAGAAGAAAATAAGAGAAAAAAGAAAAAAGAAAAAAAAAGTGTTTCTCAAATGTGTTTCAGAAATAAGAAACACAAATTTTGTGTTTCTTATTTCTATTTCTTTTTTGTTCCTGGGAACAAAAGAACAAAAAGGAACAGAAACGCGTCCAAACGCGTTTCTGTTCCTTTTTCGTTCCTAGGAACAAAAAAACAGAAAAAGTGTTTAAAAACAAAAAAAAGAAACACAAACAAACGCTGCCTTAGTCTCCATTGGCCCTCCACGCTAGGCCTTGGTGAACTCATGACGGCGTAAGGGACGTTCAAAGGCGAGGTCAGCCACTCGCGCACAAAAAGGTGTCGTCATCTGATGCTAGTCATCTTGACAAGGCCATTTTGTAGGTAAAACCATTTTGTAGGTAAAACCATTTTGTTTTCTGGAAGTACTATTTTATCTCTCACCTGAGGCATCCATCGCCTACTCGAACTCGACGAGATCTAAAAGGACTTATTACGAAGGCTACCATTAACCAACTCTCCGAAAAGGAAAACTAGCCCGGTGTTTCGATGTTGCACGAGCTTATCCTTGATCAAAAACTCTCATCTTATAATCACTAGCCTACTACGTTCAATGGTCTTTTCCCTATCTTTCGTTAATAAGTTTTTGGATAGCTGATTACCTTATGTATGTATGTATGTATGTATGTATGTATGTAAGTAAGCATTTGTGTAATTTTGTTAGTGTGCACCTAAACCTATCAAAAAGGGTCATAAACTCATTTCTTAACCCATGTATAATGAGTTGAGTTATTATGTGTATTAGTTGTATTTAGTAAATTGGTCATACATAGGTTTAAACATAATATGAGTCTTAAATGAGTTTACAATTCACTTAAACACAATCCAACTTTATGATTATCTCTTTACTCTCTCTCATATTTGCTCTATGATTATCTCTTTATTTTCTCTCAAATTCATTCAATCTTGTGCTTACAAAGGGTGTGTTCGGTAACCATTTTGTTTATCTTAAAATTTCCCAAAATGGAGGAATTACGGCGTCCAACAAAAGAAGAAGAAGATATTTTTGATTCATTTTATAAATTATTTGATAATTATTAACCCTAGTATTAGTATTTTTATTGCCATTGGTATTGATATCAATCCAAGACTCAATATTGACTTTATTTCCCCCGAGGTATTGACGCTTGGTCCGGGGTGCATCGTGCACTCTACGGGCTATGGGTTGCTTGGCGTAAGCCCGGTGGGCCCGGTGGATCCCTTGTTACCAAATATATAATATATATATATATTGAATTTATTTCAAGACAAAAATCGAAAATTCTCCAATCAACATATTTTGTATCTATAAATTTATCCAAATTTAGAATATCATCATCTTCTAAATTAATAGGGATAATACCTCCTGGCATATTAATTAATTTACCTTTTCTATATATCTTGTTGTAATTACAAGAAGTCTCTTGTTTATTTTTTTAAATGTAATGGTGATGCATAAATATGCGAATCCTTCTTATTTCCATAATTAATCAATTCATATGAGAAAATGTCATATCCATAGTATTTTTGAACGTTATATATTGAGTTAGATAATGAATTTGATTCAAAATCATTTATTTTTGTAATTAATTAATAGTAATTGATCTTTTTCATACGAATGCCTTTTGTTTAAATCTTTATTTTGCACTACACATTTTTCGTTGAATTTATTTCTCCATTTGTGTGGTATTGATCGATACCATCTAATTGGAAATAAATCATATTGATAATGACCCCTTAATTAGTTTCTCCATTGAATCATTCCGAATTCAAAATATTTTCAAGTTTTGATTTAGAAGAAAAAATTCCTTGTGTTTCAAAATAATCGTTTATTTCATTTTTAAGAAAAAAAGAAGATGTTATGTGATATTGAAGGACATATCTTAACTTACACAAATTACAAATTTGCATTTGATATAATTGGTAAAATACGTATGCTTTTGAGAAGGAGGATAATAAAATAATTGAATTTTTATTACTAATATTGTTTTTATTTTCCTTCTTCTCGAATCCAAGGGACTATTATATAATTTTATCATATTTGAATATAATTTTATTATATTTTAATTTTTGTTTATATTATAATTTTATTATTTTTAAAAAAATTTAAATAATTTTATTGCTTTTATGCGATTAGCTAGAGGAAGAAAAGAAAAAAGAAGAAGAGAGAGAGAGAGAGAGAAACATGATTTGGCTTGTAACTAGAGTTATTCTCAAAAACAAAGAATCGACTTTTTTCTTCTTCTTGATTTTATTTCAAATTTATCTCGAGAATAAATTTAACCTCAAGAACAAAAAAGTTACCAAGCAAATTTTTATTCTTTTTTTTTTGTTCCGAAAAACAAAAGAATAAAATCAGACATTATTTGACACTTTACAAAACAGGTCCTAACTCCACACTATCATATCAGTTTAGGTATGGATTTTCTTAGATTCGATTAAATACAAAAGTTTTTTAGTAATAATAGTCGGATCAGATATACACATTGCATGAAAATGGACAAAACCGAGTTAAATGATCTGTCTGGATCGCATTATTTTGGATCTAACCTATGTGTTTGACAAGTCTACGCGCACCTCACTTGGCCTGTAGGGGTGGGAAATTATATATTTTTGGACGAGTCAGTAGGTGGAAATAAAATTACTCCTTTTTGGTCCTCAAGTGGACAAAACGTGAGGAGGCATGGACAAATCATGGACGGAGAAAAATAACCGTTGACCGTTGGCGAGTGACGGGGGGCAATTCCGGCATTTCACGCCCCAATCGTCGGCGAAAGAAAATATAAGCACGGCACGGACCCGTGAAATCCCCCCCACCGCCCATCCTCCTTTCTCTCTGTCGCTGCTGCAAGTTCGGTCCTTTTGCGCGACGACTTCTTCGCTCGAAGGGCCTTCCCTCGCCTTCCGCCATGACTCATATCCTTCGATCTCTCCGTCTCTTTTGTGGGTTTTTCTTCTTTTTGTTGTGGGTACCTCGACATGCGTTGATTTGCTCGCAGCGTTCCGTTTCGATGATGCACCCCCGGTCTTTGCTTCGAGATTCGATCGTGCCTTTTTTGAATGTTTCGCTCGCTTGCTCGCTTGAATTTCGAAAAAGGGTCGCGAAAGGATTCGTGGGTTCCTCTTGCTTCTCCTTGATTCCTCTCCTTTGATCTTGATGTTGATGATGGTGCACGCGGCAACCAGAGAGATCGCGACCGGGAGAGAGCCCAGGCGCGGAGTGCCAAGAAGGGGAGCAGTACCAAGGACGACGGCTTGACCGTCGAGCAGCGCCGTGAAAGGTCGGTCCTTTCGATCTCGATTAGGGTTTAAGCGATGGTGATTTTTGGAGGGTTGTTTTTATTTTTATTTTTTATTTCTCCGTTGATTAATGATTTGGTAGCTCCTGTTTTGTCCTTACCGATGATGTTCCGATGTGGGTTTGGTGGTGAATTTAATCGGGGGGTTTTGTTTGATCGGATCGATCTAGGGATGCGAAGGCCTTGCAGGAGAAGTTGGCAAAGAAGGCGGCCCAGGGGGGAGCCAGCGGGGATGCCGGAGGTAGTAGCAGCGGCAAAAAATGAAAGGCGTCGGTCCAATTGGGTTGGTTTCTCCTTTTCCTCCTGAGGGTGTCTTTTGTTCAGTATTTCTGGGTGGACATAGTTTCCATATGAAGAACAAGACGTGAGTTTGACTGGGTTTGTTGGTTATGGTTCCGATTCTACAATGTCGAGAAGTTTCGTGGTTGTTAAGAATCTAATCCATCATTGTCATGTATTTGTATCGGTGATCATCTATTATGAGTCTTCATAACTTACTTGAGTCTGGGATGATCTAGCTACTTAACCTCATTTTCTTAAAGTCGCTTTTAGTACATCAGTGTCAATGACTGGTAGTCTTTATGGAATTTCCTTCTACAACTCGTGCATTTTATGAAGCTATTAGTAAACACTGCAAGAGTTTGCTGCATGATTGACAACTCAGGTGAGTATGTGAGGATGTCGAGTGCCTGCGGAAATAGAATGAATTGATTAGAATCTATTAATTTGAAGTCAACTATAATATATTAAGCTTGAGAGGTGGCAATGTCCTGTCTGTATTCTTCCTTCTTCTTTTTTTGTTTTTCCATATTAATGGTGTTCTATTGCTTATTCTCAAATCTTAGGGTGTGAAGTAATGGAAGATCTAGCGAGATGGAAGATCTAGCGATTTGCTATTTGCATTGTTCCATCATTTGTTTGGTTGACACATGATTTCCGGCCAAATGGTGTGGCCTAATGATTTTTAACTAGCTATAAGTGGTGGAGTATAGTTGAAATGCACTGATTGCATTGTCATGATGCATGTCTGGAGAATGGCTTGTTTTCCGGGAATGTCGGACCTGCATAGTTCTAGATATAGTTTGAATTTCAACTTGGATGTCACGATTTTATCTGATTTAGGTCTTCATAATTCAATAATACTCTAAACTCCTAAATTGCTTGCGAATTTGTCGATTAAGTGCCCATTCAATGATACTATAAATTTCTCAATTGCTTGGTATGAATCTATCAAGTGCCAAGTCATCATTTACTATCTCTTTGTTCTCCTAGAAGGTGTGACTTCCATCATATTCACAGCCGAAATGACATTTTAACCATTTCGGAACAGTGCTAAGGTTTCTGGGCTGTGTCATGATTCTTTATTTGCATTATTCTAAATGTATATAACCTTTTAATGTTTGCCTTGAAGTGCAAAAGTTGCCTGAGAGAATGAGTTTTTAGAAATATTTACTCTTGTAGGTGGAAATGAATATTTGCAGTTCACAGCATGGTATGTCCATCGTTGATCATGGAATTGCTTAATGAGTTAAACATATTGTACTGAAGCAACACTAGTGTTGGCGCATGCGCTGCACGTCGCTGCACGTCTGTGTGAAGATAAGAAAAAATGGAAAAGTGAGACAATGGTTTTAGCTTAATATATACTAAGATGTAAGTATGTCAGAAAGAACTGCTGACAGGCACTTTTCTAAGTTTTGACATTTGAAGCATTTCATGATTTCCTCTTGTATCTGTTGATCCACCAGATGAAATATGTCCTCAATTATATTTTTGCTGCTATTGGTTTTTAAAGATCGATTCTTCAATTGGTTAGCTTCGATGCAAAGCTCGTAAACTGATTTGGCATGTGGTTTTTGTGTGAGGAAGAGTCATGGGTTGACATTCTAATTCAAGCTGGAAGTAGAATGAAAATTATCATCTTAGGAAACCTTATTCTCATCTCAGTTTAATGATCCTTCAAATTTTCGTCTTCCCCTGTCATCTTTATGTAAAATGAATTGAGGGTTCTCACTTTTTTACAAAAGTTTTACTGCCCAGTAGATAATGCTTCACCATGATTCATTCTTCTTGGAACTATTGATTGGCTTTTAGAATTCTTTGAATCTGCTAAGTTTTGTGGAATGCCTTTCTGTTGGTTTAAATAACATTATGTCGTCATTGCCATAGAAAGTTCTGTCAGCCATTATGTGTTTTGTCTTTCCTAGTTCACGAATCAGCAGCACATATTAGTGGGGCATTATGTGTTTCGTCTTTCCTAGTTCACGAATCAGCAGCACATATTAGTGGTCGATTAATTTCGATGCAGATGTTTCTTTCAAGGTGTTGTAAGGATGTTTTGATCCATTTTCAATCATAGTGTAGGTGAGAGAGCTAGGAGGACTGAATCCAGATCATTCTTCACTGAATGTAGGATGACACATTGAGAATTCACATTTTGTGCTATATTTATGTTGGAGGACTATGGCAAAATTCGGATTGTGGGGTTGATGGCATTTTAAACCTTTTAATAAGTGTTCAAGATAGTAAATCGGCAGTTCTCTCAGAGTGATCATTGTAAGTAAAGGTGAGATCTGTGCATCAGGTTGACTGGAATGGCCTGTGAAGGATCAACATGGCCAAATCAATGTGTGAATCAACGTCAGAGAGTAGTGAGCTTCACTAATGACGAATTGTACAAGAAAACTGTAGTATTTCCAAATCACTGTGAGAATTGTGTATTTTAAGATCGCCAGGATACGAGTTTGGTGTAACATTGAACATTTGAAAGTACAATTAACAATCGTTGCAAGCATCCTTAATTCGAGATTACTTTTATAGGTCTTCGCATTTCTGTTACATGTATCTTACTTGGTCTTTATCGATCGCTCATCAGTTGCATTCTACGAAAGCAATCTTAACAATCTAGGAACTTCTCCATGTCATTAGATCTAATGTAATAGACCGAGGTTTTCCTCATGGTTGCCCCTGGCATTTTCTCTAGCAAGTTTCCGGAAATCGATGGAAGTTGCTTTAGTTGGCTAGTTTGCTTGATCAAAGGGCGAGTCAATTTATTGCGTACCCATTACCATCGCTTCCTCATATAGCTTCCATGTTGGCCTATTTCGCAAATGTCAATCAGATTAACATATCGGAGTGACTCTTCAAAAGATCAGGTTTGATTGAGATTTTTGTTGTGAGATTTATCTCGAAAATTTACGAAGAATCTCAAAGTAATGGCCCGAGAAAGTTGGCTGCTGTAGTAGTTGGCCTGTGCATGCTTTCATGGAAAGGCAATTGTTCGGGTTCTTTTTCTTTATGCGAGGCTTGAAATTCCAAGCTAGAATAAAGAAGGTCGAGTTGTGATGGAGGGAAAAAGAGAATGACAAAAGAAAAGCCTACAGAAACTTGGCCTCTGGTGTTTCCCTGAGGCCTCTTTTGGACAAGAAGAATTTGCCCACTTTATAAGCTATGATATGTGTGTGTGTGTGAGAGAGAGAGAGAGAGAGAGAGAGAGGCATAATCATGAGAGGAGACAAATATGACATTGAAATAACCTTAAAATAGTCCCATGAGATTTCCTCGCCACGTATTCAATAATTATCCCTTCCTTTCTCTGTTCGATTGGAAGGAGGGATGATGACTCTTCAATCTTTTAGTGACTTTTAAATCTCTTAAATTGGGGAACCCAGTGCTAGCTTTAAGTTTAGTTTTTCTATTAAACAAATGATTAAAAGGGGGAGACAGGTCACGTGTGATTAGGGAAAAAAGCACATGGCAGTGTCTTAAAAGAAAAACTCCAAGCACTGATCTTTAAAAAGCTCGGGATGAAGTGAGAGATTAAGGAGGAAGCGAGATGAACCGTCGGTTTGTGATCAGTCCAAACCCAAAATCCAGCAAGCAAAGAGTCATGGGCACCAATTGGTGGGCCATTTGTCATGAGCATTCATTGTACAGATGCAATTCAATTGTAAAATTTTTAAATTTTGTCAATATAATTTTAAATTTTTGTGTGAAATTTTAATGTAGTCATTGCTGTTAATTATGATTAGGGTTGGTTGGGTAATGATTCCTCCTTAGCATTTGAACAGATTTGGCTCTCTCAGAAAAAATGACCTGTCAAGGTACGTAATTCATGAAGGGTCCTGTCACTATGTGTATAGTCTTAGTGCAAATCAGGAACCGCATTTGGCTTTGATTTTAGTGAGAGGACACTACAACATATCTTTCTTTCAACTTTGTGCAAGGAAAAACCACTTGCTGGTTGTTCTATTTAAAGTTGATTGGTTCCACAGTGAGTAGACTTTAGGATTAGAATCTGGAATCTATCATGTTACAATCGGTTTTCAGTTTTTTGATCCCGAAATCTACCCTGCTTGCCTAATACTAGTTTTGGAATTTATCTTGTTTTTTCAGTTTGATTCAAGATCTAGCCAAGAACCTTTTTTTTTTTTTTTTTTTTTCCTTTTTTTGGTTCATTTTTTACAACAAAATCATATGAAACTATGAGCAACAAAATGATTTAAAGTAAAAGATGAACAATAGAGATCCCTATCCGCAAAAAACAACAATTCATATTATGAAGACGTAGTCATGTATAATTATAAATAATAAAAAATTCAAATACATAACATAAAACATAAGTTATAAAACTCCATTCGCCATTCATACATAAAATTTAGGGGAAAAGGAAAGATTGATGAGGAGTTTTGAGGAAGGATAGTGGACAAAGGAGTGTTGAGGTTAAAATTTAGGAGAAAAGGAAATTAAGGTTTTGATTTTTTAGCTTATAAAACCGATTTCAAAACAAGTTTCAAAATAGGGCTATCTGATCTTGTTCCTTGGTGGATATTCACTCGTAACATGTTCCCAAATCAATTCTAATGGGAACTAGTTAGCGAACTTATTTTCAAGTAGTCCAGTATGATGTTCGAGTATTACCAATCCGATTGCACACCCCTAGTTCTATTTACCCTTGAAACACTCGATTTCAGTTCTTATCATTGGCTGATTCACCCCGCATTTGTCCAGTTTCACGATGCATAATATGATGTCACCATTTACCAACATTTCTTCAACCATAACCGGTTCAAGGGTTTAATGTTGTCTAACCATGGAGTTATACGACAAAAATGATCTAACAAGGGACTTGAAATCTGACATGCTCAAGTTTAGGGCACATAGAGACTTTATCTAAGTATACATCTCTTTTTCCCCATAACTATTTGATACCGTCCTAGACAGTAAGGTTTGATGCCGGCGGGCCCATCATGATAGCCCCACCGGCTTGTAGTAGTCCATCAACTGTTTTTGTATGAGATAGCAATGCTTAAGGGCATGAGTTAGCTAGAGGTTCAATAAAAAGATAGCTCAAACTTATGACCTGAATGTCGGGCGAGCACAAAACTACCAAGCCAATTACGCTCGGTGATCTCCAAATATACAAATTGCACAGGTTCTATCTCCGTCCATTTTCCTTCTATGCTATTAAGTCTTATATCTGAACAACCTCACATAGAAGTCCATCAAAGGAACGTTAAAAGAAACCTTCATAATCAGGAAGGATTTTCAGGGATTTTCCGGTTGTCCTCAGTCTAGCAAAGCAGATCAGCAACACTTTTTAGTGCAACTTTCGTTCCTCGCATCCTAGGATTTCTCTACCAGGAATGTCTCGCTAGGGAGCATGCTCAGGCAAGTCTACTATGGGCCCGTTTGGTTCGGCTTTTGAGGAATGCATTTGCAGAAATGCAAATACCTTTGGGTAAAGGGGTTTTCCAAATGCAAATATCGTTTGGTAAAATTTGCATTAAGAAATAACTTTGGCCAAAATACCGTTTGGTAAAATTTACATTTGTAATTAACTTTTATTAAATTAAAAAAGCAAAAATATGTTTATATTTTTTATATAAACATATTTTTATATAAAAAATATAAACATATAAACATAAAATATATTTATTAAACATAAAAAATATATAAAAAATAGATATGTTTATATTTATAAATATATATATACATATTTATTTATTTATTTATTTATTAAACATAAAATATATTTACATAAAAAATGGATATGTTTATATCTATATAAAATATATATTATATTTTTTTATAAATATATATTTATTAAACATAAAATATAAAAATAGATATGTTTATATTTTTTATATAAAAAATAAACATAAAATATATGTTTATATATTTATACCGGACCGCCAAATTCGGTGGCCGAACCGCCGAATAAAAAATATGTTTATTTTTTTATATAAACATATTTTTATATAAAAAATATAAAAATAGAAACATAAAATATATTTATATAAACATATCTATTATATATATATATATATATATATATATATATATATATATGTTTATATAAATATACATTTATATAAAAACAATAGGAGAAAAAAATAGATATGTTTATATTTATAAATATATTTATTTATTTATTAAACATAAAATATATTTATATAAAAATGGATATGTTTATTTCTATATAAAATATATATAAACATAAAATATAAAAAAATAGATATGTTTATATTTTTATATAAAAATAGATATGTTTATATTTTTATATAAAAATATATTTTTTATTTTTTATATAAATATATAAACATATTTATTTTTTTATATAAATATATTTATTTTTATATTTATTTTTATTCAAGCGGCCGATTGATTTCTCCACCAAAAAGATGAACAATACCTAAGGAAGTTGCATTTCGAAGATGCAACTTGCCAATGGACCTCAAGAGCCGCATTGAGGTACTATGTCCAGGACCGACTCGTGCAACTTCGAATTGCAATGTCAAAGAAAGCTTCACCAATCCTTTGCCATATCCGAGCTCATTTCTGAATCCAACAGTTGAAGCTCGTATAGCTCCTGGACTCTCTTCTACATTCAAATCATCATAACCTTCAGCTCCTCCTTTCAGAGATTTTCTAGGCACAAACCAGAAGAGTGCCTCCACGCTGCTGTTTCCTGGAAACCCTTCGCCTTCCACTCCCCAGCTCAGATTGTTTTGGTGACGAGGAGCCCCCGAAACTCCAAAAACTCCACGGTTTTCAAATCAAACACTTGCGAGTGTCTCCCTAGCGCTAAAAGTGCTTGACAACAGCATCTTCTTGACGAAGAAATCATTCAGAGGAATGAGGCAAATGCATTGCAACAATTAGGTTGCAGACATCAGGATACCAACAAAGAGGACAAGGGTTTGGCTTAGAACTTTTGACACTGCTCAAGAAGTTGCCCTTGCATTTGAACTGCTGCTCATATTCCATGCAGTGAATGTGCTCAGCTGTCCAAAGGATGAATTCAAAGGCAACAATTTGACTGGACCACCAGCTTCTCTCCTCGAAGCAAAGCTCAAATGACACGAAGGACTAGTCTCCTCTCTAGAGGGCGTTGGAAATCTTGTTGCCATCACCACAGGAGCCCTGGCTGTCCACTGAATCAAAGAGAAAAACAATGGAGATGGCGAGATCACCAAGAAGAATAGAATTCATGAGACATGGCATTGATGATAATTCGGGTGGTGTAAAGTTGTGCAGAATGCCATTCTTTAATATGGACATGATCTGGGTTGCCATTTTGCTTTCGAATTTGCGATCACCGTAATTACAATCCTTATAATGTAGTCAACTGATCTTGTTCTTGGATATGGATACGAAGTCCAATCTGCAAATTTTGGCATGTACATTGATTACCACATGCTTAAAAAAATTTGATTCACCATCTTTAGCCAGCCATTTCAGTTGGTCCAGAGTTTAAGCTCTACAAATGCATCTATAACATTAGTCAAAATAAGTCATTCTAGTTTCTTGGGGAATTCATGTAATGCGTTCTTCACTAATTGCAGAAAGAAGTATTTTTACTAACAATAACATCAAACTTCTGACTTGTGAAGAGAGAAGATCCTTCTTCGCGACGGTGTAAAAATGTGCATTTCTTGGCATGCCTTGATCATGTCCAAGTATGAGAGGCACAAGATCTCAGTTTTTGTGAGCGAAGTAACATCTACTGTTTTTCTGATTCTAGCCTGGTGCAAAATACGGTCTTTGCGAACATGCACAGTTACTCGATTCAAATTTCAACTTGTAAAGAGAAGTTTCTTCCTAACAAAGACCAAAACTATCCAGGTTTGGCCATGACTTAAAACTACTAATTCTGCAAAGGAACATGTAGCTCTCACTAAACAACATTAGAACCACTAAAGAAAATTAGAACTGAAATATCACTGCCGATGATCTTCCCTGAAATATTTCAAAGCAAAAAAATTCATCCTTCAGCTAGAAGATTGGCCCAATTTTTCTTTGTCTCCATCTTCGATGTTTTCAGTTTCATCTCTGATGCTTTCTGCCACTTCAACATTGTCAATGGCTATATCCTGCTTCTCATGACCCTCCTCTACATTTGCAACATCCATCTGAGGATGTGCCTCATTGACATCCAAATTGCTACTCTCGAGGACTGCATCACATACAGGTGAAGCCTCCGCATCCAATTCCTTCTCAGTGTCTTTGTCGTCCTCCTCAGAAAAGCTTTTATCGGTGCTACTCTCGTTATCTTGGGTTTGGGGAGAATTCCCCTCTTCAGTCTCTTCAGGATTTGCATCCACATCTGCCATGTTTACATCCAATTCGGGAAGTCGTTGTTGCAGGGGCACAGCATCGCTGATGACCTGGCCCATCCTCAATCTCTCCCTGTAGCCCTCCATCTCCATCTTGTACCTTTCTTTATCTTTGAGCGCTTTGTCTTGATAAACCTTCAAGCCATCAAACTCAAAATGAATACAAGTAGACTAATAGCACGAATGTACCAATTCAGACCAGATCAACAAGCTGGAATCGGCTCCTAGAACTTGCGCACTTTGGCTAAGCTGGTCCAGGGCCAGCACATTTAAGCCCAAGCATGCCCACTGAACTTAAAACATGATCAACACCTGTCAAGCTGGGCTACATGTAATGGTATTTTCAATGCACATGCAATTACAGACATCATAATCAGCAATGCAGGCCATGAGAGGGCTGATTAGACCTGTAATTAGGTAATTTCTAAGAATGCATAGATGAGACAAGGCACAGTCCTTACAGCTCTTTCAGATTCGTTTAGCTTGTTCCAAAGTTCGCCGATCATCCTACTAATCTCTCTGTCCTTCCCAGGGTGGAGAGGTTTCAATCTCGCATGCTGCTCAGCAAAAAAGAAATTATAACCGCTTCTGTTAGGTTTCGGATGTGCAGGATCCCTCCTCTTGATCTCAGATTTTTTCCTTCTGCGCCGACGTTGAATGCCCGAACTTCCAGCTACAATGTTATTATTGATGGAGAAATTGAATTGCTGAGGCATTTTTCCAGCAGCGCTCTGAGGCGTTTGGTAAAGTACACCCTTTAACTTCTCCGAGCCTATTGTAACAGTTACTAGGTACCCACTTTCAAATTTCCCGTCTATAACTCCCACCACTGGAGAATTCGCAGGCCAGGTAGTGCCTGCTGCAATATGGACGATAGCGTAAATTTCACTCAAAAACAGCCATAATCAAGTTTTTATGAACCACGGCAAACTGCCACTCATAGTTCACATGATTCACAATATGATACCTCGCGGCAAGTCCGATGCTGTTGTCCTTGGCTGCACAGTCATTGGCGCTTTGCTTTCTTGCGCAGGACGCATAGCTTCCGTCTGTTGTGCCAAAAATGTTGGCACAGGGGGGCTCTGCAGAGTTCCTAGTAAAGGAAAATCATCCGATGAAATGTACCATCAATGTTTTGGACAGTTGCTTGAATGAAAAATCTGACAAGTCTAATCACAAACCAGCAGAGAGAGGAGTCCAAACGCGGGCCTTGAAATAGTAAATTTGTTCATAATGATGAAGCAGTGAAACATAATACTTGCGCAGCACGAACGAGGCATTTGTTGCAGTGGAGGGGAAATTGAAGATTGCAGTCACATCTTTCCATCGTCTCTCCCTAATGATCTGACGGTTCAATTGGTCAGTAATTTCTTTAGACGAGATGAATAAAAGATATTCACAACTTACATCTATTGTCTGCTCTTGACCTTATTCAAGAAAGACCATACATGACAGATAATCCTACAAGATGATACATCAAAGCGAAATATCTAGAGGCTGTCAAGTTTCACCCGTCGATTACATTCCACATCATAGCCTTCAAAACTATACTGCTAATATGTAAATTTACCATACATGAAAAGTTTCATGAGCTATATAATGATCAAAACCAAGTGGGGATAGCAGAAACATTAATAGAACATACCCTTGTGATCCAAAATTAACAGAAGTAAATCTACCTTGCTGTCCTCAAAGTTAATAGCAGAAAGATTAATAGAACAGATATTTCTAATTTAAGTTTCTATTATATGTCAGAAAACTGGTCAAATACATTAGGTAGCACGTACAGTTTTCAATATTTCTCTGACCAACAAAGGTAATTATCTAGGTTTTCACAGATTTCAGCGCACAATTCAAAGAAAACTGACATTTTAAGGAAGATTTTACATGTTAGTTTGATTTCAAACCAAAATTAGGAGAAAACTTCCAGACAAAAAAAAAGAACCCAAATTTGGCGTACAAAACTCATTCCTTGACAATAAAGGAATTAAACAGTTTTCAGAAAATATTCAGTGAACACAAAAAGAAGAATGTTCTCTAAAACCAAATGAACCATAAAACATAACTCCGTGAATAAGCAAAGTAAATAGGTACCTTGATTGTGACTGAAAAAAGATGAACATATTAGCTATGTTATGCTGGGTAGATTATCAGTCACATACCAAACTGGATTTTCTGTGTTGCAAGATAAACTATCCATATTCTCCTATAAGTAAAAGTAGCAGACCAAAATAATTATATTTAAGATAGATGAAAGAAGAGAAGATAGATGACCATCATTTTCATGCATCTCTTGAAGACGGGCAAACAGAAGCAATCCTAATACTTCAAACTGTCCCGCAAAATACTGTATTGATCTGATGAAATGGCAAATGAACCTTGGGACTTAAACAAGGAAATGAAAAACTAATTTCCAGCAAAATAAAAGGATGTATCGTCTTACCTTTTCAATGCCACCACGAGAAGTTACTTCTACAAATAACCGATGCAAGTCAAGCTCTTTGCCCCCAATAATAGGAATCCTGATATTATGGAATTGAGGATATGAAGAGAACGACAACGGCAAAGCAAGACCACCCAAAATAGATGACCAAATGAAGATCAGTATATGTCAATTCATCAGAATACTTCAAATTTTATCTATGTAAGGACTTCAGACACAAGTAATTGCAGAGATATTGATAGGCATCAATAGAGTAGCCAGAGTAATTACTTTGTATTTTCAACAACGCTGATGACAAAGACAAACAAGAAAGACTCTTCTCTTTTTACTCTCAAAGAAGCAAAATGACTCTTTTCGCCTGGTTGAGATTGTCAACTAATTCTGCAATTTACACCTAGCTTCAATATCTAATGCCAACAGCGTGCTTAACCCTTTTTCTTTTTCTTTTTTGGCCAATCAACAGCTTGCCAACTGAATAACGTGTTCCCATATACTATCTCAGGAAATGAAAGAGAAAATCAAGTCTTGAGCATTCTCACTGATTAAGCAACTCCTCGAAATCCTCAACAACCACATAAGCATTAGCTTTTCAGTGCATGCACATGTGCTTGCTGTTTACAGATAAATCTCTTCTAAAATCCACATACAACCACCAGACAACGAATGACTTAGTCCTTGCAGAAGCAAGTGAAAGCAAACTACCCTAGCTAAATGTCAGAAAGCACCCAGTATAAATTAATACTTTTATCCCTTAGAAACTGCAGTCCCTGCGAATCTTCAAATAGACATACATAAACACAACTGATTTACTCTAATTCTCATGCATTGTTTAAAAACTTATTAAAAACATCGCAGCTTACAAGAATGAAAGATCACAAGTTCTACTACTCCCCAGTTACTGCAAAAGATAAAATGGACAAAGACAACCTGTTATTTTACAACGCAAGCCAGTCAAGTGAATCGGTTCACCAACGCTCATGTCCTTAAAATGGTGCAAAATAACTAAACCCTTTCTAATCTCCACATGAGATTCACGAACAAGTTTTACAAGTGAAATGTCCATTACGTGGTCCCCGAACAGATAAAAAAGACCACTTGGGATAATACCAAGTTCATTATCCAGTTACAAGATTATTTCCTAGTACCAAATATAGCAAAGGGCAACCCCATTATTTCTCTCTTAGCCAACTGTGGAAAAATTAAGCATCCATCTCCTCATACTACGCCTTACAAGAAAATAAAACTGGACCAATAAGAGAAGTCCTTTGTCAGGACCAATGCAATTTTAACTAGCTAGAGAAATATAGGGGCCTCTCAATAGCAGAATGAATATATCCAGCAACTCAAACGATTAGTTAAAGGAAAAAATATAACAAGTCCAGAAAGGCTCAACATTACAACAGACAAGAACAAAAAAAAACAAAAGGAGCTAAGGTTTTACATGAATTTGGTCCCCATAGTTGAATGGAGCTTCTCCAGAGTAGTCATAAAGAGGCTAGGACTTGCCACAACATCATCATACTCTGCAAGAGGTGGAGGGTATGGATGATATCCAGAGGTCTGCATTTGCTCCTTCAATGGAGACATTGGACTTTGGTTCCCACCAGAAGTTGATGCCATCCGCTGGCGGTTCCTCTTCAACCAGCAAAGCTCCAATATCGACCTCCACCTTCATTCCAATATTGATAAGAATTAGCAATATAAAAAAGAACAGGACTTACGCTCATAATTAATAAGGAAGCAGTTAAGTCAGTAACTACCCATCAAGTGTTCAGCAGAATATGCAGAATACCAAAGGACTAAAAGGAAAACGCAACGGAGAAAGCAAATAGACCCGGGAGAGGGGGGAAAATGAAAGTTTCAACACTAGAGAATGAAAAAATGGAAAAAGAATAAACCATTAAATAAGTATTCAGATTGCTGGTGGGGCTCAAATAACAAGAGACGAACCAAACTTAATGAGAGAAACGACGACTTCCAAAAGCTGAAATAATAACTCCCAGTTAGAAGAGGGAGGAGGAGGAGGAGGAGGGTTTTCTTGCGTGATTTGATTCGAAGCCCAAGAGAAAAAAGTCATGTGGTACAGCTTAGTAGCTGTCACAGCCATGAATTGCTTCAGTGTACAATAGATGTAACAATGGCAGCAGAAGAAGCAGCAGCAACGACTCAACAACCCATCACGGCTCACGAAGAAACTTTTTCCATCATTAATCCATCACCACCATTAAAAAGAAGCTAAAAAGAAAACACCCTTTTAGGCCCCTGCAAAATCTTGATTCAAAAAGCCCCTCCTTCTCTCTCTATCTCTCTCCCCGTTCATCTATTTGTCAAAACACAGGGCTACATGGGCTACTACCTGGTCTGACATTCCTAAGATATCATGATATCTAACTTTTGTACTCTATTCCGAGAGTATTATATTATAATCATTTGAAGTTTCTTTCTTCGCTTTCCATCTGGCACTGTGAGAGGGAGAGTTGCGAAGCCAATACATACATATCTATCTATTTTTTATATATATATATATATATATGGATACATGGATTTCTATTAGAAGAAGAAGAAGACCAAAACTTGCCTTTGCCCTCCAAAAGGCCCCCACCATGAAATTTCAAATCAGAGACTTTGTATGGTATTATGCGTCCCCTCTTCCTTTCCCATGGAGGACAGAGAAAAAAAAAAAAGGGATAAAGTAAGAATAAACAATTCACGACGAAATAAGGAGGGCTGGATAAGAGAGAAAAAAATGCCCAGAACACTACAGTGCTCAGATATTCAAAGCACCCCCTAATCCTTGCCTCTTACGGGGGTTGTTACCGTACAAAAAGCAATTAATAATCCAAACGGGAGCAGGGCCAAAAGAAGGAAAGAAAGTTTTATACTTTTTATATGCCCAGATGAAGATAGATAACGAAGGTCAAATTTTTTTTCTTTTTTTTGCAGCAGGAGCATTTAAAAAATAAAGCACATGAGAACCTTACCAGGCACAAGCTACAGCAGGGTGGTGCTGAGATGGCTGGTTTTCAAGAATGATGATGATGATGATGATGATAATGGGAGGGCATTAAAGAAGGCGCTTCAGATTAAGCCCACCTTGCGAGTGGTGATGACAATAAATGTGGCTAAAGCTCTCTCCTTTTTCCCTTGGGGGGAGGGAAAAAAAAAACTCATTTTTATTGTAAGCAAATCGTTGGGTTTGATTTGCACGGTTCCTGATATATCCTTGCCTATTTTCTTGGCCATCTTTGTGATATATACCGATTCAACCACCCCCCCACCAAAACAAATCGGAGTACGTGTCGAGGCGTAAAAGGGTGATTTTTGGATCTTTCTTGCGTTTCGGTTTGGAGGAAGTTTTTTTTTTTTTTTTTTTGTGGGTCAAAAGTTGGGGTGGGAGTTTGAGTGGTCGAGGCCCCCACATGGATCAAGAACAGTTTTAGGGAGTGCTGCTCAATGAAGAATTTAAAGAAAACATGCGCAGGAACTTATACAGAGAAAAGGGTTGATGATTGGCGCAGATGGGTGTCCCTGGAACGTATTTGCATACGCAATAAAATTCTTTTCTTTTTTGTTTTTTCCTTTCTTGGGCGTGTTATTGATTAAGCAAGAAAGGGATCTTGGGATGGACGGATGGATGGATGGATGGATGGAGGAGAACGGGTCCGATTGACTGCCCGGACGAAACGGCAAAACGAGATTTGAGATATGAGCGCTGTAACAGCATTTAGCTTTCTTGGAACAAGTCTCTCTCTCTCTCTCTCTATCTCTAGAAGAAAGCATGATTATAGGTGCATTAATATCATCATCACCGGCCCCTATCTTCCTCTTTTTCAACTTTAAAAAAAGAAAAAAAGATTTGATAGCAATCTTCTCGGGCGACCAGCGGGGCTGTCCGGCTTCAAGTTCGCATAACCACCGTTCAAATTCATCAGATTTTGTGGGCGATGCGATAGTATTAAATGGACTTAGCCAGAGAAGGACAAAAGATAAGCGTCACTTTGACACTAACCAACTGGCATCAATGGCTGATTCGTCATATACATCTTTAATTTCTTCAACCCCCCCCCCCAATTTTGTTTTGTGAGATGGGTTACCTAGTTTCCCGTTCATAATGATGCATATACACAGTGGTCTAATGTTAATGGTATGAATTAGAAGTGAGTGATTTCAGAATTGACAAGTTTTGAATCTGAAATTTAGAACCTACTTTGTTGGAATTAGTTGCCACTTATTGAAACCTAGAATTTACTCAGTACACCTTAGAACCGACTTTGTTGATCTAATATGGATTTGAGAACTGATCAATTCATTTTTTTTTTTTTTGTAGTTTCCCTTATTTTATTCCCTAAAATGACAAATTTTAGTAAAACATCTATCTAGTTACATGAGGCAAAAGAGGCAATAAAAAAAAATAAAAGATGCAAGATAAAATTAAAAGGAGAGAATTAGGATTTCTCAGTTCGGTTCTCTTGTACGATTTGGTTCCCTGGTCTGTGGAACCCAAATAGAGAACTGGACTAGTATCATAGTTGGTTACAAAAATTCAAAACTAGGAATTGGACAAGAATAGGCTAGGTAGGGTCGGTTCAATCCAATTTCAAAGTCCATCATGGATCGGTGCTTGCCCTTATGAATCTATTAGACACTCTATTAACATCCTTGAATCACTATAATATTTCCTCTTATTGAGTACATTTCATTCATAAAGAAATATTTACATATAGAGTATTTACATGGATTTTTTTTTTCAACTTTAACCCCTAGGTAAGATGTTCAGTCTTGGGCTCCTAGACTCAATTCTTATGGTGCGTTTAATAACCATCATATTCTCGGGAACAATTTATACTTAGAAATATTTTTTTCCAACTTTGTTCCTTATACAAGTTTCTCAACATTTGAACGCATTTGGTATATGCATAAAATTTTCATTCTTTAAATAGAAAAAAAAAATATGAATGCATTTGATACGACCCTTAAATTTTTCTATGACGTGAAATTTCTTTTAATTTTTTAACAATTTTTTGAGATTTTTCCTTTACTCTGCTTCCCCCTCTAGCCAATCACTAGGCCTCAACGACGATTGGCAACCGGCCAAAGACAAGAGTTGACGACCTCACCAGCCTTCAGTGCGCCTTGCCTAGCCACCAACGAGGCTCAACCTTGCCCAATCATGGCGAAGTCGGTTTCACCCAACCACGACGAGGCTTGACTTTGCCCAGCCACATCGAGGCTCGGCAAAGTTGCCAAACCTCATCTCTGGCTAGTCACTACCATCACTAAGCCTGGTGACTTGCTAGATGAGGAAGAATGAGAAAATGAATTGATCTTAGAAATTGTCCGAAGAACAAAAAATGAAGTTTTTTCTATTTCTTATTTCTATTTTAGCCACTAATCCGATACTAGGAATAAAAAACTTTGCCAATATTACCAAATGGATATCTATTCTTTTTTTTTATTTTAGGGGATAAAAAAATAAAAATAGTAAATAATTGACGACTTACCAAATAGGGCCTTACTACGTCCAAAGTCTAGGCAATCAAGATTAGTTGCGACGACAAAGGTGAAAATAAATTCTACGGAATTAATTTTGGTTTTTTTAAGAGGCATTAAGTATTCCTATTGATCACAAAAAAATAAAAAATTACAATTCATTTGTTTTAACTATGTGATATCAAATGGCCCGAAATTAGACAAATGTTTTTCCGATGGCTGATTTTCCATAAAACAGACGGAAAATGACGTTCGTTGCATTTTGTTACACAATGAACTAGATTATAACGAAAGCATAGACAAAATGAAATTCGGGTATGTCTCTTATCTCTCATTAATTCAATCATGAAAATCATTCCAAACTTCTTTAAAGTTTCTTCTTTTAAAGTAAAGGTTTTCTCATCAAATGATCTTATGTTTCTTTTTCTTTCTACTTCTCGTAAGAGACCGACCATTATAAAAGATCGCAAAACAATAGAAAGTATGATGGTTCTATTTTTATTTTTATTTTTTTGGTGAAAATGATGGTTCTATTTAATGTCTAGGTATACGGTAGATTCAACACCCAAAAAAAAAAAAACTAGTGATATATATAGCTGCATCACTAGCTAGTTATGTGTGTGTGTATATTCACGCATGACTTTAGGAAGTCTTACACAACATAACAATTTGGAAAATATAGGTTGTTGTAAGAATAGTTTGTTTCACGAAAACTCGAGATTTTGAAAATATTTTTTGAAAAATAATGGCTTATATTGCTTATGAAAATGACGAATGAAAAATATTGTTATTGCCATGAAAATAATGAAACATAAATTGTTGTCGATAATGAAAATATTTTACATTACCTAATTTTTTAAAACGACATAACCAAACACTTTACATAATATTTTTTTAATGGACCTAAGTAATCATTATATGAATAAAAAGCATGTCCACATCGTGTCATAAACGAAGTATATCTCCAATCAAGGCCAAATGCATATATATGGTATTAGGCTAAAAGATGGATCTAACTTCCTGATAAGTTCTGGACGACAAAATTTGTGGAAAATGAACTCCAAAATTTCGTTTTATATGCCCGTCATATCCTTTGAGATGAGCCCTGTTAATGGGTTAGACAAATGAATCTTTAGTTTAGGATTTGGAGGTCCCGAATGGTTCACCAGCAAGTGCCAAAACTTTGGACTTAACTATTTCATGTCACTCGTAGAGTTTTTCATGGGTATCTAAATAGCCAAATCTCCGTGTCCATGCCCTTTAATTATCAAGGAAGGACGAAAAAAAGAAAAAGAAAAAAGACAGCCAATTAATCATGAATTCGCTTGCGGAGTTTTTCATGGGTATCTAAATAGTCAAATCTCCGCGTCCATGCCCTTTAATTATCAAGGAAGGACGAAAAAAAAAGGACAAAAAAAAGAAGACAGCCAATTAATCAATCCACAGAATTTTCAAGAGTGAGAACACAATGAAATGATCATTAAATAGTCTAACCATCAATAGAAAAATAGTTAAAACAAGGAAAATAAAAGGAAATAGGAAACCACAATTGCTTTTTTTTTTTTTTTTGGTTGAACGAGTAAACCACAATTGCTTTAGTAGGCAAGAAAATTAGTTTTGAACTAGCCTAGGCGTTTAAAAATCTCACGTTAGATGAGATCCATCATATGAAAAATAGAACATGATTTTCTTTTTGATTGGAAATATCATTAAATTAATAGGATAAGATCTATGTTCCGTGGATCATTGGTTGTTAGTCACAAGGTGTAACCTCATTACAAAAGGAGCCGAAACTCCTATAAGGGCCTTTGCAGCTTATTCATTCGACATGCGGGAATGGTGGGTTCCATGAATGTGTTATCCTGCGGGAGTATGTTCTTCTTATCCTATACAGGACAATACCCTCTCGTTGCTTAATATCCAATTGATCCTAAAACGCGGACAAAAATCTAGATGAAATTTTTTAAAGACTTGCTTGGATTCGAAGTATATGGCGTGTTATATGTGGTCACAAAGACGAGGACGAATGTTGCAGATAAAGCGAGGGGGCGACGTCACGTGCACGGGGCTCATATGCTAGTGGTAGAACTCCATGCACTTGTCAATTATTATATCAAACTGCACAATTATTTCATCTTCGGCATTTTATGAATATGAGAGGATAATAAGCTGGGCTCTTCCGAGTCCACTAAAAGGTCTCCAATTTCTTAAGGTGCTCATTGATTATCTAGTCATTATATATGTGAACAAAGTTTCTCATAATCACGTGAAGGTCTGTCCGGACCATCGGCTCATCCACGCTCCAAGATCCATACAAATTTGATAAGAATATCCAATATAGAGCATAGGACGAATCCCCTTATTTGATAGCCAGAAATAAGATTCTCACGTCGTGGCATTCTATAATTAACTCGCCCGAAATAATGTCTTATTTGGTGTGTTCCATACCAACTTCACAATTTTGTCCTTTGATATAGATAGGCACTTTTTTCAAGAAGTTACTCATCTAGCCGACACAACAAATCCCTACGCAAAATGTCCCAAGAAAAAAACCTAAGAGGACCCGATTCGGCGAGGCGGGGAGTGATTGTCAAAGCATGAGGATCTGGACAAGGAGCAACTCTTAGCAAAATTCTCAGATGGCAAATCGGTAAGAATGAACCAAGTTACGTATCGAATATGGAAAGAATGTGCTGGGTTGTACATGTAAAAATTATAATTAACTCACGAAGGTACCTTTTAACGTGATGGCACCACTCAGCTTTGAAACACTAAAGTTAAGCGTGTGGATAATCTCCTTAATCTAGGGATATCACACATGTCGTCACATCTCATTAGTCATCACATGCACTCTTTTATTTATTTTCTGGGTAAATTATACGGGCAAATAAAACAAAGACGCGCTTGCCTTTAGGTATGATAATGGGACAGGCAGCGGGGTGGGAACGAAAGTCTCAACCATGCTCCACGGCCCGCGTTTATCGGTGCAAGTACCCCACCGCCACCCGTCACAGGTATCAACACATCGACAAACGACGCGTAGCGAGAGTGGACGAATTTTTCGAAGAGCTGCTATGGTATATGGGTAACCAATACATCATCAAGAAACGATGCCGAGCCAAACAACATTGAGTGATAGAAACATTGCATCATTAAGATGACGCCGGGACGAGATCTTTCAAAGTGACTAAGCATCTCTGCATCACAAGTTTGTCTGCACAAATATCTTGGAGAGAGAGCTATTCCTAGAAATATCTTGAGGAGATGATTCAAAGAATTATTTTAAGGGTAAAGGACTTTTCATAGCATGAGAGTTGAAGAACACGTGGTTATCAAGTCATTAATGAGGACCAATAACCCGATACCGAGTCAATGATGCTTGATGTCTCCAACAGAGGATTGAAGAGAGGATCAGAAGATGATGGGGTCTCGGAGGAGGAAAGTATTGACATTTTTTCCATAGGATTCCTTATTGATAATGATTGAGCAATAACTCACCTTAGAAAATCACTTGGTGCAATATTAGTAGAGGATCAGGAGTCTCATTTTTCTGAACTAACCAGTCTTACCATCTCATCAGAAAGACCAAGGGCATATGTACATGAGCCTGACTTATTCATATTACCAAAATCATGCGACATCCTATATAATCCACTGGTTACATGGAAAAACAACCGTCGGCATCATCAAAGATCAAACTGATACCCATTTAAGTCCTGGATCATGAGATGAAGTCGCTTGGATGGCGTATTCATAAGCTAGTATGCACAAGCATAGAATTGTTCCACATCCTTAGGTGCTTCGGTTGACTCCTAAAGATACACTTCGCCAGCGCCTCTTCTTGGCACTCACCTGGGAAAGGTAACAACACAAGCTTCGTTATTCTGAAGAACAAAAGCAAATCCTACAAACTGCACCATAGACGTCACACTAAGCCTAGTAAACTTAATTTGGGCAAAGATCCTTCACTATTGGATTCTGCTTTACAAGAAACAAGTACTTACAATCAAGTGACGTAGCTACTGACTAGCAAAGAAAGAGGTGCGCAATTTCAAGACATTAGGATGAGTTGCAAGCTTAAAAATACATTAACTATAATTTACAAGGTGTGCTAATTTACAAGGTGTGCAGCAGAAGGGGGACGAGGGATGAAGCAGTTCCAATTTTACCAGAATTCAAGTAATCTGGAAGACACTTCAACAATTTCACACAGGTCGACTTATCTCAGACATCAAAATGCACATTGCAGATATACATTGCAAAGTGGCAACCACAAACCCTGCCGATATATCATTAGATCCATAGAAAGTTACTTCAGGAAAAAAGAATGCTGGAGCTCCTCCAAGATATAGCAAACAAACACTGTCCCCTTATCATTTGATTTGCAAGCGAGAATCACATGAATCTAATGCTCTTGAGCCAAAGGGAAACCAAAATCAGATCAAAATAGGAACGAAAAGGTACATTTCATTCTCAAATGAGAAAGCTAGCAAAACTTGGTATCTAATGTGGAACATTATTCTCGTAGATAAAACCACTCATGGTGTTATAAATATCCGCAGTAAATAGCAATTTGGTTGTCTTCCCTGTGCCAGTAAATAAATGTTAACATAAAACTCAGTAGCGCACCTTTGAGGATGGAGGTGGCAGAGAAGCCTGGCGCTCAGCCTTCTCATATCCTGTCATTTCTCGGATCTCATGCAGTTGGCTTACTATGTTTTCCAAAAGCTGCAACTCGTCCTTTCCCCTTCCTCTGTTCCCTCCCGAGAGATTGAGCTTTTCTCTTCCCTCTTGTACAATCTTAAGCCGCTCCCTAAGCCACCCAACTTCATTGTCAATTTTCATCCTCTCATAATCAACAGCAGACATGGAATTTCTACGCAAATAAGAGGGCAAGGCTTGCCCCTGTAAGCTAACTATTGGCACATCAGAACTGCTTCTGTTCATGTCTATACCAGTACTCTGATTGTCCAGGACCAGATGCTCGGAACTTGTCGGAATATTTGATGGATCATTTTTAGTCAGTTTTGCCCCCTTACCATGTCCCACTTTACTATGTCCACTGGGTGGTTTATTGCTGATAACATGAACATCATGGACACAGGGCTCCATGCCATATCCCAATGTTTTTGATACTTCTCCATCCATACCTGCATATCTCTCATCAGTTTCCATATCCCCACCAACAAATGGAAGGTTCACATGGCCCCCCCTAATAAGAGTCTCATTGATATCCGACACTAAACCTTTAGACGGGCTTGAGTTGACAATTAGGAGCTCATTTTCCTTCTCATTGGTCTCCCCACTGAAATCAAATCCCTGGGAAGAGAACTGCTTATTTTGGTTTGGCAAATCTCCTTGAAGGGCAGACACATTATTGTCAATGGATAACACTACCTTTTCCTGAACTTCTTGATTTACCTCATTAACAGCCAGATGCGGATCACTTATGTCAACACCTGGTTGCCCACCACAACTACAGCTTGCTCTAAAAGACTTATCATCCTCAAGCCACTCTGGAATTTGTAATTCTCTGTCAAAATCAACAGCACAATTCTGAAGTGGAACGAAATCAACCTGAAAGCCTGGATCATTTTTTGCTTCAGGTTTCTCCTTCTTGATAAGAGACTCACGAATGCGCCACAGCATCAGCTCTGGATCTTCATTTGAAATCAATGTTCTTGTTGCCCCAGGAGCTACTGATTCATTCAGATCATTGTCCAACTGCTCATTTGCAAATATCATTTGCCTGTAAGATTCAACTTCCTTCTCCAAGAAATGCCTTTCCGTTTCCCTCCTCAACAATATCTCTTTGAGAATGTTCATTTCCTCGGCATCATAAGCAGATTTTTCCTCTATCATTCTCTGGTACTGCCGAGCTTCCATTTGGATTGATGCCTTATCTGCTTGAAGACGCAGTATCATAGCCATGGCTTCATCTGCAGCTGTAGCAGCTGCATTTCTTTCTTTCTCAAGCTCAAGGTACAAAGTGTTGCGAGCAGAGCGCTCTTCTTCTAGCATTTGCTCCAAGGCTCTAACTGTATCCTTATTGCTGGCTCCAAAATCAGACTGTCGATTGCCATTAGCTCCAAATTCTTTAAAAGCTAACGAATTTTTCTCCATGTCATCAGTTAAATTTGCAGTATTCTCAGAATCACGCAGAGCAGAGTCCATTAAACCATCCCTTTTATCTGAAACTGCACAAGAAAGCCTTAAGAAGTAAGACAATTGTCATCTAGGTAGATGAACAACCCATTCTACTGTTCAACACAGACTCGAGCCAAATCAAGGATCAAGAAACAATCTACTGACTTCAAAAGTGCTCAAACAGTTCTATCTGCAAACCACACGTGATAACTCAACATTAGATGCTTTGGACACAGTGATAGAATAATATAATGCTCTCTATAACATGCCTATGAAAGAAACAACAAAGAACGGAATTACTCTGTAACTATTTTCACAACACTCACTGAGTGATGGTATGCCCGTCAATATCATCTCAAAGGTGCTAGTTTCATTAGAACACAAGTCAAAAGTACCAAAAGTCCAGTTTTTGCATCGAAGTAATTAGCTCTATCACAAGCTGAGTGACTGGCTTCTTTATGCAAGAAAGAATATTAATTTAGGTGCACATTTTGACCACTCGTAACAATAATAGCACGCACCTTGTAGGCACACGTGGTAGACATGATAATCCAAACCATTTAGCAGTGATTTAGTTAGATGTGCACAAGCACATATGCTTATTATTTAAGAAAGATTAAACAGTAACATGTTTATCTAAGGTAAAAGAGCAACTAAGTCTTTCTATATGTGGGTGACTTAAATGTCAACACAATGCATAAACACCAACCACTTATGAACAAAATGTCACACTTGAAGCATGTTAGGTATCTTCCAATAAGGGCAAACCTTCAAATTAAGATATTGAGCCCAGAAATCGTACAAGGACAGTCAAAAAGGCAAGAAAATACAAGATGGATTCATACAAAAGAAGATGCTTTTCTAAATCTGGCACTCAAGTATAATCAATTTGTACCAGATACATTTAACAATTAACTACAGTTAGATTTGCACGTTTATGGAGCAAAATAATAGCACATTCCTTTAAGGCACAAGAAAGCTTTAATGAATCCATTCTCCAGTCATTCGTAGGAACTGCATTTTAACATTGTTTGGAAATTATTTTTACCAATAATGCTATGTTATAGAGTTTTTTGCCACACATATTAACTGAAGAAAAAACCTAGAGATGACAAAGACTTACTGAGAGGCATGCTAAAGTCCCCACTCACCTTCTACACAGTTAATTCGGGACTCTACACAGAACAAGCTCCCTTCGGGAGACTCCTCTCTGAATTTTCTCATGCTTGAAGGAGAAGGCACATCTTGCCCATCCGCTTGCCATGGATCATATGAAGAGACTGATGAAAACTTCCCGTATTCAACTGACCCTTTTAGACGCCGCCGAAGACACTTTGTCTTCTGGCTCAAAGCTCCCTTTCCCTTAAAGTCAAATCTTCCTTCTTCTCCCAAAAGTGAGTCCTCTGCACGGGACGCAGCATCAGATTCATTTTTTGCAATTGACCCCTCGACACCTATATCCCGTTCTCTCCTTTCTGCATATGAGCTACATGATGCTTCACCTTCCAATTGCACATGGCCATTTTTGCAAATCCCCTGTTCCTCTGGCTCCAAAATCATCTCATAAGCCCTGTCATTGATCAATACTGTATCGAAAGGGAAGTTGTTCTTCACAGACTTTTGGACGAAATATATTTTATCCAACGGTTGCTCCACCAAAACCTTCCTAACACAGCGACCACTATTTGGATGCCCAAAAAGCCCATCGCACGGACAGGGCAAACACAACCCGAAAACCCCCAAAAACTTAGAGGCGAAATAACCGAAAGCAGCTGCGCAAAGCAGAGAATACGCAATGGCAAGATCAAGAAATGCAGCCACCAACCCACTAAAAGTCCAAAAACGCATCCCCTCGCACTCCATTGCCCCTTCAGCACAAGTTCTGAGCACTCCACCAATGAAAACCAATTAACAAAATCCTCTACTTGTCAACTAAGGCACTGAATAGAGAACGAACCGCATGGAAGAACACTAGAACAACATGGGAAAGCAGGGAAGCCAAAGAACAAAAAAACAAAAAAACAAAAACAAAATCCCAAGAAAGCTCCAATCAACCTACTCAGATTAAGCAGAAACCGAGAGGCTGATTTTCCGCGGATGCGGAGTCTATTTTTAGAAAGACATCATGCAAACGGACACTTCCCATTTTCGCAATGATTCGGAGCAATCATCCCAGCAAGCTCGAAACTTGCAATAAGAACGAGCTACCCAGAAGAGAAATATACAGTGACAACTCTATCCAAACGAGGAAAAGAAGGCCAGGAGGAGGCATAGATTCTGTATGAACTCACCCAGCAGTGCAGTCAGTTCGCTCGTGCGAGTGCGAATCTCGGGCTGATGATTGAAACACACGATTCATACGGGCGTGAGTAGGTGAAGGAGATGGAGGATGGAGGATGAGGATCGACAGTTTACACCGATCGGGGGTTCGAACGTGGACAAGAAGGCGTTTTTTGGATTTGGTGGGGATGGACGAGCCTTCGGTTTTCGTCTTTGTTCAAACGTCGGCTTTCAGTTCTCATTACCAAGGCGCGCGTGCTGATTCGGACAGAAACGACGCCGTCGCTCGTGCACTCGCTGTCCCCACCAGCGTGGGCCCACTCGTCTGTCCGCGAGGAGCGATTATTGCCTGCGTCCTGATTTATGTGGAAAGCTCGCGTGAACCGTCGGATCATTAAGGCACCGCATGCTAAGGGCGCGTTTGGTAACGATTCTGTTCTTTTTTGTTAGAAATAGAATCAAAAAAAAAGTCTTTTTATTAGGGAACTAAAGACTTTTTGAACAAAAAATCGTTTAGTAAATTTATTAGAATAAAAAATAAATAGAAACTTTTAATTTTTGATAAATTTTTTTTTTTTTTTTTGTTTTCTTTTAATTTTTTAATTTTTTATTTTCATTTTCCTTTTTTTTCATTTTTTCCTTTTTTTTTTTTTTTTTCTTGTTCTCACCTTCTTCTTCTTCGGCCTCCGGCGGACGAGGGTCGGCGACCTCACCGGGCGGCCGGCAGCCCTCGCCCGAGACTCACCTAGACGCCGAGGCTCGCCGGCCCCTAGCGAGGCCGAGCCTCGTCGGGGTTAGGTGAGGCAAGGCTCGGCCTCGCCTTCGCGAGGCGGGCGAGCTCGGGCTTGCCCCCAATCCGGCGAGGCCTCGCCCCCCGGCGAGGCGCAGCCGCCGACGAGGCTCGGCCTCGCCCGGGGAGGCCGAGCCTCGCCGGCGAGGTCGCCGACCTCGACAACATTGCCGGCCCTCGACGGTCGGCCGCCGGCCATGGCAGGCCGAGGCCGGCGGCCGGCCGACCGGCCAAAGAAAAAGAAGAAGAAAAGAGGAAGAGAAGAGAAGAGAGAAACAAAAAATTGATTTTGATTCAAAATTGTTTCGGAACGAGAATAAGAATTTTTTTTTTTTTATTCTTGATTTTGATTCCCAAAAAAAAAAAAAAAAAGAACAAAAATTTTACCAAACGCATTTCTATTCTTTTTTTGATTCCGAGAAAAAAAACAAAAAAGTGTTCCAGAAACACTTTCTAGAAACAAAAACATGCAGGCTCTAACAGGCCAATTCCTCACCATTTCTATTCTTTCCTTTGTTCTCCGGAACAAAAAATGAACAAAAATCAATTTGACAACGTGAGTTAATTTTTCTATTCCTAAAAAATGATTAGTGACCAGTTTTAGATTTGGAATAGAAATAATAAGTATAAAAAGTTATTTTTTTGTTACAATGAACAATTTCTAAAAACAAGTGATTTTTGTTTTCTTTTTTTTTCCTCTAATTAGTCTTCATGGTGGTCGGTGATTTGGTGACCTCATTGGGCCTTGATGAGGCTTGACCTCATTCTGACTATGCGAGGTCACCAAGGAGGAAAAAATAAAAGAAAGAAGAGAAAATCTCACAAAATTACTAAAAAATTTTAAAAAATTCTACATCACAAAAGAAATTAAGAGTCGTACCACACGCATTCTTATTCTTTTTCTATTCCAGAAATATAAATTTTATGCGGTTATTAAATATATTTGAATGTTTAGAAACTCATTTTGAGGACAAAATCAGAAAAAAAATATTTTTAAGCAAAAATTATTCTCGAAAGTATAATGGTTACCAAATACATCCTTAGTAATAAAATGATGTGATGTTTTTTTCTGAGTTCTTTTTTTTTTTTTTTTTTCCATAATTTTTGTTCTTTTTGTTTTCCTAAACAAACTTTTCTTATCTAAAATTTTCTTTCTGCCTAACAATAAATATTTTCAATATTTTACTGTAAATAAATGGATGAAATAATAAAGATGGATACAACAATAATAGGATGGTATTTTCTTGAGGACTTCTAATGATTTTTGATCTTATGCCAAATTCATTTCTATCTATTCTTATTATCAAATGCACTTAAATCAATAGAAACTACAAAAGATTGAATAGTAACGCACAACATGGCTGCTCAAGGAATTTCCCAATTAGGTAACATTTTCTTCACAATTCACATCTTAATAATTGTAGGCGAACAAACATAGATGATATTAGTTTTTGTCGATTCAAAATGATAAAATTTCACTAGCATTTAAAGGGAATTCTTATCTTATGGAAACTTTCGATTCACTTTGGCAATGTAACTGGGACTTTGTCATGAAAGATCTTGAACAGGGATTCTTCTTTTGTTTCATCATCCTATTATATTTATCTATATATAAAAGACAACTTATAAAAAATAATATGATGGTGATATATCCAGCAAAATTAAAAGTGTGCAAACATGTGATTATACCAAAAGGTCGCTTATGTTAAAAATTTTCAAAATTCTACTTGGCAATTAATCCACGAAAATGCTCAACGACATTGAAAAAAAAGTACGTTTCTTAAAATTTTCTCTTGTTGACAACGCTAATCTCTACAGAAGTAGAATCTAAAAATAGGAAAAAAATCACAGTGCCTTTCAAAATAACTCTTTAATATACCGGGACACCCACAATAGATAAAAGCATGACATGTGATATTCTTAATTATGACAACTAAATCCTACATAGAAATGAAAAAAATAAATAAGAAAAAGAAAAAAATAAATAATTTTGGGCCATCGCTTCGAATTGAATGAATGATTAAGTGCAATTTTACTTTTTTGGTAAAAATGGGATCCATCTAATCTCATAAAGGGTGGAAATAGTGTTGCCAAGAATAAAAGCCCGTTATCCTAATAAAATAGAAAATCAAAGAAATAAGGGTTAATATCATGAAAAATCATAAATTGATATACATGTAATAGATATACTCTCTATTAATTTTTATTAAATTTTATTGTCAAATTACTAAGTTAAATGATATGTAACGGTTGACCAAGTATACCAGGTTTTTGGATTTCATCATTCATTTTACATCGACTCCCTTTCACTCATCCTGCTAGTGTTCTTTGAGTGCAAGTTTTTGGCACCAATCTTTTGTATAGTTGGTCTATCTATTATTTCTTACCTTACCAAATATATATATATATATATATATATATATTGTCATAAATATATATTATTAGTTTGTGGTTTTCGTGGTGTTAATATAATTTAACAGAAACTTATTAAAATTTGTTATAAATGTACAAATTTGAGAATTTTTTTGGTAAAAAAATTAATTTTGAATAAATTTATTATCGGTATACTAATTTGTGGTTTTTCATTATATTATTTTAAGAAACAAATGGGCAATTTTTTTTTTTATGGGCTGGGAAAGTTGGGCGTCCAGCCCAATTAATACGTGGGTCAATGATCCTACTTGATTGTTTTTTTTTCTTTTTATTTGAGGGACAACAATTCCTATTTGGTCTCTTGTCGTTGGGTTTCACCATCTACACTCACTGTTGGCTCATTTTGGTCAAACTAAATTAGAGTTATTTTAGTATATAATTGTAATTTGAGTGTACCATTATGTGATGCTCGTGCTTGGAACATAAAGGTTTGAAGTTATGGCATCTTTTTAAATGACAAATCAATCATAAGGATATACCAATGGAGATTATCATTGAAGAGTGTTTTCAAATACCCCATAAGAATCGAAACATTTCTTTTCACTATCATATTGCATCAAGAAACCAATCTCATAACCTTGAAAAGTAACGTCTCTGTTTGATCCCCACTCCCCTTTCTCGACAAGAATCGTGCTTTCTCTAGTGTGAAATTATCTCCAAAACTTTAGTAAGTGATAAAATAAGTTGAGTCTGAATAAATTTTGACCAAATTACGTACATATCTACGAGTCATTGAAAGGTTTTAGGCATTTCGCACTTAATAAAGGTCACCTTACAAATGTCATAAATCTTTTTCTATTTGGACTATAATATATGGAATTTCATAATATAATTTTTCTATCTAGCCTCCTCAGTTGGGAGATTGCATTTCATAAATTTTTATTCCCCACTCTTCTCAAGTCAATTTCAAAATTTTCACCATTTCCTATCTATATTTTTCAATCCTCAAATTTCATGATTTTTGAAACGTAGTAAAGTGGTAGAAAATGATGAAAACTGAAGCCATATAGATTTGAATCCTCGCATAAAAATAGGATTTCACAGATTCACAACTGTGAAATCGATGTAATGTAACATATTAGATACAAAAGAAGATGAGGATATTGGAAACTATATAAGAATCAATCAAGTTTTAGAAGAGAGAAGGGAAGTGGAACGTTATTAATTTCATGGATTAAATCGATATGTAGAGTTTAACATATAACTCTTCTTATACCAAATATTTTAGCTTGTGCATTTGATGGCCCCATGTTAATGGTTTTTCAAAAAAAAACAAAGCATCATGGTATTTTGCGTAAGAATGAGAATGAAATTAGGATAACTCTTTCTTCACATAATAGGTTAATTTTGAGGCTTGAAATAAAAAGGAAAAATGAAATAAACAATCTCTGAAACCAATGTATAATTCAGTCCCTGAATTTTTAATTTGTTCAATGTGGTTTATGAACTTTAATTCAATGTGTAATGTGATTCATGTGCTTTTAATTTATTTAATGTAGTACTTGAACTTTTGATACATGTTTAATATAGTTCTTAAACTGTATAAAAATATTGAATTTAGTCTTTAGTTTGAAATAATAATATTAAATATTTTCATATAGTTCAATAACTATATTAAATATATACCAAAAGTTTAGGTACTACATTAAACAAATTAAAAGCTCATGGACTACATTACATATTGGATTAAAGTTCATAGATCATATTAGATAAATTAAAAGTTTATGAATCAAATTACATGTTGGATGAGAGATTTATCTATATCATTTTTTTATCTATATCATTTTTTAAATATAAATAATATATATATATATATATTTTGCTTTGACAAGTAGATTACTTCCGGATTTGGCATGAGAAGATTTGCTATGATGATGGAAAGTTGACTAGGAAAACCCAAAAAATAAATGAAGGAGCTCTTCAAGAAAAAGTTGTACTTGGCCAAAAAGGAAAAAGGAAAAAGTTGTGCATAATGGAAAAAAGCTTTTTGCAATTATTGTCTTCTTTTGCTTGTTGCTGGCGTTCGTGTCCAATTGAGAGCATGGCGGACCTTCCCTTTTGTTTTTGACCGCAATGACAACAAGGACTTGGACAAAGGCAGGTGCTTAAAAGACCTATAGGCAAATAGATGGGAGAATCCTCTGGGGGAGGGTGACTCCTTTTACCCATGTTGCAAAATGATGGGGCTCATCCCTATGGTGACGATGAATCAGCTGATTAGTCGATTGCAGTCGGCCTCTCATTAAGATGTTCCCAAGCGTTAAAGGAAGGGAATACAGCCAGCTCCCACACCTTGGAAAATATAGTGATTCGGGACCTTCTCGTAATAATCAATTTTGAGTGTAACCTTAAACTATTTTGTCAAAAATCTCATGCGGGTCTTGGCATCCCTCCCATGTTAAACACTTAAAGGGTATTCCCTCTTTCCGGAGAAAATAAAGATTAAGGGAAAACTAAGAATTGAGGTGTGTGAACACCAGTATTATAATATAAGGGACATTCTCTTTTATTTTTTTACCGTAATTGCAATAAGGATGTTCCATGCACCATTTAAGAACCCTTCCCATATTTTCTCCTAAATATAGCCAAGCATGTTGTGGCCTCTCAACGAACCAAAAAAAAAAAGTAAAGAAATAGAAGTATGCAATTGGAAATTTTGTATCAATAGCACTTATAAAAAATCAGACGACATCACAGTACTCTAATTTATGTGAAGCTAATCATCATCAGTGATTGTGATTCACTTAGCCCTAGGTAAATTAATTTGCAATTTTTCTTTATGGTGGATTGTTTTGAATATATTTTTTTTCTTTGGGTGTTATGTCCTCGTAAGAGTGATTTTTCATTTCTAAAATTTCAATTCCGAGAGAAAGTGTTAGACGGATGCTGTATTCCTCATATTCATGAGAACTAAACCTCATTGTGAAGATCTATTGGACACGAGAATTTTATTCCTAGATACAAGACTACCGAATCAAGTGAATCACAATAATTGATTTTTGAGTCATATCTAGGCCCCACATGTTGGACCGACAAAATTGATTTTTGTGATTTACCAAGTCCAGTGTAGCCAAATGTAGGCAAGGTTTCCCTATTGGACCGACTAAAGCTTGAGGCATATGGATGAGTTTGGACTAGAATGATGCAAAGTGCAACCCTAGGAGCAAGCTCAACTAAGCTCAGCACCATTCAGAAAAGTACCATATTCCACAATGGGCAAGTTAGGCTTGACATCCAAGCTCGGCTCGAATTGAGACCATTCAATCACATCACTAGTTGGAAGTAAAAGTGATCAATGAATAGAGGTGATCAATGAGCGGACGGCTCACTTAACCTAAAAGATAAATGGGATAATTTCGGCAACATGCTTACCTTAGGAAGCCAGGCCCACCCAATGACTTAGGCCCTAGCCGAGCACTACATGGAAATTTCATGGTAAGGGCTTGCTTGGGCTAGATAGTAGACCCAACCTTCAAGTCCGATATAACCCGATCTCGCTTGGTGATCACCTCTGGATCGAAGTACAAATTGTGTTGGTTAGGAAGCAGGGGAGTTATCATCCCCTCAAATTTAAAGTCAACATTGTCGGTGAAAATAACTTATTAGCAAATGATTGTAATAAAGACTTTTGGCATGTGATTTTCTATCCTGCAAGAGATCTATCTGTAATTTGTTCGTGTACATCAAAGAAATTAGTCATATTTCATTAATATGTACATATAATTCCAAAATCAGCAAAGAAAATAGTGGGAACAAGTCCTTTTTTAAAAACAATTCTAAGGTTATGGATGATAAGCAAACGATGTTTATAATTACATTTACAGGTATGAAAAGATATCCCTTACAATCCAACATGCACATAAGCAATTTCACAAATATCTATTTTTTTATGAAATTGACGCGAAATAATTGACCTTAACTCCCTAGAAAAGTCCTACAAAGAAATTTCTTCAATGATTCCCTCGTTTACGTTTAAATCTAACAGAGACTAACCTGAAGCTGAGGTTTCGGCATGTCGAGCGCCGCTTGGACCTTTTTATAATCCAATTGAAAATTTCACACGACGAAGGTGCAAATTGTTGACTTTATGGGAAATTATGGGTCCAATGAATTCTTCTAGATAGAATAAAGTTCGAGAATGAATGTCTTTCATTACGAAATCTTTTCTATTTTCTCACTTTTAGGGATTCAAAAGCAAGCAATCATATCACATCACTCTGGGCCCAACCAGGGAAGGTTCGATTTCATATCGCATTCTTCTTGATTGGGATTCCATTTGTTTTATAGAAAAAGAATAATTTTAAAAATATTTTTCTAAAAATAATTATTTGTATCATGTAAAATAATCAATTGATAATAGATATTTTTATTATTGACAATAATATATGTCTAAATGTTTTCATGGATGACAAAAAAAATCGTTCAATTATTTTTATAAACAATACATGCAATCATTTTTAGAAAAAATAATTTTCGAATTATGCTTTTTTTTTGCAGAACACAAAAAGCCTTAATATCACGTGAATTGAAATCCAAGATTTATCAATGGAGGGATTGAAATTTAGGATAGCGTAAGAGTAAAGTAAGTTCATAATATCATTTATCAACTTCTACAAGAAATATTCGAACTATCTCGAAACCAACCAGAGAGGCACTATAAAGTCTAAGTTGGCGCACGGGCTGACATGACATATAAATCTATATCAATATATGTACTATAGATTATAAATAGAATCGATTAAATAAATAATGTAGAGTTTGGAGTTGTGTTTGCACTGTATGGTCATTTATCTTTTGAATTCACTCTCGGTCCATTTAAATTTCTGATATTGATGGTCACCATATTTTCTCAATGGGGTCATTGATGCTTTAGTTCCAATGGGACACAAGATCAACATCCCATATGTTTATCGAAAAAAGGTCGGGCCAAAATTCAGCCTTAAATTCAATTGTATTTCAATGGAGTGCACAAATTAAAAAATATATCGATGTTTAGGGGCATTCGGTGCTTGCAATCGAAATCTGGTGATTAAAACCCAATTCAACTATTTGGAGAGGAAGTTGTAAAGGACGCACCTAAAAAAAAAAAAGAAAGACTAAAATGCTCTAAAATCGAATTGGAAACTCTTAACAAATTGACAAAATACCACCTTGTGTCCAAAGATGGAATTTCCAATTTTTCTATTAATTTATCTGCTCGAGGAGTGCCGGCGCCAGAACTTTTTGACATTTGTGTTCTAAAGCCGATAACAACGCATTTGATTACCAACTTAAACTTATGTCCGCGCATACAAGCAACGAGGTTTAGGTGATTTTTAAATCTCATCGATGAAGTAATCATTGACTTTACTCCGTGTCATGGCATATGATCTGATTTTGCATGTCGAACTCCACGCACCAAACACCGAAGAGAATTCCGATCCCAGGAGTCAACATTTCGATAGGGTTTTGGTGCACAGACGGCACGTCCCCATCTCAAATTTCTCCGGGGGGATCTCCAACTCGTGACCGAAAGTCAAAGATTGGAGCTGCCCCAACCTTCATTTATTAGACCTAGTATTACCTATCAGCTCTCTGGGGGACGGTCTCGTTTACTTTTGTCGAGCTAAATGGCATTATCAGATGGAAGCTCATCCCGCCAAAGAGTTTTAAAAATTTGCACAAGAAGCCATACAAGATAAAAAAAAAAAAAAAGAAAGATATGGGTATATGTGTATTCAATAAGCGTCATGCACCACAACATCATTTATTTGTGAAATATAGTTTATATTAGTAACCTACAAGTAAACATGATCAATAGGTAAGTTTGGCCTAGTGACGGCTTATTAGATTTGTATGCACATTCATACTTAAAAACTGTTAAAACCTCTATAAAAGAATTGATTGAAGCTAGGCAAATCAACAGCGGCAAACCCATCCATTTTCACCCTTTCGAGCAGACCTGGCCTAGATGAGACTTAGCAAGCCACTCGTCTGTTGATCAAGTTCAGGCAAGGAAGCTTTAGTGACGCACACTCAAATATCACATTAACCTTTGTAGGGCCGATTCGAAAGTTGAATACAATATTTCCTAATCGTGAAATCTCCATATAGCATGAATTGCTCCATGACACATTCAAAACCGAGAGAGAGAGAGAGAGAGAGAGAGAGAGAGAGAATCTCTTTAAATTTTCCCTCCTGATCCATTAACAAAGAGGAGTAGGCGGACCAATTACCAAACCCTTATCCTGAAATAAGATGGATACATTAAATACTTCTGCTAACCCAACAATCTCCCTTCACATTCCTAACCACCAAATAAATAACCCAATCAAAGAGTCCATACACATCCCCGTCCCACCCGTGGCCACTTTGGCTCTTCTGCTGGCATTGCCTCTCCAACCACGCTTTCTCATTTAATTTCTGATGGACGTGACATTGTGACATGACATCGCATTATAAATGCGTTTTGTTCGTGTCCTAGAGTCACGTTTTCCCATTGCTCGTGATTTGATCATCCACTATTGAAATTTCCCGGGTCGAGACAAAGACATGTCCGAACATGTCTCTTTTCACTAGACTCCGTGGGGGCAAAAAATGTAAATTTTCCTTGTCTTCCATTAGGTTCAAGTAGATGCCCTCGTCATCTTCCTCTAGCTGTATCTACAGAGTTGAAATTAAAACCTTTGTTTGGAGTTAGATGTCATTGTTTTACCTCTTGATTGAATTAGTACACGAGGGGGAGAGGCATGGGGATACTTAGGTGTGGAGGAAGAGAGAATAGGAGGAAAGTAGGTGAGTGGCTATTCTTGATGGAGATATGGCGACGGAGGAAATTGTTGATATGTCCTTATGATGATAATTTCATTTTGAGAGAATAATTGATGAATATGTTATAGTCAATTTGCATAAAGAAAATGCCAACAACTTTTGATAAAGAGTGTTGATGTTAGTGCGCACTCAATCATTTGTGTGCGCTAGATTAGAAGGTAGAAGGGAGTGATTTTAAGTTGAACCGATTCAACTCCTCACCTTTACGAACTAAAAATTTATTCGGTTCCCAAATTTTAGAACCTAAAACTAACATTATAGACCTTAGAATTGATCCTACTAGTCTGAGTTTTAGGTTGGTCTAGAGAATTGGACAATTTTTTTTTCTCCTTTTATTCTTTGAAATGACAAACCGACTCTTTCAAAATACATACTCTCAACACACAGTATTTAAAATCATGATACTTAGACATAAGAATGCGAGAAAGAAAACACTGGTGAATGCCAAGCAAAATTCTAAAGCAAGAGGGAATTATGCAACGCATCCCTTAGTCAAGCAAAACCAAAACTAAAGCAATGGCTTGAAATCTCCACTTACTAAAAACAACAATTTGTAAAAGATGAATACGTAATATAAAATAGAAAATAAAATGTTTAAAACATGCAACATAAAATAAAAATTACAAAACTTCATTCCTCGTTCATTTATAAAAAGATTGCTCCAAATTGTATTATTTTGAAAACGGAACATTCAACAAACATAATTAAAATGAGGTTGGTCTCTTTGTTTGGTTCAACACCCTAACTCTGGAATTGGATTGCATAGCGTCGGTTCCCAACTTTTGGGACTGAGCATCGGACCACACATTGTAGTCCAATTTGGTTGCTCCTCGCTACTAGGAAGAGAGAGAGAGAGAGAGAGAGAGAGAGAGAGAGAGAGAGAGAGAGAGAGAGAGAGAGAGAGAGAGAGAGATTGGTGACCTTCAATTATATTAAAAGTTTTGTTAAAAGAAATACTACCGACAATATTTTAGTACGTAGGAATACGATATATAGTTGGTGAGTTAGAGGACCAATCAATGTTATACTTTAGTAAACCGAAAATGATACAAATGTTTCTTTTCTTAAACCTACATAAAGACCTTACTTAAGGAGATGGCATGAAGCGACACTTTGATAAATGGGATGGGATCCTCCTGAAGTAGTCCGTGGACTTTTGTGGCTCTTCACGGTGCTTTCGACTCTAATAGGTTTCACATGATGTAATTAAAGGTAAAGAGCGTGCATTTCGTCAACCTCTGCTTGGCAAATGGGTTGAGTATATTAGTCGATAAATCGAAAAATCAAGCACGTAATTGACTATAATTAATTCGAAAGAAAATAACAAATCCAACATTACTTAGAATGTCATGATTAGCTGGAGTGGATTAATATTCTTAGTCAGTAGAAATTTTTTATTATATATTTTTTTAAAATAAATACACTGAAAATTTTAAAACTTATCAAGAAAATACAATTGAGTATTTTCGTTAACTCTTTCAATTTAATTAATGAAAAATACTAAAATAGCTTCTTTTTTTTATAGATATTTTCTCTCTCCTAAGTGGAGATGGCATTGTTAAAACAACGTCTTTTGAATTCAAATTCAAATGATTTTTAATACAAATTTATATAATAAAGTTTAAAAAATAAGCTAAATTAGAAAAAAGTAAAAGAAGTAAAAGAAGAAGGCAAAGTCGCCGAAGAAGGGCAGGTGAGGGTGGGGAATGGTCTCCGGGGATCACGGGCCTCGGCGGCAAGAAAGTATCTGTCCATAAAGATTCATAGAGATTTTTGCATGCGCCGACTGGCCAGTGATGGTGGTGCATGTGGGTTAGCCCAAGAGAAAGTATCTCTCCATAAAGATTCGAATCCAGTACCCACATTAATAGTGCTCAGCAAACGCCACCGAAATTTGGCTTAAGAAGTTGACAAACCCTTAATTAAGAGCCGAAAAGAGAGAGAAGACTTCTGATTTCCGATGTTCCCGAAACCGAAGAGGCGAATTAATTCAATGATCCTCCGTCCTGATGCCCCTTTTCTTGTCGTCAAGAGAAAGAAAAGTAGAGAGGAGAAAAACAAAATAGGAAGCGACGACGCCGTTTTCTCATCCCTTTCTTTGACCAGCGCAATGCCAAAAAGCCAACATCAAACGCGGTTCGCGCATAGACTCTTTCCATTTCGATCGGCCAGCGCGTGAAGTTGACATGAACGGACGACGTCGTGCATCGAGCTCACACATTAATCGTTTGGTTTAACATTCGGATTTGAGTCCAAAGCTCATTGGTGTTTAGTTCAGCCCAGGCGTTTACACGTGCACGCGGTCTTCAAATGCCCATTTCTCTAAAGATATTTAGGAAAATGCAAAGCGATTTCCTCAAAGTTGAACTAAACGGATCCTAATCTGATTAGCACGTCCGATGATACCCCAGCCGTTCACACGTGCACGCGGCCCGGAGAATTTTACTTCGAGGAATTTTATCACTTTCTGGAAGCCAATAAACCAGGACTGCGGTTGGAATTGGATATTAACAATTCATAGGAAGAACCCCCCTCTCTCTCTCTCTCTCTCTAGAGCGACGTCATCATGGTTTTTTTTTGTTGGGTGGGAAGGTTCAGATAGGGCCGGTGACATTACCGTAGAATTCAACCCTTGAAAACCTAACAACGTTGAATTGTGTACACACACGCCCCAAAAAAAGAAATCATAAAGAAAATCGAGATCGAAGTACGTTTCTAATTCCTGCTCCTGCTGCGGCCGCATTGCTCGCCATATATATACCTCATAAAGTCCGAAGAAGCCACAACGAAGGTGGGAACCGAGCGCCTTTCCAACTCCTGACGACGACGCAGCCATGATGAGCCGCGTCTGCTTCGTCCTCCCGGGGACCAGTCCGGCGAGATCGGCGTCCGGCCCCCGAAAGAAGGGCTCGAGAAGCGCCGCCGCCACCGGGATTGCGGGGGTCACGTTCTTGGTCTGATCCGCCAGCAGCTGCGCCGGCTCCACGGCTCCAGATGTGGCGTCAAGTTTTGTCATCATCAAGATGAGGACGGCAGCGACGGCGACTGGGAAGAGAAGCCCGAGAAGCAGCGGTCCGGCGTCTTCTTCGACATGGAAGGAGTCCAGCTGGCTGACAAGGTCGGGAAGGACAACCCCAGGATCTTCAGCTACTCCGAGCTCTACATCGGCTCTAATGGGTTCAGCGAGGATGAGGTTCTTGGGAGCGGAGGCTTCGGGAGAGTGTACCGCGCGGTGTTGCCGAGCGACGGCACGGTGGTGGCCGTGAAATGCGTGGTGGAGAGAGGGGAGAGGTTCGAGAAGACCTTCGAGGCGGAGCTCGTGGCGGTGGCGCATCTCCGGCACCGGAACTTGGTCCGCCTCAGAGGGTGGTGCGTCCACGAGGACCAGCTGCTGCTCGTCTACGACTACATGCCGAACAGGAGCTTGGACCGGATTCTGTTCCACCGGGCCGCGGAGAGCCCGGCGCCGCCGCCTCTCGGCTGGGAGAGGCGGCGCGAGATCGTCCGTGGATTGGCGGCCGCGCTGCATTACCTCCACGAGCAGCTCGAGACGCAGATCATCCACCGCGACGTCAAGACGAGCAACGTGATGCTCGACTCTCAGTTCAACGCCCGGCTCGGGGACTTCGGGTTGGCCCGGTGGCTCGAGCACGAACTCGAGTACCGCGCCGAGGCGGCACCGCCGCCGTCGACCAAGATTCACAGCCGCTTCCATCTGGCGGAGACCACCAGGATCGGCGGCACGATCGGGTACTTGCCGCCGGAGAGCTTCCAGAGGCGGAGCGCCGCCACGTCCAAGTCGGACGTCTTCAGCTTCGGGATCGTGGTGCTGGAGGTGGCCTCGGGGAGGCGGGCGGTCGACCTCGCGTACCCGGACGACCGAATCGTGCTGCTCGATTGGGTCCGGCAGCTATCCGATGAAGGGAGGCTGCTGAAGGCAGGGGACAGCAGGCTCTCCGACGGCTCCCACCGCCTCTCCGACATGGAAGACATGATCCATCTCGGCCTGCTCTGCACGCTCCACGACCCGCAGCTGCGGCCGAGCATGAAATGGGTTGTCGAGGCCCTTTCCGGCAACGTTCCGGGGCAGCTGCCGGCGCTCCCTTCCTTCCGATCATGCCCGCTGTACATCTCTCTAGCCTCCCCAACAGGCACGAGCATGAGCAACACGACCACGGAATTAGGCCAGTCCGCCACCACATCGACCGCCGCCACCACCACGACGTCCGGCACCGCATTTAGCGCGTCCCACTATGTCACCGCCGATGCCGAAACCATATATGCCACGGCCGAAAGAGGAGAGACCAACAGCGATACTGACAATCCCTCCTCTGCTAACGGCGGTGGCCGGCCCCGTGTGAACGGTTTCTTCTCGGTCGAAACCCCGCGCGAGATATCGTACAAAGAGCTCGTGGCCGCCACGGACAATTTCTCCGACAAGAGGAGGGTGGCGGAGCTGGACTTCGGGACGGCTTACCGCGGGTTCCTCGATAACCGCCAGCACATCCTGGTCAAGAGGCTCGGCATGAACAAGTGCCCTGCACTACGAGCCCGGTTCTCGAACGAGTTGCACAATTTGGGCAGGCTCCGGCATCGCAGCCTCGTGCAGCTCCGTGGATGGTGCACCGAGCAAGGAGAGATGCTCGTCGTGTATGACTACTCAACGAATTGCCTCCTGAGCCATCTCCTGTTCCATCACAATGATCCGCGCAGGGGCCGCCCCGTCTTGCGGTGGCGTCACAGGTACAACATCATCAGATCCCTGGCTTCGGCAATTCTTTACCTTCACGAAGATTGGGACGAACAAGTGATTCACAGAAACATCACCTCTTCCGCCATCATTATCGATCCGGACATGAACCCGCGGCTCAGCTGCTTTGCCCTTCGCCGAATTCTTGACAAGAAACGATCACAGGCATCGTGCGGCGCATAATGCAGACAGATCGGTTCGAGGGATCTTTGGCTACATGTCCCCTGAGTATATGGAATCAGGGGAAGCTACCACAATGATGGATATATACAGCTTCGGTGTTGTGATACTTGAGGTGGTTACAGGATACATGGCGGTTGATTTTCGGAGGCCTGAAGTGTTCTTAGTAAGAAGGATATGTGAATTGGAGGCACAGATGAAGACAATAGAAGAATTGGTTGACATTAGATTGAACGGTGAGTATGATCTTGGAGAGCTGAAGAGATTGGTCAAATTGGGAATAGCGTGCACGAGATCCGACCCTGGATCTAGACCGAGCATCAGGCAGATCGTGAGCATCCTTGACGGGAACGATCGATGCTTCATACAATGCCAGAGCGAGAGCCTGAACGAGTGGAGCCACAGAAATGCCACTTCTTTGTCAATGATCAGAAGTATGCAAGCTCTAGGAATTCAGTAGGATCTGCCAAACCGGTATGAGATTTCAAAAGAGCAGAAACTTGATACTGTCATCAAATCGCTGAGAGCGATTTGCAGATAATTCCTTACCCTGTAGAGTAGAGTGCAGAGCGCAGAGAGAATGTAATAGGATGAATGGAAGTATGTAAGCACAGAGGTCTTATTAGTCAATAGTGTTGCCGTTGACTGTACACATTGCAAGTTTTATGAGCTCGTGTATGTATTTGGCTTGGCGCATGCATGTACAGACATCGCCCAAGTTTTGGTTCTTCTGCGAAATTCGGTCCATCTCTATGTATGGCGCAGAACAAGCAGACACTTCCTAAAGAAATGTTTGCCAATGTCCTAGGGACGGAGAGAACCATCCCAACACTGTACTGGTCCACTCATACTAATTTCTACGACAGACTAAGAAAAACACTTCCCAAGAAAACGATTTGGAAAACGAAAGGGTCATGCAAGAGTGCTTCTCTCAACTATCTGTCCATTGTAAGCAGAAAGATCTGTCTATCTGAGCTCCTGCTAAATACGCATGCTTGATGTGCAAGATGAAAGTGCCATGATCCATAGCAAGTGCAGCTCTGAACTAAAGTGATTAGTGGAGCAGACTCATCCAATGGAACCTTTCGTCTGTGCAAAGCTTGCTGTAGTTTCTCGAAGGAGCTTTAGCACAAAATTCTGGAGAGCTTCTGCATAAGAACATCAATTTTGAGCTGCGATTGAAAAACGAAGTATGGGCAAAAGGAGAACATTAGAAGGAAAGTCATCAGTGGTATCCTGCCCTGAAAATATTTATCCATCTACAGCAGAACAAGAGCTTCATACTGAGCTTGAGTTGGAGATATTAGTGATCTGTCTAGTAATAGCCGTAATCTGCCAAACTCTTTATTAAAACTGGGCATGTCAGCATAAAGAGGAACAAAGTTTGATTTATTCTTTGTAAGACACATGCAGGTTTGACCGGTTATTGGACGGAATAATGGTCAAAACACAGGGCTAAAAACACTATTCATATTAATAAGCAAAAGACCGGAAAAAGAAAAGAAAATGTAGGGATAAGTTCCTGGAAGTTCTAAAACTTCTTACGAAAGTCCAATTCAATCTTAAAATTTTCAAAAAGTGCAATTAATTTTTAAAATTTATCATAAAAATGCAATTGAATCATAAAATTTTTAAATAGTGAGTTTTTAGGACTTGATTACATTTTCTCATTTCACTCTTTGAAAATTTTAGAACTAAATTCCACTTTATTGATAAATTTAGGACTTTCAATGCATTTATCCCAAAAAAAATAAGAGTTAATATCTAAAAAATCTCAAATTGGTACATGTGACAATTTATCCCAAATTAATTTTTTTATTATAAAAAATCTCAAACCGGTACACATATGATAAATTTACTCCAATTGACCATAAAAAAATTCTAAATTGATATACTTGTGACAAATTTACTCAAAACTAATTTTTTCAACTATTAAAAACTCTAAATTGGTACATTTTTTTTCAACTATTAAAAACTCTAAATTCGTAAATTAAATTAAATTTTTTTTATCACAAAAAATCACAAATATTGTATAATGTGACAAATGGGGAGTAAAATTACAAATTGGTACACCAATCAAGTCATTCAATTTGGTAATTTGATAGTAAAATTTAATGGAAACTAACGTAGGATAAATTTGTCACAAGTGTACTAGTTTGAGGTAAATTTATCAAATGTGTATTTGGGGTAAATTTATCAAATGTGTATTAGTTTAGGGTTTTTTATGGTTAAAAAATTAATTTGGAGATAAATTTATCACAAATATACCAATTTTGGGTTTTCCAATGTATTAACCCAAAAAGTAATAATGAAGTCAGTATTTCAAATATACCAAATATATTCGGTTCCTAATAAGATTGATCCCCAAATGATGAGCGGATAACTGGTTTTAGAGGTAAATAATTCTGCCCGATAATGAACAAGGAGAAAAAACAAGTCGCATTGTGTAATGGGTAGATAATAATACTGGACGATGAAGGAGCAATCAGAGAGACTAGGAAGATGGAAGGAAAGAGATCATGATACTTTCAAGCCAGCTTTCGCTGGCTAAACGTTATATATCCACACGAGCCAAACCATACCATGAGCACATCATTTTGCCACGAAAGGCAAAAGGGTAGTTTTATAACAGTTGACATTATCATCACACTTTGTCGGTAGTTCCAGTACTCTGCCCTAATAACAAAACCAGGACAATGTAAATCTTTCCAGCAATAAAAGAAGATAATGCAAAATCTTCCAACAGTCTCCTGATAGTAAGTAACGTGCAATGCAATTACCAATGAAGTCCTTGTCTAGTAGAATCTACTTCTCCTCCAATGACTAAGTAGATTTCAGAAAACTTCACCATGAAGCATTTGGTTAAAAGTGAAAAACTCGAAAAACCTTCTGATGGTGGAAGCATTGTGTTAGCGATATATCCCATTAGTGATTAATCTCCACATAGGCAGTCCAAGCTTTCCATCAACACAAGAATTATGCTAAAAACTTCGATTATACCATTAATTTGTGCCGATTCCAAATATCTACTTTTAAGATATACAGACTACAGTTTCTATAATTGACACTGCCAGTTGGATCAACCAAACAGGAAACGATGACGTCAAGGACAAATAATGATGATGGTGTCATGTTCGCTGGAGGCACATGCTCACACTTCATCACATATTATTCATCATCCAGTCTACTTGCTTTTGTGTGCTGCTTTCCATTGGCAATAGTTCCCGATTACCAAACACCGGCCTTAATCTCTTCTTCACAGAAATAACATGCGACCCTAAAGTATTCGGTGAAATTGAGCTGTCCAATGATGTCAAGCAGCTTTCCGCCGAGCCGTCACCGAGCCAAGATGGCAAGCCAGACAGTAAGGTGCTATCTAAAGCAGCTGCTAGTTCTGAGAAACAAGGAATCTTCAGAGTATCAACAGCCCTTACTCCAGGATAGTCATTAGATACCTTTATAGCTAATTCAGAGAGCTCATCTCTGGCTTCTTCAAGCCCACCAGGGACTGCGACTTGGTCATTGAGAACTTTACAAGCTTTCTCAAGTATTGATTGTAGATACTTCCCTTGGGCTTCAATCCGCAGTTGGAGATGGCGCTGCACCTGGGCAAAGCAAATGCTTTAACGAAGCATAGTCAAAATGTCATAAGAGCATCCTATGACGGTTAAGACAGTTTATTACTTCTATTAGTCTATGGCGCCATGAGTTTGTGCCAATAAACTCTTTGTGCTAGGATATTAGATATTTTGCTTTTATTGGTACTTAAAAGAATCTGAATCTTGAGTGTTGATAATGCTGGTGGTGGGTAAAATGATTCATTAGTGATTGAAGAAAAATGTATAAGAAATCTTCTCTGATATAATGAATAGTTTAAACATTCTCTCTTTTCAATCGACCATCATCAGCCAAAAGCATAAACCAAGCACACCTCTCACATTATTTTATTAAGCAAGAACTTTCCACCAGCAGAGTAAATTCGATGCATGAGAACCGGGTTCGTTCAATACCGCTGTGTTCTCTTAGCAGCAGCTAAGCGAGTACAGCCAGCTTAACATATTAATAGTTTCAGTCTGCGCATTCTTGGTAATGCATCTTAATGACCAATTTGGTAGAAACAGATCTGCTATTTCCATCAATTTAAGCATTTGATGCCAATTCTATTCAGACCAAATGAGAGGAAATCAACCTCTAGTTGCTCATGAAGCCTTCGTTGGACTTCCATTTGGACACGCAAAGCCTCAGTGACTCGGTAACTGCTGTTTGAAAGATTAAAAAACAGCCATTACTTAAAAGCAGATAGACACCAAAAGCTTTATTACCATAAAGGGAATAGAAGCATACTCATTAAGTTCCTGAGTGAGGATTCTTGATGAAGATGTAGCAGATGAGCCTGTGTTCAGACTATCTGTATCACATGGGGCTGCATCATCAACAATAAACAGTGAGCGTGGCTAGTTACTACTCTCTCTGTGCACATATGTATGCAGAACTGGAAAAAAAAGAAAACTTAAACAGAAAACTTTCTGCCAACATCTTAAGAGAATAATTTTTTCCAATACAACTAGACAGGTGTGGTAAAATAGCTTAGTAATATACATCAAAGGTGGAAGCGGACCTTCCCACGGAATGCCCACTAGACCCAAAGGGGATGTTAATTTCATTCAAGGAGATATTGATTGAACTGGATGGATATAAAACATATAGAACAAGAATGACGTAGAAATGTCCAGTTTCCTTTCATTTCTAATCTGTATTAGATGGTCAAAGTTCATTTGGCGAAGTTTCAGATGGGAGGTTCTTTTCAAACTAGCCTAGCCATGATCTACACGAGAAAAAGAGAGATGTAGTCAAGGTGAAAGAGAGCAGACCATCCTTGGAGTTGCCACTTGAATCTTTGCCTGACTGTTTACCTAAACGGAATTTCTGCAAGAACAAGGTACATATTTGAAGTGCAGAGCACATGGAGGAATAACTACATGATAAAAGCTGGCTTAGAAAACTCCAAATTATAGGAAAAAAAATGAATGACCATAGAAGCACAAGACAAGACCACACAACCATGCAGTGGAAATAAAAATTGGTAAAAGCAACCAAATTATGCTTCACTTTGGCAACGAACCTGAAGATGAGACTTCAAGTGATACAAAGTAAGGCCTTTTACACCCATGGTTCTCATGATAGTCTTTGGGGTTGCTTCTACAAAGTCATACGAAGGGAAACATGAAAAAGTCAGAAAGTCGAACCATAAAATCCAGTAAAAAGACTTTACCAAAAAAAAAAAAAAATCCAGTAAAAAGGCATCAATAAAATACAAAAGCAAACTGAAATTTCTAGATGAAAATTGGTGACTGAAATAGCTATTGCCTTTTAAAGAACATTTCTGCCCTTGTAAGTCAGTATTCCGAGTACAATTGGCAGGGTGGATGGCCAGTGCTTTTTACTACTATATGAACAGAAAAGACAATTGCTAAAATGCCATTTATGTGGGAGAATTGGTTCATTATGCCGAAACAATATCATGTGGCATGATCTTATAATGACATAAAAGTATTTAAAGTGGTCACTGGTTATAGTATAATGACAAAATCACGTGGCATGAACATATAATGACATCAAAGAATTGGAATCATCATGACACAAGCCACATTTAGCTTCCACGAGGATTACATCACCTGAAGTTTTTGACAGGCTACACATTCCTACTAAAATAGAAAAGTAGCAGAAAAGGAGAAAAAAGAAGAAAGAAGCAGCAAAAGAAAGAAAGAAGCCAACTAATCTTGCAAGAAATGAATCACTACAATATTGAGATCCTTCTCAATGATAGAGAACACAAGATTTAGAAATATGATCAGGGAAAAGATGTTATTCACATATCAAAGGAAGAACAAGTAAATGCTTTCAGGAAAAAACATTGCAGCTACTTCAAAGGAGCAACTATTATCATCTTAATTGGAGAGTCTAGAAATTGAAGGAGGAATGAGGGTTGCAATGAATGGCTGTGATTCACGAGTAGAAACGCTCTTCAATGGCAGCTGTCCATGAGCATGGTCATGACCCTGCACTTGTAACACGCATGTTGTCTTCCCAAGTCTTGCACTAGATTTGCTTAGGAAGAACTAATGTCGACCACACTGTCACTATTTTCAGTCATATCCAAAAGTTTTAGATCAGATCAATCATGTAAAGCTCGCCATAAGGATTTAAGTTCAGAAAAAAGCAAACTCTACCCATCTCTTCAACCACTAGCAGGTACATGGATATATAATATAAGCCCATACGTCTGAACAAGTTCCAGCAAATGTTTGAAAGCAAAATAAACCCAATCTTGGTTCCTACAACTTCAAGATTTAGACATCATGAACCACCTTATAATGGTGCCTTCAGTTTGTTTCTCTCAAAATGCCCACCAAAACTCATGAACTAAACTCGGAAAACAAAGTACTGGAATTTGTCGATAGAAAGATACAAATGACATGTACCGCTCATGGGAAGAGCAATCAAGCAACACAGAAAGCTTCAAAATCTGGTTGAAGATTAATGGTTGAGTGCCTACAATAACTAACTCACATCCATCTATTCATTTTGAATTTTAGAGAGTTGGATCATAGTCCAATAATGTTTACCTAATACCAAAGTATAGGATCCTACATCCGAATCTCCAACCGCTTCATTTGTCGCCCTATTAAAATCAATCCCCACAATCCAGATTAATAAAGAATGCTTGCCAACACAAAAAGAGAGAGCGTCGAACTATCTGGAAATTCAAGTCCGAATTGTTTATTTTTTGCGAGGAAGTTACCCCGGGTGCAGAGACCAAACAGTTCTCGGAGTGCAGAATCTCCCCCCAGATTGCAAATAATTCGCTAGAGCTACGCGGAGGGCAAACAAGTAATCGGTTCTTGTCGCGCCGAGTTTCAAATAGAGCAGGCAGCTCCTTGAAAGGAAGATTCTTTTTTTAGCTTCAACTCAGGCAAAAATAATCTTGACGAGTTCTGGGTAGCAGTCAACAAAGCGTCATCACCCTGAATTTTCTATCGATTACTGAACTCTTGCACATTCGTATAAATGACAACAATAAGAGCCAAGTTTTAGTCAAACTGTCGTAGCTCCGTCCAGTTGAGCTTGCAATCAAAATCCAACACTAGAAATCACCCAAGATCCTCCACAAAAACAAGAACCAACTCCAATCAAATCAAGTCAAACGAGAAACCCAGGAACCAGAGAAACCTCAAGAACCGTCCACCACCACCACAAGGCGAGGCGCAACCCAAAGCCGAGGACTTACTGTCGGGACCGCCCAGCTGGGTGACGGCGTCGACGAAGCGGTCGTGGAGCTCGGCGGTCCAGCGGAGGCGGGGCTTGGGGTCGGCGGTGAGGACGAGGCAGGCGTCCCCGGCCAGGCCGTGGCCGGCGCCGTCGAAGTCGCCGCGGAAGTCCCCGCCGACGCCGACGCCGACGCCCCCGCCGTCGAGCGGCAGCGAGTGGAGCGCCTGGTACATTCGGGCCGGGCTCTCCGGAAATGGCGGGTCCTGCGCGGCCCGAGGACGGCGAGCGCTCGCGCTCGCAGAAGCGATCGTGGGTCGAGAATGCGTTAGAGAGAGAGAAGCAGAGCGAGCATGTGAAGGGGAGAGAGAGAGAGAGAGAGAGAGATGGAGAGAGAGTTCTTTTCTGACAGAGGAGAGAGAAAAGGCATGCAAGCACAAGCTCGATAATACGAGAGAGAGAGAGAGGAGAAGAGAGACAGGACAGCTCGGCCTTTTGTTCCGTCTCCTGTCGCGCGGGCGAGCATCGCGTACGGCCGGCGTACGTGAGCCCACCCCACCCCACCCCACCCCACAATCGATCTCGTGTGGGGCCGCCATGGCGATGAAATGAGCTCACATGCATCGAGTGTCGCCAATCCCGTCAGGGCACGACTTGAATCAAAGTAGAGCCGATCCGCCCCCGAGCCCGATTCCGTCGACACTGGAGATCAACTTAGTGGCTCCAACTCACTCACCATTGTATTTATAGGCTCATATGATCTACCCACCATGCTTAGAAGAAATCCTCTTGGTTTCTACATGAGAAGAGCCATCCAATACTTCACTTCAAAGGCGACAAGATAAGATAGAAAATGTAAAAGTGAGTTGACGCGTTAGAAGTTTGTCGTAATCATCTTAATGAGAGCGCTCATCAATACACTCACCCGATTTGATTATAAACCTAATTTTATAAGAGCGCAAACTGTTTATGAACTTTTTTCTTTTCACATGCTCTTCGAGCTCGTCTCGCCGATAATTATGGATCCATCGCTAATCAATAAAGAAAACATAAGTGTGAATGGATAAATTTTGAATTGTAAACATGGAAATATAGATACATAAGAAAAACGTGAAGTTTCATTGAGCAATGCCACGGTTTTATCACAAAAAGCATGTTTTGCTTTTACTCTAAATTCATAGACTTTACATTCATCTACAAGACAAAGTTAAGCTTCAAGATTATCCCCGGATGCTTGATTAGACACATGCATTTTGGACCCGTGTATCTTTTTATTCATTATGACAAGTTGCTTTTATGATCACATAAAGTATACTAACACACACACATTTATGCACTTTCTTGTCATCCTAAAAGTCGTGTAGATTATTTTATCACGCTACCTATTTTATAAACTGTTACTATTGACATTCCATATTCTAATTCCATTCCAATTTAAATCTACATTTTACTGATTTTACCCATTTAAATTGAATTGACTAGCCACGCTTGAAACTTTCAACCTAAACTCTCACATCTCAATTGGTCACGATCATCACCATCATGGGGCAATTCATAAAAAAGAGAAAACAAGAAGAAAAAACAAGGGAGAGAGAGAGACAGAGAGAAGATGTTGCAATGGAAATATAGATGGATAAGGAGGCAGACAAAGCCAGTCCAAAGAGATAGGAGGCCAGCAAGACAAGGGCGGCCACTCCATGACCCTACCACCATCACCTTGCCTCTTTCCATATTTTTTATGCTGAAAATTATTGCCCCAAAAAAAGAAAAAAGCATTTATGGTTAAAAGTAAATAAAATAAAATAAAAATACATTGAACATTGAGAAGCTGACACTGCACTTCCAGACAAAGTGTCTTCCAATTTTGCAGGTCTGGTGCTGTTGAAAACAGCCAGTGTTTGATTCTGTTTTTGACAAGACTGTGCCCATTTTTACTTCACTTTTTGCATGCATTCATTGTCGTACAAGAAAAATAATCTCTCTCTCTCTCTCTCTCTCTCTCATTTTATTGTATTTTTTTATTATAATTAACTGCAAATTTCTAATCATATCGTTGATACGCCCATGTCATGACCAGTTTTCTAATTTTCCCCAATCATTTGATTATCTCAAATCCTAAATGGAAAGTTAGTACGATCGTAATTTTAATGATATTATTGAAATCGGTATGATGCAAATCGAATCTCGTGCTGTAGCTTGCTTGAGGATAATATATATCGCGTTTCTATTATATTTGTAATGTCATGTTAAAATAAATTTGAAACCGTACGGTTAATGCGAGGGAAGAGCTGCTAAGTTTGATTAAGAGAACAAGTTGTGATAAGTCAATAGTTGATAGCTTATATTATATTCTCGAGTGGGCCGACAGATATTATTTATTTTCTAATAGTAGCATGGCAATTACTTAATTGATTGTGTTTTTCTAAAGATAAAACCGACAAAGCACCCAGAATAAAAAAATAATCCCTGTCATTACTTTAATGTGTTAAATAGCAGATGGGGTTGGAAAGTCACATGGCAAGTTGCTTTAATTACAAATAATTAGAAAAAGTAAGTCCTTGCCAGCAAATACATGAAAACCAAGCTCCAATCACCGTTGTTGAATGAATAGGCCTTTGACTAATTCACTTCTAGTTCTTGCCCAAGGGGGTGATAAGGGAAGACCCAACATGATTAGAAAAATCATGTTAATCAATATGGACAAACCGCTACTTTACCACAAGGAAAAGCAGTGACATTATCGTGTAAGGCATCAAGATAACCTAAGTGGTTTCTTTGAGTAAAAATAGATGGGAAACAAAGATATCCTAACACAGTTATTCGTGAGTTCGATCTATCTGATCTATATCTATGGTCCCAAGACAAGAACAATGCCATCAAAACCCATCAAGCTTTATTCCATACTCGATTTCTTGAACATGGACCCTGGTTACAAATGTCGTCCTCTGACAGTACAAGTTCAATTCAACAATAATAATTCATTTTATATACAAACCTATCCATTCATATTAGTTTTGATTGAGCTCAAGCATTTTTTTTTCCATGGAGATGTAATCTTCCTTGAGATACTATATACAATAATGCACCTATAATCAAACTATTGTCTCAAAATATGCATTTCTCGCTATACCAAAGTGTTGGCACCTTCACCTAATAATAATTCAAACCATGTTAACATAAAAACTCACAAAAAAAAAAATTGCATTAGGTCCCCTCCACTCAACCTGTCAAATTTTCTCTCATGAATATGACATCAAGCAATATGGAATGGACATTGCTTTCCCATTTTCCTTGCCAAAAGCACTTAAAATTAGAAGAAAAGAACAAAAGGGTTTTGGCTTTGATTTACTGGACAGGTCAACCCCAGCAAGTTGCAAGGACCACCTCTATTTTTCTAAAGTTGACAGTAATATTTGGCCCAACCCATCATGGCTTACCAAAAGCAGACTTCATTCAGTTGAAATTCAACCTTGAAAGATTCAACCGCATGATATAACCAATCAGCCATATAACATAAACACCACAATGATTGATTGAAAATATTAATTTAACTCTGACCATGGTCATGGAGGTTGCTTTCTCTTTTATAATTAATTAATATCTGAGATAATATGAACTCACCAGCAACCATCTCCTCCGTTGGTCTCTATCATCTACTACATCATTGTCATGGTCCTTTTGATTTTATTATTTTTCTTTTGTTTTTGTATATGTCGGAATTCCACTTAAGACTATTTTCTTTACAAGGTGATTTTCTTACAAAATATTCCGTCACCCGCTTAACAACTATATTCAAAACAATTTAATGAAAGTAGTTTCGAAATGGCATAGACAGAGGATTTGAATTTTCTTATGCTCGTATTTGGGCACAGCTAATGACAAATTAGATGCTACTGCATCATCGATATAAAAAGTAAAAAAAGGGAAAACAAGTGGCACCCCATACATATGATTTAGACAGAATTGGATTTGAGTCTCCACACGCACAAAAGTTTGCAATTCCGAACCTCCTATTGTTTCAGCACCACTTTACTCAGTCTAAAATACGATTTGACGAAGTGGACAATAGACAAATCTCCATCCAAAAACTCAATTATCACGTTTTCTAGCAGGGGGCCCAATAGTGACATCCAATAAAAATAAACATAGGGACAAAAATACGTGAATCGAATCGAGGGACATCTAATGGCAACGAACGGCTTTATGTGGCATCAAAAAATCATACCCTATAGTCTAATATGCACAATTTTGCGAAAGTTCAAGGATAAAAATAAAATCATACCCTAACCGGCAATGACTTTTACCATCGTATTGCTCGCTTCTCGTTTGGTGCTATGTGTCACCTGATTTGGAAGAAGAGGAATAGTATCATTTTCTCAGGGGAAGCCTTGGTGGTTTCGGTGATGAAAAATCATCTTATCAAGGTTGTAAAAGACAAAGCTCTTATTTTATTAATGTCCCGATTACTTCAAGGAACATGAGACTCCGGAGAAGTTGGGGCTTCAACCCCTTGGTCTTCTTTGGGCATCATACGTCTTCCTAATGCCGCACATCACCGCTGTCTGCTTCGAGCTTTAGCTTATCTCTTCTTAGGCTTTTCGTTCTTCATCCCTTCCTCTGGATGCTGGTCAAGGTTTGCTGGGCTGTTTTTGTAGTTGTGGCTTTTGTGGTGTGTCCTTTGGGCTGTTGTTAGCTTGGTTGTCTTCTTGTTGTTGCCTTTTGGCTTTTCTTTGGCTCCCTTTCACTCTTTATGCTTGTAGCATCTAGAGTGTAAGTTTTTGGCGCCATTTTTTTTTACAGTTGAACTCAGCTCTTTATATATTCTTACCTTTACCAAAATAAAAAATAAATAAAATTCAGCCCCAAAATTACATCAAACCAAAAGAACTAGTCCCCCCTCCCCCAAAAAGAAGAAGAAGAAGACAAGGGAGCATTAAATTAGTTGATAAATAAAGAGACTCAAATCCAACGTTGCCAAGAGGAGAGCTTGGCCCAATGGGCCTGAAAAAGTTGGGTTATTTATGCAAACTTTTGCGTTGTGGTTTTTGAAATTTCAGCTGCACCAATTCGAAATAAAATCTACATAAGGGAGAACCTAAAAGGGTAACAAGAAGAAGAAGAGATAACAATGCCCATAATAAGATGGACTAAATTGAAAACAACAAACTTTCGCTAATTTTTTTTTTTTTCAAATCTCATTTCACAATCTTCTTCTTCTAAAAGGACATGCGTGGGGACTCTGGAGCATCTTCCCATCCCTGGTGGCTCTGCTCGTTGGCACCATCATCCTCGCCGCCGTACACCCCATGCGCGATGGCAAGAAGCAGCCATCGATCTTGCCGGGGAGAGACAGAGAATCGCTCCTCTCGAACATCAAACCCAACCGACATGGCACTATTGTCGACAATGTCCTCGCTAGGGTGAATCCTCGACGACATGTCGCCCCTTATTCTCTAGGATAATTCTCTTTCTTAGAGATATTTTGATGATTTTGTTAATTATCTGTATATTTTAAGATTGCATGTATATTTCACGTATATAGCCTTTTAATTGTGCATATATTGAATGATATATTATCTTTGAATAGTGAAAATATCACCTATCTAGTTCGAATTAGAATTTGCCATCGTGGCTTATTTGTGCAAACTTTTGCACTGTGGTTCGTGACATTTCAGCTCCACAAATTGAAAATGAACTCCTCTACATAAGGGAGAGCCTACAAGAGGAAGAAGAAGAGGAAGAAAGAAATAATAATGCCCATGACAAGATGGGCTGAACTGAAAATGACACATCTTTTTTGTCTTCTTTTTTCTCTCATTTCAGAGTCTTCTTCTAAAAAGGCGTTCTGTCAATCCATCCTTCGGAATCAACGTAGCTTAAGCTCGTCATTTGCTGCACGGATGAGTCGTCGAGTTTCCTTTCCCAACTCACCCTTTCGGACACGTCGGCTCCAGGTCCATAGCAGCCATACTCAACGAAAGTCAACTGATGCCTGTCGACCCATAATTAACGATTTCATATGTCATTCTAACTCTCTTATCATAAGACAAATCACGACAATATAATGAACGGGGAAGCTCACTCGCGGCCGACGAAACTCCAGGCATCCCATCCCTTAGGGTCGACGACGCCTGTGAAGTTAGAGTTATAGAAGAGGACCCGTGCGTAACCCCGCCATGGCCTTCCTAACTTGGCCGAGCCGGATCCGAAGACGTTGCAGTTCTTGAACACGAACCCGTCCGTGTCTTGCTCATTCTCCCTCCCCTGCGCCGTGATGTACCCCGACAACCCCGGCAGGGCGTTCCCGAGCACCGATATGGCACAACCCTGATGTGTACAAACACGGCGATGTTATAAAAGGTGACCGAGTCAGCTTGACAGAAGATCGATCTTTCAAAGGGAGATAAGAACATCGATCTGAGCATCGATGTTCACTCTACTATATCCAACTTAATTCACCTAACAATTTAGAAGAGCATAAAAGTTCGCCCCTTAAAATATATTTATTTTGCGAAAAATGAATGATTCGAAAGATATTTTTTAAAAAAAGATTGTCTAAATTATTTAAAAAAAATGAATGAACGGAAGATATTTTCTTGGTCCATGAAATTGTTTAATATTAATTTTTATTAATAATAAAATATTATTATTGGCTAATAATTTCGAGCAATACAAGTTATATATATATATTTAAAATATTGTGCAAATCATTCAGTTTTGACAAAATAAATGGAGTCCATGTACATTTTCTTTGTTCCACGTTGGCAAAAATAAATGAAATAGTTTTTGCATCGTAAATTGGTTTCATTTTTCCGCATTAACTTTTAAAATGATAATAAGATGTTATATTCCCCGAAAGAATTCGAGAAGACAATCCGAAGACATAAATTATGTTGGTTTGCCAAATATTAGAGCACATGGAAATATAGTCATGAATCATGTCCCTAAAGGAGATCTCGAGCACTAACATTACAAGACAAATTAGGTAAATTCCAACATAATTTCATTACCAAAAAATTAAAGAGATTGGAACAACTAAAGTAGCCCGAACCCAAATAATACTTTCATTCCACTTATTTAATTATATTCGACGATTATTTGTTGCCCTAATAATAAAAATTATTTCCATTTTCACCCGAGTAATCCCACATTCTCCAAAAAATTTCCATTCAGTCCTCCGATTTAAATGCCATTCCGGCTCTTTAATTTCTCTATTAATAGAAGCAAGTGTTATTCGAGCTTTGCCGATATTCTTATGGAAAAGAAAGATACTCCCATAAAAGGAAGGGAATTATTACCAACTTTCGCCACGCACTATTGGTAAGAGAATCCAATCTAAATTGGGTAAAATCTAATTATATCGTGCAAAAACTTAGGAAAGAGAATCAAGCGAATGATTTTCAAGAAAACACCATGGCCAAAGAAAGCCTCAAACCTCGTAAATGGACTGGCCACCTCCGAAGATGAAATCGACCGCCCCTTGGATCGTGCAACGCTTGAAGTAATGCCTGCCTTCCACGTCCCACAATGTGTCCTGCAACCCCCAGAACCCGACCCGGTAGAAGTAGGACTTGTCGCCGCGGATCATCGCCGCCGCTGCCGGAACCTTCGGGTTCTCGTTGACCGGGTTGTTGTACGAGTTCTGCCGCCCCCACACCACCACGAACCCCGTGACCGGAGCCCGGCATAGAGGTGAAAATGAGTGATCAGAAGCTCAGACAAACAAAGATAGAACGTCGATAAATCTATTGCTCACCCGAAAACTGATGCTCTTGACAACGATGTTGTCTGCTGACGAAGTGAAAGTGGGGCTCTGGGCGACCGTCTCGTGATCGTCCCACACGATCTCGGTCTTCCTCTTCCCTCGTCCTTTGAGAATGATGAAGGGCTTGTTCTTAGGAATCTGCACCTTCTCTCTACACGTAGAGAATACAAAAAGGGCAAGTTCTCGTTTCGTCAGTTCGCACGCGCACGACGCAAACACCATCCGCCGAGCACGCCGGAGCATCAGAGCTAAAGGCCAGACTCACCTGTAGGTACCTTCCTTGACGTAAATGCAGAACCAATGGTTGTTGTTCTCGGGGACGGCATCGATGGCGGACTGGACCGTCGTGAAGGTCCCGGACTGGCCCGACGGGTCGACGCGAATGTGCCACTGAAAGGCATCCCCGGGGGCGTCTTTCCAGCCTTGCCAGGTGCAGCTGCCATTCGCCGCCGCCGCGGCAAAGCTCGCGCAAAGTAGGACAAGGAGGAAGCGGATAATTACACGTGCCGATGAAGAATAAGGACAAGGAGCTTGAGCTCCGGCGGGACTGAGGCTAAGAGAAGCCATCAGTGTAGAAAAGCGATACTGTAAAGCTAAACGATATGAGGCACGTTTCATGGTGGAATCCTATTTAATAAAAAAGATAGGAAAATCAGAGGGTGGGCTGTTTCCCCTGGAGGGAAACCTGGGAATGTTAAGGCAACTCTCTAATTGCACTAATTATGGAATCTCGAAGATTTTACAGCTGGGATTTTTCTTTCCATAGTCCTCCCTGCTTTTGCTTTGCATGGCAATATGCAATTTTCTAATTAATTGCCATAAGTCAAAATGGGCATGAGATTTGCATACATAATAAATTATATGGCACAAAAGGGGAAGCATATATGTCGTGTATCGCTGTAAGAATGTTTGGCTCTTCTGGCCCTGGGTTGTAGCTTAATATCAAATCAATAAGTTGAGATGGTTTTTGCAAAGATAGGATGTGTAAAAGGAGGGAATAACTCGGATTAGTGGGTGGTCAGCGAGCCTCATATGCTTATTGGTGTAAAAGGATATTTATGAGTAAGATGATCGTTGCTAATCAATGTCGTATATTGACATAAGAATGTTTGACTCTTTTTGGTCATTTCTTTCCTTGGGTTGTCGTTTTTATCAAATTAAGAATCGAGATGTAACAGCCAGCACCAAGCCGGTGTGCGTAGGAAAGTGGGGACCGATTCGAATTAGTCGGCTGGTCAAGGAGGCCCGGATGCCTACTGGTATAAAAGGAAATTTATGAGTAAGATAATCGTGGTTGATCAATGCCACAAATTATGTATCATATCTGAGTTCTCTATCTTCCATCGGAGGGCCAAAATAATTAGTTTTGTTTGGCCATGAGACTAGATTCTTTTAGATTTTGCCACAGAAATTGGAATTTTTTCAAATTATGGCAATTGTGAAAAATGAATGATTTGGAAAATATTTTCCTAAAACTAATCAATTGTATCATTTGAAATGATTATACAATGAAAAGTATTTTCATTATTGAATTTGTCTAAACATTTTTTCAGATTATGAATATATTTTTTATTCATTCATTTTTATAAGCAATATAAGTCATTATTTTAAGGAAAATATTATGCAAATCATCAATTTTTCACAAAACAAAAGAGCTTAAATTCATTGAAGGACTTATAAGACACAAGATCCTCCAAGCTCATATCATCATATATCAAGGATTATCAACTGCAAACAGACAAAAATCTCTATCAACAATTAAAGATTTTTGAAGTCATTTGTAAGTTATGATATTATGAATAGGAGATGCAAATAAAAGATACGTGTGAGAGGGAGGTAGGGGATTCGAATTTCCACATTCTTGAAGTTGAGGTAGAGACGATTTAGTTTTAAATATGAGTTTCGACTCCCATACTCTACAATGAGATAGAGCAAAAATCTGAAAATGAGTTAGAATAGATCTGACAAAAAATATACAAATATTTACAAAAGGTGAATTGATCTCTCACGAGGCTATAGAAAATCCAAATGGAATCTGAACACCCTGCCCCTTCTCGTAATGGAAGGAGATCACATGATATCTTGACTTTCCTTACTCAGAGATAAGAGTCGACGAAAAATCCAAATTTAACTTATATTTGCCATCGTTCCGGTCAACTTCTTCATCCGTCTCGAACCATGTTAGCGCACATCGAAGTGGTCATCACCCTGAAACTTCAACAAAGAACAATAATTGAAGGGAACCAGAATTGACCACCGTTTTTTTTACGCTCGTATCAGGACTATGTTCTCTCGAATGATTCCTGGTCTGCTTGTTCTTCATGATACTCTACAAGCCAACCCAAGATAATAACCATTATCTTCATTTTCCTTATGATGATGCTCTTCGCTTCCTCGAAGAATAATTGGTTTACATATTTCAATCGAAATATATGTATTAGAATTGATCGAAGGAAAGCAAGAGGAAGACATGGATTATTCTTGTCGTCCTTTGTTTTGCCTTTGCCATAATTAAGCAAACTTCAAATTAAGGTGGAAATGTGCAAGGTCTTCCATCTAAGAACAACAAAATTTGCAAGCTCTGTAAACTAAGATATGGCTGAAAAGCAAGAACCAAAACTGAAATAATCCTCTCCATATCGTGTAATTTAACGCAGACCCAAAATAAATGTAGTCGAAAAAAGGGTGGAGAAGATCCCGAAATCAATATTTTATGGGCGCGATGATTTCCATCTGGGCACCGAGCTTCTCTTCAGCAGCCTTCTCGGCCTTGACCCTCAGCTTGGTCAACTGCTTCTTCCTCTCATATAGGAGCTGTGATCTCTCCTTCCTCTTTCTCTCAAGTTCCTGCACAAGCCATGAGCGGGACATGAGAATTGTAAATCAAACAGTCATAAGTCACCCATGAATGACAAGCCCTGTAAACTCTGCAACGCATGAAAACAAGTCACAGAGGCAGCTTCAGATTGAAACACAGCTGGGAAACACAAGGAAAGAAAAACGAACTCTGAGAGCAACTTCTTAGACAGATCAAGGACATAGGTAACTGTGGCATTCAATTATATTTTCCGACCAAATAAACAAACTGATGGATTACAAATTATCACATGACGGCAGGAAAATAACACCAACACAACCATTGAAGTGATAGACAGGAAAAAAAATTGTAGTGAAAGGAAGATCAACATGGAGGGCGACATTAAAATGGTTGTGCAATTGTTGTAGAAACAGACGAGAATAGTCAGACTCTATAGAACGCAGCCATCAGAACATCTATGTTCTGCACGATCAGGTAACAGACCCACAACTAACCCACATGCAAAAAATACATAATAAGAAATAGTGCTCATATCTTACCTTAATAGTTTCATAGTGGTTCCATCCAACTTCAGATGAAAGCCTGCCCAGCAAGCAGTATTTGTGACCAGCCTGGAGCCTCAACACCCTGATCAATGTTAAAAAAGCAAAAGGCAAATGAAAAAGATAAGAAATAGTCAAATGTAGATCTACGAATGTATATAACAAAGTTAAAAATAGAAGGAGACACATTATATGCCTGTCAAACAAACTCACTTGAGAGCATCAGGGATGACCATTCTCTTAACCTTGTCATATGGTGGTGGAACACCCTCAAAGGTTTTCAAGCGTGCAAGCGCTGCCGCTCCTCGCTTGCTCTTGTGAGGAATCATCCTGCATTTGGTTCAATTAAGGTTGTGCAATTTTGTAAAAAGAGAGGAGAGCTTTTCCAGAAGATAGTAGTCTCAGCTTGAGCAGATACTAAATGTTGACAAACGGAGAGCAAACCAATCAACCAACTAAATGGAAAACCAATTATCATCCTCATCACTAAGGAATTGAAACATTTGTATATGTAAATAGAAGTAGATAGGCAAAAAACAAAAAAAAAAAAAATACAGATGGGGAAAAGACGAAGGATCATACACATTTCACACAAAGCCAGACAATATAGGATGGAGACAGTCCCGACTTGTTCTAAAATCAAGTCGATAACACATCACAAAAAGAATGGTCTTTATCTCATCATTTGCTATTTCGTCCTTGCAAATTTGTCATAACACTCGAGTGTGAATTTGTCAATTTACTCCTAATCCGAGAGAATTAATCCAAGTCCTATCATGCAGGGCCCTAGTTCCAATGTCCTTGCCAATGAACAACAAGAACGCAACAGGTAGTAACGTTCTCTCACAAGAATAAACAAACACTGATCACCAAATTAGTACAACGACAACGAGACCAATGCGCCCTCCAAATCTAAAAACCACCAAGATCAAACATCAACATTCCCTCTCCCATTCAACCAAATACCTTTCCCTCCAATCCCTCAAACTATAAAAACCGAAGCTTTAAGCAACTGAACAAATCAAAATCGAAACTTTACCAAACCGGCGGAACAATCAAACGCGAGAGCGAAAACCCAGGAGAGGGAGAGAGAGGGATCATCGTCCGTACCCACGGATGGTGCGCCACAGGATCTTGGCGGGGGCCCTGAAGTGGATGGGGCCGTGGGAGGGCTTGGTGTTCATGCGCTTCCTGAGGAACCGCATGTACTTCATCTTCTGCCTCACGAGGCCGCCGGAGAGGCAGATCTCCTCGCACCGCACCACCACCACCCGCTGGCCGTTCAGGAGCTCCTTCGCCAGCACCGACGCCAGCCGCCCCAGCATGTGGTGGCGCCCGTCCACCACCACCCGCTTCGCGCACAACCCCGACCCGGACACCATTTTCTCTCTCTCTCTCTCTCTCTCTCTTTCTCTCGATGGACTGTGCCGCGGCGGCGCGAATCCTCTCTCGGCGGCGGTGGGTGTGCAGAGAGGAGAAGAAGACTGAGGAGCTGGACGGCTAGGGTTTTTGAGAACGAGGCGAGTGGAAGCTGGGAAGAAGATGATGGTTGGGCTCGATTTTGGACTGGGCTTTGTGCATCCTCCACCTCGTGGGCCCAAATTCTTGGGCTTCGACCCACTTCGATTGTTAACATTGTCTTGTCAGGATTTACCGTGCATTCATTGAGATCCTTCCACTAGGGATGAGCTTGGCTTTAGGGTAGGACCGGGACCGATCTGGTTATAGTTCCTAAGATATATAAGATAGGTTCCGGATTCTAAAAATTGAGGTACCCATTTTGACGGGCAGATTCTCGGGTACTTGAAATTTGAAACAAATCTTTGTGTTTTTCTTATTATATATCTTCACGTAATCTTACATCATTATATGGTGTCTAATGATGAATGTGTAATCTAAAATCACTACTTTGAGTTTCTGTTTCTAGTGATATCCGTGACTACAGCTTTTACTTTGTTAATATTTTATGATTTTCGTCTATTTAAATATGAGTTGTGATTAATATATTATAGCATATAATAGTAATTAAAGATGATGATTCCTTACAATTATTCCATTAAGAGATATAATTTAGGTGGAATTTGGGTAGACTTTGGAAAGTTATTTTTTTTGAATAACAAATTTATTAAAGAAATTATATTCAATATAAATAATATTTGAATTCTAATTTAAGAATATTTATATCTATTATATATTTTAGGTATTTTTGTATTTTAAATATGTTAGTACAGTTTACTATTTGATAAATTTTTATTAAAGAATGATGAAAGGGAAAAAAGAAATAATAATGAAAATAATATAAAAAAAGAGGAAAAATATAATAAATAATAAATAATAAATAAATTAAGGAATAGTGTTACGAGATATTTTCACCAATTTATGAACATTTATGTTCATTTATTTTGAGTATACAAAGTAGGTTTAATATTCCAAAAATTAAAAAACTTATTCCGACGGATAGGTTTCACATTTTACATGAAACTTGGAAAGAACCTAAAACAACTCATCCCTACCTTCCACCCCAAGACAATGACATGTAAAAAAAAAAGAAGAGGCGACCATATTTTTCAAAATTCAAAAAATGAATCAGATCTTGAAATGGGGACTAGGCGGGTGGTCATTTTCATTTGTCATACCGTATTGGCCATGTAATCGATCCATAAAATGCTTCGTAGCACAGAATCAAGGACTTGTCATGCTTGATGAGATTTCCGGACATTCTATTGTTTAAACCAAAAATAAAAACTTTGTTTATCACATTAACTAGAAGAAAGGAAGGAAAATGTTTATTCCAATGATGATCGGAATACTACTTCCTGTTTATTTATTTGGTTGGCTGCTCCGTGGTATAGATATATGGTGTTCCCAACTTGATTTTTGCAATTATATTAGATGTTTCAATTTCAATTCAAATACAATTGAATATAGATTACAGAGACTACCGTTAACCGATGCGAGATAATTTTAATACTTCTCTTGCATGCGAATTGGATTAAGAATGACGTATGAAATTTAACCTACATACACAAAACGGCATAACTTTAATACCATACTAAAATGTCTAATCCAAAGATTATATATATGGGATAAGTGTTGTAAAAGTCCACAAAAATGCAATTGAGTCCTAAAACTTATAAAAAGTGCAATTAAATATTAAAACTTATCGAAATGTTTCAATCAAGTCCTAAAATCGACGCCATCAAATTTCCTAACGGAAAAAGCTGACATGGCATGAACGTGGTTCTTTTTAATCATCTCTCCTACGTGGTGAATAATTAAAAAAAAAATATTCCATTAGGAAATTTGACGGCGTTGATTTTAGGACTCAATCAAAACATCTTAACAAGTTTTAGAACTTAATTGCACATTTTGCAAGTTTTAGAACTCAATTGTATTTTCATGACAAATTTTAGACTTCTGCAGCACTTATCCCTATATATATAAATAAAGAGTATTTGAATCCCATTGTCAAGCGGCATGCAATATTTTCAACACTCTTGCGTGCAAGCCAAATTGAGAATGGTACATGAAATTTGAGTTACAAATCCGGACACATGCAAAATGATTAACCTAACTCTAATATCATGTTTAAAAAGTATAAACCCCGCGTCCATCCTCAACAAACGGGCATCAAATACACTTTTCAGAAGTCATGTGTCGGCACTGTGGTAAACTAGTTAGAAAGCTTCCAACAAAATAGTGAGAAACAAGCGTAAGTAATAGGACATGCAACATAAGGGTTGAGGCAACCCATTGAACAGAGTTTTCGCATGCCGAAGATTTCTCCTTAAACGGTTGTCCACAAGCTAGAAACCATACCCTTTCCTTTCATGCATTTTATCAAGTCGCGAAACCATACCAATATGATCCTATGATCACCGTGATATAGACCTCGAAAGAAACAGTACCAGTCCCGACAGCAATAAAAACTTAAAACAGGAAAGGACCTAATAATGAAGTACATAAATTGGAGGCAATAAAGGTTTTGGCAAATTTTAGATTCTGCGATTGTGGCCTAGACCTTCAGCTCATACAGGAAGCTTCCCACGGTTCCAGCAAATGTCTCGTGAATGCTCTCGGGGAGCAAGAAAATGCCCTAAACGTAGTCTCCTAAGATCCACTTCAATGTCCAATTCCCCCAACACCCCAGTAAAAACAGTTGAAAACTAGCCCCTTTTTTCTTTCTCTGGGGTCTTTGCTACAGAGCTTAAAGCCACGAATTTGCCTGGACCAACACAGATCGATCAAAGACCTTGAACACCTTGCAAGAAGATATGGCTCAACGTCTACAGAACCAGAACCAGAAGCCAGATTTGCCCCAATTCGAGTATTAGATTGCAAGGTTGTCATCTTCAACAAAAGCAAGCCAATCACCAAGAAAAGATATAAATCAACATTGCAATCATGAGGTGTACTCGAATGGCTGAGGCGGTTGTGGCTCTTCATCAACCGCCATGGCTGAAGAAGGGGCCTGCTGTCCCGTTGCAGATCCACCGGTATTTGATGCAGTAGAAGATGGTGAATCAGTCAGAGAGAAGACCTCAGGTTCAGTCGGACGCAGGTCTCTCAAAAGAACAAACCCTGAGGGAGCCAACTTCACAGGCACATATCTGCTTTCCTCAAGGAATTTAATAAATTTCTCTTGGGCCGGTACAACCCGCGCAGGGTTGGTCAGTATTTCAAATGAAGGCTCGGGCTCAACTTTCTTTTCTTGGGGACTATCAACCTGCAGCGACATTACAGGATGCATTATTTTATCACATCAGAAGTCTTAAGAAGAAATTAAAAGCAAACCATGCCCCTCAGCTAACACAGATCAAATTTGAACAACTTCAGTCATATTAATAGAATACTGAGAATCAACCATGGACTAAATTAGGGAGACACTTCATTTGAAAAGCCTGTCTATTGCTCTGACTAAAGTACAGTGCTTAGATAGATTCTTGAACTGTCTCTGTGTTCAAAATCTCACAATTTACTACCTTTGCCAAAATGCAACGTGTGAGAATCAATACACAATCGTGATGCTCTTATTATAACAGAATCATGACCGAACAAACTAGCAGAAGAAGCTTGTACCTGCATAGAATCTCCGTCCTTCTCACTAACTGATTTTCCTTTCCCAGCACTTGAACCAGCAGAAGTTGCCTCTGCCCCAGATGATTTTTCAGCATTGGCTTTTTGCTCAGCTTCTTTCTTAGCCCTAGCTTTGGCCTTGGCTGACGTTGATAAGACTGCAGTTGGTAGCTTTACAGCAGAGGTAGTCGTAGGCACGGTAGTAGGCTTTGGATATTCAAAAAGGGAAGGTTTTGCATGTGATAAAAACTCAAACCTTGGAACTTTTAGGTCATAACTCAGTCCAACAAATGCTGTAGGAGAAAATGCCAGGCTAATGAAATAGATAAGGGGATACCAATACCAAAACTGGCTAAACACCGCAAGTCCAACAACTGCTGTGACTTTATCATGCTTTGTCTTAGAAAGCAACCTAATTGTAACATTCCTTCCACCAGCATCAAGAATTCCAGAGGCCAAAATAGCTCCCATCTTGCTCATAGTATCTTCATGCTTATCCAAAATAATTTTTTCCAATTGCCGCCTACATGTCGATTCAAATATGAATAATGCAATTATAAATGAAGCAACGGAATAAGACAACACAGTCATTTATTCTGTTTAGAATAGACTATACAATACCTGAAAGCTCCAACACGAGAATCACTCGCTTCACTTGTCTGGACCATGACCATGGCCATGGCAATGAGAGCACCTTGACGAACAAAATCAACGACATCTGATGTCAGAGGCTCCAGCAAAGATATAGCCTCGCTCAGGCCAGTCCCCGCACAGGATATGCCCACAGCAAGAGCCGCACCATATCGAACATGTGGATTATAAGATTCAGACAGCAGTGAAACAATTCTGGGAGTCTGCGTACATAGTCGGATTCAGAGTCAAAATCACAATGTTTGATAAAATCCTTCAAAAAAGGAAAAATGAACACAACAGAAAAGAATAGAGGAAAGAGAAAACTCATTGCTGAAGAACAATTTAATCCATGAACAAACAGATCAGACTGGGCAAGCCAGATTCGAATTGGAATATACTTGCCAGCCAGAAAAGGGAAGGAGAAGAACCAACCTGTTCTGGCTCTGAGTAAAGCACAAACCCCAGGGCTAGAACTGCAGTCCTCCTAACATCGTCACTCACGTCTGACACGGCAAAGTGTAGCAGTTGACGGATGGCTTTGTTATTTGCTGTACCCCTGTACGCCAGGGCCAGTGCGTACATACCACCATAACGAATAATAGGATCCTGGTCCCGAGTCATTTGCTCGATTAGTGTATCTGCTTCCTCTTCCCTTCCATAAACCATGAGGGCGATACCTAATGCTAATCCCCTGGAACAGGAGTATCCAGTGAACACTAGAGAATAAAATAGCTAAAAGTAAAAAATGGGCTAAACTCCACGAATTTTACCTAATGATCTTCTCATGTTGTGTCTCATGGGCGTAGGCAAGCATCTCACTTGCCTTCTCACTTGCAGTTCCCACCATGAGCAGACCCATACTGATACCTGCAGCTTCACCAGCAACAGCACTGTCTGTATATAGGGCACTTTTGATGTCATCATATATATCCTCATCAGCGGTTCCCAGAGCAGCCAATCCAAGACCTAAACATGCTCCGTGTTGTATGACCTGGATAATAAAAATGCAAGTGAGTATTTGTGAAAACAACCATTCCAAATAGCTGTCATTCATTTTATAGACTTAGCACCTCCACATTAGTACTGCGCAGGCTATCACGCAAGAATTGCTTGATGCCCTCTCCGTGGTTTGCATGAATGAGACCTAGCGCATAGAGGGCACCACCCTCAGAGTATGGACTGCCTCCACCACCAGCCCCTCCTTGGGGTAAGTAAGGAGCCATTAATGACCTCCCCTGCTGTAAATGGCCTCTGTGAATAACACCTAGGCCTGCCGTAGCACTAAATTTAGCCCAATTGGTGGCTCTGCTCAACCAATCCTGAAGAAGTGTTGTGGCAAAGCTCAGTGATCTTAATTAGAAAGCTAAAAAGATCCATGGAAACATTTGAAGAATAGATGGTCTGCCTTACCAGATTTTCCCTCAGAAAAGTGTCCACAGTTGTACCAGCATGCATAATTGCATTAGCATATATGGTCGCACTGTGGCAAACACTATTTCTCATCTCAACAGATTGCTTAATTGTCTTCAGAATAAGCAGATCCGATCTACATAAATTATAAATTCAGAAGCATAAGATTCCAAATAGTATTATAAATCGAATAGAAATCAATAAAGATTAAAATGTTGATGAAGAAGAAGAAGAAGATGATGATGATAAAGAAGAAAGGCTAGTAGTCATACTTATTATGACTGTAGAGAAACTGCAAGGTCAACTGAATTGATGTTTCTCCAGACAAAATTCCCCTAATTTTCTTAAGCCTCTCAGCATATATGCCTTCACTTGGATCAACTTGTTGAACTGTTGCATCAGAAGTATGAGACCCATCAGTCATAGCAACATCCTCTGATGCAGCAGGGCTCTCATTTTGAGAAGTATCTGCTTCATTATGTCCTGGTTGTCCAGATTCCTGAGGGCGAGAAGTCGAAGCTGACAGACGATCTCTTACATTCAACAGAAAAGCTTGGTGCTCATTCTCCACAAGATCAAAGGCTATTTGAAATGCGAGCAAAGCATCATCCTTATTAGATCTCAGGAGTTTTTCCAATATCCGCGCAACTTCCTCAGGTTCATCCAAGAACATTAGGCACTGGCAAATGCTCAAATAGTCGGGAGAAGGCAGGTTTTGAAACACGTTCACAAGAAGACGAAGAACCTGAAGTGTAAACCAGGGTCAAACAAAGTGCCAAGTCCATCCTCCAATAATTTTTGCATATTTCATTTTGCATGAGATCTATTTTCATGACAATAGACATATTTGTCCTCGCATCCAATTTGATGACTTAAAAATTCAACAAATCACCGCACTGAGAAAATTTATGACAAAAGGGGAAAAGAATGATTGGAGAGCATATCAAAGAAAAGCTATAAGAGAAGCAGACTTATAACTTGGATCTTGTTAACAAGAACCCCTCAGGCATTCGTTAACCATAATTAGAAAAAAAAAGGTTTTGATTTCCAATACATTGATCTCACATAACATTAGGAAGACTACATCAGAAATCAGACTTTCTTTAATGGGTGTTTAACAAGTGGGCCCAACACTTGTTAACAAAATCCTAAAACTATTAGTTACAGGCCAGAGAGAGAGAGAGAGAGAGAGAGAAGACTTGCTGGCTAAAGATGATGTAGAACTCACAGAAATTGTAAAAAGTGGCTGAGGAATTGATTCTGAAGAAACACTGGGTGAAGGTAAATTTAACTATTTCCTCTCCAAGCAAGAAGAATAGAAGCAATAGCAAAACCAGGATAAAATTTTTCCAGCCCATTTCAAGAAACTTCACCATGAAGGCTAAAGAAATTTTGGAAAACCATTTCATGTTAAATGAATCCAATTCACACTCGAAAAAATGAAAACACATACAGAACACAGAATTTGGAAAACCTAAGCCCGAGTAGAAAAGATTGTAATGATAAAGAAATTGGTCACTGTTTAAATCTTAACCAATATCAAGTGCCTATTAGACTTTAGACCCAAATGTTTCAGTCAAGGATTCCAGTGATCCTATCATCTCAGAAACTTAAGTATTTTTAAAGATAACCGAAAATAAAACCCTTACCTCATGACGATATTCTCTGCGATAAACGAAGGAATGAGAGATATTGATACAATAAGAAAGAGATCCATGCACGTTTTCACTCCTTGTAATTGCTTCCTCTAGTTTGTCCAATCTTCGGCATTCAATTGCAATACCCATGGCTTGTTGGTACTTTCCATCATTGATACACCTAAATCAAGTAACTGTAAGAAGGCCACAGCAAGAAAAATCATCGGATCAAATCAACAAAGGCATTGCATAGCATCATACTTATCAAGCATTCTCTCCACTATAGCCTCCAGCCGGGATCCACTTCAACTGCTTCTCTATTTGATTCTGCCGCCTTAGTCTTAAGGCTTGCATATTCATCAATAGCTTTGGCTGATAGTAAAATTAAAAAGGGGATCAATAAGTTCCAAATCTTGATCCAAAGGACCAAAGCACAACCACCAGAATAGCTGGAAAATAAACTGACAGGATGGTCACACAGATGAATAAAGTTGTGGTACTGTCCCCCCCCCAAAAAAAAAAAAAAAAAAAAAAAAAAAAAAAAAAAAAAGAAACACGGCAACCAACTAATTAAAAAACAAAAACACAAGCTAAGGTTGCTATTCTTACATAGCAAAGTGTGAACATAATCGGAGTCATCCGAAACGTCAAACAGAGAACCAGCTCCAAGTGCATAAGACAGTGAATCATTAAGATCGCCCAAATAGTAGAAAACCTGAAAAGAAAAAATATAGACAGGAAACAGTGGAGACACATCAAGAAAACATCAGAACTAAAAACTCCAGATTCCAAAATCAAAGGCAAGGGATGCTACAAGAATGCAGGAATTTGTAAGGTCAAATATGCACCAAAAAACATGGATTCAGATGAGGACAAGCCAACATCAACAGCAGATCCATGTCAAGAGAACATCAAAATCAAATGCAGATTCCAAAATCTAAAATAAGTGAGACTATTGGATTGCAGTAATCGTCAGATTGATTCACGTGCATCAATAGGACATGCGCTCATCAATGTAGATTTTGTGGGCATAATATTCCAAATGTTACAAGGAGGCTTGCAAGGACAATGAGAACATAAGTTTAAATTGAAACATAATATATGCTACTAAAGCACATCTTCTAACTTAACTTGCCCTGAAGATTATGAACCTCTATCAGGACAATGTACAAATGCAAACATCAACTGAATAAAAAACTACAACTATGCAATAATTTAAAAAGAGGACAACCCGACAACCCATAAATACGTCACATGCAATTTACAGGTTGGCAGCTTTTAGAATAGCGTTGATGAAATCATTCAAAGGCAAGGGGTAAATTCATGCAGCAATAAGTGAGTATAAAGAGATGAGCCTTTGAGCGACTTTATGAAGGCCTCCTTTAGTCTGTATAATAGTAAATGTTGATCACAAGGAATCCAAAACCACAACCAACTTTAGATAAAATAGATGGCTCTCAGCATAAAATGCTTGAGTAATATCTGCAGTGACAGCTGCCACATATTACTAAGCATCCACAAAGTACCTATATCATATGATAAATGAAAAACTGTGAAGCATCTAAGTTGTGACGATGCACAAACTGCTCTGCTTTATAAAACACAGAAGTAATCAAGACCACAGCTAATGACAGAGACACAATCCAGACAGACCAAAAAGAATCATGCAAGGAAGTAATCATGTAATGAAGTGGAGGGTTGAATAGAGCTATCACCTTTGAGACAAGCAGTGCTGCAAGTTGCCTCTGATGCTGATCAAACTCTTCGTCTTCATAAAGACTCTCTCTGAAGAGAAATTATCATAAGAGAATAATCGATCAAATCAACCAGAAACTTTTATAAAGTTGAACATAGCATTGTCAGATCACAATGGTTTTCCTGAACCAGTCTAGCTTGTATGCAAAATCATCCCTCCTCAACCAAATTATACAGTTAAACTGGAAGCACTTCAAGTTTGGAGTGTTCCTCAATGTCTAAAAGGGACAAAGGTTGCATTTAAGCAGTTAAACACAGCCTATAGGAAAAATAATTCCAAAGCAAAATGCAGACTCCATAAAAACCACCTCTAGAGCTCAATATGAAGGTGCCAGAATAACTGCAATAATGGTAAACTCATGATTGATGCCAGTAATAAAAGGTGTGGATCACTAATTCCAGCCAAACACCTCATTCGTTGCTCCCAGAAGACTTCTGTATGCGCTTAAATTTGTTCAAAGACAAAAAAACCTGTTGACTCTTATTAATCCCATAATCGTCAATCTTGCTTCCAAACATGAATCCCCAATTTTATCTCAATCTAAAATCCTCCACCCATCGCGGAAAAGATACAAAATTCAACAAGGGTATGCAAATGCAACAACCAAAAAACCTTACTGGCATTCCCCAAATTCACTACTCCAAAAACCAACAAAGGAGTAAATCAGTAAACAAGAAGCTACTGTCACTGCTCAACTCACTTCAGCATCCCATTTTCACCTGAAGAGAACAACAACCCCCCCCCCCCAAAATAAAAAAAAAAAATAAAAACCCATAATCCGTCTCAAAATAATGTCTTTTTTGTTGTTTCAGTCAAGCAGCTCAGGAACCCGCAGAAACCCAAAAACCCACCAATCCAACCAGAGCCGAATCAACCTAAACCGCATCGAAGCCGAAGGAGAACTCAAGGGAAGGAAGGTTCCGACTCACATCATGGGGACGCTGGTGGAGATCTCGGGCCAGTAGAAGTCGACGCACTTGTTGAGGTTGGAGAGGGCGTGGAGCTTCAGCCGCGGGTGGTCCTCGGTCAGCATCGCCAGCAGGCCCCCGGCCGAGCTCACCATCGTCGCCACCGCCATTGCTTCGCGACCCGAGCTTAAAGGCGCCTCCTCCTCCTCGTCCGATTCGGATCCCTCGAGGACGATCCCGGACGGCAATCGGATCGCGATTTGGGGGTTCCTAGTCGAGAGATCTTTCGAATTCGGAACCCTAATTTCCAGAAAGCGAGAGCGAGAGAGAGAGAGAAGGAAGGAGGTTGCTTTCTGAGATGGGTTTTGGCTTTTTGGAAAAATCCTGCCTTCCCCTCCAAGCCAGCTCCCAAGTGAAGTGATCCAATCAATTAGGAATTTAACTTAAATCATCAGATGTTAGAGCTAAAGTGATTTAATTATGTAAAAATATCTATTTACTAATAACAAAATAAAATTGTCATCTAGTGATAATACACTTACAAACATGATTTTTTAGTAATATTTTGTTCTCTTGACGGTTGCTAATTACAAAGAAAAATACAAATTATTTTGCATCAAAACGAATTGCACACATGGACATCATGCGTCGGTCTTATACCTAAATGAAACTGCTTTGGTTATTAACAAATTTCGTTAGATAATTAATGATGTAACATGTGGACCATTATTGACATTTAAAGAATATCGTTGTATGATATCTATCTAGTTTCACAAAATAAAGTATTATTAATTTAACTTCTCATCAAATAATACAAAGTGATAACATTAAGTTATCATGTCTAGTATACTTTCAAAATCTCATTTAAATGATGTACAATACACGACTTTTCACTCATTATATAGTCAATGTAAATTCAAGATAACCATATTTCTTAACTAAATTTCGTGTACTTTTAAGGAAAATAAAATTTATACAAATGTGTGTTCTCGTATCACATGCTTTATACTAATAAAGATAAATGGACGGTTTATTACTGATTATCATGAGAACTTGTAAATTCTTTATCTAGTCATTTAAGGTACTAATTCAGCCAATCAACTTTTAAATTTATACTTACTCCAAATCATACAAGGCATGTATTTTAACATTTTTAGAATTTCAAATTCTGTAATTTTTACAATGTCAAAATTTGACTCTTCCCAAAGTTTCAAGGAATTATAAAACAAGTTATCTAAAGCACGAAAAAAAAATGTTGCTTTTAGCTAATGTCAAACAGGGCTTGTAAATTATTCTTATTATTTTCCCTTAATTATTTAAAATATTTCTCAATTAAAAAAAAAAACTATGATAAATCTACTTGTTAGTCAAAGTACAAAAACAAGAATAGGGTCAGTGTAACTTTGCTTTTACTTATAAAATTAGCAAAAGCATCATAATTTTTGTACAATATTCACTTAATTTTTTTCATTTACTTGAATGTTACAAATTTGAAAAATTGATTACTTGATTGTTATCGATAATTTATCTTATCTGAAAATTTGTCATCTTATGTGGTTTTCGCGGCACTAACATGAATGATTTTTTAATAATATTTTTAATTTTTAATTATTTTTCAATTTTTATTTTTTTGCCCTTTTTCAAAGGTTGCAAAGGCCCTAAGCAAGGCCATTACGGCCTTGCCCATGGTCGTCCAAATCTGAAAGTCACATGTGACCCTTTATGGCTTAAAAAAAAGGAAAAGAAAGAGAAAAACATTAATTAAAATTAAAAATAAATAATTAAAATAATTAGTGATAAATGAAATGAAAGTCCTAAAACTTGTTATAAAAGTGCAATTGAGTCATAAAACTTTTAAAAAGTGTAATTAAGTCTTGAAACTTGTCATAAATGTGTAATTGAGTATTAAAACTTTTAAAAAGTACAATCAAGTCAAAAAACTTGTTAAATTGATAAAGGTCATTTTATTGATTGCACTTTTTAAAATTTTAGAATTTAATTGCATTTTTGTAACAAGTTTTAGTTTTAAAAGGACTTAATTGAACTTTCGTAACAACTTTTAAGACTTGATTATTTTTTTTAAAAGTTTTAGAACTCAATTACACTTTTGTAACGAATTTTAGGACTTCTAATCCACTTATCTTAAATAATTACACAATATGATTTGATGGAAATGACAGGTAGTTGCGCTCTTCTTCTCCCTTGCTTCTAGCTTCAGGTGTTTTGGTTTTCTCTCTGATGTGGAGATCAAGAGTTTGTGCTGAAGGGGGTTCATGTTGAATTACAACTTGAAGAACTGATGTATTGTCATAGTTAGAAAGCCAAAAAATGCATAACACCACCACAAAATGACAACCAAGAGCACAAATCCACCTAAATACTCTATTCTGTTACTTCACCTGAAGACCTTGCCGAGTATAAACGGAGTTGAGGGAAAACCCAATGATAACGTGTAAAGTGAGGAAGTTCAGTTCAGTGTGTTGATTTGTTCTTGTGCACATTGCTGTGCCAGACTCGTTTTCAGATGGGTCGAGATGCTCTGCACTTAGAGCGGGTAAAGGAGCTTCCCTGAAAATAGAAGAGTGAAAAATGCATACTTTGGCGGCATTTTTGTTATATGTTCATCATACGGAACTAAATTGACAGAGCATGAATTCTGCATGCATCTGTGGTATGTGCAACGTTAGCAGCATCAATTGAGAGGATGAAATCACTAAATTAATGTCTCGAACGAACAATATGTCCGTAGTCTCTCAAACATCATAATCTCGTTTATGCCAAATTCACTTAGACTAGGTTGTTTTTGAGTCATTCCATTTGTAGGATTCTGCAAGATCTCTGACCTGGGTCTTTCCTACTGCATCTGCATTGATGAGAGGCTTTGCGCAAACCAGCAAACCAGGACATGTGATGCATCTTTCCTTCTCTCCTTTTTGCCCTGAAAAATGATGTTCATTTTCAGTCAGTTGTCTGAAATTTGATCTATCAGATATACTCTGTAGCAGAGCAGCAAGCAATGCAGTGCAAAGTTGACGTTGCACTCTCGGAAAATAGTTCTCTGGGATTAGGTCATTCTCTTCAAAACTTGTCCTAATTTGTGGAACTACGAGATATTTTGTTAGGCAGGGGTTCACCTTATTCGTGTATGTTGCGGCGACAGGTTTATGATGGGATCAAGTTCCTGGAAGACACTCCTGGTGGTGATGAGGCTTCGTTGTCAACTTGTCGGCAACAGGTAATGTTTTTCAAATGTTCTTAGTTGAAACTAAACCACATGAGGCCTCTCCTCTATTAGAAAGCTCGATACTCAGTCCTGTCCAAAGATCTTTGAATGACATGACTCTATTTTTCGCTTATCTTGAACGTGGATCCTAACAAATTGGAAATTTATGGAGACACCGGTCGCAGCAGCAGCGCTATAGCTACTGTGGACGAGGGTGACCAGGTTGGGGACATCAACTTGGCGACCGTCCTGGCAAAAAAAGCTAAGACCATATGCGCATCCGTGGCTCCTCAGGTTCCTCATTCCCCTTGCAATCTTGGGTCTAGCTAGTGGTATCAGCTTCTGCGCCAGATTGAGCTAAAGCTTGAAGAAATTATATGATGTCAAACTTCAAGTTGAAGGCATAGGAAATGAGCTCAAAATCCAATTCCTTTTAGTAATCTGAAGGATTTTGATAACTGAATTGATAATACCGAAAATGTCAAGTTTAGAGCAAGTTCGCGCTTTCTTTCATTAAAGTGACATAATTCTATCTTTGCATTGAACCATCTCATCGAAAAGATAAAGGCTTGATCTAATGATATCTTTGAAAAGATAAGCTTAAAAATCTATTAATGAAGTATGGAGAAATTTCAAAAGACTATAAAGCAAGCTAAAGAAATAACCTTGTTGTGTTTTATTTGGTTGGAAGGAATGCCCTGTCCTTTCAACTCTTGTCTGGCTGCAAAGTTTGTGGTGAAGCACTAGCGAGAGGAGGATTCATGATTTTAACCCTTCTTTTTTGGCACTAAAACTGAATTATCAAATTAATTAACCAATAACAACCAAAGATAATTAGTACGATATAAATTAGTATTTTGATTAAATTTGAACAATATAATTATTATTTATTATGATTGATTGTTACCGAATTAGTTATGAAGATCAATAACTTAATTACGATGGAGACCTAATTAAATATATAATGGATATTATATTAAAAAATATTTGGTTATATCAAGTATTGTAAAACTATTGATTCTATTGCTCTTTTTGTGGACTTATAAAATAATTCAATGCAACAAATTAATACCACTTTAAATGACTTTTTACTTTCGCCACTTTTATAGAATAATGCTGGGTGAATTTTTTATAGCACAATTATAATAATATTTTCTTTATTAAAAATATAATATTGTGAGTGTATGCAAGTATAAACTAAATTTTGGGTTAGATTTATCGGTGCCCTCATTTCATTCCAATTTGCTGTCGAGCATGGAACATAATACATGAACTGGCAAAACCTCATCCTTCACTAAAACTTCTTATTAAACGAAAATATTTTGATGAAAGTCATTTTTCAAAGAAACTTATTATTTTTATTTAGAGAAAGTGAATTCCTTCTTACTAAAAGGGAAATTCATTTTCCACAATAGAAGCTTGTTTATAGTTTATGAAAAACACATTTTGTAGATCAATTAGTATTGTGTCATCCAAATACCCAAAAATTGGGAAACAATTTTCTAGACACATCTTTTCTTCAAACAAATAGACCCAAATAAAGACAAGTGCATATTCAAAATAAGCTAAATGTATGTCGTAATTAGGGGTGATCGGGATCAGGGTGGGTAGGGTCTAGACTTGGACCTATTCCCGATCCTGTTATAACCGGTTCTCTTTTTTTGGACGCTGTTCCTGACCCTATTTACGTTAGACCCTGTTCCCGACCCACCCTATTTTTCCGATCTGGGAACAGGGTCAACCCTGTTTAACTTTGCATCACCAAATGGGAACAAAAATTGGATGCTCCAGATCAACTTTGCATCATTTCAGTTGTAAAACAGACCTTGAACAATTGATAATAAAGAATAATTTCGGTTAGGAATCTGAAACCAGACTTGACGACGATACCATAAATCAATGGCCAGATTTAGTTTGGCTTTGTTGGGCAACATGATCATAATCTTTAATGTGTAATTCCTAGGTTATACATTGTTTTGTATGCCTGCTGTAACAAATAGAAAGAATGCAAGTTCAGTTCATGTATCTATGGGGCGATGGCAGCCTTTGCAACATGTTCTATAGAATAATCCATTCAACGAGAGTAATGGCTGTCTCAGCAACATATATAGGTATCATGACATGTGAATGAAATTGCTAATTTCAATTATTGATAGGTCTGAAGTGCAGACACAAGTTGTTAACAAGATACTCAATTCTTAGCTGTTGATTACGGCGAACTCACTGGCCAAAGTAAAAGAGAATGGCGACTCCAGAATTTTAGATGCGGCTGCTCAAATGACGTTTGATCCGTAAACTGAAATCTTCTTGGATCTACAAGCAAAAATAATAATGCCGAGAGTATATCAAAATCATTTATGGGAATCCTTGCTTCCCAGCTCAGCTCCAGTTTCATTACTGTAAGAGCAGCAAAATTTTCAAAATAATCACATTTGATGTTAATAATGCATACTGTGTGTAAATGTACATAATGCAGAACGGTCCAATCAAAATTAAACAATAGATAGTGAAGACTTTCTGATTCAGGCATGATCTTTGTAAATTTTACTGGTCTGGTATTTAGGGCATACCGTGAACTAGTAGAGTTGGGCTGTTGGCGGTAGGGTGTCGCTCAAGAGTAGGCTAGGAGTAGATTTGTTGGGTGTCAGACCAAATCTGTCGGGCGTCGATCAAAGGAGGACCTAACGGTGGGGAGGCGGTGGTGCGAGCGTGAGGGGTGTAATGAGAGCGGCAGAGGTGGCGTCAAATGGAACCAGGATCAGCGCTCGAGGAGAGGGAGGCATGGGTGAGCAGAGGTGCGACTGTGGGTGCAAGCGTCGGCGGAGGAGTCTCGGCTGCAGGTTGCGGACAGAAGGTGGGCGACGCTTTAACACAGTGGCAAGTTTCTGCAGGGCAGAAGCAGGAGCGTTGAGTCTCCTCAGAGCGGCTTGTCAGCCACTGCAACCGGTGCGCTGGATATCAATATGGCGGCCATTTTTGCCAAGTTCTTGAATAATGAGCAGACCAAAATCCTGCTTTCAAGAATTGATAGGTTTGACCTCTAGTGTGGTGACGCCGGATAGCGTGTAGATGGCAGCGTCGCTCGATCTCGTGGGTGAGCAGGGGGCTCGGACGAATGGGCTGAGGATGGAATTGCGGCAGGAACGATGGCTTCTAGCGTCTAGTCACAGCAGCAGTGGCGCCCAAAGGTGGTGAGCAAACCAGCAGACGTCGGCAACAAGGCTCGGGTGGAGAAGCGAGGTAGCGGCAACTTCGCGAAGGGGGGCGAGGTCGTGAGGTTGCGGGTGAGAGAGAGAGGTAAAGATAGAAACACTATTGATTATAGTGACTAGGGTTTTGCATTTTGTTTTTTTAGGGGTAGCTTAACCGGTTCTCCAATTAGTTCCCAAACCGGTCCAGTTAAACCGGTTCCCGGGTGGGTAATCCCTGAAACCGGTTCTCGGATCGGTTCAAACAAGATCTGAGTTTTGGGAAACGGTTTCCAGACCGGTTTCAACCGGAACCGGTTCCCGACCCTGTTTTTCCGGTGGGCCAATCCGGAAACCGGGTTGACCTGGTCTGGTTGCACACCCCTAGTCGTAATAACTTTTCTAGAGGTCTTATATTTCTATAACCTTGTTATGTTGCTACCAATTTAGGGGTTCACCTTGCCTTTCCCTTTTACTTACATAGTATAATATGGGAACAGAGATTCTATGATGGAAAGATGGTAAAAAAAAGGAAGGGAAAGCATATAAAAGAATCTAGAATGCGAAATAGGAAAGGATAGAAAGACTAATAAAAGAGCTATCATACCAACACACCAACTAATGTCGACACTGCATTCAATGGACACAAATTCAACCTTAGCATCCACCTACCCACCAGCACCACCTACCCCGCATGGCTTCAATGATCTTGCCATAAAAGAAGAAAAGAAAATCTTATCTACGAATACCGTCTAGACATTTGTTGAACATGCTCATTGATAAAATATTCAATTCCAAAAGTACTAATCATGCATATTAGGAAGGTTAAGAAGATAAAAAATATATTGGACCACGTAATGTTTAGCTTTTGTCTAAACAAAAAAAGTTTTGTCGTCTTCGAAAGGACTAATTTTCACGGGCAATGCAGAAAGCAATGGAAATATGATTATTATTTTGCTACACAATTCACATTTCAGGAAAATGAAAGAAAGACAGAAAGTCAGAGCTAATGATGTAATAAAAGTCTGCGCGCGCGCCCAATGAAGGAAAAAAAAAGGGAAAAATTGGAACTTTGACAATGCAAGTTCAATAAGGTCTCATCTCTCTCTCTCTCATCTCTCTCTCTCTCTCTCTGTGGCCGGCTCCTTTGGTCCGAATCGTGTGTTCCTGTCATACCCACCATCGCAGCGAGCACGCTCTTGAGTTGGTGAGACCCACAGTTTGATCGGCCAAGTCGGTGAATTTAAAGCCTGTACCTTTCCCCCAGGTTGAACACCCTGCATAGCCCCAAAACCCACAGAAGCAGAAGCAGCGGCAGAAGAAAGAAGGAAGAAGAGGAAGAAGGAGGAAGAAATCGAGATGGGTGAGGGTAAGGTGTTCACTTTGGCTGAAGTGTCCGAGCACAACAATTCCAAGGACTGCTGGATCGTAATTGATGGAAAAGTTAGCTCCTTTTCTTTTTTCTAGCCTCTTGCTCTGTGTGGTTTTTGTTCCTTGTCGTTAGTTCCCTTTTCGCATCTATCTTTTCACTTTTCCCCTTCATCAATCGACTTTCAAGAGATGGTCAATGCCAAAAGCGGCAGATGGATAAAGTTGAATGCTGGGTTTTTGTCCTGATTCTCTGTGGCCTTTGGGTTCTTTGATCAGTTGCTTTGCCAATGTACTTTTTCTGTATTTGGATCTTGCAACTCAAGAAAATTGTTTACTGTGTCGCCTCCCAAGTTTAGGCGATCTGGGCGTCCTTGATTATATATCAAGGTTCGGACTTGAGCACGGTTAAGGGAAAAAGAAGTAGTTGGTCTCCTTTGTTTGATTTCTGTCTGAAATGGCTTTTATGAAGTTTTCTTTTTGTCAATGGGATCGATTAATGTAAGGATCTGGCTTTCGATCTTTGAATTCTATGACTCAAGTGAACTCTCCAACTTCTGATTACTCCGAGCCTAGTGTTGCTGATTCGGGTAGTTGTTTGAAAAGTCTGAGGAGTTTTAATTGCCCCCATCCATCAGCAATTGCTCTTTCTAAGGATTTATCAACTTACATTACATTTGTGTAACCAGTTCAAAACAGCTTTATGGGTTGAATTTCTGCTTTAGGCTCTGGGGTTTTCTCCATGATGTGGCTATGAATATTCTGTATATGTTGGCGGGATTTCTGTTGAATTACCACTTTTGAGCACTAGTAAGCCACAGTAAGCTGTAAAAGTTGTCATAATACGGAAGCCAAAAGTGCAACCAAAACCACAAAGTTACAACTCGTTAGTTTTGTATGAGAGAAAGCTTGATCACACCTCCAATTAAGCCTGTAGTTAATGACAACAACTTCGGTCCTTGATTCTTTTTGAGGAAAATAAGGAAAACCCAGTTGTTATGTCTAAAATGGGAGCTTTGGTTTCATTGTATGTGGGTTTCAACATTTTGACTTTGGTTTCAATTGTATGTGGGCATGTTTCTGTGCTAGAGATGCATTTTTGGCATATTGGATAGGCACTAGACACATTTTTAGCATATTAGGTAGGTAGATTATTTTGATCAATCGAAAGAAGAAAGAAAAGATTTTTTAGTGGTATAGAATAGGACTTGAGGGGTTTGATTTACCCGACTTCAGTTAGCATCAAGTGCTTAGTAATTTTATCCTTGTTGTGTTCCATGGTTAGACCGTGCTCCGCAACTTGAGCACTGTAAAGAGATTAGCTGATAATTGAAAGGCGACAATTTTTTAATTTGGCTTATAAGATTCACTTTTCACATGTAAATAAATGTTTTTTCACAGCAGGCATATCTGTATCCATTGAAAAGATGAATCATGAACCGATTGTGTCTAGTATGAAATACATGCCCGTGATCTCTTGAACAAACTACTTGTTTCGTTTAGTTGTTGGGTCAGACATTTATGCCAAATTCGTTATTCTATTTCTAAGAGTCTGCGAGGTCCCTCATGACTTACGTCTTACAGTAGGTCTAGTGGCTGCCCCCTTGCATCTGCAATGCTCTGGATGCCTTTTTTCATTTGAAGATATTGATGAGACACTTTGCACTATGGTAACCATCAAAATGGATTCTTTGGATTTCCCATGTCTCTAGACACAGATCGAATTAATACGGTCTGTCCACAATTGATTCCTCGGAAGATATATTTGAGACAAACTTGAAACTTGTAAAAATTCCACTCATGCTTGATATATCTTACTAGAAGCATATCATGACATGGATCAATTTCTGTATATAACGTATTAGATTGTTTTACATATTTCAGCCAATTAAATTTTCCCTGTATTCGAGCTGCAACAACTGCAGTAATGAAAATGCCATTTTACCCTCTTGCTTAATAATATTCATGACTATGTTGTTGGTGATAACTTTAATCATCTATGCATCGACATCATGATGAACTTAACCCACTGACTACTTTGGAGAAAAGTAGATAATTTTCCTCTTCAATTTTCATCGCGAAGGAAACGCACTGATGCTAGTAAGTGGCTGATGACATACCAAATTTGCTTTCCACTAAATGTATGAGATGATTTTAGTTTTGTGGTCCAACATTATTCGATCTGGCAATATGTTGCCTTGATATGGTTGTTCGAACAAGCTTTGTGATCAGAGATATTTATTTCTGTGAGAGTCTTTACCTTACTTCTGCACTATTGGGCTTACTCGTTCACATCACAACAGGTTTATGATGTGACCAAGTTCCTGGAAGACCATCCTGGTGGCGATGAGGTTTTGTTGTCCGCAACAGGTAATACCTTCCAATGTCCTTCATTAAGCTTTGAGACAATTATAAGGTGCTTAAGTCCATTCTAATGTCTAACCAAATCACTTGAGCGCTCTGTTAAAAAGACCCACGCCATTTAATAGGGGAAGGATACGGATCTTTTCGTGCCTGTGCAATTTAGTAAAACCACAGGGTCTGGGCTGTGATTCTTGTCCTCCATATTCTTTGCATTCTTCGAAATCAAGTGAGCTCAAAATGGGAAGGTTTTTCAATTTTTCAGGGAAAGATGCCACTGATGATTTTGAAGATGTTGGCCATAGCAGCAGTGCCAGAGCAATGATGGACGAGTACCTTGTCGGGGACATTGACTCTTCGACTATCCCCACGAAAAGAGCCTACACTCCTCCGAAGCAGCCTCACTACAACCAAGACAAGACGTCGGAGTTCATCATAAAGCTCCTCCAGTTCCTAGTTCCCCTTGCAATCTTGGGTCTGGCTTTCGGCATCCGCTTCTACACCAAATCGACCTAAATTAAAGTCCTGATGGCACTAAATCATGTCAGAGTTAGACATTTAAAATTCAGCTAAGGAACTGCTCTAGTTGCCTTCCCAGATGGACCTGATCACTGTGGTGAATTACTAGTGTTCAGTGTACTTTTGAATGTTGCTTTCCGTCACATTAAAGTGAGAAAAATACCTTTTCATCCGTTTTTTACCCCTGACGTGATGAATGCGCTTTGTTTTATTGGATTGGTAGCTTGAATTCTGAAGAGAGATAAAGGTAACTTAACTCAAAATTTTCTTTTCTTAGTGTCTTGTTAATGCCAATGTAAGCGATGCATTTTAAGCGATACCAAGTCCCGTGGTGTGCTCAACTTAAAGCCAACAATTGGGCAAAGGCAAAATAGATTGTAAGCAAAATATGGTTGATGTAGCAGAGTGTGAAGGTTTAGGAGCCAGGAATTGTCTTGCTCAATAGACAGATTCTTGAGTAGAAGGAGATGGAGATTCCAGTATTCCTAATTGCGAAGCCGATGGCTGGTATGAAACTGGGTTGTCGAACGCGTCGTGTGGCAGCTCGGGGACTGAATCCTCGAGCTGGAGGAACCTGATCACTTGCCCCGCCCTTGGCCTTCTCGTGGGGTCTGGGTGCACGCACCAAAGCCCCACCCTCATCAGGGACTCCATCTCCTCTCTCTGGAACCTTGAGCCCAAGGCCTCGTCGGCTGCGCCGAGGATGTTTCCAGCGAGGTAGAGTTCCCAGACCCACTTGTGCAACACAACCCGGCCCACTCTATCCTCGTAGCTCCTCCGGCCACACGCAATCTCCAGGGCCACGATGCCGAAACTGAACATGTCGGACTCCTTCGTGGCCTTCCCACTGGTGAAGTACTCTGGCGCCAGGTACCCGCAAGTCCCAACCACGTCTGTCATCTGAGACCTGAAGCGGGGGTCAACGAGCTTGGCCACTCCGAAGTCGCCGAGCTTGGTTGTGTAGTTGGTGTCGAGCAGCACGTTGGCTGCCTTTATGTCCCGGTGGAGCACGCATTGCTCGAGCCCCTCGTGGAGGTAGTTGAGGGCGGACGCAAGGCCAAGAGCCACTCTGTACCGCACATCCCACGGCAGGCTTCTCCGGGCCCCAAAGAGGTGTTGGTCGAGGCTGCCGTTGGGCATGTACTCGTAGACGAGCAAGAACTTGCCTCTCTCTTGACACCACCCCACGAACGGCACCAGGTTTTTGTAGATTGTACGGCTGATGATCTTCAACTCATTGACAAAGAGCTTCTCAGAGTGTTGGGACTCTGCAAAGATCCTTTTGACGGCGACCAGGCGGCCTGAGTGGGTCAAGAACCCTTTATAGACTTGGCAAGACGCGCCTTCGCCGAGCTTTTGATCGTCTGCGAAGCCCTTGGTTGCCGTGAGCAACTCCTGATAAGTGAACTTCGCAGGCAAAGCGCCCATCTCTTTGTCGATGTCAGTGAGGGCATGGAAACCATACCTTTTGCGCCTCTTGACGGCAACAAAGCAAGACCACGCAGAGATCACCAGCAAAAGACATGCCGCGGGAACCATGACCAGCATCGTTAACCGGTGAGGCTTGGATTTCACCCCTTTGGTGGCAATCTATCCATCGACGGAGGCATATCTGTGTCCAGATTCGATGTGAACTCCCATGAATTGATGCTGTGTCTCGCCGCAAAGAAGCCAAAAGAAGCCGAAAACCCGATCACAGCTGATTCGGGAAGGACACTCGCAAGATCGACTTGGCAAGAAAGCGAGGAATAGCTCTCACCCTGGAAAACCGGTATGTCGTCAAACGACCAGACCACGCTAAGGTTCTTGCTCGTGGAGTTGTATGTCACGAGAACATCGGTTGCTTTCCCGCTGTGCAATCCAGGATCCCAGCCGGCATAAACGAGTGAGGAGGGCCGGTTCGTATTAATTCCTATGTGATGCACCGGGGGATCGAACTCTGGGTTCACATAAGTGTCGAACTCGACCATGACAATCTGGTTCCGAGGCCCTTCATTAGCTGTGCTCGCGTTGAACAATCCCAGGAATCCGCCGGCTGAGTTGGGTGGGATCGAGATCCCCGCAGGAGCGAGGAAAAATGTGATACCGTCGCTGTACTGAGCAGAGCCGTCAGTCTCGATGGTGAAAGAGAAATGGGTCGAGAAGTCTGCTTGCCGCCCCGTGAGAGGATCCCACATGCGGACGGGCTTGGAATACTGGATCCGGCCCACCTGGAAGTGCGGCGGAGCAATGCCTGTGGTGAGATCGACATATCCATATGCCAGCGTCGCGACACCCTCGTACAGTATGTCCCTCAAATCGGTGTCGAAGCTACCTATGCTGAAGGACAGAGGAGCAACGGAGGGGATCAAAGGACAGTTGACAAGGCAGAACAAGAACAAGCGAGCACGCAACGAACGAGAATGGAAAGTTGCGTGCGGCATACTAAATATGGGTTTTGGTCAGGATCGGATCGACTGGATTGCGAGATCAATATGTTACCAATAAGGGGATTTATAACGAACCCGAGTATGCCTTATGGCTGACCGGACACGGCGAGCAATCATAGATCAAGCAGCTTCTACGATGTTTCCTGGAATTCTGCTTAAGTCAAATGGATAAATTAGTCACAAGAGGAAAAGTCAAATGGTGGGGATGGTATCATTGCTATCTTCCGACGAAATGTCGTCCAACTTCTAGGATGGTTCATTGTGTTCGACTAAGTCAATGGAGAGTGGGGTTGTACCATCTAAATCTGAGAGTGATAGTTTCGTTTTTAAAAGCATGAATACCATTAGACATCCCTAATTAGTATTATCTTGATAATACCTTGTCCCAGATCGCTTTACACAAAATTTCAAATTGAAACATTCATGGCGCATTTACACAATACTACCTACTCTAGTGGTTTCGGATCTGATGCAAAAATTGATCTGACCTAGCATACCGGTTTTAGACTTTTCATTAGATAAAAATTAGCTTGGAGTTAGGGGTGTGCAAAATACCCGAGAACCGCCCGGAACCGGACCGAACCGGCGGTTCTTGAGGGAACCGGTCCGATTCCGGTTTCATGGGCGGATCCGTCTACCCGGACTGGACCGGAACCTTTTTAATATTATAAAAAAAATTACTAAAATAAACCCTAGATTAGATCTCATCTCCTTACTCCCTTTGTCTTCGGTTTCTCTCTCTCTTTATCTCTTCCTCGGTTCCTCCTAATCCTATCGCCATTTCGATTCCTCCCCGAGCGTCGACGCCCTCTCGCGTTGGCCGCCACCCGCCATAGCCGCGGAAAATTGTTTCGTGACCGTTCTATGTTGAAAACCTGACCATAGACCTCCTCCCCTCTTTCCCAACTCATAGACCCGGCCGTTCTATGTTAAAAACCAAAATTATTTTGTGTCAAGATCGGTCCCATGGATCCACTCGGGAACCGGACTGCCGGTGCGGTCCGGTTCCCGGGTGGATCCATGCAACAAACGGGTGGATCCCGGTTCCAATTTTTCAGAACCGGTCCTTAGCGGGCAGTTCCCGGTTCTAGGTCGGGAATTGCCCGCCCAAACCATGCACACCCCTCCTTGGAGTTTATGCATTGAATATTAGTTTTGGGTTTTTCGAAAAATTATTTAGGGTAATAGGTTTGACTCTCGAGCCAATTTCCCAAGACACTATGACTAGAATCTATCGTTGCTGTTATTTGGCAATTGGGGAAAAGATTGCAGGCGTTCTGGGGAGCCATGGATGTTCACTGCGAGAGATGGAAACTGACCGATTGATCGCCCCGTGTCGAGCGGCTATTGATAAAGCGAGCGAGCGATAGGGGATTGTAGTTTTGCGTTTGCTAGGAGAGTTTGCATGGTTCACCTCTTTTACGAACATTATCACACCACTCAATTTGTCTGACAGCAATTGTGAAAGAAAGGAGTGCAAGCTATGGTCAGATGAACTGCAATTTGCAGTGACTTGAAGCGTGGTTGAGGTGAGGTCAATAAACAAATATGGCTCGTGACTTACGCAACTTGAAGAGAGATTCGTAGTGTCATGTTCATGCTAATGCAAGCGGTGCATGATAAATTGATATCAAGTCCCCGTGATTTGCGCAACTTTGAGCCACCGATTTGGGCAGGCAAAGGAGATCGTAACCAAAGTATAGTTGATGCAGCTTAAGTCAACATGTGTTGCTGTATGACTTTATTAGCCAAGATTTTTCTTGCTTAATCGACACTGATTCTTGAATAGGAGGAGGATGCAAAGCCGATGGCTGGTACGAAACCAGGCTGTCTAACGCACCGCACGGGTGCCCACAGCTCAGGGTCCGAGTCCTGGAGCCAGAGGAACCTGATCACTTGCCCTGTCCTCTGTTGTCTGGCGGGATCTGGGTGCGCGCACCACAGCCCCATCATCATCAGGCACTTCATCTCCTCCTGTGGGAACTCAGAGTGCAACTCCTCATCAACCGGACCGAGGATGTTGCCAGCGAGGTAGAGTTGCCAGACTCACTCGTGCAGTGAGACCTGGATCTCTTTGTTCTCGTAGCTCCTCTAGCCATGACGCCGAAGCTAAACATGTCGGACTTTGGGGTGGCCTTCCCTCCAATGAAGTACTCTGGCGCTAGATACCCACAAGTCCCAACCACGTCTGCCGTCTGAGTCCTGAACCAGGGGTCGACGAGCTTGGCCACTCCAAAGTCGCCAAGCTTGGTGCTGAAGTTGGAGTCGAGCTGTACATGGGCTGCCTTTATGTCCCGGTGGAGCACATATTGCTCGAGATCATCGTGGAGACAGTTGAGGGTTGAGGGCGGATGCGAGGCCAAGTGCCACCTTGTACCACACGTCCCATGTGATATAGCTAGTACGAGTACCTAGAGGGGGGTGAATAGGTATATAAAAGATAATTGCACAATACTTAGACAGTTGAAGGATTTGCGACAATTAATAATCGACGTAAGACTGAGTAAAGGAAAGAGAGAATTGAACACTCGGTTTATAGTGGTTCGGCTTGATTCAAGCCTACGTCCATGCTTCTGCACTGACAGTCAATTGGCTGGATTCCACTATGAACAAAGAGATGTTACAGCGTTGATCTTCCTTGATTTCTCGGTGTAGATGATCTACCACACTCGCTCAAGGTATCACCAAGTATAGACACTCTCTATGTATACAATTTCGCTCAAACTGTATCGACTAATAATCAAAGTGCTTCAGACTTTGAAATTTCTCTATCGATCACGCACTAAAACAACTAGAACGTCTTCCTTTTATACTCCTTTATGCCATCATAACCGTTGTCACTTACCAAATGAATTCCTCCAATCTACCCGTTGGACGGAATCAATTAAGAAGATCATTCGAGCTATTAAAGGAACTTGACGATAGCCCATCAATCCTGTTCGCCCATACAATTAGGATCTTGGTTTCCAAGAATAGAACATTCCAAGAATATTTCGTCGACCATCGGATCTTCAATCGATCTAGATACGAATAAAAGAATCCGTTATATTTATCCAACCAAGAGATCTTCTCCAGAGAATAGGATTAAATCCTCAACCATATACTTCGGCTATGGATTTCCTTCGTCATTGGATCAGAAAGACTGTCAATGAGAATAGTCTTGAGTCTTAAGTCTTGAGTCTTGAGTCTTTGAGTCGGTGATCGAAAGTCTTGAGACTTTAAACAGACGGTCCGCAAATATCTAAATTAGATCGATAGAAACGTTTTGTCGCTTCAAAATATTATGGAAAGATTTTTCCAACAATCTCCCCTTTTTGATGGTGACAAAACTTTCGTAGATTTGAACAACTTTGACCTGCAAAAACATTTCTCAAGCAATATGGCTATCTCATAAAGATTAATAAAACAACCAGACTCTGCATCCACAGAAAATTGGTTAGTCCTTCATGAGTAATACCATATAACAACACTTGATATAAATGCAAACAGTCAAACATCAAAATCCACATCCAATTCAGTCAAATTCAAGTTCACACCCAAGTTCACTCAAACATAACCACAAAAACAAATTTAAAGTCAAAGTTTAAAGTTCAAAGTTCAGTTTAAAGTTCGTTCAAATTGCAATTCTCCCCCTTTTTGTCGGCATTAAAAAGGTGAGAAAATAGTCAGGTCTGCTTGGGAATGCGCATGATCTGGAAATCTCCCATGGACTGGACTATGCCTTCTAGCCTCTTCAAGTCTTCCCTTAGTTGAGCTACCTCCCCTCCTTTAGCATTGGCTTGAATTTGTAGAGCGAGATCTTTCATTTTGTCCTCCAGGGTGACCGAAGATGCTTGTCCATCATTCTTTATGGTTTGAATTTCACAGTCCAGAGCATAGATTTGGCCCCGCATTTCCAGAAGAACATCAAGAATACGATGAAAATCTGCTGAATTGTCCGTCTGTGTACTTGCATGTGCTTTCTCGGATGGAGTGAATGCAGACGATGGAGCTTCTGTATAATCTTGCAGATTTGGTGTTGACGTATCGTGCCCTTCTTCAGGCAATTGAGAAGCCTGAAACTCTTATGGATCTGCTGGAGATTGTCTTAGACCTTCACTATTGGCAGCATGAGGTGTGGACCTTTCTTGCTCGCCAACTCCCCCTGTCTCTAGGACCTTAAATGGGGAAGAGTGATGATCATGCTCTTCTGTATCTTGATTCCCCTTCTCTCCAGATTCAACTACAGACTTTTCTTTCTCTTCTTCTTCTTCTTCTTCAGCTTCTTTCTCCTTCTCTCGCTGCTCTTCTTCTTCTCTGTTCTTGACTTGCTCCTCTTCTTCTCTCTGTTTCTTCTGAAGTTCTATGGATTGAGGTACAGAACATCTGGTCCTTATCAAGGCAGAGATTGTGAGATCTTCCTTCTCATCTTCATCCTCCAAGATGAGAGTACTCTTCTTTTTGGATGGGGCACCAATGGCCTCCTTCCCTTTTCTCTTTGAAGCATACGGTACTGGAGTCTTCACTCTGAATTTCTCCATTGCCTTGGAAAGTTCTTTCAGACGCATCTTCGTCAACATCTTCAAACCTACCACCATCTTATCGCACGGTCGAACACAAAGTGTATGTGGTGGTTAAATATTCATGTGTCTAAAGATCTTGGTCACCAGACCTGGGTAAGGCAATTGGCCCTTGTCCTTCGACATTGCTCTGTACATGTGAAAGAGAATAGTGTGAGGGAGAGAGAACTTCTTCCCTGAGTTGATTGCGTACATCAATTTTGCTTCGGAATTAGAGACGTCAGTCTTGGATGTAGACTTCGGCCTGATGCAATTGATCACAATTTTGTGCAGCACGATATTGATGGCACGCATCCTTGAATAGATGATTCTTCCCTCTGTATCTCTATCTTTGACAAGTTCTAATGAGGCACGAGCAATTGAGACTTTGATTGGTTGATAATGTGCTCGTTCAACTCCAATTATGTTCGCCAACATGTCCACGTCTACCACTGGTCTCGAACACTGAATGATATTCTATTCGCATCTAAAAAGCTGAGATTCGAATAGAAGTATGCTGTCAATTGCACATAACCGTCTATGGTATCGGTGCAAAATTGCTCAAGTTGAAGTAGATTGAACTTCTCCCTTAAGTTCACATTGATGGCATCCAAGAAATCGAAATCAACACTCCTAGGGTTTATCACCCCTCGTTTCAGCAGTCTGAAGAACAGATTCTCCTGTTCCTTTGATTTAAACAACTCCATTCTCTTTCCCTTCACCTTCGCAGCAACACCCATTCTAGGTTGAAAATCACTAAACATTTTATCATCATCGTTCCCGTCAGTCGAATTTGGTCTCGACATACGAGGGTCACTTGGAATGTTCGCAAGTGCTTCCTCCGCCTTTCCTTTGGGAGCACCCAAATCCTCCATTTTTCTCAGAAAGATATACTCATTCCCATAATTCTTATCTTTAAGAAAATCATCCATGTAGTTCAACGGAGTCCCAGTACTTTTCAACGCACAGTAGAGTTTGTAAATAAAAGAGGGTTTTTGGACTCTTACAGGGTCTGCATCCTCGATTATCTCTTCTTCCTGTTGTTGACCCGCACCTTGTGGGGTAGATGGCGTTGAGTGACGTGGTGGAGAGTGAGTTGGCTCTATTGCTGACTCGATAATTCTTCCTCTTCGGTGAGATCGAAATGGGTAGGTCCCTCCTTCATTCTCTGTGGTCCCCTGTTCGCGATTCTTGAAGATTTCTTCGAATAAGACATCCTTCCTTGTCATTGAAAGATTCCTTTACTTGCTTTCCCAAGAAAAGATGACAACTTTCTCGAAGATGAACATGAAGTAGAAACCGGATTGGGAGGAGAATGCCTTTTAGGGTTTTGAAGATTGGGTGAAAAAGAAAACCGTATATATATAACTCAGTTTTGAAAAGGAAAGTTCAATAGGCACAAGGAAAGTGTACGATCACTTCTTTTTAAAATCATTAACTGCCAAAATTAATCCTTTTGAAAAGATGAGATTTTGTTTTTCACGGAGACTATAAAATAACTGAACAAAAGATCGTACCTTTTCGAAAATAGCAACTTACAGTCTATAGCCATGATTGTCTGAGTCTGACGGTTTTGAGTCTGAGGGTTGGAGAGTCTCTAGACTTTAACTTCCTCTAGCTTCAAAATGTTGAGTCTTGAACGGATAAAATCGAATTGATTTTTCTCCAAAGGCTTTGTGAATATATCCGCTAGTTGACTTTTTGAATCAACAAATTGAATCGAGATTTCTCAATTTTGAATATGATCTCTAATGAAGTGATATCGAATCTTTATATGCTTTGCTCTTGAATGAAGGATTGGATTTTTGGTGAGATTGATTGCGCTAGTGCTATCACATCTGATCTCTGTGCATGAGTCTTCAATTCCAAAGTCTTGTAACTGTTGTTTTATCCATAGAATTTGCGAACAGCAGCTTCCAAGAGCTACATACTCTGCTTCTGTTGTTGAGAGAGCCACGGTGCTTTGCTTTCTTGAAAACCAAGAGACTGTCCTGCTTCCAAGCAACTGGCAAGTTCCTGAAGTACTCTTTCTATCGACTCTGCAATCGGCCAGATCTGCGTCTGAATATCCCAGAAGATTAAAGTCTCCCTTCTTAGGATACCAAAGACCGATGCTTGAAGATGAAGCAACGTATTTAATAATACATTTTGCAGCACTGAGATGGGATTCTCTAGGATTTGATTGAAACCTAGCACAGATGCAAACACTCAACAAAATGTCAGGTCTAGAAGCAGTAAGATAAAGAAGTGAACCAATGATGCTCCTGTACAGCTTTTGATCAACTTTTTTCCCTTCTTCATCTTTGTCTATCTTCAAAGAACATGACATCGGTATGTCGGTCTTTTTGCACTTTTCTAGTCCAAACCTTTTGACAAGATCTTTTGCATATTTTTCTTGATGAATGAAAGTTCCTTTCTCTAGTTGTTTCACTTGAAGCCCAAGAAAGAATGTTAACTCTCCCATCATACTCATTTCAAACTCATCCTACATAGACTTTGAAAATTTCTTGCATAGACTTTCATTAGGGGATCCAAAAATAATATCATCCACATATATTTGAACAAGTAAAAAGCTTTTGCTTTCCTTTTTGATAAATAAAGTAGTATCTACTTTACCTTTAACAAAACCATTATATAATAAGAACTTACTTAGTTTGTCGTACCAAGCTCGAGGTGCTTGCTTTAAACCATACAAGGCCTTTTTCAGTCTGAAGATTGAGTCTGGCTTCTTTGGGTCTTCAAACCCAGGTGGTTATTCCACATAAACTTCCTCATGGATAAATCCATTTAGAAACGCACTTTTGACGTCCATTTGGAATAACCTGAAATTTTTATAATAAGCAAACGCAAGTAATAGTTAAATAGCTTCTAACCTTGCTATAGGAGCGTAAGTCTCATCATAGTCTATTCCTTTTTCTTGCGTATATCCTTTGGCCACGAGTCTTGCTTTATTTCGTACGACTTTTTCTTTTTCATTCATCTTGTTTCTAAACACCCATTTGGCTCCAATAACAATTTTACCTTTTGGTTTAGATGTCAATTCCCAGACATAATTAATGTTGAACTGTCTTAGCTCTTCTTGCATAGCTTCAATCCAGCTTTCATCAGATAAAGCTTCTTCTATGCTCTTTGGTTCAATTTCAAAAATGAGAGCCACAACACTAGACTCTTCACGTCTTTTGGATCTGGTGCGAATTCCTTCATTAATTTCATCGATAATGAGATTTTGGGATGACTGGATTTATGCTTCCGATTCATTGGTTGATTTGTCTCGGTTGATGATCTCTTTCTTTATTTGAATCTTCATGAACATCTTGATGCTGGACTTCAGAGTCCGAGATATTTTTTGAGTTGTAAGCTTTGGAAGGTCGGAGCGGGTTCGACTCTTCATACTAAGTCTGACTGGATTCATCTTGCGTAGAGTCTTGGAAGTTGACATTCATTGACTCCTCCACAGACTGGCTTTTCTTGTTATAGACTATGTAGGCTTTGCTTGATGTAGAATATCCAAGGAAGATGCCTTCATCTGATCTTTCTTCAAACTTACCAACTCGATCTTTTGCATTTTTCAATATAAAGCATTTGCAACCGAACACATGAAAGTATGAAACAATAGGCTTCTTACCTTTGAATAATTCATAAGGGGTTTTCTCTAAAATAGGTTTTAGGAAGACTCTATTGATGATATAGCATATTTGTTGAAACAGACTTCAGCCCAAAATCGTGAAGAAATCTTACTTTCGATTAAAAGAGTTCTAGCCATTTCTTGAAGAGATCTATTCTTTCTTTCTACAACTCCATTTTGCTCTGGAGTATATGGAGAAGAGAACATATGCTTAAAGCCAGATTTATCACAAAATTTTGTAAAATCTTGATTTTCAAATTCACCTCCATAATCTATTCTTATACTTGAAATAGTACATCCTTTTTCATTTTGAACCTTTTTAGCAAAATTTTCAAAATACGAGAAGGTTTCAGACTTACTTGCAAGGAAATATACCTAAGTAAAGCGAGAGTAGTCGTCTACAATTACTATACAATATTTCTTACCTCAAATGCTCTGGATTCTGGTTGGTCCGAAGAGATCCATATGCAGCAATTGTAGTACATGATTAGTAGAGACACGATTTATTGGCTTAAATGAATTTCTTACATGCTTTCCCAGAATACATGGTGTGCATGGATCGGACTTTTGGTATGGTAATTTAGGTAGACCTCGAACAAGCTGCTTTGATGAGACTTTGGCTAACTGCTTCATGTTGACATGACCAAGCTTTCTGTGCCATAAGCTTGCTTCATCTTGAATTGAGATTAGGCATTGTGATTCATTTGGTTTCACGTCTAAGAGGTAGATATTTCCATGTCTTCGACCCATGAAAGACGAGTAGAGTCTTTGCGATTCCGAGCATATTCCTTCTTGAAAGGAGATCTTGAAACCAAAGTATCACACAATTGGCTAATGCTGAGAAGGTTATAATTGAGTCCTTCCACTAGAGAAACATTGCTTATTGTGAGATTTCCAATTTTCACAGTTCCAAATCCCACAATACTTCCTTTGTCATTTCCTCCAAATGAAACTTTTCCACCATTTACTTGAATAAGCTTTATGAAGCAATTTGAGTCTCCTGTCATGTGTCTTGAACATCCGCTGTCAAGATACCACTTTACCTTTTTCTTGACGGATACCTGCATTTAAAAGAGAGTCTCAAGCTTTCTTTGGTACCCAAATTTTCTTGGGTCCTTTGGTGTTAGTAAAATAAACATTATTAGCCCATGCTTTCTTAACAGGTTTCCAAACCATAGGACACTCTTTTTCAAAATGATCCTAACTGTTACATTTTGAACACCTGAGAGCATTTCGACCTACAGACTTTACAAAAACTTTCTTGAAATGATTTTTATAAGCCTCTCTCGAGGGTCTTTTCTTAATTCTTTCTTTTACTTTAGGAAAATCAATCAAGGGAATTGTTTCTGCTGTCATGCCTAGACCAGACTTATTGAAGTAAGATCTTTGAACTGACAGAACTTTTTCAAGTTTTTCGGACCCTATCGAAAATTTCTTTGAAATATTTGATAAGTCAGTTTTTAAAAAGGCATTTTCTTTCAAAAGATTATCTTCTTTTTCTTTAAGAGTAGAAACATTCAAGTCTAAACTTTTAACTCTTTCTTCTAAAATGTTTTCCTTTTGTTTTAGAGCTGAGTTTTCCTTTTTGAGTTCGGAAATTTTTTGAGAGAAGTCTTAAGACTAAAACACAGTTCATCAATGTATTTAGATACTTTGACAGGAATTTTAAAATCACTTACCTCAAATTCACGTCCTCGAGTCCGATCCAGAAACTGAGTCTGAGTCTGAATGTGCCATCAGACATATGTTGGCATATTCATTATTACTTTCTTCACACTCTGTATCATTCCATGTTTCAGTTTTGAGAGCTTTCCAAAACTTTTCAGCTTTTCCTTTCTTCTTCTTTAGAAGATGACAGTTGGGTCTGATGTGTCCCTTTTTTTTACATTCGAAGCAAACTACATCTTTGTTTGGTTCCTCATCATCAACAGTCTTGGTATGCTGTCTTTGGAAATTTTGTTTCTTTGAGTTGAACCTTCTTCCTTTTCTATTCAGTTTTCGAATCTTCTTATCATGAGAGCAAGATCCTCATCGTCCATATCATCTTCGAATCTATATCATCGAATCATCATTTGATTTTAATGCAATGGATTTCTTACCTCTTGGATCTTCATCTTCATTAATTCGTTCCACTTCATAAGATCGAAGAGTTCCAATCGGCTCGTCGACAAATAGTGGCATAATTCTTTGCGTCTCTTTATTGAAGTCTTTATATGATTCCAATCCTTGGAGAGTCCACGCAGTAGCTTGTTTACCTTCATGGGATCAGAAATTTTTTGTCCTTGGTTCTCAAGACCATTGACAATATCTGTAAAACGATTAAATATGTCAATTATAGATTCTCCTAGTTTCATTTTGAAGGCTTCATATTGACCAAGGGGAATGTTAATTCTGGTCTCCTTCACTCGATTTGTTCCTTCATAGGTGATATGTAATCTATCCCAAACTTCTTTTGCTGTAACACAAGAAGATATTCTGTTATATTCAGTTGGTGATAAAGCACAATATAAAGAGTAAATTGCTTTTGCATCAAGTGCTTGTCTTTTGTTTATCTCTTCCTGAGTCATTCCGCTGGTCTCACAATTTCTTTCCCTCTTTCAGAGACTGATGCAGCCGTAGGAGTGATTCCTCTTTCCACAACGTCCCATTCCAGAGGATCCTTTGATCATAGGAAAGCTTTCATCTTGTTCTTCCAGATGTTGTAATCCTTTCCATCAAAGTAGGGTGGTCTGGTATTGCTTTGCCCTTCCACCAGCCCTGGTGCTAGCATACTAGCCATGGATCTTTTACTCTGAAGTAAAACACTTCAAATAAAGTAAGAACACGAGCTCTGATACCAATTGATATAGCTAATACGAGTACCTAGAGGGGGGTGAATAGGTTTATAAAAGATAATTGCACAATACTTAGACAGTTGAAGGATTTGCGACAATTAATAATCGACGTAAGACTGAGTAAAGGAAAGAGAGAATTGAACACTTGGTTTATAGTGGTTCGGCTTGATTCAAGCCTATGTCCACTCTTTTGCACTGACAACCAATTGGCTGGATTCCACTATGAACAAAGAGATGTTACAGCGTTGATCTTCCTTGATTTCTCGGTGTAGATGATCTACCACACTCGCTCAAGGTATCACCAAGTATAGACACTCTCTGTGTATACAATTTCGCTCAAACTGTATCGACTAATTATCAAGGTGCTTCAAACTTTGGAATTTCTCTATCGATCACGCATTAAAACAACTAGAACGTCTTCCTTTTATACTCCTTTATGCCATCATAACCGTTGGCACTTACCAAAGGAATTCCTCCAATCTACTCGTTGGATGGAATCAATTAAGAAGATCATTCGAGCTATTAAAGGAACCTGACGATAACCCATCAATCTTGTTCGCCCATACAATCCGGATCTTGGTTTCCAAGAATAGAACATTCCAAGAATATTTCATCGACCATCGGATCTTCAATCGATCTCGATACGAATAAAAGAATCCGTTATATTTATCCAACCAAGATATCTTCTCCAGAGAATAGGATTAAATCCTCAACCATATACTTCGGCTCTGGATTTCCTTCGTCACTGGATCAGAAAGACTGTCAATGAGAATAGTCTTGAGTCTTAAGTCTTGAGTCTTGAGTGCTGAGTCTGGTGATCAGAAAGTCTTCAGACTTTAAACAGACGGTTTGCAAATATCCAGATTAGACTGATAGAAACGTTTTGTCAGTTTCAAAATATTCTGGAAAGATTTTTCCAACACCATGGCAGGCTTCTCCGCGCCCCAAAGAAGGGGTGATCGAGACAAGCAAGAATTCACCTTCCTCTTGACACCAACCCAAGAACGGCACCAGGTTTCCGTGAATCGTGTGGCTTACGATCTTCACCTCATTGATGAGAACCTTTGCATTGGGATTCCGTGAAGATCCTTTTGACGGCAACCAAGCGGCCTGAATGGCTCAAGAACCCTTTATAGACTTGGCCAGACCCACCTCAGCCATGCCTTCGATCTTCTGCGAAGCCATTGGTTGCTGCAAGCAACTCCTGATAAGTGAACTTCGCAGGCAATGCACCGATCTCTTTGTCGATGTCGGTGAGGGCATGGAAACCGTACTTGTCAATTCTCTTGAGAGCAAAAAAGCAAGACGTTGCAGAGATCACCAGCAAAAGAATTGCTATGGGAACCATGACCAGTATGATTAACTGGCGAGTTTTGGAGTCCCCCCCCACCTTTGGCACCGATTTATCCATCGATCATGGCAAATCTACCACGTCCAAATCTGAAGTGAATTCCCATGAATTGATGCTGTGTCTCTCCACATAGAAGCCTAATGAAGCTGAAAACCCGATCTTAACTGATTCGGGAAGGATACTCGCAAGATCAATTTGGCAAGAAAGTGAGGAATGGCCCTTATCCTGGAAAGCCCGTTTGTCCTCAAATGACCAGGACACTCTGAGGTTCTTGCTCGTGGAATTGTAGACCACTAGAACATCGGTCGCCGCTGTGCATGCTAGGATCCCAGCCGGTATAAACAACCGATGAGAGCCCGTTCTTATTGATTCCAATGTGATGCACTGGGGGATCGAACTCTGGGTTCACGTAAATGTCGAACTCGACCATGACAATCCAGTTTTGAGGCCCTTCACTGGCTATGCTTGTGTCACAGTCCGTGAATCCTCCCGTACTCGTGACACTTGTGAGTGGCGCTTGGGGTTATCTGGTGAAGAATGTGAGGTAAAAGGGTAGAACACAACTGATCCATAGGAGTGGCGTCAGGACGGTTGGTGCTAGGAGTTCTAGGATAAAAGGATTATATCACTTAGGAGCTCTGAAGACGGGGTAGGCCTCCCGTGCACAAACTGGTTGGGAGCTGATGCCGCTCTCCTGACGAGGCCATGGCAAGCCGAAACCAATTGTTGTGTCTAAAGAGAACTGCTGCCTTACTCGATGGACCAGACGCCCGAGCGAAGCTGGGCGTGGTAGGATCTCGCACGAAGAATCATTCACCGTATCTTTCGTGGAACAGCTAAAGAAAGGGCTGGCCAGGCGAATTCCGCTCGCTAGGCGCCCGCGGGTCGTTTCTGAGGCCAAGGAAACTCTCGGCCCGTGACACTTGCATTGAATAATCCCAGGAATCCACCACCCGAGTTGGGCAGGATCAGCATGCCGGCGGGAGCAAGGAAAAAGGCGAGGCCATCATCATACAGCCCAGAGTCGTCGTTGTCAATAGTGAACGAGAAACGGATTGAGAAGTCCCGCTTGCCACCCCGTGAGAGGATCCCATATGGGGACAGGCTTGGCATGCTGGATCCGGTCCACCCGGAAATTTGGTGGAGTATTGCATTTGGTGAGATCGACATACCCTGCTCGGCATACTAGAGACGGGCTTTGGTCAGAATCGGATCAACTGAACCGCAAGATCGCTACGTCACATTTGAGTGCTCTACAAGGATCGTGAGTATACCTAACGGCGGACCTAATACGGCGAGCGTTCATAGATCAAGCAACTTCGATGATGGTTCATTGTTTTCTGAAAAAGTCAATGGAGCAAATTCGTCACGATGAGAATCAGTCTTGAGGTGGGTATCATTGCTATCTTCCAAACAAGTGATGGAACATTGTCAAACTTGGGGTAGGCGTCACTTGGGCATGTCCCATTACTGGACCATCCATGACCCAGAGGCTTGACTCTTGAGCTAATTTCTTGTCCCATCACTTGCGCGTCCTATTGAGAGCTGTACTATCCAATCCAAGACGGTATGACTAGAATCTATTGCCGCTGATATTTGTCTACTGGGGGAAAATTTGCGGGTGTTCTAGAGAGCCGCGGATGAAGACCGCGGAGATGGAAACTGACCAATCGATCTCCCGAGTCGACTGGCTTTCGATAATATAACGGGAGCGAGCGAGCGACCGCGGATCGGTGTTTTTGCATTCGCCAGGAGAGCTTCTGCGGTTCACCTCTTTAACAGAAATTATCAGACCGGTCAACGTGTCTGTCTACAAGTGTGTAGGAAAGGAGCGCATGCTATTGTTAGATGAGCCGCGATTTGCAGGGACGTGAAGAGCGGTTGAGAGTCCATTGCTTCGAAGCCACTGATTATGACGAACACTACGAACCCAAAAAACAAAAAGAAGAGCCGCAGATAGTTTTCTAGCTGCATCATCATTATGCCACGTCACCGTGCATGTCGTCAATGCCATGTCATCATGCCACGTCATCAATACCACGTGGTCATGTGTGCCATGCAATCGCCATGTCATCGAAATATGCCATGTCATCGCTTGCCTGTCATTGATTGATTGTATGTTAGGTTCATAAAATTGTATGCCATGCTAGAATAGTTCCACATCAATTTTGCTACTCATTAGAAACTGCATGTTAGGTTATTTGATTACCACAAGCCACGTTGGAATAGACATACTTAGTACGTCGTGTTTAGAGTGCTTGCACTACATATATTACATACATCACATTTTAGCATTAGCTTTCACTAGATAAGAGAAAACCTTAAAAAGGATTCGAGTGGATTTGTCTATTAATTAGAAATCATATTTATGTTGAGAATGTGATTTTCTAATAAATCTTACAGTTGCTTACGTTACTTCAAGGTAAGTAAATCTATTCCTCACCCTTGCAATATGTTCATCACTTTGAGTACATGGTGTTTCATTAATGGTCGTGCATGCGCATGATTACCTCACATCTTAGTGAAAGGTTTAAATTCAATCCAAGTCCCCTGCCAAATATTTTTTGAACAAAAGAAGAAGTTACTAAAAGGGTATTGGAGTAATCAAGCATAATCAAGTCCCCAAATCCATAATTTATGGTTTGCAAGGGTAAAGTGTATCTCCCAATGCTTTACCTAGGTGTCTACTCAACCCACCAAAAACTAATTAATGGTGATTTCTAAATAAAAATTATTGGCATGTTAAGAACTTAAATATAAGTCGCGAATCGATAGGGGCTTGGGAAAGCTCAAGCTTAAGCTTGTAAATTCATAAGCTTAACCCTAGGTGGTTCACTCAGAGGTAGGTCGTGACACACTTTAGTTCCAAATTTGCTCTTGCAACCCTCCATCCAAAAATTTCCACCAATTTCTTCAAAATTATCAACAAGAGGAGGCTAGTGTTGTTCCATACAAAAGTAAGGGTACTAATGAAATGTAGGTTCTAATAATGAACCTCTAAGCAATCTTGATTTGATGATTTTGAAGAAATTAATAGCGATTTTTGGACGTGCGGGTAGACGTGGAACTAGAGTGAAAGGTGATGGTTGTTTTAATATAAAAACTAGTTCAAGGCAAAATTGAGATTACTCTAAAATTGGGAGTTTTTTTTTTTTTTTATAGGAAATTGGGCTTATTTGAAAATGGCATTTGGATGGATTTAATTATAAAATCAAAATCATAACAATCCATTATTTTGAATTAGACCTTTCTGCTTTTCAACATACAATTATAACCTTATGCATCTCCAACTTCAGATTATCAAAGAGAAAATCGGCCTCAACTAAATTCTTCATATCTTTCTATAATTTTTGCATGTCCTATTTAAGTGACACGTTGGGTTGACTTCATAAGACATACGTTAAACTCACATGTTGGGTTGACTTCATATGACATACGTTAAACTCACATAAAGAACCTAAAGAACCTATCTAGAGTGACTTTTACGCTGACTTTTGACTTTGTACTCCATATAAATTTCTGAAACTCACATGAAATGATTGGAAACTTTTCAAAATAGTTACATATCGCTATTGATACTTCTACCTTTTCTTGTTATCTTTGAAATATTAGTGCAAAATCTATCCGGAAATGTACGAATTCCATTCTACCCTTTCTTGTTATCTTTGAATATTCGTGCAAAATGTATCCGGAGATGGACGAATTTCAAATGCTTTTATCGTATTTTCTACTTGAATTCAAGTGAATTCGGTGCTTCCAGCTTTTAGATTACGAGAGCTCAGGAACGTTCTATATTTCCTGGAAAAAGATGCCATGGACGATTTCGAAGATATCGGCCATAGCAGCAGTGCCAGAGCAACGATGGACGAGTTACCTTGTTGGGGACATCGATTCTTCGACTTAACCCCGGAAAGGAGCCCACGTTCCTGCGAAGCAGCCTCACTACGACCCAGACGAGACGTCGACGTTCATTGTTGCCCTCGCGATCTTGAATCAGGCTTTCGGCATCCGCTTATACACCAAATCGACCTAAATGAAACTCCTGCTCACTGTTGTGAATTAGTAGTGTACAGTGTACTCTTGCATGCAGCTTTCCGTCTCATTGAAGTGAGAACCTCCAACTTTTTCATCTGTATTCTCTCCGACGTGATGAAAGCGCTTGCTTCATTATAACAGTAATTTGAAGAGAGATACAGGAAATTTAACTGAAAATTTTCTTTTCGTAGTGTTTTGTTTATGCTGATGTAAGCAATGTATGTTGAGCGATACCAAGTCCCCCATGATGTTTTCAATTTCAAACAACAAATTTGGGTAAGGCAAACGAGATGGTAACCAAACTACAGTTGATGCAGCATAATGTGCTGATTTTAGTCAGCATGTGTTGCTGTATGACTTTAGGGGACAGGATTTGTCTAGCTTCCTAAAAACAGATTCTTGAATAGGAGGAGCAGATGGAGATTCCAGTGTTCCTAATTGCGAAGCCGATGGCCGGTGTGAAACTGGACCGTTGAACGCATCATGCGGCAGCTCGGGGACTGAGTCCTCGAGCTGGAGGAACCTGATCACTTGCCCCGCCTTTGGCCTTCTCGTGGGATCGGGGTGCACGCACCACAGCCCCACCCTCATCAGGCACTCCATTTCCTCCCTCCGGAACCCTGAGCCCAAGGCCTCGTCGGCAGCGCCGAGGATGTTGCTGGCGAGGTAGAGTTCCCAGACCCACTTGTGCAACGCGACCCAGACCTCTCCGTCCTCATAGCTCCTCCGGCCGCACGCAATCTCTAGGGCCACCACGCCGAAGCTGAACATGTCGGACTCATTCGTGGCCTTCCCACTAAGGAAGTACTCTGGCGCCAGGTACCCGCAAGTTCCAACCACGTCCGTTGTCTGAGACCTGAACCTGGGGTCAATGAGCTTGGCCACTCCGAAGTCGCCGAGCTTGGTTGTGAAGTTGGTGTCGAGCAGCACGTTGGCTGCCTTTATGTCCCAGTGGAGAACCCATTGCTCGAGCTCCTCGTGGAGGTAGTTAAGGGCGGATGCCAGGCCGAGCGCCACGCCGTATCGCACAGCCCACGGCAGGCTTCTCCGGGCCCCAAAGAGGTGGTGGTTGAGGCTACCATTGTAATATATGGGCTTTAAAGTAAGGAAATAAAATAAAAGAAGAGAAAAAGAAAAGGTTGAAAAGTCAAAAAGGGGAGGCTGAAGAGAACCGTGGAACCTTCGGCTGAGCTTTAAAAAGAGAGAAAGAGGGAGAGAAAGAGGAGCAAGAGCAGAAACAGGGAACGAAAGAAACAGGGGAGAAGAGAGAAAGAAGAGAAAGGAAAAAGGGAAAAAGGGAAAAATTTTGGCGCGCTCGTGACCCGGACGCCTCATCAAGCCGACTCAAGTGTGTTTTGCAAGGCCGGTAAGAAATTGAAGCATTTAATCACTTGCTTGAAGCAATTGCCGCAATTAGGGCTCGAAATTCGGATTTCATGGGTATTTGTGTGGCGAAGCCCAATTTTTGAGTCGTTAAGCTGTAAATTTTTTTAGAAATGGTACTTTGGGATGTTGTGAAGCTATAGCATCTTTCGGATCGTGATTTGAGCTTGCAGTTTGTTCGGAACGGAATTTTGAAGTTGGAGGCGCAATCTGGTACTGTAGCGAACAGTGGCTTCGAGTCTCTTTTTTTGTTATTTTCGGTACTGTTTTGGGGCGGCCGAGTTGGGGTTGTTGTTGTACGTTAAGAGAGCTTTCTAAAGACTATAAGACGGCTTGAAACGGAATTTTGTGGAGGAAGTTATGGCATGACGAAGTTGGCGCATGGGCCGCGCCTAGCTGAAAATGATGGGTTTATGCTAAATTGTGAACTTTTGGGACGCGTAGGTGTCGTTTATCGACTAATAGGCCTAGTATAGGCGAGTCGTTATAAGAATATCATTTTTACTCGGCTTTTTAATATTTTCCCGTTAATTGTTAGGAATCCGAATGCGTCGGTTCGTGTGAGCGTTGTAGTTGATTTTTGGCTTTCCCCAGGTGAGTGACACTATTTCTTCTTTGTATTTTAAACTCATGTTTTGAGAAACATGGTGGATTAAATGCTCTATGAGTTTATAAAAAGCATGTTTTGTTGCATAAAACATGATCGAGCTATTACGACATTTTTGTTGTTCGAAAGGAATTATATTTTGACGTTGATTTGAATGATTGTGCGAAAAAGGGATTTGTGAAAATATTTGTGAAAGAATCTTGAAATGTTGTAGAAAATGTTTTGATATTTATATATATCAAATTCGGAGTTGTGGTATGATTCTCTTTCTGATGTTGGATTACTGGATATTGTAATTGGTGGTTGGTGCTCAATGTCTCTGTGGACCCTGAGGGGTGTGGGTATGTGCATACTATTCTAGGATATCCTTGTGGGCCGAGCCACCGGCTAATAATATGTGGAGACCTTGCCAAGGGGGGAATGTTGGTCGTCTTGTCACGGGCGTTACGCGTGACCATGGTTAGACATTTGAGCATGAATTGGTCAATGGAGTGGACCATTGACGTGTGATTTGAGTTTGGTCGATGGAATGGACCATCGATGTGAGTTGATGAGATTAATCAATGGAATAGACCATTGATGCATGTTTTACGAGATTGACTAATGGACTCGACCATTGGTGCTTTTGATATTTGAATTATGATTTGGTATTATGATAAAGTGAGTTATAATTGTGTTTTAAAATGTGCATAGTGATTTCTCGATTCGCTTAGAAGAAATGTGTTACTCACTGAGCCGTGGTAGTTCACTCCTCTCATCTAATTGTTTTTCAGGTTCTTCAGCGAGTCACGAATAGGCGTGAGCGTTCGTTCGGGGAAGACTTTTTGGTGGAAATTTTGGGTATGGCTTATGCATAGTTCATAAGTTTATAAGTTAGTCTTTGTAAAAGGTTTATGTTTTGTATGTGGACAACTTGGACATCGAGCCTATAATTGTTCTATGAGGAAGACTGCACCTCCAGTTGATAAGCTACAAGAAGGCCAACAAAGGCAAAGGATGACTGGGAAAATTTTTATGATGACAGGAGAGGATGCAGCGGCTTCTAATACAATTGTTGCAGGTAATATTTCTATTGCCTCACAACTTGCTTATGCATTGTTTGATCCCGGTGCCACGCATTCCTTTACTTCCATTAACTTTGCAAGGAAACTTGATATGTTGCCTGAGCTTCTAAATTATGAATTGTGTATCGATACTCCCACTGGTGATTTCTTGATTGCTAATCGTGTGTTCAAGAATTGTTTGTTGCGAATTGATGATGTACCGTTGCTTGTGGATTTGGTGAAGTTAGATATACGAGATTTCGATGTTATTCTAGGGATGGATTGGTTATCAAAATATCATGCCACTTTGTCGATTGTTATTCAAAGAAAGTTATTTTTCGACCTCCAAATCAACCAAAATTCTCTTTTTCGGGAAGTTATGAAGGCACTTTTCCAAGGTTAATTTCAGCTATGCGAGCAAGAAAGCTTTTGAGAAATGGTTGTTACGGTTATTTGGCTTGTGTAAAAGATACAATTAAAGAGCCGGTAAAGCTAGAAAATGTTCATGTTGTTAGAGAATTTCTTGATGTATTTCCTGAAGATTTACCTGGCTTGCCTCCTGATAGAGAGATAGAGTTTTGCATTGATTTAATGCCTGGTACGACACCCATCTCTAAGACCCCATATCGGATGGCACCTTCTGAATTGAGTGAATTGAAGACTCAACTGCAAGAGCTTTTGAATAAGGGTTTTATTAGGCCTAGTGTATCGCCTTGGGGAGCTCCTGTTCTATTTGTGAAGAAGAAAGACGGTAGTATGCGACTTTGCATAGATTATCGAGAACTTAACAAGGTGACGATTAAAAATAAATATCCTTTACCTCGGATAGATGATTTATTTGATCAACTTCAAGGGGCTCAAGTATTTTCTAAGATCGATCTTCGTTCTGGGTATCATCAGTTGAAGATAAAAGTTGATGATGTGCCAAAGACCGCTTTCAGAACAAGGTATGGGCATTATGAATTCCTTGTCATGCCTTTTGGGTTAACGAATGCACCTGCGGCTTTCATGGATTTGATGAACAGGGTATTCAAGCAATTTCTTGACAGATTTATTGTGATGTTCATCGATGATGTTTTGGTGTATTCAAGGAGTTTGGGAGAACATGAACAACACTTGAGAGTTGTTTTACAAACTTTGCGTGAAAAGAAGTTGTATGCTAAATTTAGTAAATGCGCCTTCTGGCTTGATCATATAGAATTCTTGGGTCATGTCATATCAAAGGATGGTATCTCAGTTGATCCAAAGAAAGTTGAAGTAGTTGTTCAATGGAATCGCCCTACTAATGTCACGGAGGTAAGAAGTTTTCTTGGGCTAGCAGGTTATTACAGAAGATTTATAGAAGGGTTTTCTAAAATTGCCAGTCCACTTACTCACCTAACTCAGAAGAGAGTTAAATTTGTATGGTCAGATCAATGTGAGCACAGTTTCCAAGAGTTGAAGAGGCGATTGGTGTCAGCTCCTATATTGACTTTGCCTTCAGGAATTGGTGGCTTTACAATTTATTGCGATGCATCTAAGGAAGGTTTAGGTTGTGTTCTTATGCAAGATGGTAAAGTTTTGGCATATGCCTCTAGACAGTTGAAGGCTCATGAGAAGAACTATCCTACTCACGATCTAGAGTTGGCGGCAGTTGTGTTTGCATTAAAAATATGGCGGCACTACTTGTATGGTGAGAAATGTGAAGTCTTTACCGATCACAAAAGTTTGAAATATATTTTTACTCAGAAAGAACTTAACATGAGGCAGAGGAGATGGTTAGAACTTCTGAAGGATTATGATTTATCCATCAATTACCAACCAGGTAAAGCTAACGTGGTAGCCGATGTCTTGAGTCGCAAATCCTCTGGAAATATGGCAGCATTGCTCACTTCTCAAAAGCCTATTCTTGAAGATATGAGAAAGCTGGACCTGGAGGTTTTGGTCCATCGGCTTCGTGTTCAATTAGCTAATCTTCGAGTACAACCGACATTGATTGACAGAATCAAGGCTAAACAAAATGAAGATCCTCAATTGGAGAAGATCAAAGAAGGCGTAGAAGCTGGGAAACAAGATGACTTTAGTATCCATGTAGATGGGTCATTGAGGTTTCGTGGTCGATTATGTGTTCCCAATGATTCAGAATTGAAAAAGGAGATATTACAAGAAGCTCATAGCACTAGATTCTCAATTCATCCGAGGAGCACCAAGATGTACAGGGATTTGAGAGGAAATTTTTGGTGGATCAATATGAAGAGAGATATTGTGAAGTTTGTCGACCAATGTCTAATTTGCCAGCAAGTGAAAGTTGAGCATCAGAAACCAAGTGGCCAGCTACACCCACTTGAAGTACCTAAATGGAAGTGGGAACATATTACCATGGATTTCACCGTTGGCTTACCGAGGACGCCTAGTGGTAAAAATGCCATATGGGTGATTGTTGATCGATTGACTAAATCTGCACACTTTTTGTCTTATCGATTCGGTCTTTCACTTGAAGACATGGCGAAGCGATACGTCAATGAGATAGTGAGACTTCATGGAGTTACAGTGAGTATTGTTTCCGATAGGGATCCCAAATTTGTGTCCAACTTTTGGAAGAGTTTACAAGGGGCGTTAGGTACTCAACTCAACTTAAGCACAGCTTTTCATCCACAAACGGATGGCCAGTCAGAAAGAACTATTCAGACATTAGAGGATATGCTACGATCTTGCGTTATTGACTTTGGTGGTTCGTGGGATGAACATTTACACTTGGCAGAGTTTTCATATAATAACAGCTATCATTCTAGTATTAAAATGGCTCCTTTTGAAGCTTTATATGGGCGTAAATGTAGGACTCCTGTTTGCTGGGATGATGTTGGTGAGAAAAGATTAATCGGCCCTGAATTCATACAACAATCAGAAGAGAAAATCAGACTCATTCGAGAGCGTTTGAAAACAGCACAAAGCCGTCAGAAAAGTTATGCGGACCTTAAAAGGCGCAAATTAGAATTTAATGTAGGAGACCATGTATTCTTGAAGGTTTCTCCATGAAGGGCGTCATGAGATTTGGCACGCGTGGTAAATTAAGCCCAAGGTATGTGGGACCATTTTTGATATTAGAAAAGATTGGTGAAGTTGCTTATAAGCTAGCTTTACCTCCAGCATTATCCGGAGTCCATAATGTGTTTCATGTATCCTTATTACGGAAATATGTGCCAAATCCGATCACGTATTGGATTTTACACCATTGAAGTTGAGAGAAAACTTAACGTACGAAGAGCAGCCCATTCGTATTATCGATAAGAAGGATCGGGTGTTGCGACGACGCACTATTCCTTATGTAAAGATCCAATGGCAAAATCACAGAGAGAGAGAGGCCACTTGGGAACTCGAGGAAGAGGCAAGGCGCAAATACCCTCGCTTGTTTCATAATTGACGTACTTGTAAATTTCGAGGACGAAATTTTTTAAGGAGGGGAGAATGTAATATATGGGCTTTAAAGTAAGGAAATAAAATAAAAGAATAGAAAAAGAAAAGGTTGAAAAGTCAAAAAGGGGAGGCTGAAGAGAACCGTGGAACCTTCGGCTGAGCTTTAAAAAGAGAGAAAGAGGGAGAGAAAGAGGCGCACGAGCAGAAACAGGGAACGAAAGAAACAGGGGAGAAGAGAGAAAGAAGAGAAAGGAAAAAGGGAAAAAGGGAAAAATTTTGGCGCGCTCGTGACCCGGACGCCTCATCAAGCCGACTCAAGTGTGTTTTGCAAGGCCGGTAAGAAATTGAAGCATTTAATCACTTGCTTGAAGCAATTGCTGCAATTAGGGCTCGAAATTCGGATTTCATGGGTATTTGTGTGGCGAAGCCCAATTTTTGAGTCGTTAAGCTGTAAATTTTTTTAGAAATGGTACTTTGGGATGTTGTGAAGCTATAGCATCTTTCGGATCGTGATTTGAGCTTGCAGTTTGTTCGGAACGGAATTTTGAAGTTGGAGGCGCAATCTGGTACTGTAGCGAACAGTGGCTTCGAGTCTCTTTTTTTGTTATTTTCGGTACTGTTTTGGGGCGGCCGAGTTGGGGTTGTTGTTGTACGTTAAGAGAGCTTTCTAAAGACTATAAGACGGCTTGAAACGGAATTTTGTGGAGGAAGTTATGGCATGACGAAGTTGGCGCATGGGCCGCGCCTAGCTGAAAATGATGGGTTTATGCTAAATTGTGAACTTTTGGGACGCGTAGGTGTCGTTTATCGACTAATAGGCCTAGTATAGGCGAGTCGTTATAAGAATATCATTTTTACTCGGCTTTTTAATATTTTCCCGTTAATTGTTAGGAATCCGAATGCGTCGGTTCGTGTGAGCGTTGTAGTTGATTTTTGGCTTTCCCCAGGTGAGTGACACTATTTCTTCTTTGTATTTTAAACTCATGTTTTGAGAAACATGGTGGATTAAATGCTCTATGAGTTTATAAAAAGCATGTTTTGTTGCATAAAACATGATCGAGCTATTACTGACATTTTTGTTGTTCGAAAGGAATTATATTTTGACGTTGATTTGAATGATTGTGCGAAAAAGGGATTTGTGAAAATATTTGTGAAAGAATCTTGAAATGTTGTAGAAAATGTTTTGATATTTATATATATCAAATTCGGAGTTGTGGTATGATTCTCTTTTCGATGTTGGATTACTTGGATATTGTAATTGGTGGTTGGTGCTCAATGTCTCTGTGGACCCTGAGGGGTGTGGGTATGCGCATACTATTCTAGGATATCCTTGTGGGCCGAGCCACCGGCTAATAATATGTGGAGACCTTGCCAAGGGGGGAATGTTGGTCGTCTTGTCACGGGCGTTACGCGTGACCATGGTTAGACATTTGAGCATGAATTGGTCAATGGAGTGGACCATTGACGTGTGATTTGAGTTTGGTCGATGGAATGGACCATCGATGTGAGTTGATGAGATTAATTAATGGAATAGACCATTGATGCATGTTTTACGAGATTGACTAATGGACTCGACCATTGGTGCTTTTGATATTTGAATTATGATTTGGTATTATGATAAAGTGAGTTATAATTGTGTTTTAGAATGTGCATAGTGATTTCTCGATCCGCTTAGAAGAAATGTGTTACTCACTGAGCCGTGGTAGTTCACTCCTCTCATCTAATTATTTTTCAGGTTCTTCAACAAGTCTTGAATAGGCGTGAGCGTTCGTTCGGGGAGGACTTTTTGGTGGAAATTTTGGGTATGGCTTATGCATAGTTCATAAGTTTATAAGTTAGTCTTTGTAAAAGGTTTATGTTTTGATGTCTCGTGGATTATAGATATACTCGATATTGTAACCAATTGCCCCGTTTTGTCAAATATATATATAGATGTATATATGTGGATATCGGGTTGAATTTTTGGTTACGTTGAGGCTGCGTCCTTTGGTAAAAGGACGGCCGTGTAATGTCCCTTTTTCTTGTGAATCAGGGTGTGACAACCATTGGGCATGTACTCGTAGACGAGCAAGAACTCACCTTCCTCTTGACACCACCCAACAAACGGCACCAGGTTTCTGTGTATTGTTCGGCTTATGATCTTCACCTTGTTGACAAAGACCTTCTGGGAATGTCGGGACTCCGCAAAGATCCTTTTGACAGCGACCAGGCGGTTCGAATGGCTCAAGAACCCTTTATAGACTTGGGCAGACCCGCCTCGGCCTAGCCTTCTATCGTCTGCAAAGCCATTGGTCGCCGCGAGCAACTCCTGATAAGTGAACTTCGTAGGCAATGCGCCAATCTCTTTATCTATGTCGGTAAGGGCGCTATAACCATGCTTTTCCCTCCTCTTGACGGCTAAAAAGCAAGAACTTGCGGAGATCACCAGTAAAAAACATGTCGTGGGAACAACGACCAGTATCCATAACCGGCGAGGTTTATCTACGTCGTCCAAATCCGAAGTGAACTCCCATGAATTGACACTATGTCTCTCTGGATGGGTGCCGAAAGAAGCTGAGAACCCAATCGTTGCAGATTCAGGAAGGACTCTTGCCAGATCAACAAGGCAAGAAAGCGAGTGATAGGCCTTATAGTGGGAAAGCAGTTTGCCGTCGAACGACCAGAACACGCTGAGGTTCTTGCTCACAGAATTGTAGGTCACGTTAACATTGACCGCTTTCCCGCTGTGCAATCCGGGATCCCAGCGGGCATGAACGAGCGACGACAGGCAATTCTAATTGATTCCTATGTGATGCACTGGGGGATCATACTCACAGTTCACATAGGTGTCGAACTCGACCATGACAATCTGGTTCCGAGGCCCTTCATTAGCCGTGCTACCGTTGAACAATCCCAAGAATCCGCCAACCGAGTTGGGCGGGATCGAGATCCCCACAGGAGCGAGGAAGAAGGCGATGCCATCATTGTACCAAGCAGAGCCGTCAGTCTCGATGGTGAACGAGAAACGGGTTCAAAAGTTCGCTTGGCGCCTCATGATAGGATCCCATATGCAGACAGGCTTGGCGTACTTAAGGCCCTGTTTGGTAACCATCCAAACAGTGCCAAATTCTGATTCTTTGTTCGAGGAATCAGTTTCGGCCTAGAATCACGTTTGGTAAAATTTTTGTTCCCGGGAGCAAATTGGGAACAGAATTAAGAATAAAAAAAAAGTTGATTCTTGTTCCGGGAACGAATTTGAGAATCAAAATGAATAAATTTTTTTCTTCCCTTCGGCCATCTCGCGACCGCCGTCCACCACCGCCCGCCACCGTTCGCCATCTGCCACCGCCGTCCACCGCCGCCGGTCCGGCGAGCTCGCCGGAGGCAAGCCCAGCCACCGGCAAGGCTCGGCCTCCCCAGATCTGGCAAGGTCGAGCCTCGCCGGTGGCCAGGCGGGCCTCGCCGGGCCGGGCGAGGGCCTCACCGGATCGGGCGGGGCGGGCGAGCCTCGCGATGCCCAACCCCACCGGTGGCCAGGCGAGGCTCGCTTGGTCACCGGCGAGGCTCGCCCAGCCCCGCCGGTGGCCTGGCAGGCCTTGCCCAACCCCGACGAGGTCGGCCTGGCCACCGACGGGGCTCGGCCTTGCCAGATCCGGCTCGGCCGAGCCTCGCCGAGGGTCGGCGACGCTCTAGTGAGGTCGCCGCCGAAGAAGAAGAAGAAGGTGAGAAAAAGAAAAGAAAAAGGAAAAAAAAAAAGAAAAAGAAAAGAAAAAAATGGAAAATGAAAAGAAAAAAAATGAAAAAATGAAAAAAAGAAAAGAAAACAAAGGAAAAAAGTAAAAAAATTATTTAAAAATTAAAAGAAATTGATTTGGAACATAATTAATGAACACGGTACCAAACGCAATTCTATTCCAGAATCAGAAATTTTGGACAATTACCAAACGGCTTAAAATGCTTAGAATCAGTTCCCGGGAACAGAGGGAACAAAATAAAAAAGAATCAGTTCTGATCAAAATCAGCTCCCGGGAACAGAATCGTTACCAAACGCGCCCTAATCCGCCCCACTTGGTAGCTATGCGCAGGATGGAGGGAGTTGAGATCGACATGTCCATACGTGGCCTCCGAAACTCCCTCGTGCAATATGTCCCTACTATCCGTGTCAAAGCTGCTTATGTTGAAGTAGAGAGGGGCAACACAGGGTATCAAAGGACAGCAGACAAGGCAGAAGAAGAACAAACGAGCTTGCAAAGAAAGAGAACGGGGAGTCGCGTGCGGCATACTTAAGACGAGCTTTGGTGGGAATTGGATCACCGACACTGCGAGATCTATATGTTATATTAGGGAGCTTTAAAATGAACCCGAGCGTACCTAATGGCTTACCGGACACGGCAAGCAATCATAGATCAAGCAGCTTCTATGATAGTTCCTTGTTTTCTGCTAGAGTCAGATGGAATAGGTTATTAGACTTCTGGTGGGTACCATTGCTATCTTCCGAACACGAAATGTCAACACGGAAAATGAACTAGTCAAGGAAAATGTTTTCCATCATTAGAAAAGATAATCTTTAAAAGTGAGGAAAATGTTTTCCACTTCTCAATAACTTCTTCCATCTTGCTTCTTTTTATCAATACATTTTCGTTTTATTTTTATGCTTTCTTTTTCTTTTTTCTTTTTTTTTTTAAATCGAGTTTTTAATTTTTTTCCTTTTATTTCTTTCCTTTTCATCTTCTTCTTTGGCCTTGGCCGGTCGCCGGCCACGGCGCAAGCCGACGACCGGCCGCGGCTGGCGACCAGCCGCAAGCCAGCTCGAGCCTCGCCCTAGGTCGGTGAGGCTCCGCCTACTCCAATTTGGCAAAGTCGAGCTCAGACCTCGCCAAATCGGGTGGGGCGGAGCTCTCGCCGGCCTGGGCCAGAGCTCGGGCCTCGCCGGAGCTCGCTAGAGGTTCATTGGGCTCTGGCGAGCCTCAAGCTCGCCGGATCTGGTGCCCGGGTCTTGGTCAGCCGCCAGGCAGCTCGCCATCATCAGGCATACGGCGACGAAGGAAGGAGGAGGAAGGAGGAAGGAAAAGAAAAAGAAAAAGAAAGAAAAAAGAAAAAATAATAAAAATTTCTATTTTTAAAAAAATACAAATAATTAAAAATTCTTTTTTAAAAAATATAAAAATAAAACTAATTTTTTGGTCAATTAAAAATATTAAAATTCAATTTTTGATAATTTTTCCCAAACAATTAAATTAGCTAACGAACGGTGGAACACCGGAAAATAAAGTCATTTTTCTACGGAAAATGATTTTAGAAAAATGTTTTCCGTAAACATGATATTTTCCGCTAAACGAACGGACCCGAAATGTCAAACACGGTTTTACCTATCACTCCAGCTATTGCGCAATTGGTGGAAAAATTTGCTTGTGTTTTAAAGAGCCTTGGACAAAGACCATGGACCATGGAGATGGAAACTGACCGATCGATATTGACTGGCTGCCGGTGATATGAAGCTAGAGAACGAGCCAGCTGGCTGCAGATCAAAGATTTGAATTTGCTGGGGGAGCTTGTGTGGTTCACCATTTTTACAGACATTATCAGACCACTCAATGTCTCTGTCCACAATTGGGGAGGAAAGGAGAGCAAGCTTTGGTTAAATGAAGAGACTTAAATGAGGGTTGAGAGTCCATTGCTCGAAAGCCATTGATTATGACGATGAAAAAACTTCGAACACTACCTATCGAATTATCTTATTCGTCAACTATGTGTGCCAAATCTTTCCTACAAGTTGTATTTGAGAACTACTTTCATGTTACCGAAGCACAAGAGCCATGGTCAAGTTCAATCAAACTCTTGTAGATCCTCATTTCACGGCTTGCCCAGCCCATCAAGAACATTACAGGCCTATTTGGTTCGTAAGATAGTTTCATTCGATGAAACTGTGTCGTAGGTAGTATTTTGATAGTTCACATGGATGCAGAATCTTGTGTGATACGGCAAGATAAAAACATTTTGCAAAATCTTGGTCTTAAGAATCCAAGATCAAAAATGTTATGCAATTGACATAGCATGTCCTTAGTGACTAACACTAAACTCCTGATGGCCCAAGTATTGATGGGGCAATTGCTGCATACCCAAATGCATTAGACCCCATGCATGCAATATGTCGGATAATTTGAGTCTCACTAGGAATTCATAAGATCCGAGAAATCTTGTTTACTGGATCTATATTTTCTGGCTGCGGCCAATGATTTTCTGTACCAATGGCCCCCATATGCCCCCATATGCCCTTTTGAGTTTGCTCCCGCACTATCATGGTTGAGATTTCGTGGCTTAAGCTTCACAATGAACCTCAAAAGTTACTGTCCTTCCTTGTTCAAAGGTGCGCGATGAATCGAATTTATCGCGCTTGTGATGGGAAACGGTCAGAGACTTGAAGAGTCCCAAACAATCCATTCCTGACGAAACCAAATTGTAATGAAAAAGATCTTTTGAGTGAAAACTATTGAAAACGTCCCATTTATTATTTTCACTCTTTCCACGAGGACCAGGCCAAAATCAGAACATGGTTTTGACAAAAAGGAAACTATAGTTCTCGGTTAGAAAACATGCTTTTTTTTTCCTTTTCTAATCAAACACAATAATTACGAATATACAAAAGTAAAAACTAAAATTATTCTCATTTTCATAGGCATATTTTGAGAAATCACGTGCGGTCTATATAGAAAATTAAAGCAGTAACTGATGTTGAATCTGCCTTGATCTTAGCTATTGGGCCTTAATGGAACTTATTACAAAAAACCCATTGTCCGCTTGAACCAAAGGTTATAGATGCTATAACAAAACTTCGTAAGAAAATAACTAGAGAAATCTATGAAGATCGAATTAGGTCTCAAGAAGAAAATTGGTCTACGAACCACAAGAAAAGTGGAAATGAAAGCAATGTAGTTTCAAGTGAATGGATACTCCAAGATAGAACAAGAAAAGTTGAATCTGATTAATTCAACTTCTATGACTTTGGAATAATTAGAAAATTACAAAAACGAAACTAATCATTTTGAGCAACAAAGTTTGATTTAATCAAATTTGACAACAGGTTTTCTAACAAGTCTTACAAGGAGCTTTTGGAACTCTGAATAGTTGGTTGAATAACGAGTTACATTACTTGCCCTGCCCTTGACTATCTGGCGGGATCTGGGTGCACGCACCATAGCCCCACCATCATCAAGCACTTCATCTCCTCCTATGGGAACTCTGAGTGCAACACCTCATCAACCGCACACCGAGGATGTTGCCAGCAAGGTAGAGTTGCCAGACCCACTCATGCAGTGAGACCCAGATCTCTGTTCTCATAGCTCCTCCGGCCATGACGCCAAAGCTAAACATGTCGGACTCCGGGGTGGCCTTCCCTCCAATAAAGTACTTTGGCGCTAAATACCCACAAGTCCCAACCACGTTTGCCGTCTGAGTCCTGAACCGGGGGTCGACAAGCTTGGCCACTCCAAAGTCGGCAAGCTTGGTGCTGAAGTTGGAGTCGAGTAGTACATGGGCTGCCTTTATGTCCTGGTGGAGCACATATTGCTCGAGATCATAGTGGAGACAATTGTGGGTGGATGCGAGGCCGAGTGCCACCTTGTACCACGCGTCTCATGGCAGGCTTCTTCGCGCCCCAAAGGGGTGATCGAGGCTGCCATTGGGCATATACTCATAGACAAGCAAGAATTCACCTTCCTCTTAACACCAACCCAAGAACTGTTAGCTAAATTCACTCCTATGTGGAGGAAGCTCAATGAGTTGCAAGCCCAAAAAGGGTTTGAGCCCATATAATAAGTTATATGAAGAAATATGTTTCTTACTATCAAAAAGTGGTAGCCACAAAAAGACATATTAACAAGAGAAAAAGATAAAGCAGAAAATCTGAGAGTTGAGGCAATATCTGATTTACGTCAAGCTGGCATTAGATTGGTTCATGGTCCGATTGAGCTGAAATTTTGTCAGCATGTTTGTGGCTCAATCTTCTCAAATTTGAACGGTTTGATTTTCGTTTGAAGCTGCCTCCATCAGGTTTTTCATGGATTGATCAAAACATGCGTTTTTGATCAGATTTATTCTTGATTTCTTGTGAAATTCATGTGTATTGTCAATAATTATGTTCTTGAGGTCTTTGCTACTATGTACCTCTAGTATTTGTTAGAGAATAACATTGTTCACCTAATTTTATTAATAGTGAAGATTTTCGGGTGGACTCGATTCCGTGATTTTTTATCTCCTCACATCGATGAGGTTTTCCACGTAAAAAAAATTGTCTCTATTCACGTGCTTGGTATTTATTTTATTTTACTATATCGATTTTTATTAGGTTTACACAAGAGGGGAAATTATTTTATTCCGCTGCGTTAATTCGATATTGTTTGAATTGTTACCGATCTCCCATCAAGAACGGCACCGGGTTTCCGTGAATCGTGCGGCTTACGATCTTCACCTCATTGATGAGAACCTTTGCATTGGGATTCCGTGAAGAACATTTTGACAGCAACCAAGCAGCCTGAATGGCTCAAGAACCCTTTATAGACTTGGCCAGACCCACCTCAGCCAAGCCTTCGATCTTCTGCGAAGCCATTGGTTGTGTTGGGGAGAACTCGGGTACAACAATTCACCACGTCCAAACGCAATCCAGGATCAATTTCTTCCTCGAAGCAAAATCAACTAAGAATTTCTTAACCCCCAGCAACAACCAGCAATGTACAGCCTCACAAAATGCAAATATAACGCCGAAATAATAAGTAGACAAAGCAAATAACGACACCAAGGATTCAACGTGGAAAACCCGATGCGGGAAAAACCACGGACCGCCCAAAAACATTCACTAATCACCAAGAATAGCAGGATACACAAAGTATTATTCTCTAGTCACAACTAGAGGCTCAACATCAACATTACAATCATCTTTTTCCCACCACATAGGTAGACAAACAAGTTGGGAGCAAGAAAACCTTAACCGCAACTGGAGAATTTGGAGATGGTTCTCGACGAACAAAAACCATCAACTTGTAGCCCTCGGTCTCACGAACAACATACTGAAATTTGAGCCGATTCCGTCAATATTTGGCCTTCCAATCAAAGCCGCAAAGTTGCAGCGCTCTTCCTCTCCTCTTTCTCCTTTGCTGCAGTTTTTCTTTTCTCGTTTTCTCTCTCCTCTCTTCGGACGCACACCCAGCACGACCCCAACTTCCACTTCTTTTGTTCTTTTCTTTTCTTTTTATTTTTTTTATTTTATTTAATGCTGGCTGGGCCCCACATGAAGGTGGACCCAGCCAACAAATCTCCCCCTCCACCTCATGTGGGAAGATTCGTCATGCCCCCTTTTCTTCTACAAGCGTCAAGCTTCATCACGGGCACGGCTTTGGTCATCATGTCGGACTTATTGTTGTCGGTATGAACTTTCTCAAGTAGGAAGAGCTTCTCTTCTAGCTTTTCTCGGATCCAATGATGCTTCACATCAACATGCTTCGATCTTGAATGAAACACCGGATTCTTGCTAAGATGGATGGCACTCATGCTATCGCAATATAGAACAAACTTCTCTTGCTTCAAGCCCAACTCTTGTAGGAATTTTTGCATCCACAAAAGTTCTTTACCTCCTTCGGTAATAGCAATATACTCCGCTTCAGTTGTAGACAAAGCGGTACATTTTTGCAATCTCGATTGCCATGAAACAGCTCCCCCTACAAAGATTATTATAAAACCCAATGTGGATTTTCGGGAATCAACATCACCGGCATAGTCCGCATCCGAGAAGCCACTCAACTCAGGCTTTGCATTTCCATGGCACAAGCAAAGTGTAGAAGTGCCTCTAAGATATCTCAAAATCCATTTAACAGCGGTCCAATGCTCCTTACCTGGATTAGAGAGAAATCTACTCACAACACCAACTGCATGAGCAATATCTGGTCTTGTACAAACCATAGCGTACATCAAACTACCCACGACCGATGCATAAGGAATTTTCATCATCTCAACCTTCTCTTTCTCACTTGAAGGACACTCATTACTACTCAACTTGAAATGGCCTGCAAGTGGAGTACTCACCGGTTTACATGTGCTCATGTTGAATCTTTCAAGCACCTTCTCAATATACTTCTCTTGAGATAACCACAGTTTCTTATTCTTCCTATCACGAGTAATTCTCATGCCTAAGATTTGCTTAGCTGGGCCTAGGTCTTTCATTGCAAAAGCTTTACTCAACTCATTTTTCAAACTCTTGATTTTCTTGGCATCATGCCCAACAATCAACATATCATCCACATAAAGTAGGAGAATAAGAAAATCATTATCTGAGAATCTTTTCATAAAAACACAAAAATCGGAATTTGTTTTACCGTATCCTTGTTCTTCCATGAATGACTCAAACTTCATATACCATTGCCTAGGCGCTTGCTTGAGACCATATAAGCTTTTCCTCAATCTACATACAAGGTGCTCCTTGCCTTCAATTTCAAAACCCTCTGGTTGCTCCATATATATCTCCTCTTCTAGGTCTCCATGAAGAAAAGCCATCTTTACATCAAGTTGTTCAATTTCTAAATTTAAACTGGCGGCCAACCCAAGAACAACTCGAATAGAAGACATCTTTACAACCGGTGAAAAAATCTCTTCAAAGTCTATGCCCTTCTTTTGACAAAAGCACTTCACAACAAGTCTAGCTTTGTATCGTGGTTGTAAACTATTTTCTTCCGTCTTCAACTTGTACACCCACTTATTTGTGAGTGCTCTCTTACCCTGAGGCAACCTCACCAATTCAAATGTGTGGTTCTCATGCAAGGATTTAAGCTCCTCTTGCATGGCTTCATGCCACTCATTCTTTCGTTCACATGATATAGTCTCTTCATAAGTTTTTGGCTCCCCTGCATCAGTGAGTAACACATACTCATGCAGTAAATATTTTTGAGAAGGCCTACGCTCTCTTTCAGATCTTCTAACTTGAGGTAGGATAGATTGCTCTTGCTCAGCTATTTCACCTGTATCAGCTGAAGAATCAACATTATGTGAGGACTCACCATCTTCTTGACTTCCATGCACTTCTCCCCCATGATTTCTATCAACATTAGAAGGATTTGGGCTGAAACTAACTGAACGTTGAGCTGTATTCTTTGGTCTCTCCACCTTGTCAATGTCTTCAATAGTTTGATACTCACAAAACACCACATCTCGGCTTCTAATGACTTTCTTTGCAACTGGATCCCATAACCTGTAGCCAAACTCTTCATGTCCATAACCTAAGAAGATACACTGTTTAGACTTATCATCAAGCTTGGATCTTTCATATCTTGGAACATGCACAAAAGCCCGATAACCGAACACTTTTAGATGACTGTAGGAAACATCTTTGCCACTCCAAACTCTTTGCGGAACATCCCCCTTAAGAGGAACTGATGGAGATAGATTTATCAAGTCTACTGCTGTTCTCATCGCTTCACCCCAAAATGGCTTAGGCAACTTCGCATGAGAAAGCATACACCGAATTCGATCATTAATTGTCCGGTTCATTCTCTCTGCCACTCCATTATGCTGAGGTGTTTTTGGAACAGTCTTCTCAAGCTTGATACCATAATCCCTGCAATAGTGTTCAAATGGGCCTCTATATTCACCACCATTGTCAGCTCGAACACATTTCAGCTTCTTCCCGGTTTCTCTTTCTACATTGACATGAAATTGCTTGAATGCCTCAAGTACCTGATCTTTAGATTTCAAAGCAATAGCCCACACTTTTCTAGAACAGTCATCAATAAATGTCACAAAGTATAATGCACCTCCGAGAGTTCTAGCATCCATGCAACAAACATCAGTGTGAACTAAATCAAGTACATTTGATTTCGTGTGTGGAGAGGAACTATGAAATGAGAATCTATGTTGCTTACCAGTCAGACAATGAGTGCATTCCTTTAGATTTTTCTCTTTCAAAGGTAAAAGGTTCTTTCTAGCAAGAGTTTCAAGTCCTTTCTTGCTAAGATGACCCAGCCTCATATGCCATAAATCAACCAAGGAATCCTCCACTGCATTTACCTCTTCTTTAATCAAGTCAGCTTGCATGGTGTAGAGAGAGCCTGTCTTCTTACCCTTTGCCATTACCATGGAACCTTTAGTTAACTTCCATTTGCCATCAAAGAATGAATTACAATAACCATCATCATCCAAGGTACCCGTAGAGATCAAGTGAAGTCGAATATCCGGAACATGTCTCACATTTTTCAAAATCAAATTACATCCGACGTCATTTTCCAAATAAACATCTCCCATGCCAATAACCTTGGAAACATCACTATTTCCCATCCTTATGCAACCAAAGTCACCGCTGTGATAAGAAGCAAAGTAATCACGCCGTGAGGTGACATGAAAAGAAGCCGCGGAATCAACAACCCACATAGAGTCTTGGCATGTAAAATTCACATATCCGTCATCACATACAAACACAATATCGCCATCGGATGCAACCGCCGTTGTAGCTTGTTTCTCTTCTTTCTTTTGATCTCCATTTCTATCATGGAATCTATCTCTCTTTGGCAACCAACACTCTTTTGTATAATGTCCCATTTTACCGCAATTATAACACTTGACACTCCTCCTCGATCTTGATTTCGACCTTCCTCTTGACTTGCCTCGGGTATCATTTCTTTGAAACCTTCTTGATTGACTTCTCTCCCTGTTTTCTATAACAAGAGCATCCGATGTAGAAGCATAATTCAAGCCTTTTCTTCTTGTTTCTTCATTGAACAAGCTTTCTTTAACCATGCTCATAGAAAGCACACCAAAAGGAGCCGAGTTATTTAATGCCACAACCAAGGTGTCCCAACTATCAAGAAGAGTACCAAGTAATAAGCATGACTGCAATTCATCACCAAGATCAATCTCAAGATTTGTCAATTGATTTCCAACATCTTGAAATTCACTCAAGTGTTCCGCCATGTTACTCCCCTCCTTGTATCTCAAATTCACAAGTCGCTTAACTAGAAGAGCTTTATTTTGTGGAGTTTTTCTCTCATAAAGATCTTGTAATTTCTTCCACAAAGTGTCTGCCCTCGTTTCTTGAGCAACATGATGAAACACACTATCATCAATCCATTGTCGGATAAACTCAACTGTTTTCTGATTCATTCTCTCCCATTCTTTATCTTCCTTATCTCCTTTGGCTTCATCACCCTCAATAGGATCAAATAAGTCTTTGCAATATAACACATCTTCCATCCGAGGCTTCCAAATAGAATAATTCGAGGCATTTAACTTAAACATGGTGCTGCTGGTTTCTTCCATTTAACATTAAAATTCAACCGTGCTCTGATACCACTTGTTGGGGAGAACTCGGGTACAACAATTCACCACGTCCAAACGCAATCTAGGATCAATTTCTCCCCCGAAGCAAAATCAACTAAGAATTTCTTAACCCCCAGCAACAACCAGCAATGTACAGCCTCACAAAATGCAAATATAACGCCGAAATAATAAGTAGACAAAGCAAATAACGACACCAAGGATTTAACGTGGAAAACCCGATGTGGGAAAAACCACGGACCGCCCAAAAACATTCACTAATCACCAAGAATAGCAGGATACACAAAGTATTATTCTCTAGTCACAACTAGAGGCTCAACATCAACATTACAATCATCTTTTTCCCACCACATAGGTAAACAAACAAGTTGGGAGCAAGAAAACCTTAACCGCAACTGGAGAATTTGGAGACGGTTCTCGACGAACAAAAACCATCAACTTGTAGCCCTCGGTCTCACGAACAACATACTGAAATTTGAGCCGATTCCGTCAATATTTGGCCTTCCAATCAAAGCCGCAAAGTTGCAGCGCTCTTCCTCTCTTCTCTTTCTCCTTTGCTGCAGTTTTTCTTTTCTCGTTTTCTCTCTCCTCTCTTCGGACGCACACCCAGCACGACCCCAACTTCCACTTCTTTTGTTCTTTTCTTTTCTTTTTATTTTTTTATTTTATTTAATGCTGGCTGGGCCCCACATGAAGGTGGACCCAGCCAACAGGTTGCTGCGAGCAACTCGTGATAAGTGAACTTCGCAGGCAATGCACCAATCTCTTTGTCGATGTCGGTGAGGGCATGCAAATCGTACTTGTCAATTCTCTTGACAGCAAAAAAGCAAGACCCTGCAGAGATCACTAGCAAAAGAATTGCTGCGGGAACCATGACCAGTATGATTAACTGGCGAGTCCCTCCCCCCCCCCAAAACAACCTTCGGCGCCGATTTATCCATCGATGGTGGCAGATCTACCACGTCCAAATCTGAAGTGAATTCCCATGAATTGATTCTGTGTCTCTCCACATAGAAGCCGAATGAAGCTGAAAACCCGATCGCAACTGATTCGGTAAGGACACTCGCAAGATCAATTTAGCAAGAAAGTGAGGAATGGCCCTTATCCTGGAAAGCCCGTTTGTCCTCAAATGACCAGGACACTCTGAGGTTCTTGCTCGTGGAATTTTAGACCACCAGAACATCGGTCGCCGCTGTGCAGGCTGGGATCCCAGCCAGTATAAACAACCGATGAGAGCCCGTTCTTATTGATTCCAATGTGATGCACTGGGGGATCGAACTCTGGGTTCACGTAAGTGTTGAACTCGACCATGACAATCCGGTTTCGAGGCCCTTCACTGGCCATGCTTGCATTGAATAATCCCAGGAATCCACCACCCGAGTTGGACAGGATTGGCATGCCGGCGGGAGCAAGGAAAAAGGCGATGCCATCATCATACAGCCCAGAGACGTCGTTGTCAATAGCGAACGGAAAACGGGTCGTCGTTGTCAATAGTGAACAAAAAACGGATCGAGAAGTCCGCTTGCCACCCCGTGAGAGGATCCCATATGGGGACAGGCTTGGCATGCTGGATCCGGCCCACCCGGAAATTTGGTGGAGTATTGCATTTGGTGAGATCGACATACCCTGCTCGGCATACTAGAGACGGGCTTTGGTCAGAATCGGATCAACTGAACCGCAAGATCGCTACATCACATTTGAGTGCTCTACAAGGATCGTGAGTATACCTGGCGGACCTAATACGGCGAGCGTTCATAGATCAAGCAACTTCGATGATGGTTCGTTGTTTTCTGCAAAAGTCAATGGAGCAAATTCGTCACCATGAGAATCAATCTTGAGGTGAGTATCATTGCTATCTTCCAAACAAGTGATGGAGCATTGTCAAACTTGGGGTAGGCGTCACTTGGGCGTGTCCCAATACTGGACCATCCACGACCCAGAGGCTTGACTCTTGAGCTAATTTCTTGTACCATCACTTGCGCGTCCTATTGAGAGCTGTACCATCCAATCCAAGACGGTATGACTAGAATCTATTGTCGCTGATATTTGTCAACTGGGGGAAAATTTGCGGGTGTTCTAGAGAGCCGCGGATGAAGACCGCGGAGATGGAAACTGACCAATCGATCTCCCGAGTCGACTGGCTTTCGATAATATAACGGGAGCGAGCGAGCGACCGCGGATCGGTGTTTTTGCATTCGCCAGGAGAGCTTCTGCGGTTCACCTCTTTAACAGAAATTATCGGACCGGTCAACGTGTCTGTCTACAAGTGTGTAGGAAAGGAGCGCATGCAATTGTTAGATGAGCTGCAATTTGCAGGGACGTGAAGAGCGGTTGAGAGTCCATTGCTTCGAAGCCACTGATTATGACGAACACTACGAACCCAAAAAACAAAAATAAGAGCCGCAGATAGTTTTCTAGCTGCATCATCATTATGCCACGTCACCGTGCATGTCGTCAATGCCATGTCATCATGCCACGTCATCAATACCACGTGGTCATGTGCGCCACGCCATCGCCATGTCATCGAAATATGCCATGTCATCGCTTGCATGTCATTGATTGATTGTATGTTAGGTTCATAAAATTGTATGCCATGCTAGAATAGTTCCACATCAATTTTGCTACTCATTAGAAACTGCATGTTAGGTTATTTGATTACCATAAGCCACGTTGGAATAGACATACTTAGTACGTCGTGTTTAGAGTGCTTGCACTACATATATTACATACAGTACATTTTAGCATTAGCTTTCACTAGATAAGAGAAAACCTTAAAAAGGATTCGAATGGATTTGTCTATTAATTAGAAATCATATTTATGTTGAGAATGTGATTTTCTAATAAATCTTACAGTTGCTTACGTTACTTCAAGGTAAGTAAATCTATTCCTCACCCTTGCAATATGTTCATCACTTTGAGTACATGGTGTTTCATTAATGGTCGTGCATGCGCATGATTACCTCACATCTTAGTGAAAGGTTTAAATTCAATCCAAGCCCCCTGCCAAATATTTTTTGAACAAAAGAAGAAGTTACTAAAAGGGTATTGGAGTAATCAAGCACAATCAAGTCCCCAAATCCATAATTTATGGTTTGCAAGGGTAAAGTGTATCTCCCAATGCTTTACCTAGGTGTCTACTCAACCCACCAAAAACTAATTAACTGTGATTTCTAAATAAAAATTATTGGCATGTTAAGAACTTAAATATAAGTCGCGAATCGATAGGGGCTTAGGAAAGCTCAAGCTTAAGCTTGTAAATTCATAAGCTTAACCCTAGGTGGTTCACTCAGAGGTAGGTCGTGACACACTTTAGTTCCAAATTTGCTCTTGCAACCCTCCATCCAAAAATTTCCACCAATTTCTTCAAAATTATCAACAAGAGGAGGCTAGTGTTGTTCCATACAAAAGTAAGGGTACTAATGAAATGTAGGTTCTAATAATGAACCTCTAAGCAATCTTGATTTGATGATTTTGAAGAAATTAATAGCGATTTTTGGACGTGCGGGTAGACGTGGAACTAGAGTGAAAGGTGATGGTTGTTTTAATATAAAAACTAGTTCAAGGAAAAATTGAGATTACTCTAAAATTGGGAGTTTTTTTTTTTTTATTATAGGAAATTGGGCTTATTTGAAAATGGCATTTGGATGGATTTAATTATAAAATCAAAATCATAACAATCCATTATTTTGAATTAGACCTTTCTGCTTTTCAACATACAATTATAACCTTATGCATCTCCAACTTCAGATTATCAAAGAGAAAATCGGCCTCAACTAAATTCTTAATATCTTTCTATAATTTTTGCATGTCCTATTTAAGTGACACGTTGGGTTGACTTCATATGACATACGTTAAACTCACATAAAGAACCTAAAGAACCTATCTAGAGTGATTTTTACGCTAACTTTTGACTTTGTACTCCATATAAATTTCTGAAACTCACATGAAATGATTGGAAACTTTTCAAAATAGTTACATATCGCTATTGATACTTCTACCTTTTCTTGTTATCTTTGAAATATTAGTGCAAAATCTATCCGGAAATGTACGAATTCCATTCTACCCTTTCTTGTTATCTTTGAATATTCGTGCAAAATGTATCCGGAGATGGACGAATTTCAAATGCTTTTATCGTATTTTCTACTTGAATTCAAGTGAATTCAGTGCTTCCAGCTTTTAGATTACGAGAGCTCAGGAACGTTCTATATTTCCTGGAAAAAGATGCCATGGACGATTTCGAAGATATCGGCCATAGCAGCAGTGCCAGAGCAACGATAGACGAGTTACCTTGTTGGGGACATCGATTCTTCGACTTAACTCCGGAAAGGAGCCCACGTTCCTGCGAAGCAGCCTCACTACAACCCAGACGAGACGTCGACGTTCCTTGTTGCCCTCGCGATCTTGAATCAGGCTTTCGGCATCCGCTTATACACCAAATCGACCTAAATGAAAGTCCTGCTCACTGTTGTGAATTAGTAGTGTACAGTGTACTCTTGCATGCAGCTTTCCGTCTCATTGAAGTGAGAACCTCCGACTTTTTCATCTGTATTCTCTCCGACGTGATGAAAGCGCTTGCTTCTTTATAACAGTAATTTGAAGAGAGATACAAGTGATTTAACTGAAAATTTTTCTTTTCGTAGTGTTCTGTTTATGCCGATGTAAGCAATGTATGTTAAGCGATACCAAGTCCCCCATGATGTTTTCAATTTCAAACAACAAATTTGGGCAAGGCAAACGAGATGGTAACCAAACTACAGTTGATGCGTGCAGATTTTAGTCAGCATGTGTTGCCGTATGACTTTGCGAGACAGGATTTGTCTAGCTTCCTAAAAACAGATTCTTGAATAGGAGGAGCAGATGGAGATTCCAGTATTCCTAATTGCGAAGCCAATGGCCGGTGTGAAACTGGACCGTTGAATGCGTCGTGCGGCAGCTCGGGGACTGAGTCCTCGAGCTGGAGGAACCTGATCACTTGCCCTGCCTTTGGCCTTCTCGCAGGGTCAGGGTGCACGCACCACAGCCCCACCCTCATCAGGCACTCCATTTCCTCCCTCCGGAACCCTGAGCCCAAGGCCTCATCGGCCGCGGCAAGGATGTTGCTGGCGAGGTAGAGTTCCCAGACCCACTTGTGCAACGCGACCCAGACCTCTCCGTCCTCATAGCTCCTCCGGCCGCACGCAATCTCCAGGGCCACCACGCCGAAGCTGAACATGTCGGACTCCTTCGTGGCCTTCCCACTAGGGCTGAGCATGGTTCCCGGGTAGAACCGGGAACCGGGGAACCGAACCGCAGGTTCCGGTTCGGTTCCCGGTTCTAGAGGGACCGGTTCCGGTTCCCGGTTCCTTTTTTCTAGGAACCGGCGGTTCCGGTTCCGGTTCCGGTTCCCATAGGAACCGGAACCGGGAACCGGAAGGAACCGGAACCGAGAACCTGATTAGGGTTTCTAAAACCTAAAAGGCAGAAACCCACTTCACAGTTTCCCCTTCAATCGAATTTTTGTGCCCTTCTCTCGTACTCTGCCCAACCCTTGTCCCCGACGCCGCTCGTCTCGTCCCTCCGCTGCTCGTCGCTCGTCTCGCCGCTCCGCTGCTCGCTGCTCGCTTTGTCCTTCTGCTGGTCGCCGCTCGTCCCGCTGCTGGTCACCGCTCGTCCCTCTGCTGGTCGCCGCTCGTCTCGCCGCTGGACGCTGCTCGCCTCATCCCTCTGCTGGTCGTCGCTCGTCTCGTCCTGCGGCTGGTCGCCGCTTGTCCCGCCTCTGGTTGCTGCTTGTCCTGCCGCTAGTCGTCGCTCGCCTCGTCCCTCGGCTAGTTGCCGCTCGTCTCGTCCCTCCGCTAGTCACTGCTTGGCTCGTCTTGCCGCTAGTCGCAGCTTGCCTCGTCCCTCCGCTAGTCACTGCTCATCCCGCCACTGGTCGCTGCTTGTCTCACCGCTGGATGTCGCTCGCCCCCCGAGGACGCCCTTGACGACGACGCCCCGCCCTTGCCTCCCTCATGCCGCTCGCACAGCCCTTACCAACTTGGGTAATCCGTTCCTTCTTGTTCTCTTATTTTATTGGAAGGGGTTGGTCATGGTGGTTGTTTCTATACTTCTACTGATGCGAGTTTATCTGTTCTTTTAGCTCTGATTTCAAATCAATTCGTTTCTGATTTGGATTTTGTCAATTGTTTGAACGAAGGATTTGGTTGTCGTTCGAAATTGAAGACCCAATTTGCTCGAGTTTTCTGGGTTTTTTTCGTCAAGTCTCCTGTCTTCTAGATAATTGATTATTGTAGTCCAGGACAGAGATTTCCCTTTTCTTGCAAAAGTTTAGTTCGTTTGAGCATCTAAATGTCGAGGCAGAAGCTTATGTTGGGAGCCTTCAGTTGAGGTAATTTAACATTTGATTCATAACATATTTACATTTTCTAGGATTCTGCTCAAATTGATTGAACCCCGTCTCATGTTAATCAATGTCAACAGGGGTTTCTCAACTGTTTTCACATCCTTCCCAGTAGAAAGAAACCATTACCGATCCTCAACAATGTCAATGGAATCATCAAGCCTTGTAGGTAAGAAGAGAGACAGATTTTTATCAGCATACACTGCTCAAGGAGTGAAGTTCAGATATTGCCGACAAAATTTTTATTTCTCTTTTGCAGAATGACATTACTTCTGGGGCCTCCAGGCTCTAGAAAGACCACCTTACTTCCAAGCTACGGTTGGGAAGCTCGGCAAAGATTTGAAGGTAAGCATATAGAAAGTACTTTTAGAGCTGTCTCACTTTAAGAGTGAAATGTTTTGGCATGCAAGTCACACAGAGCTTGTGAATCGCTTTTTTCAGGAAGAGTCACGTACAATGGACATGGGATGGAAGAGTTTGTACCACAGAGGACATCGGCTTATATAAGTCAATATGATGACTATTTTTTGGCTGTTGTTTGCGATGACTCGAATTTCCTTGATTGCCGTTCATTATAAGCGCAGCAGCACTATAAGGAGGGCTAACATTAAGGGGTTGCCATATTATTGCAGAAAATTATGATATCAGTGTAATCTTTGCATTATAAGCATGGCTAGCATTAGGGTGCAAGTGCTGTTACGGTGAGATACTTCTTTCCTGGCCTGAGCTCGATTTTATTGTCATCTCAATTGCAGGATCTGTGACAAGATAGGATACCCGGAACATGTATGGTGCATACTGTATTTGAATGGATTTGCAAGCCTTGGTTGCGAGAGATTAGGCTTGGTATGCATTTCTAGATCCTTTGTGTTTATGCTCTTTCATACTTTAATAGGGAAGTGGGAATTGACAATGTTCTGGGATGAGTTGGAACATGGATATTCAATATGTTAACACTGACTATCCATACAATACGTCCAAAAGTTTTATGGAGTATTTCGAGGGTCTTACGTATGAACACGTGAATTTCATATTTTCTGGTGTTCTCATGCTCAAGTATCTGTAAGTTGATTATGTTGTTTTCCATTTCTAGAGAGTTGGCTGGTCTGTATCTGTGTAGTTTTTTTTTTTACTTCTCAGTATTATTTTTTTCTTTTTTGGGAAGAGGACAATTCTCAGCAGGACTTGATATTCCTCTACTTTCTGTCATAATATGCCAATCTAACTGTGGGAGCATTTGTGGGCATCTTTCTAGTTTCCTGTATTTTCAGATCTTAGTCTAGCACTGTCCTTATATTATGCAGGAGAGCATATATCCACCAGTGAATACAAACCACTACAAAATGGGTCCATCAGAATATGGTAGTAATTAGTGGATGGTCATGGACAAGCCTATCATGAGATTAGAAGACCTATGGTTAGCTCTTCAATGACTAATAAGCAAACTCCTGCAGTAAGTAGTGGATGGGAGGGGAATGCAAATAGTGGATCTCGTGGCCACTCTGCAGCATGTGAGTTCTTTTACAGCAAGGCATCAACCTTATTGTTGATAGTGTAAAATTATTTTTTTGTAGGTACTGTTTAAGATTTTATTTTTTTAACCTCATTAGAAGGTGATCAAGCATTGCCTAATTCTCATCATAAGTCGCTGGCATGGTTTTTCATGGCATAATTCTCATTATTGCCGCATTCATTTCCCTTTTTTAAAACTAAAAATGAAATTGAAAAAAAAAAAAAAAGAACCTGTTGGAACCTGGAACCGACCCCGGAACCTGTGATAGGGTAGGTTCCAGGTTCTTGGTTCTGGCGGGTAGGTTCCAGGTTCCAAAAAATGAGGAACCTGTACCCGAGGGTAGGTTCCAGGTTCCAGCCGGAACCTGTGAGGAACCGGGAACCGCTCACCCCTACTTCCCACTAATGAAGTACTCTGGCGCCAGGTACCCGCAAGTCCCAACCACGTCTGTTGTCTGAGACCTGAACCTGGGGTCAATGAGCTTGGCCACTCCGAAGTCGCCGAGCTTGGTTGTGAAGTTGGTGTCGAGCATCACGTTGGCTGCCTTTATGTCCCGGTGGAGAACCCATTTCTCGAGCTCCTCGTGGAGGTAGTTAAGGGTGGATGCCAGGCCGAGCGCCACGCCGTATCGCACAGCCCACGGCAGGCTTCTCCGGGGCCCAAAGAGGTGGTGGTCGAGGCTGCCATTGGGCATGTACTCGTAGACGAGCAAGAACTCACCTTCCTCTTGACACCACCCAACAAACGGCACCAGGTTTCTGTGTATTGTTCGGCTTATGATCTTCACCTCGTTGACAAAGACCTTCTCGGAGTGTCGGGACTCCGCAAAGATCCTTTTGACGGCGACCAGGCGGTTCGAATGGCTCAAGAACCCTTTATAGACTTGGGCAGACCCGCCACGGCCCAGCCTTCTATCGTCTGCGAAGCCATTGGTCGCCGCGAGCAACTCCTGATAAGTGAACTTCGTAGGCAATGGGCCAATCTCTTTATCTATGTCGGTAAGGGCGCTATAACCATGCTTTTCCGTCCTCTTGACGGCCAAAAAGCAAGACCTTGCGGAGATCGCCAGTAAAAAACAAGCCGTGGGAACAACGACCAGTATCCATAACCGGCGAGGTTCATCTACGTCGTCCAAATCCGAAGTGAACTCCCATGAATTGACGCTGTGTCTCTCTGGATGTTCGCCGAAAGAAGCTGAGAACCCGATCGCTGCAGATTCAGGAAGGACTCTTGCCAGATCAACAAGGCAAGAAAGCGAGCGATTGGCCTTATAGTGGGAAGGCGGTTTGCCGTCGAACGACCAGAACACGCTGAGGTTCTTGCTCGCAGAATTGTAGGTCATGTTAACATTGACCGCTTTCCCGCTGTGCGATCCTGGATTCCAGGGGGCATGAACGACCGACGACAGCGAGTTCTGATTGATTCCTATGTGATACCCTGAGGGATCAAACTGCCAGTTCCAATAGGTGTCGAACTCGACCATGACAATCTGGTTCCGAGGCCCCTCATTAGCCGTGCTATCGTTGAACAATCCCAGGAATTGTCCAGCCGAGTTGGGTGGGATCGGAATCCCGACAGGAGCGAGGAAGAAGGCGATGCCATCACTGTACTGAGCAGAGCCGTCAGTCTCGATGGTGAACGAGAAACAGGTTGAGAAGTTCGCTTGGCGCCCCGTGTCAGGATCCCATATGCGGACAGGCTTGGCGTACTTAATCCGCCCCACCTGGTAGCGATGCGGAGGATGGAGGGTGGTGAGATCGACATGTCCGTACGTGACCTCCGAAACTCCCTCGTACAATATGTCCTCCCTATCTGTGTCGAAGCTGCTTATGTTGAAGTAGAGAGGGGCAACACAGGGGATCGAAGGACAGCAGACAAGGCAGAACAAGAACAAGCGAGCTTGCAAAGAAAGAGAACGGGAAGTCGCGCGCGGCATACTTAAGACGGGCTTTGGTGGGAATTGGATCACCGACACTGCGAGATCTATATGTTACATTAGGGAGCTTTAAAATGAACCCGAGCGTATCCAATGGCTTACCGGACACGGCGAGCAATCATAGATCAAGCAGCTTCTATGATAGTTCCTTATTTTCTGCTAAAGTCAGATGGAATAGGCTATTAAACTTCTGGTGGGTACCATTGCTATCTTCCGAACACGAAATGTCAACACGGTTTTCCCTATCGCTCCAGCTATTGCGCAATTGGTGGAAAAATTTGCGAGTGTTTGGAAGAGCCTTGGACAAAGACCATGGGGATGGAAACTGACCGATCGATAGTGACTGGCTGCCGGTGATAGGAAGCTAGAGAACGAGCCAGCTGGCTGCAGATCAAAGATTTGAATTTTCTGGGGGAGCTTGTGTGGTTCACCATTTTTGCAGACATTATCCGACCACTCAATGTCTCTGTCCACAATTGTGGAGGAAAGGAGAGCAAGCTTTGGTTAAATGAAGAGACTTAAATGAGGGTTGAGAGTCCATTGCTCGAAAGCCATTGATTATGACGATGAAAAAACTTTTTTCGAACGCTACCTATCGAATTATCTTATTCGTCAACTATGTGTGCCAAATCTTTCCTACAAGTTGTATTTGAGAACTACTTTCATGTTACCGAAGCACAAGAGCCATGGTCAAGTTCAATCAAACTCTTGTAGATCCTCATTTCACGGCTTGCCCAGCCCATCAAGAGCATTACAGGCCTATTTGGTTCGTAAAATAGTTTCATTCGATGAAACTGTGTCGTAGGTAGTATTTTGATAGTTCACATGGATGCAGAATCTTGTGTGATACGGCAAGATAAAAACATTTTGCAAAATCTTGGTCTTAAGAATCCAAGATAAAAAATGTTATGCAATTGACATAGCATGTCCTTAGTGACTAACACTAAACTCCTGATGGCCCAAGTATTGATGGGGCAATTGCTGCATACCCAAATGCATTAGACCCCATGCATGCAATATGTCGGATAATTTGAGTCTCACTAGGAATTCATAAGATCCGAGAAATCTTGTTTACTGGATCTATATTTTCTGGCTGCGGCCAATGATTTTCTGTACCAATGGCCCCCATATGCTTTTTTGAGTTTGCTCCCGCACTATCATGGTTGAGATTTCGTGGTTTAAGCTTCACAACGAACCTCAAAAGTTACTGTCCTTCCTTGTTCAAAGGTGCGTGATGAATCGAATTTATCGTGCTTGTGATGGGAAACGGTCAGACACTTGAAGAGTCCCAAAAAATCCATTCCTCACGAAACCAAATTGTAATGAAAAAGATCTTTGAGTGAAAACAATTGAAAACGCCCCATTTATTATTTTCACTCTTTGCACGAGGACCAGGCCCAAATCAGAACATAGTTTTGACAAAAATGAAACTATAGTTCTCGGTTAGAAAACATGTTTTTCTTTCTTTTCTAATCAAACACAATAATTACGAATATACAAAAGTAAAAACTAAAATTATTCTCATTTTCATAGACATATTTTGAGAAATCACGTGTGGTCTATATAGAAAATTAATGCAGTGACTGATGTTGAATCTGCCTTGATCTTAGGTATTGGGCCTTAATGGAACTTATTACAAAAAACCCATTGTCCGCTTGAACCAAAGGTTATAAATGCTATAACAAAACTTTGTAAGAAAATAACTAGAGAAATCCATGAAGATCGAATTAGGTCTCAAGAAGAAAATCGGTCTACCAACCCCAAGAAAAGTGGAAATGAAAGCAATGTAGTTTCGAGTGAATGGATACTCCAAGATAGAACAAGAAAAGTTGAATCTGATTAATTCAACTTCTAAAACTTTGGAATAATTAGAAAATTACAAAAACGAAACTATTCATGTTGAACAACAAAGTTCGATTTAATCAAGTTTGACAACTGGTTCTCTAACAAGTCTTACAAGGAGCTTTGGGAACGCTGAATAGTTATTTACATTATGTACTATTAGTACTGATATTGGTATGTTTGGAGTGATGAAAGAAATAACTGATTTATCCTTGAATAAATCCCAAACCCATCAAATGCCCCAACTAATCACTTGTGTCAAATAAGACACAAATCAAAGCCCGAGCAGATGGCCAAATGAAAAATTGTTTATACTAGGTGATATGGAGAATCGAAGCTCACACGAATGATCCAAATGTTTAACCTCTAAGATATCCCCCGACAGGTTTACTTGTGTTCTGCTCCAAAAACTTAGAACTAGAGCTTCAGTAGACAGATAATATTCTGGGCTTTTGTTCATAACTCATGTTTAATTTGCTTCACACAGCTCCCCCGGAAAAGGATCTCCCTCCTCCGATGACATTTTCTCTCTCCAATCTTTTTTATTTCCCTGGAGAAAATAAAAAAAAGGAGCCTTACATGGACTGCTACGCGATGATGTTCATCATTAACCTCATGTGTCAATGACACATGCAAAGGATACATTTTCCAGGACTCAAAATTTCGTAAGAAAATAGCTAAAGAAATCTATAAAGATCGAATTAGGTCTCAAGAAGAAAATCGATTTGTCAATCACAAGAAAAGTGGAAATGGAAGTAGCGCAGTTTCAAGTGAATGGATACTCCAAGATAGAACAAGAAAAGTTGAATCTGATTAATTCAACTTATAAAACCTTGGATCAATTAGAAAATTACAAAAACGAAACCATTCATTAGAGGGATTTAATCACGTCTGACAATAGCTTTTCCAGCAAGTCTTATGAGGAGCTTTAGGAATTCTGAATAGTTGTTTGAACAACGAATTACATTTATGTACTATCAGTGCTAATATTGGTTTATCTAGGGCAATGAAAGAAATAGCTAATTTGTCCTTGAATAAATTCCAGACTCATCAAATGCCCTAACTAATCACGTGTCAAATAAGATACAATCAAAGCATGAGGAGATGGCCAAATAAAAAACCGTTTATACTAGGTGATATAGAGAATCGAAGCTCACACGAATGATCCAATTCTTTAACCTCTTTCTAAGACATCCTCCGAAAGGTTTACTAACGCTCTGCTCCTAAAACTTAGAACTACAGCTTCATTAGACAAATAATGTTCTAAAAATGATGGGCTTTTGTTCATAACTTATGCTTAATTTGCCTCACACAGCTCCCCCGGAAAAGGACCTCCCTCCTCCCATGACATTTTCTCTCTCCAGTCTTTTTTATGTCCCTGGAGAAAGAAACAAAGGAGCATTACATGGACTGCAAAGCCATGATGTTGATCATTAACCTCATGTGTCAATGACACATGCAAAGGACACATTTTTCCAGGACCACGCACAGAGAAACTCCAAAAGGCACATGAAGAAACATGTCACTGAGATCTAGTGAGTATTAATTGCTAGGGGCTCACTGAAAGCTACTCTTTCTAGTCCCCCTTGAAAGGCCCAAATTGGAGACAGTGCCTGAGGCTTCCAGGATTGTTCGCAGTTAACATTTTCCTCACAAGCCATCCAAAAAGCTTTTATAAGTACAAAAGAATTATTCACCAATTCGGGGGGGTCAACGTGTCCACCCCTTCTTCAGCTTCAGGACACCACATGTTTGTGCTTTGTGCAAAGGAAAAAAGTGTGATAATTTTGTTTTTAATCTTTTGGGTGTGTGTCAATTTGGCGGGGCCAATTTCTTTTTCTGAGAGTTGTAGGGCAACCATTGTCGTTGAAGGCTATTTAGGTCCTATCCGTGTTCTCTCTGTGGCTTTCAGTCATATCGAAAAGGAAAAAGAATTGAAAACAGATATCAACACTTGCAGCAATTCAAATAAATTCTCGTCAAGTGATGCATCCCAAGTGAAACAATTGATAGATGTGTTGCAATTTGATGTGTAACAAGCATGAGATTAATGAAAGGGGTCAAATATCATTTTCGGCACAAAGGATAACAATGGTAGGTAAGGCCTTCGGGATCGCGTCAATCACCTCGTGGTTTGGTGCCAGTAACTTCAGGGTTGAAAGTCAGGCCCATCGAGATGCGGCATCGTGGAAGGCCAATTAAATGACATTTAAATGGATGGAAATTAAAGGTTCAGACTCAACCAACGTTTCTTGCGTTGGAAAATCATTGCTGGGTGGAGTTTGAATACAAAAAATGTCTGTGGGTGTCATCAGATCTGCTATATGCATTATGTGGAGAGCAAGTGCCAGTGCCAAGTAAATGGAAAAGACAACACAAGAAGCTCCCACTTTTGCCAGGGTATTGAGCGCATTAATTTCAACAAAACAGTACCCTTCATCATATTCCCTGTTTTTTTTTTTTAATCAGACATGAAATTCCCATTTAAGTTGTCCCCAATAAACCCCCTTGAAAAGATATATATATAGACACATATACATATTCAGTCTCTTCACATTCCACGGAACATATCACTATCTTTTTAATTCTGCAGATTGCAGTCAAAATCACACTGAATGCGGGCGGCAGATTACTTTAAAGAGTCTTCCATTGGCCAAAGGCATAATGAGTGCTAATGTTGAAACTTTTGGCGTCTCTTTCTTCTCTCCTCTTCTCTTTCCTCTCATCAGAGATTTTGAAAAGTAGAGGTTCATTGGAAATTGAAGATTCCTCAGTTTCAGCCAATACTTTTTTCTCTTAAGCAACGCCCACATCCACTTCAACAACCACCATTTCCACTTTCTTTTTCTTTTTTCTTTTTCTTTTGCTTTTATTGCCCAAATTTTCTGACCAGATTTTCCATTGATGCTTGCAGACTCACCTTCCCAGCTAAGCAAGAGGAGCAGTCTTCCACTGTCCAGAAGAAAACAAGATGCGTCAACCCTCCTAACAAAATAATGTGAAACATAGCCAAAAGAAAGTGACCCGCTGATGGCAAACATCTTTCCGCTAACATCCCCAGTTTGAATCATTTGAAATCTACCATAATTCGTATCTATGGCCACCAAGAAAAAGCCAGGGTGAAAGAGCATTTAAAACGTATCAAATAAGCCGACAAGTGAAATCGAGGGGTAAAAACAGGGAAGGAGTAAATGCATGGGATCGACATTCATTTAGAGCCTTCACTGATTTGGTTTCACTCACTGGTTTCTATTTTTTCTGGCCAACTGTTTCGCTTACTGATTGCAGAAGAAGTGAAAACAGACCCTTCTCTACCGGTTTCTTTCCTTGTCTCTTTGCCTCTTTTTTTCCGTTGCTCAAGGGCCCGTGCAAAATTTGCAATTATGATGCAAGAGAAGGTTGCAGAACACACAGTCCGATATACAGACATAATAAGAGAGGAACCAGATTCTCCAACCCCACAACCCAATAATGGGTAACCCCACCACCATTCAATTCACCTATCAGCAAAGGAAAACGCCAGCGGTCCCAAAAAAGCCAAAAAAATATACACGATGTATATATGTGTGTGTGCGCGTATATACACGTCATGCCTATTGTTGCATCCCCATCAAGAACAGCGGGAATCATGTTATAATGTAGGTCATGCACTTATCTCAAAGGAATACATGAAGAGGCCAAAACTCCTAACTGTTGAGCAGAAGATGATGGAACTAAAGACAAGAGAACAGGAAAGAAGGGAGATGGGGGCAATATGGGTCATGTTTATTCCAAAGGAGCTTCTTTTAGGGTTCCATCAGTACAAGTATGGACAAACAAAGAGAGAAAAAAGGGGGGAAGACAGAGATACATTACAAGAGGGAAGAAGAAAAGAGAAAACAAGGAAGAGCAAATTTTGGAGACTTCTGTACCATAAGAGAGAGAAACTAGACCTAGTTGACTAAAAAGGTTTTACCCTGAAGCTGACACCTAACAAGCTTCCCACATCCCCTTCCCCTGTCACATGGATGATCTGTTAGCCAAAGGACTTTGGATTTGTTTTTTCTTTTGTTATGAGTCACGCTCACTCATAACCCTCTGTTATGTTACAGATCATTAGTCTACACAAATTTTCGCGTCCTACTTCTTTTCTTTACAAAGTAAAAAAGAAGGGGGCGATGGAAAATGGAAATAACGCCACCGCATTCACCGATTAAACTTACTTCCCGCTACCTTTCAAGCCCTAGAGCTAAACAATGGCCTAGAATTCACAGGATGATTACTACTGAAGAGTCGAAGCATCTCCTACGGATCCAACTTCCGCCACTCAAAGCGTCCTGGCAGCGGTTTGTCGTTCACTGGGTCAAAGTTGTATCTGCAGAACACGCAATGAAAGCAGCTTAAAAATGCAACTAAACCTCAGAGAGTAACGGTTATATCAGAAATACCAAATAAGCAACTGAAAGGGTAAATGTTATTTATACTTCTCAATAAAAATTTTCTGCTGCTCTTCTTCTGCACCAGCAAAGAACTCGTCCATTTCATGTGTCGTCGGGATATGTCTGCCGTCAACGTTATGTATTCTTCGGTTAGTCTCAGTTAAGGTGGTGGGCCTGGTAGTAGAACTAGGCGTTCTCACAGCTTCGGGGTCTCTAATCAAACTACAGGGTGTCGATTCCCTAGTACTCCTGCAAGAAAGATCACCGAGTTAAAATCTAATGTGAAATAACATCAGATCACATATCCGACTTGCTGATACCTTAAAACAGAATTCGACAGTGATAAAACGTTTACAGAGATCAGCACAATGTAAAAATGACCCATACAAGCACTATTCAGAATTGTTATTACTTGCTGTCATCTTCCTTCTCTGCTTTTTCTAAGCACAATTTCCTTTACTTAAATAAATTTCAAGCACCTATGGCAAAAAGGTAATTAATGTACTGTTCCAACACCCTTCTCTGATGCCTCAATCATGCAGAGGACAGCCGGCAGGGACATATATGAATATTGTCGGACCCTACCAATCACGCATCCAATAATAACCACAACACAGAGGGGGGATGTATTTTCAATACATTCCATTCCACAAGACAGAACCACTTTCACCAAACTAATCCGGATATGAAAACAGGAAAGGTCAAGCAGTTAAAGAAGCAAGAGGCGAACCCCCAATTATTTGTTGCCAGTACATCGAACAAATGGGCAAAAGAGTTATATCAATATCCAACTTAACAGTCTCTCAGCTTGAAGAATGGAGCTGATTCAAGTTCAACAAAATAATTTCATTTTAGTGTAGACAGCCATTCACTTATTCCAAAAAAGCCAACACACAGTCATTAAAAAGGTTCTCCTGCACCATTGTAGGCCTAACCAGGTATAAAATGTGTTTCTATATCAACTTCACCATCCATGAAGGAGGTAAGAAGTCAGTTTACAATCAGAGTGCTTCTAGTAGAAACAAATGCATTAATTCACAAACAGGGCTATGCAATTACTAACTCCATAACATAAGAATTAAGCTCTGACCCAAATTTCTTTAACAAATGATATATATTGTGATAATCAGCATTAACTAATAAACATGATATCCTGTGTTAAAGAAGTCTGACATCAACTAAAGGACTCATGAACAATGGCACAAGAACACTCATGGTTATACAAAGGCTTTGTCCATATATCATGTAAAGGTCAGTACAACAAAAAGCGCACAGATAAAGACTATATCAGTGATGCCCCTGTAAAACTTTTTCGGAAAAGTTACAAACTACAAACCAGGAAAAAACTTTACACCTAAAGTTTAATTTCCAAAAGAACATAAAAGAATTCCACTTAAAACAATCTATACTTCTCTTTCCTTTTTCCTCCACAATTACAACACACTAACACATTCAAAAACCTGACAATCAACAACTGCATATCTTCTCATTATCCCTATCAATCTTCTTTCCAATTGTTATTTGTGACAGCAGCCCCATTTGGAAATATAAGTTTTTCACTTAGTTAAAACTTCCATAAAGAGAAGACTACCTACGATGAATATATACTCAGGGTATGTGAAATTGGAAAAGAAAGTTCCCCAATCTTTAAATCCTTCTCTATCCTTCCCTAAGCATACTGAGGAGACCACTAGGAAGAACCTTCGCCAATAACCTCTAAGTTCATCTCCTTCATTCTATTGGAACGGATGGCAAAATAAAACACATAAGACTTGTTTGGTGCAAGGAAAAAATAGTACTCTGACTCAACACCATCCTCCTCTGTTTGTGGGTCTTGTATTTCACAAATTAATTGATGATCTACCCTCCGGGCATCAACCCCATCTTCACAGCAAAAATTCCTATGCCCTATCATAAGGTCTGAAAACTTACAACTTCCCGTTTATTCTGTGCTTTCTTTCTCTTTTCTTTTTTTCAGCTTAGCAAAGAGAGGAGGATGGTATCCAGATACTGATCCTCAAGAGCAAACATGACTTCATCTCACCTAGAATTTTATAATTCTAAACTACTTAACAAACACATATATCTAAGCATTTAATCAAATTGTTAGAATTTAAGATCCCCCAACAAGGTGACTCCAAAAATTCCACGGAAAAAAGGGAGGCAGAACAAAAGAGAAAGAATTGAAAAAATAAAATAAAACTGGAAGTTGGAGAAAGCACCAAAAGAAGGCCTTTAGAAGTTACAGGTCTTTCCCTGCATCAAAATTAATTATCAATCATATGAATTGTGCAAAAAAGTTGTGTACTACCCTTTGCCCTAAACTTTGTCAGTAACTAAAAAATCTTCTTTTTCATCAATCAAACCGCCCTACCAATCCCTTTTCCCCATCTACCAAACAGAGAATCATAATCCAGACCAAAACAAAAAAAAATTGTGATGCGGGAAAAAAAAAATGAAAGAAGACAAATTTGCAGGACCAAAATTGAGAGAGAGAGAGAGAGTCTCTCACCTTTCTCTGCCTTCAAATTCCAAAACGTTATCGCCGAAAGAAGCCTCTCCAACCCCCAAATCAGCATTACTGCTGCACTCGTTATCGTTCTCCGCCGCATTCCCCTCATCCTTGGCCTCCTCGCCGCCGCCCTTGCTCTTGTCGCCGCCGTCGCTGTTGCTCAAGAACGACCCGACCGACTCCATCGACCCGACTCTCAACCGCGAGCGCGCCCTAGGGTTAGGGCTCGACGCCCGGCCGGGGCTCTTGGCCGAGGGACCGACGACCTTCCTCTGCCGCTTCGAGTAGTGGCTCGGTCGCACGAGGATCGGCGGCTTCGGGAGCCGCCGGCTGCGGAGCTGGAGGTAGGACCCGGAGCAGCTGGCCGCCGCGGCGGGCGGCGGCGGCGGCGGCGGCGGAGGAGGCTGGGCGGTCGCGGTGGCGGGGGGAGATTTCTGGAGGCGCTGGGAGGCGAGGGTTTTGGCGCGGGTGCGGACGCCAAGGGAGGACTGGGTGGCCTCCATGACGGCGAGCTCGCCGGCCGCCTTGGCCTTGCGGATGTACTTCCCCATCCCCTCTGCCCCTCTCTCTCTCTCTATCTCTATATCCGCCTGCAACAGCACCAGCAGCAGCTAGCACCAATCGCTCATGTGAGGGAGGGAGGAAGGAGGAGAGAGAAAGAGGAGGGAGATGATGGAGATGGAGATGGAGATGGAGATGGAGGAGGAGGAGTTGGTTTGATTTGCAGTTGAAGGTTTTAGAGAGAGAGAAGAGAGAGGGGTGAAATGGAGGAGAGAGGAGTGTTAAAAAGTAGGGTTGGGTTGGGGCTGGGAGGGGAGCGCTGTACTTCGATTTCTCGCGATATTTTGCCCCCCGAATATTCCGTGTCCTCTCCCATATTCTTTATTAACTTACCTTGTATAATTAAAATTTACAGTCATTTGGGTACTATTGTAACTTATTTTATTATGTAATATATATATATATATATATATATATATATATATATGAAATAGCATTGTGTATGTGTTGGATTTCTTCCAAATCGATTTTTATTTCTAACTAGCAGGATTCTTTTTCCCTTTGCTAATCAAGCTCGAACATGACAATTAACAATGATCCTATTTTTTGAATCAAGTGTATTGATTTGATACGAATATCATGTCAAGTTTGCATCATGCAATTACTAGAAGAAATGACTTGGTATCATGCTAGTAATAGAATGTATTCGAACATTTTGGTGGTTATATATCCATTTTCTTGGGGCTCAAGTCGTTGGTTAATAAATGCGAGATGTGGCAAATCTCAAGCATCTAGAGATCATGAGAGGAAAGAGGGTTGTCAGTTCCAAATAGGGTTAGTGATCGAAATGGTCACGATCAATCCTTCATGTATAGAACATTTTCATTTTGGCCAACAAAGTCATAGGGGCTGGAGCATGAATGTGTTATGTAACCATGAAAGGGTGTGACCGTTGATAATAGTGACACAAAGCCTAACGAGATTTCGTTATATCTTTCTTAAAGGAAATGGGGTTGATCTTTAAAAGAAAGATTTATTTGAAATGGAACTTTTTGAACCTCAAAGTTCCAAATGATTCTTCTTATTGTTGAGAGAAAATATTTAGGGTTTTAATTTACCAGAGACATGTAATTCCTAATATTGACGGCTCGGAATTGAGCATATCACATAGTGACAAGTATGTATAATTTGTTTAAATAAGCATTCCAATGTCCAATTTACGATTCCTTCAAAGCAACTTGGCAAGGAAAAACGAAGACCAATGGTCAATATTTAAAAGGCACAAGATTTGTTTATAATTGAGGGTGTGGTTATTTCACGAAAATGAATGATTTGAAAAATATTTTTCTAAAATCAATTGCTTATAACACTTATGAAAATGAATGAACAAAAAATAATTGGAAATTTGTCAAAAAGTTTATAACTAAATTAACTAAATCGAAAAGTTTATGATTAAGTTGGTTACCATACAAGTACGAGAATGTTTGGACAATTTTCCACTCTAACGCGGGACTATGACTTTCGAAGAAGGCACTCCTAAGTGCACTAGATTCATTTGATCCTAGTGGATTCTAGCTCTTTGATCTCGAGGGTCTCATATGGGAACCAATAATATGAAAAGTTCAGATATATTAGACTCAAATGAACTCCAGATCATTTAGAAAATTTTCCTCTCGAGACCCATGTCGAATATCTTATACGGATGAAACTTTAACTTATTATTGTACTTTGATGAAGCCATCCTTTATTTAAAAAAAAAAAAAAAAAAACCCTCAACTTTAAATCCCATCTCAATCTACCTCAAAATTTTTTTCTCATAAAAATCGTGAATATTCCGATTAAGGGTCTTTTCTCAAATAAGGGTCTAAAATATATATTGTTTCAAATAAAAACCTGAAATGGCTAAATCATCTCAAATGAAAGCATGAAATGAAACTTGTTTTAAATAAGGATCTATAATGGTCATATTCATTTCAATAAATGGCCTAACCTTTCAAACTAAAGGACATTTTTGTCTTTTAATTCATTTTTAATTCATTTTTCTACTTATTTCTTTTTTCTTTTTCCCCTTTTCCTTCTTGGTCATGGCAAAGGTCATTAGACTTAGACGAGGGTCACCCTAGTTGGTGTTGGCAAAGGCGCTCTTCACTAGATTCAAGGAAGTCAACCCTTGCCTTCACGGGTAGCCCCTACCAACGTCGAGCAAGGGTGCTTTTTGCTTAATCTAGCGAGAGTCGCTCTTGCCTAAGGCAAGCAACCTTTGTTGACCATCAACGACAATGGCTAGGGGAGGGGAGAGGAAAAAAAATAAAAAAATAAAAAAATAAAAAAGGGAAAAAATATAAAAATATGGTTACAATTTTTTGACAAAAATGCACTTTTCGATGACTAGAATAGTCATGGGCCAGCCAAAGGCCTTTATTTGAAATGATTTGGTCACTTCAAACCTTTATTTAAAACGATTTTGCTATTTCATACATTTATATGAAAAAAAGTCCACTTTTAACTTTTATTTGAGAAAATGAGGACATTTCAAATCCTATCTAAAATTTCTCTAATCAAACTTAGAGATGAAAAAGCTCCCAAGTGTGAGGTGGTCGAGCACCCTGAGTGCAGGCTCTTGGACCTTGAGAGAAGTACATTCCCATGGCAAGATAGAAGGAAAATTTTCATAAGAGTCATTGAAAAATGCTGACCCCAAGTACTCTACTTTCTACCAAAATTTTAGAGCGAAGAAGATGTGGTTTGAGCCGATGTTGACGTTTATCTTCAAAGCATGCCTTATTTTATCTAAAATTTGAGGAAAATCTAGGGCAATAATGAAGTGTTAATAGAGACAAATATAAGACTTAAGTACAAGTTGGTAGTTTTTTATAAGATAAGAAAAAGTTTAGGATAGAATCTAAAATAAACTAAAAGTTGGTCGTTTTTAATGAGAGAAAAAAAAAGGTGTAGTGTAAAATTGAGACTAAATTAAAAGTTAGTCAAAAATGGGAGATGCAAAAAAATTTATGATGGATTGGGACTGAATTTATGTTGAGAGTTTTTTGGGATATATAAACCTATGTTTGAAGAACTGAAGGATGTTTCCTTTATGAAATTATTTTCCATTTTATTAACAAAAATGTTTGTGAAAGATATGCAACAAAATGCAAGACCTATAAAATATTCAGTAAACCTCATCAATCTAAATAAGATGCAAACTCGAACGCGAGCGCACCACACACTTATTTTGAATTGTAAGAAAAAGGGTCACCCATTATTTTTGTCGGCATGGCACGTTGGCCAGCGTTGTCCGACGGCTTTCGGCACAAGCGGTGCTGACGTGGCATGGGCCCACCAATGTCTAGGACATAAATTCCATCTTTGAACAAATGAAGAAAACATCACGTTTACATGTGTGTGTATATATGTTTCGGAAATTAGAAAATCCTCAGGGTAACACCTTGGAAAAAAAGAAATCAAAGCAATATTTCAAAATAAGATTTCTTAATATTTGTCCGCGCCCAATGCTCCGGTCCGTCCCTCCCGAGATTGCTGACGCCATGTCTATTTCACGCTTTTTCCAATTTATCGCGATACGATAAGAAGAAGAAGAAGAAGAAGAAGAAGAAAGCGACGACGACGGCGAGAAAATCGAGCGAACTGTGACGGCTTGAGGACATTGGATTCCTTTTCTAGTGGCCAGGTGGAAAGTGCTCTTCTTCTTTTTTTCCAGAAATTTTTTTCTAAATTAAAAAATACATTTTGAATTTTCATTTTTTTCTTTTTCTCTCTACAGATAAGATTTGTAGCGACCCCCACGCGCGCTCCGTGTGGGGTTGCGGCCCACGCGCTCCCGTGATGTAGACGAGCATCTTATGCCAATTGTCGGATACATGCAATGGGAAAAAGAGAAAAAGGAGAAAAATAGAAAATAGAGAAATTATCCCATTGGCTGAGAGATTCCCCACTATGAATTTCTCTTCTTCTTTTTTTTCTTATTGTTAATATTCTTTATATTATATGTTTTTTGAGCAAATTCTTTATATTATATTAAATGGATAATCTGATGTGAATTTTTCTTCTGCGTTACTGCCAAAAAGAAAAGGGGAAAAAGAAGAAAACTGATGCATGAGAGAGCGTGTGGCCAATGCCAAAAGGGCCTTTTGTCTACCGTTTGGGCTACCCCACCTTTTAAAAAATATATATTTTTTTATAAAAAATTAGTGATGCTGATTTGATTAATTATCTTAATCACCTTCAATCTGGAATATATTGAACTGTGATTGATTTTTCTGCAGCGGACGCTAAGCGATGTTTGACGGACCAAATAGAATAAGCGATGGTCGCTTTGGATTTCTTTAGCTGATAAGTTTTGGGCATCCTTATGAGAGCATTCAATGGGAAAATGTTCGATTTTTAAAACATCCACTATGCATTAAAAAATGGTTAGATTTTGTTTTTTGATTGCTCGACAAAAGTGTCCCTCAAAAGGATATTTTTTGACAAAATTCATAAAATGATACCAATAACATTCAATTAGTTTGCAATGTATATCTCACTCGATGGGGCCAAGCTTATGACATTATGGTGATATAAAGTTGCTAAGGAGGCTGTGGGCAATCTAGAGAAATTTTAATTAATGTTCCTTTTTAATGGGGATACACTCTAATGCCTTAAAGAATGATAGTTTTTGGTTTGAAATTAGCAAAAAAGCTCATTGAAATCTTGAATGGAGCTAAATTCCATCTGATTATGGCTTGGGAAGTTGGAATAATTGTCACAGCAATGTCAGCTTGTTTCTGACCATACCCACTGGCTAAATCAATTTTTTTCCCCTTCTCTTGGACTATATGTGCAGATATACAATGCCAGGGTATAACAATAGAATAATAGATAAATGCAAAAAAGATAAAATGATTTGACAAGCTCCAACTTGTCTGATCATTCAATATAATAGAGTCAATTTCTAGGTACAAAATGTATGTTTTCATTCCAATGGCCACGGATTCATAATGTCATCCAACTGTTGGAAATTCAGAGAATATACTAAATAGTGTTCTAGCTTGGTGGCTCTTTTATTATCAATTCATCAGATTTCTTTCCTTACCATCATCATTAGGACCTTTCACCGAGCGGACCCTCAGCACTCAAGCAGCATCTTTTTCTTGCTCTCTGAGTACTGTTAATGCCACTAAATGTACATGAATTTCTAGGACATAAATGATGTAAATGTTTTGGCTTTTCCCATGAATTTTCCCTCGTCTGGAATCTGCTCTCAAGTCTCAAAGCCACTGGTTCAGCTCGAAAACAATGATGGTTTGACTTTTGTTGCTCAGGAGCGGACTTCTAGCCCATCATTACTCAAGATTCATACTTCTGCACAACCCCTTTACTCAATTGGATTGACTCTTTGGCCCCCTCTACCATTATCAAGACGGTTGCCGCATTAATTTGGTCAGTGCATTTAGTGGTATTTCATTTGTTGTGAGTGGCTTCTATGCACTTATTAAGCAAATGTTGCATCTTTTAATATATTATCTGTCCTTGTGCTATGCACTATTAATAATATGAAAGTTTTTTTTTCTTGTCAATCCCACTCTACTCTTATTTTAACATCCATTCTTACATTTTTTGTTCTATCTCATTGGAGGGCATAGGAGTCGAAATCCACACCTATACTAAATCGTTCTCACCCCAACCTCTCATGAGAAGGTAGAGATTCGAATCTTTCATCTCATTTCTTCTCATGTGGGAAGGTTTCTCAATGATTAAGACTATGAAAGTTGAGTTACTCTAAATTAAGCATACTACCCCTGTCACTGAGATCAAATAAGACAATTTTCTAAGTTCTAACCTATGAAATTGTTTAAGTGATAAATGTAACCGTCTCCCTTTGACTCGAGATAAGCCTAACATACTTTCATGAATATACGAGAAAGAGTATAACTTTTGAGACTCCGCAAATACCATGACTTTCATACGACGCCCACTTATACAAATTTGTGAAATAAAAAGACTTAAAAAGCAACCATATTTAGGCCATTGGTATCTAAGTACGTGAATATGGCTTTTTATGTGTATATGCCAATCAATTGATTGTGTTTTTGGGGTGACAAGGCACAGCGGCAAAGCACCTTTTAGTTCTCCAAGTTTTATCCTCTCTACACTTTAAGTCCCTCAATTTTTCAGTTTATGCAGTCAATTCATTCCATCGATCACTATTAGAGACAAAGTCAAATTATTGAGGTGACATAAAATGTGCATGTGGTACTAAGGTGACACCAAATAAGTGCACCATCAACTAACGCTATACAAAGAAAGCCAAGAGAGGAGAGAAAAGAGAGGCGTCACGGCCTCTTGTAACCACCAGTGAGCCCCCAGCAAGAGCCAAGCCTGCCCTACTTGTGGTTGCGGGGCCGTGATGCTCCCTATTACTGATATCTCTCTCTCTCTCTCTCTCTCTCTCTCTCTCTCTCTCTCTCTCTCTCTCTCTCTCTCGCTTATCTCAGAATGTTTTTGCTTTGGGTATATCTAAACTTGAGAAACACTTAAGAGTGTGAGCATTTGAACAATTCTAATGGAGATGTAATTTGACGTTATTTTCGAACGCTTATATAGTTTTTACATTGAGGAGAGTACTCGTCTAGGCATAACTTAATTTAACAAACAATAACTGCCTCATGGAAAATGTAAGGCACAATCGGATGGTTAGGTAGATGAATTAACATGGGATTATTTGCAGCTAGAAGTCAGAGGAACATACACTTTGTCTTGCGCACCTAAATTGCATACATATTTGTTTTTAATTATTAAACCAATCTTGCGGGTTTAAAAATTGATTGAAATGGGGAGATCTACAGATTTTTCTAGGGTCATGGCCTGCATAAATTAATTTACATGGCATGCACTTGATGCATCATATGCGCCATCAAGAATAAAAAGTCAAGTTCAAGATAACACAGGCCATGCATATCCACAAATTTGGTCTCCCACCTCTTGTGCATTGGACAAAATTTCAAAGAGAAAGTGACACAACAATATTGATACCTAATTTACGGCGCAAAGAAAGATAGTATTAACACCTAATTTGATAATAAATATTTATGTTCAATGCGACAAACCTGGACGCGAAAAAGTGGGAATAAGAGGAACATTTGAAAGTGCCGGCCGTTTTGAGATTTTCTTAAGCACAACCCTTTCCTCTTTCTATGTCGACAATGATGTGAGCTTTTTTCTGGGAAAGCAAAGACACGAGAGAGAGAGCCATGCAACTTCGATTCGCTTTCAGCTTTGTCAGAGAATTTTGCAGTGAGAGAAGCCTCGAGGTCCTGTAAACATCAAAGGCCTCTCCCATGAAAAGAAAAATACTCTTGAATATTCCTTACTCCTGGAACTCTCGTTTTCTAAAAAACTTTTCCCTGCCAAGATCCCCCTTCCAAAGAAGGGGCTGGCAGTCGTCCGTGGGTGCTCCTTTTTGCAATTGCATAAACGTTCTTCTTTTTTTACCACTGTTTAATGTTTCATTTATCGTGAATCATTAGTTGTTTAATTTAGTAAAGGACGACAGCAAAGCTGAGGAAAAAGAGAGGCAGTGTCAACCTGAGGTCACCCGACATTCCATTTTCCATCGCTTTCCTTTCCATCCATCGTTTTCAAATGTGCAGTGGAAATTTCATATCAGTACCTGCCTTTGTCAAAGCACGTAAGAGTTAGCAGTTGTAGCAGTTGTCCTATTAAATGTCTTGCAATATGAGGAGAGCTCTCGACCTTTTCCTTTTCTTTCTCCTCCTTCCCATTCTTTTCTTTGCCACCACCTCCCACCACCTACGTCACCGTTCTCCTCCTTCTTCCTATTCTTTCCTCTGCCACCACCTCCGTCACCGCAATTGTCATCTGCACCATCGACCTCCTTCATGCTACTGCCAACGTTTCATTCTCTCTTGCTCTCTCTCATTTGGGAAGACATTTGAAATCCTTGCCAGACCTCCGTGCTCGAGACAGAAAGATAAAATGATCAAGTTTTATGACTCTCTTTGTATCCAAGAAAACAATCAACAGTGTAAACTCAACCCAACGAGTTAGTCCGATGATCAGACATCGACACGCATTTTACTCGACCTCGGAAAGTAAAAAAGCCCACAGGATGCTTTGATTCACATATGTCCATCCAAGAACAAACAAAAATGAAAAAGAGCGTACAAGGAACTCCATTAACGTCATCAGGACAAAGTAGATAGGCAATTCTGAGACGTTTCGAGGAGACGAAAAACAATTTCTCCTAAACTAGCAAAGTCACGCACCTTTTAACCCGATAATCTTGATAGACGAGAAATTATGATTCCGACGACAATAAATCAAGATCTTGGTACATTCCCAAGGGTCAATCATAGTGTTACAGATAATAGGGTGGCTCACAATTACGACGAAGCCGAGTGAGATCCTACTTCAACCTTCTTAAATGGATAGATTATGTTGGTGAAGCATGGGTGTCAACCACCAGTGGTTTTTGGCTCCTTTGTGACCCTCCTCAGCTCAACACGCTCAAATCGAAGGCTTCTAAAAAGCAAGAAAAGAAGGAGTGAACTTTCACTTCCAAATCTTAACCGACTTGTCATGACTAGCTGAGGCAATCATCCCTGTCACCGGCGACTGTGCCAATGACGAAATAACACACTCGTGAGCTGCGACTGTCAGACACTTGTTCTCTACCATGTTCCACAACTCCAACGACTGCAAGGGATAAAGCAAACATCAAACAATTCTGAAATGAGGCTTGAGAAACTAAAAAGTATTGGTAACAGTTACAATTCCCACAAATCATTTGGTCTAAAGAAATCCATGTGATGTGCAGCATCCATGACAGAAAGTTGTAATTCCTTTTCATAGCCCTTCAAATATGAGTCAGATTCTTACTTAAAGGATATGGCCCAAAAAAGATATAAATAGATTATTGTTGAAAAAAGATTTGAAGAACACTTCTAGGGATTTATTTATCCAACCAGTTCTTTCTGAAGTATGAATTGGTTCCACGGGATAAGAAATGCACCCTAAATGCGATTGAAAAGCTCTACGAGTGGAATTGCATTCTAACAGTCAAATAAAAGCTGACTGCATTCTAACAGTGAAATAAAAGCAATCATGTGCAGCGCATATACCAATAATAGCACCAATCATCACCTGATAACAGCCAATAACCAAAAGATTGGAATAGGTTGGATGGAACACGCATGAGTGAAACTTGTTTCCACTGGAAGTGAGTTCGTGAACACATTCACCAGAGGACAGTCGCCACACCCGAACAGTTTCATTGCAGACAGATGCCAAATAATCTCCACTGGCATCCCAACTTAGAGAATGTACATCTGACGGGTGCCCCTGGAAATGTAAAGAGATATCCCACTACAATTAGCAATTCTGGTTAGAATGTCCGCCACACTCTTGGAATGTATATGTACAATTTCCTTTTCGACAAATTCAGAGCTCCCTTTCACTCTAGTGAAATATATATTGGTACCTTCCACAAGTGAGTCTGCCTGTCTGTCTCAAAATCGAAGACAGACACCACATCATTTGCTGCTGCTGCAAGCAACTGCCCTATCCTGGGTTGAAATCTTACCTGTGCCATACCTCCCTGCACATCCAACAATCAAGTACTTCAGAACAGCTGCAGTAAGGTCTGAGAATAAAAAAATCAGCTGAGATTTGTTTGTAACCTTGGACACACGGGTGCACGAGTATTGACTAATACTCCAGAAACGAATCTCACTGTTACTGTCGCAAGAGCAGAAAAGATCACTCTTCTTAGGGTGGAAGTCAAGGGACATCACCTGGGAGGTGTGTCCAGTAAATGACTGTAAGGAATAGTTTGGCTGCAACACCCAAAGATCATAAGCACAATTCGTTTTTGACCTATTTAGGGTGAAAGATGTTAGACAAGAAATGAAATAAGGTAGAGACTGTACTTGCACCACATCCCAAACCCGGATGGTTTTATCAAATGAAGATGTTGCCAATTGCGTTGTGTTTGGTCTGAAACGCACATCGGTGATTATGGAAATATGTTCTTCTGGAGTGCTCTCAGTTTGAAAAGTCTCCACATTCCAGAGGATAACCTATTGATGTCACCCAGAAAAGTATCTAACATCATCATATTTTATAATCAACATAACCATCTGACATTATGAACTAGATAAAGTTTTCAGTACTTTGCACAACCCTCAAACACTAGTGCAGACCTCAAGTGCAGAAATTTTCACGCAGCACCAAGCTTAAACACCAAGACCTTGAGGGAAGCACAATGTACAAACATTTGAATAACAATTATGATCCATTTACATTCGTCGGCTGGAAGCAAATTATGCTCAGTATCAATCTGTTTCCCCAGGATAGTACTTGCCTTCTTGTCATGACCAGCACTTGCCAAGTACTTCCCATCCGAAGAAAAATGACAGCAGACAACTTTGTTATTGCTCTTGCGTATGGAACTAACTTCACTGAAGGAAAACTCTGAAAAGGAAGAATAGGATCAGCTATCAACATCGACTGCAAATAGAAGGAAGAAGTCGGTCAATTACCTTTTGAAGAATCTGCAGCATGTTCAGCGGTGTTCTGCTTTAGCTTTCCAAACATGTCTCTTCCATCACCAGCATCATGTGAGAGAAAAGATTCTACATTATCATCTAAAGAGCCAACATCGCCAAAATGATCTATGTCATCCTGCAATCCAAATGGAATGGTAAACAAGGTATGTGCCAATGACTCATAAGAGCTATGAGTTATCTAAAGGTGTTGCCACACAAGATGCAGGCGTAACAATAAATGCAGACCACTGGCTTGTAGAGATACATGTGCTGCAGGCAGAGAAAAAAATGCAAAAGATCATTGTTCTATGAGACCGGGCACTCCCGGTGACATTCTTGCACGGATATTTCCAACATTTAAATAGGAATCTAGGCAGATTTTTTATTCCTGAAATGACCACTCATGCTAGCATTCCAGCGTCACCACTCCAAGAAAATAGACTAGCAGAGAATGCCTACATAACTAAACAACTGGTTGGCACACTATAATTAGTATGATTACTAAGGTGCATATTTATACAGTCAGTGACTTGTTAAATGGAAAATCAAGCAACCGAGGACAATAATGACATTGCTACTGATGATAAGAAAGGACAAGCAACTAATTTCTTAGCCACAAGGATCACATTAGTTAAGACAAATACCAGCTGGTTTGCAGAAGATGTAAGACCGGCCAATCCATTTGAACCATACATCATCAAACCTTTCGACATACTACCAGCTTGTTGCATATTGCTTGCCATGGAAACTCCATCGCCAGGTGTATGAGTTGAAGGAGTAGATGGTTGGGAGTTGGGGGCTCCAACAGTAGTTCCTGTGCCTGTACTGTTAGCAGGTCCAGAAGATGACAGCCCCTTCCTCTTCCTGTTGTTCTGTTACATCAAAAGAAAAAGTCATCACTTTTCCATTCAGAACAAAGATCCTGTCTGAAACTACTGTCAATATTTTGAATAAAGAGTTTTGGTCCAGTGAGTGTTACTCGAAAGACATCTTGTAGTTAATTTGATATTCGCTTTCTAACATAGCTAAAGGTTTTCTTAATAGGAAAAGACACAAATCATCTCTATAATAGAAGGAGCCAAACCTGTTGCATTTGCTGTGACTGCAAAGGATCCTGCTGTTGCTGAGACGAAGACTGCTGCGGCATATTCATCTGCAAAGTATTGAAATTTGGCTTGGACAAAAAGCTCAAAGTGATGTTGTAAAGTACTTAATACTGGCGATGCAAGTAAACTGAGTCAATAAACAGCATAAACTAGCTAATCTTGATGGCCTCCTCACAAGCACTTCTATTATTCTGATCTGAGAAAATATCATCTGGCAGAAACAAATTGAAAATGCCCTTTTGAGTAGACGCCTCACACTTCATGCAAAAGGGTCAATCTGGACAAGGGGAAGGCACCTTCTGTCTTGCCGGAAGTTAAAAGAGAAACCTTTTATTTTGGGTTTAATGTAACTGATGATCCCTATACTTTTACCAGAAGATCCAAATCGCTCCTCAACTTTTCAGAAAGCATCATAGCTAGTTCTCTAGTCATACGTTTTCTCTTGCTGGTCCATCTTGCTGACATGGACCCTGGATTACCCTTGTCATGTAATGGTTTGCTCAAAATTGTTATGTAGCGCCAAATAGGCACCACATCAGGCAATATAAAACCTTATAAAAGAAAAAAGTAAAACTCTGTGTGTGTGTGTGTGTGTGTGTGTGTGAGAGAGAGAGAGAGAGAGAGAGAGAGAGAGAGAGAGAGAGACGGAGGGAGGGAAGGAGGGAGGGAGAGAATCATGGGTGCCATGGCCACAACCTCAAGTTCTAAGCTACGGTGGCCATGGCCATTCAAGCTCAAGCTCATGGCCGCCATGGCCAAATTTGAAGCTAACCATATGTGACGTCCCTGGATTAACTTAGAGGTTACCCATCTCGGTAGTACTCTAGCCTGAGTATGTTTGACTTTGGAGTTCCGAAGCAAAACTTCTTACATCAAAATGCATCTCCTTGAGTTAATTTCATTTTTCACATACATATTCCAAGCATGCTCTCCCCTTATTCGGTGTGCGATTCAATTCATTCTTTACCCCTTTCGCCATCCTAGAAGCCTACTGCTTCTTACCAACAACCACTCCCCACACTTGTTGGACTTGGACTAGGTTGTTACAAGCCGAACAACTTCCACATGGTTTGTCACTGAATCACACCCCTACTAGAGGAGTCCCGCTCCAATACTATATTGTGACATTTCTGGATTGACTCATGCAAGATATTGTCCATTTTGGTCCATCCCATACCAAGCCTCACCATTTTATCCTTTAGCGTACATGCAAACAATTTCCCAAGAGGTTAAGAGGTTACTTATCTTGATAGTGCTCTAGCCTGAGCAAGCTTGACTTTAGAGTTCCAAAGTAGTGCTTACCATTACATCATAAGGAGCCTCCGTGAATTAATTCCATTTTTCACACACATATTCCTAGGACATTTTCCCCCGTATGGACCATACGGCTCCTTCTTACCCCTTCGCCATCCTATAAGCTTGCTAGGAGCTGCTTCTTGCATGAGATGTTTGGCCCCAGCCTGCTCCCTGCCTTCATCGGACTGAGTTGTTCCACTATATCTCGACCTCTTGGCAATAGCCACTCGATTTGAACTTGCAATGGCCATGGCTACTCGCGCTTCGAGCTTGTGCTAGCAACCGTGAAAGCTCAAGGTTCCCAACCATGGACACGGATTTGGGGCTTGTGGCCATGGATGCTTGAGCTTCAAGCTCGCTATGGCCATGGCCACTTGATCGCCATATCTCAAGCCCCTGGACATAGCCGTTTGAGCTCAAGTTGAACTCACGACCATGGCTGCTTGATCTCAAGCTTGTGACTACCGTGGCCTCTTGAACTCGAAATCTGGTTTGTAGCTGCCATGGCCACTCAAGCTCAAGTCTCCTGGTCATGGCCGCATCTTGAGTGCACAAAAACATGTCCAGGCTTCTCATTCGAGAGGCTTAGGTTCAAAGACCTTAATTTGCCGATTTGGGTGATGGTGTCTCCCCGTGACATCACCTCTACTTGCTCACTCAAGGACACAAAATAAAGTAGCAATTGGGCATGAATTTTCGTGGCAACTTTTAGTGGGCTTGTGGCTATGGAGGCTTTACTTGGCTTCGTCGAAATGAGATAGAAGAGTACAAAGCATAAGGAAAGAAGCTGAAAGGAAAATTACGTGCGCGCGCGCGCGCGCGCGAGAGAGAGAGAGAGAGAGAGAGAGAGAGAGAGTCATGTCAACTTTGGTTTGAACAACAAAAGGAAAAAGAAGATAAAATTTTCCCCTTGGGTTTGAAAAAGAGAAAGAAAATCCACAACGTCAAATATTTCATGGCATTTCACTCCACTTTAACAAATTCCATCACTCAACCAATATAGAGATGACACGTGACACTTTCTGAAAAGTAGAGCCGTGCTTTTGGACAAAACAAAAATAGAGTAAAGACTTTAAATTTCAGGCAAAAATGCACAGACCATTGATGACATTAACCCTTCTCTTTTCAATGTAATTGATGGAAGCAAAATAGATACTCTTAAAATCATGGTTCTTCCATTTTTCTGGTAACAAAAGTTTATTTCACAGGAATGTCAACAATTGAAGCATAGTGATAGCATGATGACTTCTCCATTTTTACTTTTGGTCACAAAATTTATCTCTTAGAACCATACGATAAGCTTTCAGGGTCATTCTGGCAAATAGATCAACACTGAAACCAAAAACCTATCAGCAACAAAATCAAAACTAGAAAGTGCCTGGTGTATGTACAACTATAGTAGATCTTCACCAATGCATTAAAAACTGAAATTACCTTTGATGAAGTAGATTGCATTGGAGAGCCGACAGATCCATCATTCGCAACCACCTGGCCTTCTTTTGCATTTAAAGTTCCCCTGGGTAGTCCTCTAAAGACTCGAGGATCCATGTCACCAAAGATAGGTGAGTTATTGATGTTGCCATGCGTCTGAACTTGAGCTAAAAGCTGTTGCTGCTGTTGCTGTGGCAACAGCTGAAACTGATTTGCACTCTGTAAAAATGGCTTTTGGACCTGTGCACCCAAACCTGGTCGAATCTGCTCAATACCCTGAAAAGAGATTGACCCAGCAAGATTTTAAGACAACACAATATGAATGCACGAACTTTCACCAGATAAGGAATGTACTCAACTCACCGTCAAAGGCCATCCTTTCAGTGGTAAATCGCCTGCTCCAGGGTTCAATCCTTAACAAGACAAAAGATTTTTTTCTTCTTTAAAATAGTAACAGAACACACAATGTAATTGGGAAGTGACCTTTGCTTAAAAGTTAGGGTCTTCCACTTAGTTGTAGCAGAAAAGAGCCTAACTAAATGGAAGAGTTTCACACTAAGTTATTGTTCTTATATGTTTAACTTGCTAAATGCTACAAGACTGAAGAAGTCCGGCTGTTACATGAAACAATTGATCCTTGGTTCCAAGTAGATGGCAAATGAGGTTTGAATCTTTCGACTAGGGAACACCAAATGACATAAGTCTTGCAACTTATTAATGATCTAATAGGAGTCGATTGAATCCATTGCAATCAGACCAAATAGATCAAGATGAAAAAAATTCCGTCTTGTTTATTTCTCTAAGTAGAAAACTATTTTGGCATTTCTAACCTCAATGGATAGCTCTATAGAAACGTTTTTTTTTTTCTTTTTACAGATATATTGCACATTCTTAGCTCATGAATCAAGTCCATAAATTTGATAACCATCCCAGTGTCTCGTGACTTAATTGTGGTATTAGAGAAAGACAAGTGAAATGGTAAGCTGAGGGCAATTTATGGGACAATTACAAGGCTCAAGAAGGGAAAAGCTTTGTAGCCATTCAGCTCAATTGAAGTGTGGACCTCTATCAATGAAGGACTTAATTTACCTGCATTCCCAATTCCAGGTCTTGGCTGCATGACTCCCTGGCTGTAGATTGAAGAGTTCATAGGCAACGACCTCGGAGTTCCAGTCATGTTAACCTCACCTTTGATGTCCTACATGCCATGAACAGGTGAAAATTAAGTGAAGAAAATAACGGATGGAAAGTTATAGGATTAGGTAATGCAGCTATGAACTGTCTGTTCTCTTGCCTGGATTTGTTGCAGTGCTGCCGTTACGCTCCCAGAATTTCCTTGGACCAATTGACTGCGACAGGAAGATCAAGCTATTAGTTGCCATGTCCACAAGAGAGTAAGACTATCAAGAAAATGTGTGCCATTAGATGGAATTGACATCAAAATTTACCCAGGATGACTTGATGTTGACTTCAGGAGGGCCAATCTAGCATCAAGAAGTGGTTGGGAAACCTGGGAATCCATCGGATTAGATAGTTTTAAGCGCTCCTCGTACATTTTTGCTGCTAGTGCACTGGCAGTAGGTTGCCCTAACATTCCTTCAGAGTTGACGGCATTTGCAGGACCAAGTGAAGTCTGAGCAGGGTCTCTTCTTTGCAGCTGAGCTTGACGCATAAGATGCAATTGTTGCATCTGCAGGTGCTGTTGCTGCTGCTGCTGCTGCTGCTGCTGCTCTCTTGCTTTACCTTGTTGTGCCTATAAAATCACACAGATCATACAATAATGGAAAATAGCCTTCCAGGTAACATTAGATGAAGTCCCAACAAATATGAAGCCACCTCAATATATGCTGCAGCAGCTTCAGAATGTTTCTCGTTAGTCCTTGCAATAAATATATCCCAAAAGACTGACCACCACTCAAAAAGAAATCCCCCAGGAGCATCAATCGCTGCATGTACAGAAAACAAATTATTCCAAAATGCTCGAATGGAGAATTGACCAGAATGCTCAAGTCAAATGAACAGTAATGACACCAATTCAACTAATAGATACAAATTCTATCAACTGATTCACCAAGACTAAATGCGAGGATTGTGAATTAGCCAGCATAATTCACAGGTCATAATTCTTTTCACGAGCTCAAAATACAATCCTCAGGAGAAAAAAATGTGCAACTTTGACATAATGGGCTCTTAGCCATCTATCAGAAAAGAAAAAAGGTGAGGTTCATTGAGTTGGTCGCATTAAATTCAGGTGAATGGACTGCGACTCGACAGTTCTAGTTTCAATGTTTGTCGATGCATTATGAGGAAAAAATTTAATTTGAAAATATCTGATCCTTTAAATCATGGAGTGAACTCTTGTCAGGATTGGGATTCTTTTTGTACGCCCGTGAAGTAAATCCCCCATCCAACTTCATCCCACAACAACTTATTCCTATTACTATGAAATTCAGTAGTTAATGGGGGTTACCGTTATCCTTTTTGTAGTGACGAATATTGACCAATAAATTTCTGCTGACTAAACACTCAAGTAAACATTTAGCTCAAATGAATGATTTACTTAAGCGAGACAGCATTCAGTTTACTCATTGAAAAAATCAAACACGTTTAATTAATGGTGAGCGATTCTGAACGACAACCAAACGTGGAAACCATCATGAAGTTCCGAGAATAACTTGCAATCCGATGACATTTGAGTTCCCTTTCGAGTTACCCAACCATGCACCTAAGCACGCCCTCAGGCCCAAGTCCTACTTCATTTAGGCTCAGATTATGACTATCTAAAAGCAGAACAGGGTTCAGCATTGCTAAATTAAAAATATAAAAAAATATAAAAAATATAAAAATATATAAAAAAAAAAAACCAAACTTTGGCATCATAAATTCTGTCTTACCAACGGGATCCGGCGACACCTTCCCTTCAGTCATGAATGACTTCGCCGTGTTGTGCAGCTTCTTCTTCATCAAGTAGTCATAGATGTAAACGTCGAGCCTGCACAAACCACACAGCCCGAGAACAACAACAAAAAAAAAAAAAAAGGAAACTCCTTAAGCCAGACAATTCTCAGCCAAAACAAGACCAGGAAAATCCCAAGGCTAATGCAGCAAACGCACATCTTATCCGCCTCCCAGTTGCTCTGATTCTGCGCCATTGCACCTCCCCGGACGGCCGAAGAACCAGCTCGACCTCCAAAAAACCAGCCGACCGAACAGTCTCAGCGCGCGCGGGGCGAGGGGCGAGGGGCAGAGCAGTCTCAGCGCATGCAATGCGGCGATCGGCCACGGCCCGAACCGGAATTGCGATTCACCATCGCGAATTCCCCATCCCGCCGGCGCCGCGCCCCGAATCCGAGCTCCCCTCCGGCCCCGTACCGAGACCTAAAGAACCCCGCGGCGGCCGCCGATCCCGATCCCCCCCGCCGCTCGATAACAAGACCGGCGAAAAACCTCGGCGATCGATCCGAATTCGGAGACGATTTCCAGCGCGTGATCGCGCGATCAGCAGCGGCGCATTATCGCTCGCCGTTCTTCGGGATTCTGGAAATTCTGCTGAGGATTTTTGTGAGAAGAGTGAGAGAGCTTCACTTCCGTCGGGAAGAGGAGAAGGCCAGGCTTTCTTTCTTTTCCGGTTTTTATAGTGGGGGCGGAGGCTCGGACGCGGAGGCTCGGGTCCGGAGCGGGAGGTTCGGCCGGGGGTTTCGGAGGAGACTCGGGAGACTTGGATTGGGTCGGGTGTTTTGACGCAGAGGGAAGGAGGGAGGAGCGCCGTTGGATCGTCCGACGTGGAATGATGAGCGGCGAGGCAGAAGGGGCGAAACGCGAAACCGTCGTAGGTAGGGGAAAAGCCATGTGCTGTAATACACCTGGAAAAATGACGTAAATGGCCCTGAAAACGTTGGTCCAGCATAATGATACCGTTTTTGGACTTTTAATTTATTTAATATTATTTTTTTTTTTTAATTTATTTAATATTATTCATCACTAAACTTTTTGTTTTATTTAATAGGATCTCCGAATTATTGATAAATATCCAATTTCATCCTTAAACTAAGTGAAAATGACATGAAAGAATTGACGACATTAAACATTTATCAATAATTCAAAGATTACATAGAATAAATTAAAGTTTCAAAGATGATATTACGTATTAGATCGAAATTCATGAATCACATTGCACAAATTAAAAATTTAAGAATGAGGTTGTATATTAAGTCAAATTCTAAGAATTATTTGCATTATTAATTATGTTGTCTTAGATCGATACAATTCAAATTGAGACATAATAAGATAAATGTTGGATTAGAAATCCTTTGAATGTCTCTCGAATCGTAGAAAATCCCATTAAATATTTAATGCAACTTATGATAAGATTGAAAATTCTTGAAAATGTCTCTAGCTGCTTTGATAGAGAGAGGCAGAGAAACACTTTGATCCACAACAAGAGAGAGACGGCCGGCCGAAAAGTATGTGTGTGTGTCACGACCAAGAGATTTCTGAAGCTAAAGGGACGTGCCTTTCCACAAAGGACCTACTGTAATCGCTAGGATTCCCAACAAAACTTCTTTCAAAACGTCTTAAGGATGGGGATACAGTAATTGAGCCACATTTAGAATTCTCTTGTCATTAGTGTCAATAGTTGGTAGGTTTGGCAGTACGATCTCGTCCGCCGAATGAAAAGCCGATCAATTGATGTAATCAGAAGGCCTCTAGTATAAGAAGATGTGCCATGCCCTCATTTGTATCCATCCAAACATTTCAACAATACAAATGCTCCTTTCTTTTAAGAGCTTCTCTCTCTAGGAACTTTGGAACTTTCTCTCTACGATCCGGGTGAAGCATGTTGGGTTTTGGTCCCTTTAAATGGCTATTTCAGATGTGATGAACTGAGTGAATTAGGTGACATATAGTATAGGGTTAAAGTAGATGATGTTTTAAAAAGAACTAGGAAATTTTCACCATAGTTGTGGAATAAGTTGTTATATTCACGATCACGCACTTATGCAACAGCTAACATGCTTTGGATAAAAACAATTAGATTATCCGCCCACAAATGGTTGAGTTTCATAGTGGTCGAACTTTCTCAACCATTGCGACGATGCTTGGTTCTCTTGGTCACTTGCCTTGTATAGGCCATGGAAAACACTCCAACTGATATTCGTACACCGTACCCATTGTAATCATCAATGGTGGCTTCTTGACACAACCCAATCTGGCAAATCAACCCCATGATAGGAAGCAACAGTGTCATCTTTAGACTCTTTTACACCCTTAGTTGACAAAACACTATTGATGAGCCAGTGGTGACAATCGGCGGTGGTCAGAAATGACGACAATCACTTGGTAGTCGGAAGTGATGATGATCGGTTATGGTTGTGGTGGTTGGCGAAGCAATATCCAAATGCGTCACTCTATGGTTGGAAAATAATAGGGTTTGTTAAGTTATGTCTAATTTTTTTAAATCTAATTTGGGTTTACCTAACTCTCGTATGAGATTTCTTATTGTTGACACCCAAAAATGTCTAATTTTAAACTATTATCGATATGCGATAATTGTTCAAAAATAACAAAAGTGGATTTAGCAACTTCATATGCAACATCAAAATTAGTAAAGAAAAGGAAAAGAATGAATAATATACTATCCAAACATGTCTGGTCATCATGGAGGAAACCAATTGAATGGATTGAAGATTGGTTGATATTATATGCAGTTGATGACCTAGATGAAAGTGTTAGCACATGTCAACTAGTGGCAAATGATGATAGATTCTTCTACCAAAGTTAGTGATAGTGTGTTAACTAAGGAGCATATCATATTTTCAAAGAATTTCATTTGAGGCTTAGGTAGGTGTAAATCCATTAAAGGGATCGTGGAGAATAGTTAGGTGAAAATGGAGATTGAGGTTACTATTTTGAAGGGAATTGACAATGTAGGAAATTAACAGGTATTTGGAGATAGGGTTGCCATTTTGAAGGGAATTGACAATGTAGGAAATAAACAACTCCTTAGAGATAACGCTGCTATTTTGAAGGGAGTTGATAGTATGGGAATATGGGACCATTATTTTTTGAAAGTGTCCAATTACAATTCAACATGAAAGTGCTCTCATACAGTCATGATAGAATGTCTAGAAATGCCAAGTTCTATCAATTGGAAGAGGCCCTCTTGACAACCAAAATGTAATATTTTATTATCTTCAATTTTCCGCACTTTATTTTTCCTTAGTTATAGCTTTCTTATTCGTGTTGTCAATTAAATTTCGATATGTATCTTTATCCTGATGCTTCGTGGTCAATTCAATTCTAGGGTGTCGCGTTGTCGATTAAATTTCGGCATTATATCTTTTCATGTTCTCGAACTTAGTCGTTTATTAAATTCCAACACAGTTCATGCACGTGTACTGTTGTAGAAATGGTTGTATTTTCAAGCCTTGTTGTTGATTGAATTCGGGCACAGTTTGTATGTACAATTTGGTTCGAAGTTCAAAATAAAGGCTTACCATTATTTTTTGTCCACCTAGATATTTTCTATCCAGAATCGCCATAGAACTCGTTTGCTCTCATCAAAAGCTGAATAACGACTTCTGGAAAAGATGTTTTGCCATTGATTAAATTCCAGTGAAACACTTATCAAACATTTTATCCTGGTATATTTGGATTTATTTAGTCTGGAGGATGTCACCAAACACCATATAAAATGACTCAAATTCGAACTAGTGAACGCAGCTTAAAGATGTGTTTCTTTCATGAAAAACTTTATGTTGAAGGAAATGTATTTACTTGAATTTCATTTTTAAGGAAAGTGATTGATTTTTCCTTCTTTGCTTGGGAGCATAAAATTGAGAGGGACGTAGTAGAGAGAGATGTGCGTACTAATGCACTGCGATGGTGTCTCTTTGGGGAAAATGATTTTCCTTTTCATGGGAGGGGAATTCATTTTTCAAAATCGTAGCATGCCAATTTTGGTCAATGAAAAATATTTCCTATTGACCAATTCATTTTCAGGTGTCCAAAGAGGTGAAAAGTCGGAAAATATTTTCTTGAAAATTTTTTACTCCTAATGAACATATCCTAAGATTGATATATGAAATTGATTTTGTTAAGTAATAGGGTCTACAATTATTCATGAAATCATATTTGGTATGTGTTGAGTGCAAATAAACTACGTATGGCTAATTCGCTGTAACAAGTTTTATGCATTTTGACAGTGATATATACTTTCCCATCTCAGTATAGAGACGATTAATAAACCATTGCACAATAAGATGTGATTTAACAAGTGATTCTGAGTTTTGTTATACCTAGGCTTTTGCTGTGTTGTGATATGGCTGTTTAATGTTATACTTTACAAGATATATTACCATGAAACTAAGAGAAAAATTACCAAAAATGTCCTAAACATATTGCACTTGTGTTAATTTAATTATAAAATTTTCTATTATATCAATTTAATTTTAAACTTTTTGATGATTTTCAATGCAGCCCTTCAATTAATCTTAACTGAAAAATGCCAATGTGGCAATCCAATTAGCGCTCACCCCCAATGTAGTGTAACGTGGACAATTTTTTTTCTTTTTCCTTTTTTATTTGGTTCTTTCCATTTTGTCGGTGGCTAGTCTTAGGTGATCGCCATAGACTGGCCTTGCTTGGGTGAGGGAACCTCGCCAACGAGGATTGCCCTCACCGATGGCCTACGAGGGCTTGTAGCCCTTCGAAGTGGTGGGCTGTCACAAGCCGAAATAAAGAAAAAGAAAAGAAAAGAAATAAATAAATTCATTTTTTTAAAATCAAAAAATTAAAATAAATTGTAAAATTGTCCATGTTAGTGACGGTATGTCACATAAGACGGATGACGTCAACGTCAGTAATTTTTGGCTAAAACCAACCGGATTGACTACATTAATAAATTGCCTATAAGTTTGAAACTAAATTGATTAAATTAAAATATTAAGAATTGAATAAATATAAGTATAATAGATTTATGGTTTTTTTGATAAATTTTTTCTGAGGTTGGGTGGCATCGTTTCCTAAAAGAGGTTATGAGCCGTTACAGCTGTAAAAGTATAGTTGTGAGATAACGGTTAAACACCTTATATAGAGTCTGCCTTTTCAATGAAGATATTAGGGCGGAGAATTCATACCAAGAGGCTTTTTTAGGTTCCGAAATTGGGTTGGTTTGTATCAAGTCGTTGTCGAGTGTGGGGTGGCTTCTAACTTTCTATATGGAAGACAACAAAAAGGTCAGCAACCGATCTAGGGATGCTTTTGCACGTAGGCTATACCTTAGGGATAAAATATCATATACAAACCACATAGAAACCGCCACGTTGATGGTATGCAAATCTTAGGCTTCGAAATTGGCACACCAACAAAAATTAAAAATTGACTTTCTTCTCAGGCGGACACCCCCCGCGATTCCTAAGTCGGCGACTCAACCGAACCGATGGTACCAAATGTAGAAAGAGACAGATGTAAAAGAAATGGGCTTTCGTGAGTTGGGCTTACGATATATTCATGTGGGCTTGTGCATATATTGAGCCCCCTATAAAATCTAGATGACTAATCGAAAGGATATATAATAGGCATGTCCTCAAACAGATAACATATCTGGGCTGGGCTCTTACTAAATTGAAAAAAAATAAATTGATCAAGCTCTATATGTCAAGCTCCTGTCCCTCCTGTCATGAGTTCCTAATATTAAATTACAATATATCTAAAATCAAGATGTTTTTCGTCATTTTTTAAATATTTATTTATTTATTTATTGTGAATTTGACAAGTACCTGCATTTTTCATTAGTGTCGGGAAACAAGCCTACAGGTGAAAAGCAAACTAATTGATGTGGGTTCGCTCTTAATTGCGTCATATTTTATGAGTCTACCGATGAGATTGAGATCTGGTAAATTTATAGAGAAAAATTTATGAGATCTGATGCATAATTTATATAAATGAATAATTCAAATTGGAGTAAGAACGTAAAATGCTATGAATGCAATAAGCTGGGTCCACTAGAGAAACGAGTGTCCGAAGCCCGATCAAAAGAAGAAAGCCCTTGCCACATTAGAGTGAAAGCGAAAGCCAACCTGACCATTCAAGTCACGAAGAGGTAGCTAATTAGAATGCCTCGTTACTCAACAGTCGACATGAAGAGGAAGAGGTGGACAACAATAAATAATATTTTTATTTTTTTCAAAATTTTCATTTATTTATTTATTGCCTACATTAGCCTTGGTCGCACTATGTAAGTCAGCCAACATTTATGTTTGTGATTTCTGATTTAAATTGGCCGGATAGACTGAATTGATACAAATGCAAAAGTTTCAAAACTCAATCGAAAAAGAAAAGTTTATGATCCAATTGGCACAACTAAAATATGATTCAAACTTTTTTTGCTATGCTATCAATTGTAAAGTTCTCTTGATGATATTGTTGTTGAGTATAAGAAAATTGTGCTTTAAAAAAAGGCGATGGATGCTTTGACAAATGAAGACAAGTATTAAAAAACTGAAAATGAATCCTTAAAGACAAGAGAACGTTGATTTGGAGAAGAATTTGAATCTTTCGAGATAAGTTTGAAAAATGAAATCATGGTTTGGCAAAACGAAAATGATGAGTCGAGTTCTTCCACTCAAAAAGTTGAATGAAGCAAGAATGGAAGAAAAATAATGCTTGTTAGACGTAATGCGACTCATAGAAACGATTATTCTCATGACAGGCATTTTCTGTCTGAAAGGTTTTGCATCTCATGTATACTTATATTGTTTTGGCAAATTTGGACGTGTTGCAAGAAATTATTTTTCAGAAGATTTATTTATTTATTGTGAAAGTTAATGAGATTTGGCTTCTGAGGAAGTTTTGTATGGATCCAAGGTTATTTTGGAAATAAAGTAGGTCCAGGCTGTCGGCTAGACCTCTATTTTGGCCCATTTTTTTGAAGACTATATGGGGGGACCGAAATTAGAAGAGCGGTTGCCTTGAAGTCCCACGGTCGACGATTTCTCTCTCTTTCAAGTAGACTAGTAGACTCATCAAATGGATGGGATTGGGTTATAAATAGTCTAGACCAATTTAATCTGTAGACTAGTAGACTCATCAAATGGGTGGGATTGGACCCATTTAATTTGTTTTGACCAATTTCCACATAATGCAATTTTAGTGAACTATACACCACCCGATCCATACTTGACCTAACCTATATTGCTAAATCACTTCCACATTTAACCTAATTTATGAAAATTCAATTCCCAATTGAGGTCAAAATGTGGAGCAGTGCGATATCAAGTGAAAGCAAGAGAAAATGAGGAGAGCACTATAAAACTTGGTTGGGCCTAAGTAAATTATAAACTCATTTATGACCCATTTAACACTTATATTACGTTTAAACTCATTTTTTCAATATAAATAAGCCATATATAACTCATTTAACCCCATATGAATTAAGAAATGAGTTTATGATTTGTTTTGACAGATCTAGAGTAAAAAGGAAAGAGCATATTCTTGCTGTAATCACATAAGTGGAATATGCGATTTTCATGTATAGTGATACTAGGAGGTATCCTGATATTTCAATTACATGTTTTGTTATTTTAAACTTCCCCATTTTTCTTTTGGTGAATAAGAAAAATTTGTTACTAAGTTGTTTGAGAGTTTTGAGTTGGTGAATGCCATGTGCGTCTTTTTCCTCATTTAGTTATTCATTTAATTGTTTAGGGAAGTACTCTAAACCTCTATTCCCCCATTTGACCATATGTAGCTGAAAATTCAATTCGGATAGTGCAGTTGGAACATGGTCAATCCAAAAGTTTCCATACACACAAATTTTAGCAACGAGGCTGTGCCGCTTAGCCAATATGATCTTTAATTTCTATGAGAAAAGTTCATCGCTATTTCTCATTAAGTACATCAAAGTAAGTGTAAGGACACGCGGATTTTTTCTTTACAAGTTTGATTTTGTATGTGTTTCTATATATGGCCGATCTCTTTGGTCTAACCACGATGCAATTGATCACACGCTTAATGCGTTCCTAGTCATTTTTTCAACTTACGAAATAAATTCCAAGATGAAAGACATCATGCTCTGACGTGTAAACATCCCACTTCCTTTCATTTACAAGGCAAAGTTTTTCATTTTTCATCCCACCTGGGTAGATGGCACACGGGAATTTGATCTTTTTCCTATTGCGAAGCAGAGAGAGAGAGAGAGAGAGAGAGAGAGAGAGAGAGAGAGAGAGAGAGAGAGAAAGAGAGAGAGAGAGTGTTTATGGTGGACAGTACACGGTTTGGTCGATCCATAAATGGGCATTTAGAAGCCGCACCATTGAATGAGATCACGTTGCCGAAAGCAAAATGCCTTCCTCCCGTCAAATCTCGATCAGTGGTCGAGAGATCCGCTGCCATGCCAACTCACGAAAGCAGAAATCAAGAAATTAAGTTGACTCGTTTCTGGATAGGAAGCGAGAAGCCCGCCCCCCACAAGTCAAAACCCTAACTCGACTGCATTAACTGACGAGGACGCTTCCGTGTTTTTTGTGGTGGGCAAGTGAAGCAGACAGTTGGATGAGGAATGAATTCGATGGCCAATGGGCAGATGAGGCTCATTAACTTGAAACAGCGTGACGGTTGGGGCGTCGTGGGGCCATCTCCTTTAAGAGCTCGCAACGCAGCGGAACGACGTGGAGTCTCTGGCTATATTAAGCTTTGCCCCATAGCTCGATGCCGGCATGCGCAGTGAGCTTCTGAGCTTCCTTTGATCTCTCTGCGGGCTTGAGCGACGATGAGGGTAGTTTCGCGTTGTGCCGGGGTTGCACTCTTTTGTGCGTTGCTAGTTGGTGCCGCCGTCGGAGACGCAGATGGCGTCACAGACGAGAAGCACCTCTTTCCCCACCCGGGTTTAGGGCATGGGATTTACAAGAAAGGTTTTAGGCACGGGGGGTTGGGTGGAGGCGGTCTTGGAGGAGGATATGGCGGCGGTGGGGGCTTAGGGGGTGGAGGTGGACTTGGAGGTGGGGCCGGCGGGGGTGCTGGAGGGGGCCTTGGCGGCGGGGGTGGTCTAGGAGGTGGCGGTGGCGGCGGGTTAGGAGGTGGTGGGGGTCTTGGAGGTGGGGCTGGTGGAGGTGCTGGAGTCGGAGGTGGTTACGGTGGCGGAGTGGGTGGAGGAGGAGGGCTCGGAGGAGGTGCTGGAGGAGGCGGTGGCTTCGGTGGCGGTGGTGGCGGAGGCATAGGGGGAGGTGCTGGCGGTGGTGCAGGAGGCGGCTTCGGCGGCGGTGCAGGAGGTGGTGGAGGTCTTGGCGGTGGTGCGGGCGGTGGAGGTGGACTTGGTGGTGGCGGGGGTGCTGGTGGAGGTGCTGGAGGAGGCGTTGGTGGAGGAGCGGGTGGTGGCTTCGGCGGAGGGGGTGGTCTAGGTGGTGGTGGTGGAGCCGGAGCCGGAGCCGGAGTCGGCGGGGATGCCGGATTTGGAGCAGGCGGAGGCCGCAAAAAACTGCGTCCATGAGCTTTACGCGGTATAACATGGAGGTGGCAGCATGCGATGACGCACGGGACATTTCGGTTTCTTTTTTTCACATCGAATTTGCTTTCGTTTTCTTAATTAAGTGTCGTATGAAGAGAAAATTCTTCAATGAAGTCAGTTGCTTGCCAAACAGTCCTTATCATCTCGTTGCGTATGTGTAATTCGCTATATCTGCCAAGAAAGTCCGCGAGCTAATTTAAATGTTTCATCTTATCAGATTATATATAAATGCACGTAATTTGAAGGTTTGAATTTCATGTAAATCAGCACTGTTCTTCTGTTGATAAAAAATCTGTCTCCTCTCGTGTGCTCTTCCATTAAGCTGCACTCGTCCGATCAAATACATAAGTAAAAGTCTTCAACCATTTCAAAAGGATTCTAAATGCTACAAAACATGTTTACTCCATTGTGATTTTACTCGTTCGTTTGTTTAGGTAGAGCAAGTCGTACACACTAGTTGAGTGTACTTTAATGAGGACATGATCGATTTTCCAAGTATCGGCTGCATGTATTATGGGAAAATTACAGATTTAAAAGAGCTAAGAATCTCTAATTTTAAAGTCTTCGTTAACAAATTCCATTTCCTTCTCCTCTGCCTTCGGCGAGGAAGGCTATTGGGGTGGGGTGGGGGTAAGGAACAATGGGTTAGAACTCAAAGCGACCTCTAATGGAAGGCATCTGAAGATTTCAGATGATTTGTTTTTCTCTTTTAAGGCTCTTGTCTTGGAAATTGGAAAAAAGGGATGAATCTGATCAAGTAATGCCCTTTGAAAATATAACTAAAGTTCTTTGTAGATGTATTTTTTTCCAAACAGTATTTAAATCAAAATGTACTTTTCAATTACACTTTGCCGAACATTATTTGCATTTGAAAAAAAAAAAAAAGAGCCCTTATAATTAAAGCCGTTTGCATTCCTTCAAAAGCTTTTCCCTAAATGCTCTTCCAAATGCATCCTTACTCCATCATGAGAATATGAATTTAAGCTGTTGTAAAAGTTGGAAAAATGAGGGTCTTATGAATTACATATCTGATAATTATATCGAGATCAAATTGGGAAAGTAAGATATCTTGATAATTATCCGGATTGTGCTGATTAAGTTAGGGATGAGCTTTCCAAGAAGTTTTATTAAAATTTTGAGTTTGAGATTGGAGTTCTTTAACTTGCCATTAACTTTAGTCAATTAACTAGACGTTATATTTGATGGAATAGAAGTAATTTCACTCTTTATGGTGTATTATATTGTAAGGGACAAACTCAATTTGCTATTTGTATTATTCTATAGACACATCGATATATTTATTATTTTTTGTATCACATCACATGCATAATAGAGTCAATTTTACGGGAATTTATGGACATAATTACTTTTTCAATTTCACGGAGTTGAATTTACTACTTATATGTTTTATATATTACTAACAAAGATTCTCTTGATTTTTTTTTTTATAATGTCAATTTTACTCACGTTTATCATGAGATTTTCTAATAAAAAAGTTATCTGAAATTTTTCAATGAAAGCATTTTTTATTCTCGTACAGTCAATTTTCCTACTTTTTATCAAGAAATCCTCTCGACTATTAGTTTTTCTTCGCAACTCTTAAATTCTAATTTTGAAAAAAGAAAATACTCCTTTTAGCAAAATTGAATTCATTTAATGCGTAAAATTCACTTTCAGTACAATATAATGGATTAATTGGATCAGATAAGGAAGGAGAGATAAATGGAGCACTTTTACATCAAATGAAAGGGTTCACTAGAGTTTAATGTCCCACCCAAAAAAGTGTCTTTGAAACAGAAGTGGACAAAGAGCGAGTTCTAAAATCTGGCCCTTGGTCTTTCGCAAGTAACTTGCTGGTACTCAAGCAATGTGAACCAAACATTCCTGAACACTGTTATGATTTCTTGCACTATGACTTCTGGATCCATATTATAGGGCTGCCTCCTGGATGGATATTAGAGGAAGTATATACTGACGTTGCTGGAAAAGTGGGAAAAGTGAAAGAAATTCAGCTAGAAAACAGAGGAAATGTGCCAAATAAAACCGGAAAAGTAAGAGTTGAAATTTCACTATCTGCTCCCCTCAAAACAGGAGCTCTAGTGAAGATTGGCGCAAAACAGATATGGGTGGAGTTTAAATATGAAAGACTCCCTCATTATTGCTATTCCTGTGGACGACTAGGGCATTATGCTTCCTATTGTGAAGAAGTTCCTTATGAGAAAACAGAATGGGCAGAAAACAGGCCAGGGAAATATGGGCCATGGCTCAAAGCGGAGGTAAGGACAAAAAGTCCTCATTGGGAAGCGTTCTATGGCAACATCGTCTTACCTCAAGAAGAAGAGGAATACATACCTGAAACCCCCTTTCAATCACCTACTCTTCAGATTGTGGGAAGGAAAGAACCAGAAAATGCTGCTGGCCCTGCACGAAGCAAAAAAAGGGCAGAAAATCCATTATCCAATGAGCTCAGAGAAGAAGATAGAGGAGAGACAGCAAGCAAAACAGGCAAAGGGAAACAACCGCTATACTTGCTAGATTCCACAGATGAAGGACTGATCGAAACAGGAGGAAGCAATAGAAAGGGATCCAAAATTATAAGAGCAAAAAAACAGAAGAAGGTTGAGGAAGTGAGCCTGCAGCTCATCGATGAAATGGAGCTATTAGAGACTCCTATCCAGCTGGTGAAAGAAGGGAAAGCATGGGCTTTGGTGGCTAGCCCTAATAAGCCACCGGAGACATCATGAGGATATTGAGCTGGAACTGTCAGGGGCTGGGCAACCCCCTGACGTTCCAGGAGCTCAGAGCCCTAGTGGCTCTTGAAAGGCCTACTGTGGTGTTCTTAATGGAAACCAAAAACAAGGAGGAGATGGTGGAAAGGGTGAAAAAGCGACTTAATTACCAACAGTCTTTCTTAATACAGCCAAGAGGAATTGCGGGTGGTTTGGCTTTGTTATGGAGAGAGGATTATCAAGTAAAAGTGAGATGTAGTTCACATCACTTTATAGATACGGAATGTGAGGATCCCACAAGTGGCCAAAACATGAGGATTACTTTCCTCCACGCCTCAACAAACTTCCAGGAGAGAATCCAATTGTGGCAACAGCTTTGCTGTTTTTTCCACAGCTAATAGACTTCCATGGCTATGTATGGGGGACTTTAATGATATTTTGTATAACTGGGAGAAGGAAGGAAAAAAGGAAGCAGACTACTATCGTATTGCCGCCTTTCGAGATATGTTAAATGAATGCTCTTTCATGGATATGGAGAGTAAAGGGTGCAACTACACATGGACTAACAATCGAGGAGGAGAAGAAAATGTGAAAAAACGCTTAGATAGAGCGATATGTACAATGGAATGGAGAGTTACCTTCCCAAATGCTGAAATTCTGGCGTTACCAGCAGTTGGATCGGATCATAGCCCCCTCCTACTATCACTTCACCCTGTTCATAGCAAAAGAAAGAGAGAATTTAGATTCGAAACATATTGGCTCGAAGAGAAAGAGTGCAGAGATGTCATTATGGAAAGCTGGGCAACAGACCATCACAGGTTCACATGGAAAATCCACCAAGTCACAGAAGAGCTAGAGAAATGGAGTAAACAGAAATTCTCTAATGCAGCTTCTCAAATAAAAGTACTGAAGAGAAGACTCACAGAACTCACAAACAGCAAGAATGACAATTCCAGCAAACAAGAAATGCAGCAGATTAAAGAGAGAATAGACCAACTCTGGAGACAGGAAGAAATGTATTGGGGACTTAGGTCCCGAATTAATTGGCTCCAATGGGGGGACCGAAACACTAAATATTTCCACGCCACAGCAGTTCAAAGACGGCAACGAAACAAGATCACAATGTTGAAGATTGACGACCAGAATTGGAGCAGAGACCCCACGATGCTTAAACAACATATAGTAGATTATTATCACTCTCTCTATGAATCGGTTGGCTCCAGGAATATTCAACCCATCCTTAACCAATGCAAGAAAGTAGTGACATCAGAGATGAATGCGAATTTAATGGCAACCATTTCACCCGAAGAAGTAAAAGAGGCTGTGTTTCAGCTTGGCAATCAAAAGGCTCCAGGGCCAGACGGTCTAAATGGGCAATTTTATCAGCACTTCTGGGATGTTTTACAAGGAGATGTGATGATGTTAGTCCAGAACTTCTTCGACTCAGGTACTCTTGACCCCACCCTCAACAAAACACACATTGCACTTATACCAAAAGTTAAACATCCAGAAAGCATCAACCAGTTTCGACCAATCAGCTTATGTAACTTCAGCTATAAAATAATTTCAAAGGTATTGGCAAACAGATTAAAGCCTTGGCTACCACAGATCATTGTACAAGAACAGAGTGCCTTTGTCCAAGGCAGGCAAATTCAAGATAACATCCTCATTGTTCAAGAGGTGTTGCACCAAATGAGGGTAAAGAAGAGGAACAAGAAATTTCAAGCAATATTGAAACTGGACATGCAGAAAGCATATGACAGGGTGGAATGGGACTTTCTTCGGCTGAGTATGATATATATGGGCTTTAGTGAACAGTGGGTCCATTTAATCATGCAATGTGTGACAACAGTCACTTATAATGTGAAAGTAAATGGCGAGCCAACAGAGTTTTTCACCCCAACACGGGGTATCCGACAAGGAGACCCGTTATCTCCCTACCTATTCATACTAACAGCCAATGTTCTCTCTTGGATGATGAACACAGCAATAGAGGATGGAAGTCTAAAGGGGATAAAACTAAACAGGAACTGCCCAATTCTCTCTCACCTGTTGTTCGCCGATGATGCAATCTTCTTTATGGATGGCACGATTAGAGAATGTCAAGGCTTAGCAGCTATACTAAACCAATATTGCTATGCGACGGGGCAGGCAATCAATCTGAATAAGTCAGGCATTTTCTTCAGTCAAGGCTGTCCACAAGCTTTAAAGGAGAACATGGCTCAAGAAATGCGTGTACCGAGCATTGAAAGAACGGGGAAATATTTAGGGATACCATCTGATTGGGGTCAAACCAAAAAAGAAATGTTTGCGTGGATCTTGGCGCGAGTAAACATGAAGCTAGAGGGCTGGAAGGAGAAATTTTTGTCTAAAGCTGGGAAAGAAATATTGATTAAAACCGTTGTGCAAGCGCTGCCGCATTATGCAATGTCCATCTTTAAAATACCTGTCTCAATCTGTCGAGCCATTGAAAAAAGAATAGCAGCATTCGGTGGAAGCAAAATGAAGCGAGGAAAGGCATACATTGGAAGAGTTGGGAGGTCCTAAAGTCCGTAAAAGACGTAGGAATGTAATAACCTTCAGGCATTTCTACAAAAATTTCCAAGAACAATGTATATTCCATATTTTTCCTTTTTCAATATCTCGAAGTTGCAATACGACTCTCATCGATTATCAATAAATTTCATTGATTTAATTTTTTTTTTTTTTTATTGTAAGCTTCTTTGTCTACCAATCGAAAGCAATTAGCATGAGAGACAAACTGTACGCAACAGGAAAAGGCACAAAAGTAATGGGGAAAAAGAGAGAATGGCAGGAAATGGCAAGTTTTCCATGGAAGGTAAGGATGTAAAGTTTCAAAGACTAATTTTGAGAACAAGTACAGCTCCCAATCTTTTTAAGAAAGATGAGAGGGAAGTTACGGAACGCTTACTAGTCTCACGTCCCATGGGAGATGGCTCTATATAATGATTTCCAAGGAGAATTCATTTCCATATAATTAGGGTGCGCATAACAAATTTTCTAGAATAGAAATTGATTTCTAATCAGAAATTGATTTCTCAATTTCTATTTTAGAAATTGATTTAATAAAAATTGAGAAGTTAAAAATTTTGGCTTCTAATTTCTTATTCAAATCTATTTCTCGGAATAAAATATGTTCAAGAGAAAAATCAAATTGCGTTACCAAACAAATTTTGTTTCCAAACCTATTCCGAGGAACAGAGAAATAGAAAAGTATAAATTTTATCATGCGTGCACTTATTATTTTGTGTGATCGTGCGGGTGAACGTTGGAGGACAAGTGGAAGGTCACATGGTCATTATTTGTAGGGGTGTGCAACTAGACTAGGTAAACTCGGTTCCCAGACCGGCCCATCCGGAAAACAGGGTCGGGAACCGGTTTTAGTTAAAACCGGTCCAAGAACCGGTTCCCAAAATTCAGAATCGGTTTGAATTGGTCCGAGAACCAGTTCCAATGGATTACCCACTCGGAATCGGATCGACTAGACCGGAATAGGAATCGGTTTGAGAATCGGTTTGCAAGCCAACCTAAAATCCAAAACCCTAATTTGTTTCTATCTTTACCTCTTAGGCTCTCACACGGTCACATGACTCACACCCGCGGCCACCTCCAACCGCTCAAAGCCACCACCGACTAGCACCGCCACCACTGCTGACCGCCGACCACGTAGAGAGCACCACCAACAGCCCCCGTTTGCCCTGCTTTGTGCCTTGTTTCGGCTCGTCAGACCGGGCTTCGTCGTGGTACGATTTGTGAGAGTCCCAGCCCCCATCTATGTCGTGCTAAGCTTCATTTCTTTGCTTATTGATTGCTAAGTGTCTCGGTGCGGTTTGACTCCCTGTTAATTCAATAGTCTCCCTTCAGTCGACGCCTATCATGGGTTTGTGAAAATGCCTGAACCCAGTCATGTAGATTTTCTGTGATTTTGGTCTGGTTCTAAGCATTTGTTGGTTATTTGACATGTTTGTGGACTTTCATTGTCATTTGTGGGGTCACGCGCTGTTCTTTTGTGTGTCATGTGTGCATCCCAGCGGACAGTCCTTTGATTGAGCCAAGGGTGGATACGAGCCGGCTCACGCCTGTCATGGGTTTGTGAAAATGCCCGAACCCTAATTTTCCTTTGTTGCATCATTGCCAGATCCTTCAGTGGGAGAACGCCACCGCCGGAGCTGTCGTCGGGTTCGCCACTGTCGCCGCCGCGGACCCCCTGAACGTCGTCCGCACCTGATTCCAAGGTCTCTCTCTTGGGTGCTTTGGGCTCGCGTCGAGTTTTTGGAGTTTGCTTTGGGCTGATACGGATTCGCTCGTTCGCTCATGCAGTGAACGATGGTAGTTGTGTGCCTCCGTCGAAGCCGTCGTCGGGTTTGCCGCCGTCACCACCGCACACCCCCTCGACGTCATCCGCACCTAGTTCCAACACTTTCGTTGTAGTTATTATTATTATCTCTCGTTATGCACGTTGCTTAAAGCATATTGGGAGGAGTCCCAAATGTGCTTATGCTGATCAAGATTGTAAATGTTTTATCTTACATATGAGTGCTATACAACAATTTTTATGCAAAACAGGTTCCAATATAAATAGGGTTAACCCTGTTCTCGGATTGGAAAAATAGGGTGGGTCAGGAACATGGTCCAATGCAAACAGGATTGGGTATAGGGTCAAAAAAAAAAGAACTAGTTATAACAGGGTTGGATACAGGGTCCAGGTCTAGACCCTACCCACCTTGAACCCGATCACCCATAGTTATTTGTACCTATTATTGTTTGAAAAATATCTTAGAATAATTATAATTCGTATATAAATAATAAGTGTAAAGAATGGATAATTAAATAAATGAGACTTATTCATCTTTATCTTTCTACATTAAATATAGAAATATACATATAATAATCTATTCTATTCTTGTCTTCAAATTAGAATTGAATTCAAATTTTTATTTTATTTAATAAAGAAAAATAAAGAGTTTCTTACAAATTCAGGAAGGATTTGTTAGAATTCAATTCAACAACAAGATTCTTAGTAATTTTTTTTTTTAATCGTATCGAATCCATTTTTCGATTTTAGAATAAATAGTGACCTTATAACAATAACACCTTTTTTCTTGTCATTTGAGATATGGTGTGAATGAATCTACTGTGAATTTAATGAGTAAAAATGAAAATAAATAAAATAAAAATAACAAAGGTATCGTACAACTGATCTAATTACTCACGAAAATCATATCTTTATTTTTGTGCAAAGGTATTGTATGCTGGGAGAGTACTTCTTGCCCATTTCAATTGGGCGACATGTCATGATATTCGAGTTAGTCACCAAACTGAGCGTAAATGATTTATTAATACAAATTAATGCAGAACCTTTTTGGATGACAAAAAACAAATGCATTCGTCAACAAATTTTTGAGCGAATCCAAATTAATTCGACAAGTTAAGCAAATGCCAGAAATTTCTTGGTTTCTTAATTAGACACAATGATTCGACTTACGCACCGGGCTCGTCCGGATATTTTTCCTTAAACTCCGTACCTAAGATTCTCAGACGGCACTTAAAAGGAAACAAATCGATTACAACCTTGGACTTTCTTGTCAAAGAAGAACTAATAAAGTTGTCCATTAGCCCACTGTTTGGTGATCGAATCAGATTGAGAATAGGTCTAACTCAATTATTTTCTACATGTAGCATTTCTTCGGTCTGGAGTATTCAGAAGATCTCTCCATATTCGATATATTCGACACTCAAAATACTCTATAAAAGCTAAGTTAATTCGTGTCAAGATTCTTCTGTTTCACTTTTATATATGCATTTCCTAAACTATGTATGATCGAATCGGTTTAAAAAGTTTATCAAAACCTACCAGTTTATGAATCGTCGCCCGTCGGCAATGATTTTTGTGTTAATCTTATACTCGACTATCTATCAACTTCTACGGAACTTCTTGATTAGTTTGAATCCAGATAGCACTTGCACATGGAGTTTAACTCATAAAAGAAAGCGCTGAACGGCGCTTTCAATAAACTTATCGTCACTTCAAAATAGCCTCAATCATTTAATTAAATCTCTATAGAACATCTAATACTATTAACTAGGGCGAATATTGATGTTGCGAATTTTTAATGGATGTAGATGCTACCTGATCCACATAGCATTTGTTTGATGCTGGATCTCCGGGATCAAACAATTAGCTGGTAATCCTTTCGTAATTCTAGATTGGTACTGTTATGTCTACTGCTCCGATGTATTAGGTTTTGAGAGACAAGATATCTAGGTAGAGACGTCATTATCGGCAAGTAATTTGTCGTCATTGATGACTTAGCAAGTATACTTGGCATTACTCATTAATTACCAACTAATCAGCTTCGAATCTGTGGATGTTAACATCAGGCGATTGAAGATTAGAAAAGATGTCAAAATTTAGCTCCCCTTAATCTAAAATCTTGAACCAAAGATTGCTGCTACCCCACCCAACCGATCGATTGAAAAGTAGAAAGTGTGTAGACATTGCCTCTTGGATAATAGATCGTACATCCAGCTGATGTATATACGGTGCTCATCACGTTTGCCTCGCTAGTTTTCTTCACCGAGCTGCAAATGATCTATGACGCTCATAACGTTTGACTCGTTATTCTCTTCACCAAACTTGTATCGTGACTGGCCCCCGGTATTGCTAATTTGTCTTTTATTTTCCTCTTTAATTAATACTGCTAAACACAATCTGAACTTTTTCTTGAGGATTTAATGCTGTTAATTGCGTTTACCAAAAAGCATTGCAGGAAAGCGGGAGTTCCATGCCTCCTCACAAACTAAAAGGTTTCTCTAGGGCCAAGGATTTGCACTGCTGAAAGCAAGAGACAGAGGGAGTGAGTCTACACTTTCTTCCACAGCTTCTCCATTTCTCTGCATCTCTATTTCTTTTTGGTTGTAATTATTACTAATCTGTTTGCCTTTTCTCTTTGGATCATGCAGGAGCAGGAGATTTAGACATCTATAAGCAAGAATCTGAAAAGGGTATTAAAGATCATACTTTGTGAAAGCAGATTTTTATTTTGGTTCTTTTTTGGGGTTGCGTTCTGATTCTTGCAGGTTTATGAGGTTAATTGTTTTGAAGAGTACTCTTTTTTAGATTTTGGGGAAGAAAATAACTTGGAGATGGCATTGGTGACAAATATCTATTCTAGTCTCTCCAGGAATCTGGAAAAATATTGAACACAAAACAAGATAGAACAAGAAGACGCCTGAATCTTACCTAGGGCACATATAAAAAACCATCGCCAACGTGATAGATTCTAAGATTTGATTATTTGACTACTATGACATGATAGATTGTGAAATTTGATTATCTGACTAGCTATGATTTCCTCATGAAGCTTGAAAGGTACAAGAATCTTATTCAACGTGTCTTTAAGCAAACCCTCAAAGGAAATTTTTTCATGAAAACTCTGACCAAATGCATTGCGGTTATCTTCTTGCGATAAAACCCTAAAATGCATTTTCCTCATGAAAACTCTGATCAATGCATTCCCGTTATCTTCCTGTGACGACGTTTTCTTTTTGGACCACTACCTTCTTGCGATTAATATTAGCTCTTTAGCTGCATGAATATCCCTGGATTATCAAGTAATTAAGAGAACTAGGATGTAGTTTTATTCTTTATTGATTAATTTTCCTTCTTAGGACATCCATTCTTGTGTTCATATGGAAGTACAAAGTTCAAAGATCTTGTACCCTGAACGGAGTTCGAGAAACCTAATGCATTTGAACAATCAACCATTTTATGTTTGTTTAAGGTTGATTTTTATCATTTTGGCTGCTAATTTGTAATAAAATCATGTCAAAACTTGGTCCCAAAACAAAACCTTCTATCTTATAAAAACTCAGTCCCGACATACTATAAATTGTTTATAAACCTAGTCGATCTGCAGTTTTCATAAGGTGCAATTATATTGGGTCCAAATGCACACGCATTGTTTCAAAACTTCTTTGCAAAAGTATAATGTATATTTTTCTGCCATAATCCAATGTAAATATAACCATAGTAGAATTTTCAGAAGATTGTTGCTACTTGTTTGTTGTTATTCTGCTGAAGTATAACGAGTAGTTGATATAGAATAAAGTATTGACTAATATTAAGCAGATAATGATATACTTCATGCAATTCATACCTCAATTCGATGTCCGTTTAAAGTACCTTTAAAAGAATAACTTGACAGGGAAGCAATTAACCATGTGTATATATACAACTGAATATATCGAGTAGCATATATAGAAGATCTTTATATATATTCCTTTTGGAGTCATGGATTCAACAATGTACGTGTCGATAAAAGTCACGTGGCTATTTCACACCGTGGATCTCACCATGTATACGATGTATCGGACTGCACGTTAACCTAAAGGCTTTCTTTTCTTGTTTTTTGTTCAAAATAACGTCATGAGCATTGGGCGAGTATGGAGTAGGGGTCTGCAGAATTCGACTCCACATGTTAACAGTCTGTACTTCATTTGGCTTCCATTGCATCGATCTTAAGCAATTTGGGTTTCTTCTACATCAAGAAAGTCTTGGAATAGGCTAATAGTATTAGAGAGAATCTGATAACCCAAGTGTGAGCATACACAGTTTTAATTTTAAAACAACGGTGAAATAAGTGGGGCATTCCTTTTGGTTGAATTCCTAAAGCTAGTCCCTGCGAATTCTGCTAAGTAGGTTAGACTGGGAGATTCCTCATGAGTTTTTACTACATCATCTACATGTATGCTTCTTGTGTAATCCCTCGCAGGAAATGTAATTTATCCTCGGTTCAAATACACTTCTTTCGGTTGGAAGCTTGAACTTTCGGGGGTTTAAGTTCTTTACTTACCAGCAACGGTGATTTTCCTTGAAATTGGTTTTGCCAATTATATTTTTAATACGATGTTTTGGAGAATAGTGAGCCATAAGTTGAGGGATTATCGAGTTTCATTTGTCGGGATAACTGTTCGTGTTAAACCATTCTTTTAGTTCTAATGTAAGATGACTATTTCATATCCTTCACCTCACTAAGCAAACTGTGGATATATATTTAAGTGGGTGCTACTAGATATTTACTCTTGTTGGGAAATATATCACTATGCTTAACAGATGCTTGATATGGTACAGTGATGAAACTTCCTATATATATATATATATACTTCAGTTTATAAAACTTAACCTAATATTTTATGTGAGAGACAAAATTTCAATGTCATGTCCTAGATTCCTAACCTGAAAAAATCCTCAAAGAACGCTAAATAGGAAACAGAAGTAAAAAGACATGATCTAGACAGCTGTTCTGCTGAAAACATACAATATGGTGTCATTATTCTGAGAAATTAGGTAAGATTTAGATAGGAAGTAATTTATTCTGATTTTATGCCTTAAATAAAACAAGCATGTATCCAAAGCATGTCTTTTTTGTTTATTTTTTCTGCTCTCTGAACAGCCATGCATCAATTTTGCTTGTCATAGCAGGAAGATCCGATGAAACTTAGCTCAGCTTCAGTGTTGCGGCTCGATTACTACTTCGTTATTCTGGTGATTCCTGGAAACTTGCTTTAAATTTGTCATCTTATGCTTTTTAGAGTCTAATAATAGCATGTCCTAAAATAGTATTCTAAGATTGAACATGTCATATAACATGCCAAGGATCCTCGCAGTGCAGTTTCCATTATCTCGATGTAAAAGAGTTAATTTTTTTTATTGTCAAAATCGCGCTTTTATGAACTTTTTCCCCCTTCCCTTTCACGACTTTCACTTTGGTGAAATCTCGAATTCCTAATGCAGGTGATCGTGGATCTGATTCTTCCTTGTTTAATCTTCCCGAGCTGGATAAGTATGATGAGGCATGTTGAGGATGACTTAAAATTGCAATCTGAGAGCTTCAGTTCCCAGATGAAATCAGAAGTCGAGCACACAGCAAAAATCTTACACTCGATGAACTTGACAGCTACAGCTTTAGCCCCAGTTCTGCATTCATCTCTAAGCGACACAAATTTTTCGTTCGTGGACATCGAAACTAAGGTACAAGCTCATTCTCAATGGTCCATGAAATGTGATATGTCCCATCTTAGCATACAACAATTAAACAAGTAATTGAGCTTATAAATTTCACAGGTGGCTCCGTTAATGTTTCAAGCATTATTGGTGGTTCCGCACGTTACTCAGATTTCTTATGCTGCAGTAGACGGACTCTTCTTCTCCTACTATATCGATCGCAACCAAGTCTTCGTGTTGTATGCAAACTCTTCCCTCTATGCCAATTCAAGTTCACCTGACGCGAACTACATTTGGTATAAACAGCCGGTAAACCCTAATACAGGAAAGCTCCATGGAGATGCAACCACATCTCGTCCTCGATCTCTTGTTAGTTCTTCTTGGTTCCGAGAAGCCTTGAATAGCATGAATGGGGTCGCCTCATTAGACATTGGATGGAACCACGCACAGGACCGTGTATTTCTTAATGCTGCGAGTGTCAATGCAAGAGGAGTAGTCTCTGTTGGGATTCTTGTCAAGCAAGTAACCGACTTTTTCTCAGACATAAACTTAGGGGGAAGCAGCTTGTACTTGGTTGGTGAAGATGGGGAAGTACTTCTACAGGGCCTTCCAAACACCCGTATATTTATTTCTGATGATTCTGTTTCAGTTCAGGAAATGGCTAGAGATGGTGTCAGAGCAGGTCATATCATTAAATTTTCCTGCAAATTTGGCGACGCCAAATCGGGAACATCCACAATGAATTATCAGAAAATGAAGTATACGCTTCACTGTGCACCAGTCAATATATTGGGAAAGCAATCTGTAAGCACTATTTGGTTCCTGTTTACCTATTTAAAAAGTTTCAGAGTTGAAATTTTCATATAATTTCTTAAGTAGATATAAGTTGCAGCAATAATAGAATTCTGTTCTTGCATATCAGGTGTACGTATTAGTCGTCCCTGACCAACCATTGATTGGTTTTGCTCACCAGAAGCACACATTATTGTCACTTCTTGTAGCATTGCTGAGCATGGAGGTCATCACCACTTTGAGTTTTGTATTCTTGGTTACGAGGGCTTTGAGAAGAGAGATGCACATGCGTGCCACACTTATAAAGCAAATGGAGGCAACTTGGCAAGCTGAGCGTAAGAGTATAAGCAAGAGCAACGCATTTGCTCAAGCGAACCACGACATTCGCACTTCTCTAGCTGGAATTACTGGCCTTATAGAGATAAGTTACGATGAAGTTTCCCCAGGCTCTGAGCTAGCGAAAAATCTGAAGCAGATGGAGGCTTGTGCGAAGGACCTGTTGGGTAATATGCTAGTTCATAGATTTTAGTAAATCCCTTGAGAAAATTGATGAATTTGTTAGGTAAGTTTTAATTAACGGAGTTAAAGTTCATACATTTCTGTTTTGCAGCTTTGTTAAATTCCATTCTCGATATGAGTAAAATCGAGGCTGGGAAAATGCAACTGGAAGAAGAAGAATTCGATTTGGCTCAACTTCTCGAAGACGTGGTCGATCTATATCACCCAGTGGCCATGAGAAAGGGCGTAGACATGATCCTAGACCCAAGCGATGGCTCTGTCCTCAAGCATTCACTTGTTAAAGGCGATCGAGGAAAGCTCAAACAGATCCTGTCTAATTTGTTAAGCAATGCCGTTAAATTCACGGACATTGGTCATATATCTGTTCAAGCATGGCTTCAAAAATCCAGCTTCGAAAATTCAATACAGGCTTCTGCTCGGAATAGCTGGCTGACATGCTTATCATGCTTGTTCTCTGAGAAAGATGAGAATGACGATGAAGCAGTGAGTGAAGTCCGGCAAAATCCTGCTTCTGCAGAATTTGTATTCGAGGTAAATGATACGGGCAAAGGAATTCCCAAAGAGAAGTGGAAGTCGGTCTTTGAAAACTATATCCAGGTGAAAGAAACGGCTCAAGGACAAGGAGGCACCGGTTTGGGCCTCGGCATTGTTCAGTCTCTGGTATGTCCCCCTTCTCTGTATCTGTTACTTTTACCGTCCCAGATGCTGCTCTTTGAAAGTAACTTCCTTTTAGACCGACCAAAAAAAAAAAGAGAAAGTAACTTCCTTTACTCAGTCTCTCTGCTTGAGATCAAGTGGTTTGATTAGATAAAGGAAACACGTTATCATTTTTGATAGAATTGAGGAATCTCTCTCCTCTGCTGACTAACATCTATACCAGGTTCGCCTCATGGGTGGAGACATAGAGATACCGGATAAGGGCATTGGCGAGAGAGGGACATGCTTCAGGTTCAATGTTTTTCTCACTCCATGTGAAGCCAGCGCCGAGAAATCATCAGACAGAGACCTTGGGCCCAGAGGTTACAGCATGGCATGCAGTCTTGGGTTAACTGTCCACACTCCTAGTCCTGCCCCGAGCTTTCGTAGCTCTCGACAAGCCCTTAGTCCCAGATCAGAAGGCTCTCGTGTTGTGCTACTGATCCAGAGTGAAGAGCGGAGGAGAATTTGTCAGAGTTTCATGGAAAGACTTGGAATAAAAGTACTCATAGCGCGCCAGTGGGAGGATCTTCGTATAATTCTCAAGAAGGTGCGAACAAAGGTCAACCTCTCGCACTATAGCTCCTCAGGAAAATCGGACATGAGTTTGAGGAGCGTTTCCAGTGACAAGTCCAATGGCAAAGCCAGGGGCGTGCCTCTAAGTTCCCCGGATGGAGCAGACCAAATCCTCCCTGTCCACTACAAGAGGAATAGTTGCAAAATCGAAGCGGGCTTCGTGCTCCTCATAATCGACGCAAGCTCCGGGTCATTTGGAGAGCTATGTAAGGCCGTGGCTGAATTTAGACAATTTATGCCGAGCGATTGTTATAAGGTCGTGTGGTTGGACAAGCCAACGATGAGGAATATCGACCAAAGGGCCATTACAGACGGCCAGTTAGATCCCCGTGACATTGTCATGTCAAAGCCCTTTCACGGGACCCGTCTGTTTCAAGTGATAAGGCTTCTTCCGGAGTTCGGGGGTTCTGTATTAAGAACGTCGAGTGAGCAGGCGGAGGAGAGATTGATTCAGCATGCGGAAGTGACTAAACTTGTAGCGCAAGAACCTGGAAACACTAGCAATGAGAAGCCTTTGAGTGGAAAGAAAGTGCTGGTTGCCGATGACGGCAATGTAATGCGAAAGCTGGCTGTAGCTCATCTTTCAAATCTTGGTGCGACCATCCATCTCTGTGAAAACGGGCAAGAAGCTGTCGAATCGTTTCGCAGGGGGCTTAGCGAGCAGAGGCAACGAGGAGCTTATGATGTTCGTCCTTATGATTATATATTGATGGACTGCCAGGTAAAACGTTCACATTTACTACCAGATCCTATTATTTCTTACAAAGTTTTTACCCCGATGGTTAAGTCAAACATGATCAAACCATCGGAAACTAGGATCATCGGATCAGGAATTTTCACTGTTGACTTGAGATCTTGAAGTCAATGTAAAGCTGAATCTGCACTTTTGTTTTTGTGTTTCTGGTTGTTTCTGTTTCTATCTAGATGCCGATAATGGATGGTTATGAAGCAGCAAGACTGATTAGAGAGGAGGAAAAGCATTATGGCATCCGCACACCGATCATAGCATTGACGGCTCATTCCTCAGCCTCCGAAGTGGAGAAGATATTCAAGGCCGGGATGGATTTCCACATGCGAAAGCCCGCGAACGCCGTCTGCCTGATGAAAGCCATCAATCAAATTGACAGCAGATGAGGCGCTGCACTGCTGTGTGTTCTGAAGTGTAAATCTGGTGTTTTGTTAGATGAGATCTTATACAACAAACAAATGGACAAATGCTGTTTCTGTGAACTTGGGCAGTGGCTCTGTTCTGCAGGCTCTGAACTGAGTAACAGAATTCACATCGAAAAATAAATATCCTCTTGTTCTGTATCAACCAGTATGGCATTCTCACCACCGGCCACAGTGGTTCCACTGGATAAGGCTTACGATGAAACTTAAGCAAATGGGAGGAGTTCGAAACCTAGGAGAGGCGCTAGGTGTCTTAAGTGTGACGCCGGAGGTGGTGGATCCTCCCGCTTACATGTCACCTGGGGGTTTACACACCGCTGTCAGCTAGTGCGGTTCCTCCAGCATTGAAAAAAAAGAAAAAAAAAACCAATATGGCATTCTCTATATCTATATCTATCTATTTATGTGTCATTATTATCTATCTTATATTATTAAGGATAGCTCCGAGAGAAGTTCGTCTCCTTGCTCGCTGTTTGGCACATGTGATTGCCAATTGACATAGACATTGCATAAATTCTAAAGGTGTCAAAATGGGTTAAAAATCCATTTATTGAACCATATATGATGGATTGGGTTATATATGGATCAGCTAAATTTTGCTAAATAGGTTGATATGGGTTTGAAGAATAAAATCCAATAAATTGTGGGTTTTAAATGGGTCCAAACCCCAACCCTCTTGTAATCTCTCTCCACTTGTCTTTAGGTTCGAGTTGGGTAATTTATTTTCTAGTTTTATCTTCTACTTATGATTTTCTTCTTTTTTTCAAAATTGAAAAATAGTAAAAAATTTTATGATATTGCAAACTTTAGAAAATCATGAAAATTAGTATATAATTTTACTTGTCAATATTTATTGATTTATTGATTTTAAGAGATGTCGAGATACTGCATTGTGAAACTCAAAAGATTTGCAATAAATAAAAAGTCACAAGAAGTAGAAAATTTTATTTGGAACCTTATAAAAATGGTAAAAATTTTATCTTCTACACTAGACTCATGGCATAAGAGTTCTTGTTTTTAAATATTTATGTGTTTTAATGATGTGGATCAATTATGAGTCGCTAAATTTATATTGCATGTAAATTCGTTAAAATGGATTAAATAGGTTGAATTGGATTGGATGATTTTTTATCCGGCCCACTCCTTTGACAGTCCTAATAAATTCACCGTGTGAGCACACATTCTGCCAATAAATTTTGATATGCAATTTTTATTCCTACTTTTATCTCTTGTTAATTGTTTCCAAATTTTAGAAAAAAAAAAAAGAAAAGAAAAAAGATGAAGCGAAAGCACATATTCAAATACTGTAGGTTCTTTAAAATGTAACTATAACAGAGGAATTATTTATCCAATTAAAAGTACTCGTCAATGAGTATTACATCTAATTACGTCAAAGATATAGATATTAGAAGGTAATTAGTAAATTTTATAATGCAGTTGTCCATTTTATTTGAAACTAACACAAGATGAAAAATACACTTTATTACATGAGCTGTATAAATAAGTTATTAATAGTATGACGTATAGCTTTTTTTTTTTTTTTTAATAATCCGAGAAAAAATTAATTTAAAAGTTCACCAATTTAAAGATCCCAATCTAAAAAAAAATTGAAAATGTATGATATTAAAAATTGACACACGTTGCAAAGAATCTTACGAAAAAGTTACTCAGCATACACCGCCGGTGCAAAGAAAAATTTTAACAAGTGGTCTTATCCAATTTTGATTTGAGAATTATAACCATCCACTCTTTCGAACTAATGATGTATAAAGCTGCACATATAAAAAAAAATTCATTGCAATGCTATAATTACTTGAATCTTTTTTGTTATTTCAAGTTCGAATTATGTTACTGAGTGAATAGATTTATGGTCAACGTAAAGAGTCTACAAAATTAATAATAAAGACTCTAAAGAATATCTCTTACTCTAGCCATAAGTTATTTATAACCTACGTAGCCATATTACCTATTTCTCGAATCCGATTAACACATATTTAAAATGAAATCGAAAATTCAAAAATTGAGAGACAGAAGGTTCTTTTTATATTATCCTTTTTCTTAGTTCCCCATTCAATTCAGGAAAGTGTACATTTTCTGGCCAAACATAAATTTATTTAACTAATAATTAAATAGAGTAAGTTTATTTACAAGTACCTTTAAATTTGAATTTATATTAAAAGTGGATAAGAGAGAAGATATTGAGTATATACTAATTATGTCAAATAATTTAGCCAATGAATATACTATTTTGAAGTAAAATAAATGAAAGCACATTGAAAAAAGATTACAAGGACTCAAAAGACATATATTATTGAAAAAGAACTTATATGATACTTATGTAGTCTTATTTTTATTTTTTTTGTTTTCGAAAGTTGTAAATACCAATTTATACTGAAATTGAATAAATCAAGAACTTTAAAGTGCAACTTATTATGAACAATAACTACTTTAGGGCTTATGATTGCAAAAATTGAGGAAACTCTTCTAATATAAAATCGAAACAAAATTAAAAAGCTAATAGTAAATCTTATTTTTAAATAAATGACTTGTACTTTTTTAATATTTGTTACCAATCTGATAAATGTCTGAATTCTAGCAAAAAAAAAAAAGTACTTTTTAATACAAATTCTCATTTCACGAATAATATTTTATTGATAAATAAATCCATTTTTATAATTATGTATTGATTTCCGTCTTGCATTCACAAACACATGTGACAATGCATGCTTACTATTAATCTATGTCACCAATATGCATACTAACACATTCCAACCATAGTTTTTGGCTTAGGCCTATGGAATACCTTGAAAATTCTGAACCGTAATTTCTCCGGAAAATTAGATTAATGAAAGAAATTTGCCGAGAAAGATGCTGCAACTTCAGAAGAAAAAAGGTAAATACTTTAGAACTTTGAAGCCCCTCTTTAGCTGGTGAATGTCTAAATTATGAGCTATTATCAGGTTCGATGAACAACTTTGTAATATAATTCCATCAGTCTCAAACCTAATTTACTCCTTATCTTCCAAGAAAAAAAAATCAAATACAAATCCATGTAATACGAAAAATGAGGGCAAGGGCTCCAAAAAATATCTTCAAAACAAACATGACATTCATTTAGACCCGCCTGTGGAAACAATTTTGCAGGGGGGGTCTTATGATTACTGAATCATTGCCATGACTTTTAGCGTCTTCACATGGAACTCTGCATCACGTGTGACAGATCTGACATCTTTTTCATTGTTCAGCAGACACTGCCAGTCTTCCTTTACTACTTGCATCTCCGTGATCATGGTTTCAAAAATTGAGAAGGTTGCAAAACAAGAAGGCAAAGAACAGGCAAAGAGAATTGCACATTCTGTGCCAAACCATTGGCATTCATCACCCAAAATCATCTCCATATACCATATCACCATGAATATCCACACCCATAAGTTATTAAGAACAGATAAGAACAACCTTAAATAGGAGTACCTTTTTATGTTTTGGGTCTATCCTTCAACATATATACATAGTTGAAAATTGGAGCAGAAAACCTTGGTAGATACATCTGATCACAATGAAACAGGTGATAATAATCTCATTATCATTCATCACTTACTTATTTGATTCCGGATTTGGACCGCTTGGGACTTCGTGAGCCGCAGCTTCAAATTCCCTACTCCGCGTGCGACTCGTGGTAGTAGCAGTTGCTGTTGTTGTTGAAGCAGTAGTGACAGCAGCTTCTGCAAGTTTTCGGTGCAATTCCATGGTTTCAAGAGAAGAAGCAGAAGAGAGGAGTGGCCTGTGCGTCGGAGATGATGGTAAGGATACTTCGGGTAGATCTGCCGGGCAAGCCAAGATTGGAAGGATCAAGAGAAGCCCAAGAAACACAAGCAATGCTTGTGGTGATGATCTTCTTGAATACCATTTAGCCATGAATGGTGAGAAACCAATGAACCAACCCCAAGAAACCCTCAAGAGTATCAATGTCCACGAACCAGTGATATTACTATTTGAGGGACCAAGAAGAGCGGCGAGACAAGGATGTGTTTGCCTTTGAATAGAGTAAAACTGGTCAAGTCCACGTTCGTTTGGTGACTTCTAGGTGGTTCGTATATAGCAGGCTAGCAACAGACAATGGAGTGGCCCCTCCCCCCACCTTTCTCTCTCCCTCTCCCTCTCTCCAAATTTATCAATATTCTCGTCTCCATCAAAATGCAGTAGTTATTAGAATATAATAGGGAGAGATCTTTGCCAAAGGTAGGGGTAAAGAATCAGCCTTAAGAAAAATGAGATAGCACATGTAAAGACTTTCCAGTCTTTTTGCTTGCAAAGTGCATTCTACCCTTCTCAAATTTTCAATTAAGAAAACGAATAAGGTAGTTTTTTTTTTTTTTTTTTTTTTTGGTTGGAAGAATAAGTTAGAGTTGATGCCTATATAAAGTTGTGGAGTCAGTACAAGATTTTAAACTATTGCTAGTGTTCTTCGTGCTAGTTTATAGGTTATATTTTACTCCTGAAATTTATGTATTTGTACTTAGTATAACATAAAACTTGGGTTAAAAATGAAATATAAAGGGGTTCTTCATAACCCCTTTTTACAGATAGATCACGTGTATTGTGTTTACAGTAGAAAACTAGATAGGACAGCTACTATATTATCAACAGATTAAAATGACCTCTTTTGTACATATGAAATTATTTTGACACTGTTTGTAAGATCTAACAAGATAATAAATGATGTAACATTTATTGCTCCTTTCGATGGTGATGTCAATGTAATTAGCCTACACAAGCAACTCCTAACAACATGTGACACCAAATCGTTTTCTAGAAATAATATTAACCATCGCCTTGAGTGAAAATGCAAATAGGTATGTATTGTTCCTTTTGAATGGCATTTTGTTTTGTTAAGATCCTCTTGATTTACAGTGGCCGATTCAGTTATATCTATCCTTGAAGATTTAGGTACGTTCCATGAACATAGGTGACATGTCATAGTCTTGAGATAATAGATTGAGTCGTTTGAATTGAACCAAATCCTTCCTTTTTTCTTGTATACAACGAGTTTAGCGTACATAGTCACAATTTCTCAAAATTATGAAGTATTTTCATATGTTAAAGAGAAGTTAAGGATCTATCCAATAGAGCCTTGCCAGGTATCATGATTGATGACCCATAAGAACTGCCTTTAATTTCTTTTTACAGCAGAGACCAGAAAAGAAGCATTCACCTTTATTAATTTTCACAGGGATCATGTAAAAAGAATCTGAAAAGATTGATTAAAAAAAAAAAAAAAAAAAGTGATGGATGAAAAAGAGGACAGAATATATTGGCCTTTTCTTTCACGGCAGCTTATATGGAAAGAAATCTCTCTTGTTTGACTTGACGAGCCTTTTGGATAACAACACTTTGTTTGGGCTCGTGATTGACAGACATTGAATTTAAAATAAAGAAACCATAGTAAAAGAATAACTAGGCATGCAATATATCCTCAATCACTGCCTCGTTTGCTTGTAGAGATCCGGGTTTTGTGTCCCCATGATCTGAGGCATTGGTCCCCACCATGGTGGATTATCTGCTCAACAGGATAGCCAAAAGATAGGGAAGAAATTATGAGGAAATCGTGAATTCTCTTTTGATGTCATCTTGAGCACATGCTTACATGAAAAAAAAAGGAGAGAAAATAGGGATTTCTCTTTTGATGTTATCGAGTATGTTTGGTAACTATTCTATACTTGGGAATACTATCTATTCACAAATAGTTTTTTTTTATTATATAATTTTGTTCCTTAAACGAGGTTCGAGTATTTGAACGCTTTTAGTAATTATACAAAATTTCTATTCTGAAAAAGAAAAAAAATAAGAATGTGTTTGGTACGACTTTTAAATTATTTTTTTTGTGATATAGAATTTCTTTTAACTTTTTAATAATTATGAGATTTTATTTTATTTTATTTTATTTTTTCCTTCTCTTCTTCCTTCTCCTCTAGCCGGCAACCTCACTAGCATCAGAGGAGCCTCGTTGGACCTTGTCTCTGGTCAATTGTTGGCCATCGCCAAGCGCAGCGACCGACTAGAGGAGGAGGAAGAAGAAAAAAAAAAAAAGAAAAGAAAAGAAGAGAGAGAGAGAGAGAGAGAGAGAGAGAGAGAGAGGGAAAATGCCTTGATTTTAGGATTGTTTTTGGGAATAAAGAAGTAACTTTTTTCAACTTCTTAATTCTATTCCAAATCTATTCCCAAGAGTTGACATTATTAAACGAATTTATGTTTTTCTTTTGTTCCCTAGAACAAAAGAATAGAGATAGCAAAGAATTGTTCAGTTACCAAATAGATCCTCACACACATATTTACTTGAAAAACTTAAATATTTACTAGAAAATCTTTTAAAAAAATTATCTATATATGATTGTACTAGAATTAAACTTAGTTACAATTTGTCATACCATTTCATGAGCTATTTTAAAGAAATAGTTTTTTTGGTTGGAATTTAATAAAGATTTTTAATGCAGCTAACATTATCAAAGTTTTCCTCATCATATAGTTGATTGTTTTGAAAAATAAGGAAAAATTCTTCCAACCACTGATGCCTCCACTGGATAGGGACACGTAACAGCAACTGCACCACCAGCACCACCACTAGCACTGGCACCACCAGCGCCACCTCTATCACTGACTTTATGGAGCTTGATTCCGCATTTGGGGGAGATTGAAAGTGGTGGTGGTGACCAGGTGACGAAGGTTTAGGCCAAGAGTGGGAGGGCGTATTATCCGTCTGGTCAGAGTTTTCATATGTGCCTATTTTTTTTGCTAAAGGAGGAGGAGGAACTTTAGGTTGAAGAAAAACATGGCCTAACTTATGATATTGCAATTTAGTATATGCAGCATGCTGCAAATCAATTTTTTTTTGTTACCGAGAAATCCGCCTGAGCCCCCTTGCGAGGTCACAAGGCCCGCTAGTGCCCAATGGCACCTTAGGACCGATGCCTATAACTCGAGGGAGACTAGCACGGAACTCTAACACTATGACCTCCTACTTGCAACGTATTAACAATACATGAATTTGAACTCTCGACCTTAGTGATAAAAGAAAGACTCTAGTATCAACACAGCCGCCCACGGTTGAGTGCTGCAAATCGATCTTTCATGTCCAACAAATTCAAAGTTTGTAGATTTTCCGGCTCATCTATCTCAACCGACAATAAAGCAAAGGATTGCCTTTATAATCCGATTAGCTAGAAAAAAGAAATATGCCCTTTAGACTATTTAAGCATTAATTCCTAAAAGTATATATCTTGTCAATCATGCATTCAATTAGAGACCAATTTACAAATAATGACGCCTTTATTTTCCATTGTGCCCTTCTGAAAATGAAAGAAGACATCGCCGAGGCTCAAATATATCCCTGTCCAGTTGTAAATTCATAACTCTGTCCAAAGATCAATCGCCATCACGACCCTTGGCCCGGTGTTGAATAAAGCAAGCATTCCTTTTCTTACTTTATTTTTTCCTTTATAATTGGCAAATGAAATAAGCATCTTTGTAGGTGAAGATATCTTACTGGAGAAGATTCATATTTGAAAATTTATATATTTTAAATCCTTTTTTATTTTAAATTCATCTTTCTCCTTTTTCTGAGATGAGCGGATCGTGATTGAAAGCATTATTTCAGCTTTATGTCTGTGGGAAAGCAGGTGGTGGGATAGACATCTTTTCACATTGGGAACGGTGAAGAAAGCAAGCATGCTTAATCACAACAACGCTCGACGATTAAGTAGGGTTCGATGCCGCCTGCCATTTCATTCCTAGTCAATACGTGTGGGTTTGGGAGAATTTCGCAAAGCAACTTTAATAATTCCTTAAGGGAAAGCATTTCGCAAAGCAGCTTTGAAGACTTCCTATATCTTCGAGAGTAGAGTCCAAAGTTAAGGTGCTTTTGTAGATTTTCTCATGGATGACTGTATTGAATTCGGCGATGAATTTGGGTGTCACGCGTGGTTTTGTTGATATGGTACACTTTCATAGTACGTAGCATATCGTTTTCCCTTCCGCAAACTGCGGCTTCCATTTGTTTTTCTTCAGATTACCTTAGCTCTTGTCGTTAAGTTCGTTTGACTATAGAATTGCATTGCATACACATTGAACTGACGGGTGTCAACCTTAATGGTGGCTTCTAGCAGAAAAACAAATAGTGGGCGTGATAAGAAAGGTGCGACGTGTTTTTAAATTATTCCTCAATAATTTGCTGGAAAAATAACTTATACACTCTCTCTAGGACTTTTTGCATATGCATGTTAGTTTTGTTGTAGTACAATTTACACTTCTTATCGGTAGGATGGCACAGGGTCATGCTCCTTGATGAGGAAATGGGGGTGCTGCTCTGGTGGGGATCACACTCGACGGCGCCCTTGGGCCTTCAGAGGACTTTTATAATTTAAATTCATATTTTATTGGTAGTTTAAGCTTGAATCCTTAAATAGTTATTGAGTGACCTAGGGTCTATGTGTAATATTTTCTCTTGTAATTAAGTACTGTAATGGAGAGGTGAGATGTTTTAATTAAAGTGAAATCTTCTATTGGATATAGCTCTAGTTTACTACTAAATTGAGATAAACCTTGTATCTCAATTTCTCTTTCTTGTTTTGATTCTCTATTTCGTTGTATTTGTGCACCTAATCCTAACAAGTTTGACAATCAGAGATGAGGGACAGTTTGTGAATACAATTTTTCTAATGTACGTTAAGACAAATTTTATAGGGTTTAATTTTCTCTCAGTGATAATCATATTTCTTAATAGCATATATTTTGGGAGACATGGAGCGAAAGCTTTTTCATTTTAAGTTTTAGTGTCCATTTTCGGTTGATTTTGTGTTAGCAAATGCCTAAAAAATAGGATTGAACTTAGAGGTGAGCATGGTTTTAAGGTAGAATCTACAATCGAATAACCTAAGCGGTGAGAACCTATTTGGTTCTAGGTTTCAAGGTATGTAGGGTATTCTTCATATCCCAAAAATTGGGGAACTTGTTTCGATGGTAGATTCTACATAGTAAGAACTTGGAATCTGAAACAAGTTTTTGTATTTTTCTTGATCTATATCTTCATAAAATCCTATGGCGTTCCATGTTATTTGATGATGAATGTATAATTTGGAACCACTAATTTGAGCTTCCGTTTTATGATTGAGATTTTTATTTTATTAATATTTCATATTCTTCATGTGTATAAATATAAGTTGAAATCAGTAGATTATAGTAGTAAGTGATGGTCATTAAAGGTCATAATTCATTATAATCATTTAATTAATAAAATGGGCGGAACCTATGTAGAACCTGGAATTGGCTTTAGAACTCGTGACATGATAGATTTGAGGTTTTAGGGTATGTAAGATGGGTTTTAGGTTCTAAAAAATAAGGAACCTGTTCTATTGGATAGGCTCTAGGTTCTAGTTACCTATATGGAACTTAAAATCGTTAATTACTAATTGAACTCATGTTATTATACTTAATTTCTTCTGCAAAAAAAAAAAATAAAAATAAAAATAAGCCCCCAAATTGTGGAGACAAATTGCATTTATAAATGTTTTGTGAGGTTAGACATACATAGGAAGGTTTGTTCATCATCCCACATCGTAAGAGTGTAAGATATTAGATTAGTTCGAAAATTAGAAAAATAAAATAAAATAAATATCCAAGTAATTCAAATGAAAATTAATAAGTGATAATTTAATGGGAGAAAAGTTGGTTAGTCTTGTTAGTTTAGGTTGATAATCTTTAAAAGAGTTTGTAAATATAAGAGGTGCTAACTAAGACATTAAAATTGTTGCTCTATAGAATAGTTGGTATATTAGAAAAAGAAATTAAAAATCGATGAGTCATTTAAATAAAAGTTGGTAACCCCAAGAATAATTCGCATTTATTCTTACAAGTTGATCAAAAAAATCTGACAAAAAAATGATAAATCGCTCCTTTTTTTTTTTTTTTTTGTCTAAAGAAAACTATATTCATTACTCAATAGGATGCATTAAAAGTATATAGACTTCATAATAAAGTGAATTGAAGTAGAGCAAAGCCCAAAATACTTGTTGCAACTTAACCTTTTCTGTATGGAGAGGAAAAGATATAAGTTTAGGGGTATTGCCTTAAAAATAAGTCTACGACTCTTGATTAGACGTGAGCTCTCTCAAAGCCCATATCTTGCGATATGTTGGGGTGTTCAATTATAACTTCAATTGATGGTATGAGGACTTTCTAATGAGAAATCACTACTAGTTTATTATGGTTGGTTAAAACCAAGTGAGGCATTGGAAATATACCTTACTTTCTATGCAACCAAAGAATGTAGAGTTAGTGATTTGATTATACTAATTAATCAACTAGTGCCATTTTGACCTAACCTTGTTTATTTCAAGAAGATGTTTGTCTGATAGTTTGGATTGATTTTAAACCTATCAATTAAAATTCGAGGTGATCATATCGATGCAAACAAGGAAGCATAAAAAATAATTGCAAGAAAAAATGAAAACCTAATGCTAAGAAATAAGGAAAATGCCAATCTTAACTTGGTTAAAGGGAAACCACAATCAACATATTAAAAGTACACAATCAAGTGGTAATCGAAATAGAAATGTGCAAACAATGATCTAACATTTTTTTCTAAGAACATTCTAGTCCTATTGTAAAGCTTTAAGAGTTTGTTCGATTTTAAGCACAATTTTTTATTGAGGATTTTTTAAAATTTTAATAGAAACTTACTCTAAAAATAATTTTTAAGTTTTTCCTAATGTTAGAAAAAAATAAAATTCTATTCGGAATTTTTTTTAAAATTAATTCAAAAACAAGGACCTAGATCGCAAGGCCATCAACCAAACTGGGCCTGATACGTGGGCCTAGTACAGCCCCAAAATCAAACCCAATTTAGAAGGAATTAAAATAAAATCAGCCTGGCCCAAGATTTCAAGATAAACCCACATTCCCATGTGAGCCCAATTCTTGTTGAGCCTACAATGATCGGCCCATTGGACCAAGCCCAAGTTGCCAACTATATTAAGATTTAAACCTTGAGTAACCAAGCTGGCCCGGACACAAACAAGCCCGACCGGCTAGACTCAACTCGGATTTGGCCTGGCCTACCTGGCTCACTGTCTCCCTCTACTATGTAGCTTCACTGCCACAACAGAGATAGCCGTGGCAATGGATGCCACTCCTCTCCATCAGGCCAAAGGCGATTCACGGCGTTGCCTCGGCCAAGCCGAGTTGAGCGCTCAGCCCTTGTTTGGCCAATGACACTCCGATGACGGCTGCAACGGGGCATTCAAGGGACACCCCTAAATCGCAAGATCCGTGGCTTCCACGAGGTGTCATGACAGTGGCCGTTGATTGGGGAACACCAGCCACCTCGGCTGCGATGCCCTGGCTTAAGTTGCCATCCTTGATTAACCTCGTCACAACTAGCCAAGGACACCCCCTCAATCGAGTGCAAACATAGTGAGAGAGGCGGTGGGGGCATGGCAAAACAACCGACACCATGCTAAACATCACTGGGATGCCTTGATCGGACATCGTCCAAAACAAAGAAACAAAACGAGATCTCATTGCGGCATTACCTAGCATTTGTCTATAGGAACATTCAAACCTAATTTTAAAGCCCCAAGAGCTTGTTTAATTTTGAGAACATTTTTTTTTATCAGAGATTTTCATAAATTTTAAGGGAAAACTACTTAAAAAAAATATTTTTTTAGCTTTTTCCAAATTTTAAGAAAATAAAATTATTTTTAGAATTTTTAAAATTTTTTTAAATAAATACAATTACTATTAATGCAAATGCTCCTAATACCTATATGCTATGCAATTTAATGAAATATTTTTTATTTTAGAGTTAAAATTAATCCCTAATTATCTATGTAATTAATGAATAATTAAATGGATCGCTTACCATTGGAGTTTGCCTCAGTGGTCATTTATCTTATATGGGAAATGAGAGGTGGAAAGTTCGATTCCCCATCTTCTTAGAGGGCTAGGGGTGATAACGTTTAATTTCGGGTGTGGGGTTCGACTTTCACTCTGTAAAAAGAGGGTGTTAAAAATTTGAGAGTGAGTTGATAGTTAGAGTAGGAAAAAAAAAAGGGTCACCAAAATTTAGGTGTCAAGCAAAATAATTGGCGATTGATCACTAGATCTTGTAAGGACATTTAGTTTTAGTGTGAGGCTCGACTTCCGCTTTGTAAAAAGAGTCGTGGAAAAAGTTTGAAAGCGAGTTGATGATTAGAATAGGACAAAAAAAAAAAAAGGTCACCAAAATCTAGGTATCAAGCAAATTAATTGGCGATCGATCACTAGATCTCGTATCTTCGTCAGTGATGAGCACAACTTGAAAATTCCTCCTTTAGTAACTACGGTGTTGTCAATTGGCAACGTGCACCTAAGTTTAGCTTTATCTACACCATTGTAGTATGGAGAAACGAACATGGATCTAACATTTGGGAGAGCAAATCTCGTGGTTCAACAAAACATTGGGGTTTCTATGATCAACATTGAAGTTGGAAATAGAGAACTTATACATGAATAGAACATAGAAGCATTGAATTCTCGAAAGCATATTCATTATACTCTCAGATTTAGAATGGGAGAGAATGGCCCACAAATTTAAAATTAGATCATAATAGTTCAAACTCTCAAATCTAGAATTTGATTGAGAGAAGAGAGCTCCTAGGATATTTGATTTCAACCCATGAATTTAAGCATAATACAAAGAATCAGAATATCAATAGAGCTATTAGCAAATTCTGATTACCCATCTACACGAAATTAAACAAATAATGGCTATAATAATTATAATAATAGAATCATTGCATCCTCTCCTAGCTAAGATGGATGAACTTGGACCCTTGAATTTTTTGTATGTGTTGGATATTTCGGCTTGTTAGTGAAGTGAATCAGGTGTACTTAGAACTGATAAAGAAGGCTTTCTCTTCAGAGCGGCATGAACATGTTGCGCCGATACTTGTGTCGCTTTGACTCTGTTGTCGAATTCGAATCCGCGAGGAAATTCTTGTACCACTTGGCTGATTGCCTCGGCGTCCTCTTCAGCGTGTCGAAGTCGACGTGGTAGAGCCCAAAACGGATCGTGTAGCCATCCAGCCATTCGAAGTTGTCCAGTAGGGACCATATGAAGTATCCTCGCACGTCGGCTCCTTTTCTGGATGTACAGACATAAAGACAAGTTAAATACAGCAAAGTTACGACACATATTGAGCTAAAAACAGAGCTAACTAAACTCCAGATGATGTCAAACTGGATAGGAATCCTGAACTAAATTACGTTACCTCATTGCATTGACTAGAGCCGACAGGTAGCTCTTGAAGTACTCGACCCTTTTAGTGTCGTTAAGTGAATCAGCAATTGGAGCATTTGATTGAGCATATCCTAAATCACGTCATATGCAATAAAATGAGTTGATCTTGGGTTCAACGACCGGCACTGAACAAAAAAAAATCATGGAAACTGGAGAAGGTGTTATCAGGATAATCTCAGGAATTATCATGACAATCCCAAACTCACGGAATCTGTAAGTGAACGACGCACCATTTTCCGTGATGAACATAGGGGTGTTGTTGTATCTTTCCTTGACGTACATCACAGCCATCTCCAACGCACTTGGAACAACGTAAAAATAGGACACTGCAGTCTGTTTAGGAAAAGGATGTGAAAGATTCAATATACTTGAGCAAACTAAACATCTTTCTTTCTTTCTTTTTGACCCTTCACATACCAAGTCTACAGTCTATTTTACCAGGAAACAATTCTTGTTGATCACTAAGGAAATATTTCCGAGTCTTAATCGTTTGAGCGAGAGACAAGAGGCCGAATTCTTAAGCAGAAAACAGGATCACACTCTTTACTCTATTAATTTATCTTACCGAGTCTCCGATAAGAGTCCCGTCTTTTTCTCCGGTGACATAAACCATCGATTCGCCGAGAGAATAAGCAGAAGTGCATGGAGAGAACATACAGTCCTTAGCATAAGCAGCTGTGTATTGGTTTATTCCAATAAAATCCAATTTATTCGACAGCTTCATCCTTTCTTCTGCTGAAAATACAGGCAGTCTTGCGCCAATAATCTGATGCATCTCAGGAGGGTAATCACCATACATGATGGGGTCAAGGAACCTGTATTATCCAGGTAATTATTCGAAGTAAATTATGGGTGAAATAAGGAAAAATTAGAGAAAACCTGTGCATTAGCTATAGTCAGTATAATCATAGTTTGGTTCACAGACCATGCAATCTGGAAAGCTAAAGCCCGTTCGGCCGCCAGTTTGTCAGCCGGAGTGTTGGTGAGGGGCTCGTAATATGGCGCAGATATTACAATCCCTATCATACCTCCTTGTTTTGCCTAACTCGTGTAAGAAAAAGGAACAAATAAAATCAACATCGTTATTAACATTGTGTCAATTGTAAAGGAATTGACAGTTTTCCCTGAACTCTGTGCTGCCTTTAAGAGAAACATTTAGTGCATAACAATTAGAACAAGTGCCAAGAAAACACACCTGATACTTATTTCTGTATATTTCGACTGCAGCCGCATGAGACAACACTACGTTATGAGTGGCAATGTAGGGTTCCATGAACGAGTCTCCGGTGGAGCAATTGCCTACCGGATAAGAACAATGGCCCGGAGGGTATGTACCCTCAAAATAAGCATAGTATGTGAACATATTCGGCTCATTAATCGTTGTCCAATACTTTACTCTGTCGCCAAACGCTTCAAAGCAGACCTCTGCAAAGTGTGCGAAATCTAGCCTGCAACAAAATTACATGCACGAGAAAAGTAGATATATAGATTCCGATGATATAGACACTACAGCATTATCTCCGTGAGAGATGGTGTGGTAAGAGGCTTACTGTATTTCGGAACTCAGCCAAGAGCCGTAGCGATCTTCGAGAACTTGAGGATGTTCATAGTGATTCAGGGTAACGAATGGCTCGATACTTTATTAAAAGGGGAAAAAATGTCAATTGTAGGTAGTGAATCCTGAGTGCAGCCATTTTTACGCAGACAAGCATAAAAAAACGAGGGGATTGCAGACTATACCTTTCTGCAAAAGGGCATCAATGAGGTTGTTATAGAAATCAATACCAGCGGGGTTTGTCTCACCATATCTTCCTTCTGATGTCCACAAAATTCATTGGTTATAAAATCTCAAGATAATATCAAAATAACCATGTATGTAGAACGAGTTTCTAAGAAAATATGGAGAAGAAAAAATGCTGTATAAAGAGCTTACGGGGGAGGACTCTAGACCAAGATATGGAAAATCTGTATGAATTCACTCCAAGGTCCTCCATCGACTCCACATCTTCCTGCAACGTCAGATATTATTGGAAATCGGATTGAAGGATATAACGATTAGATTGAAATTCAATCATAACGACAGCAACTGTATTCGAGATATAAACATATTAGTTATATTTGATTAGATATGTAAATATTGTTTCTCCAAGGTGGCCTAATTTCGTCTAGAGAAGTTTGATAACACGTTGATCGAGCAGCTGACGAAGGTTGTCTGAGATACATCATTCGAAAAGAGGAAGATTCATTACCATGAATAGGTGATAATGATCATCGGCTACATCGGCATTGCTTCCATCTTCTACCTTCCCTGTTAAGTAAAGCAATGTTTACTTTTTGGCAAGAAGCAATTGATTTGAGTAATATTGACGCTAGATACACCAAGACTGGTTTACTAAAATTTTCTCACAAAAAAAAAAAAGTAATAGGATATGCTCTTCAATAAAGTTCACTCATCGATTTCATTTTGACGCACATATCATATGTTTTAGCAAAGTTTCTTTATAATTGTACGTAATCTAGCTACCTTTCCCAGCACTTTTTGGATCTAATCAGAACTATACTTTTCCTATTGAGAACGTTTCTTTTCCTTAATCCGCTTTAATTAAGGAATTAATGCAATGTGCACGAGGTAATCCTGGATGCACGTGAAACCCTAATACGCCAATGCCATCATCAACCTAGGAAATCCATGGCATGCTTGAGCTAACATGGCTTAGTTGGAAGACGAGTCACGTGTCAACTACCACTCTCCTTCACGATTGCTTTGACTACCGTTACTTCTAGTCAACACCTAATGAAAAGATGCATAATAATATCATGATAAATTAATAATAGAAGCCGGTGGAATTGGAGTGGCAGACAAAGAGGACCAACCAGCTTTTACTCCGACAAGAAAGCGAAAAATAATTTATAAATTGAGAAAGTCCACAGTTTCTTTCTCTATGGTGTATGTGTACTAAACAATTACTAAATACTAATAATTTCATTTTCGTAATTAATATTCTTGATGCTTAAAAGAGTAGAAAGTGCTTTTTCAAAATCATGCTAGATGTCTGAACAATCGTACTCAACAAGAGTTTCAATATGAATGATCGGTTTCTGTATGTTCGACATTACTTAAGATAAATTGTGTGAAACGACATTATTAACAATGTCAAACATATATTTGTTATGAATACATACCTGGGATGTGTGTGTATACATCCCAATTGCTCAAACTTTTATTTCCGGTCAAGTAGGCTCCTTCAATCTGGGAACAAATAGTGCAAAACGTATTTGTCAATTATCAAAAACAACTTATTAATAGTATCTCTCTCAAGAACATTAGGAAAATTCATAAATTCAGAAAATTTTTCTCAATGGAATGTTTTATAGGACACTAACATATTTTATCTCGTTCTCAACAATCTAGAAACCCTTGCATATAATCTTCATCTTGAATAAATAAGATCTAGACTTTGTCTTTGCCACCAAATGTAGTTTAAGACCAAAACCACATACAATTCCTTATCTGAGTGCAAAAAATATCCTACTGGGTCAATTCCCAGATAATAATAGATCTAAATATATATGGGAGAGTAGAGAAAAGAAGAGATGAGCAAAGTCAAGAGTCAAAGATTTGACCAACTATTGGCACTTCAAAAACCCAAAGGGAGAAGATGAAGCTCCCTGTATGCCCTTATCGATGACAAATGTCACCACTTACATATTTATTAATTTTAAAATTCAAAAACCAAATCGGAATTAATCTTGAGATTCTATGTACCAGCTCAGCTTGGAACATGACAAGAGGATAGAGAATCTCTGTGTACGACAAAGCTCATCAAGGTCGAATCCCATACTAGTGCATGAACTCCTTCTATCAGATCAAGTTCGTCGTGTTTCAAGAACCTGTAAAACTCGTATCGACATGCAATTAAAAGAGCATCCCTATTGCTCCTAGAACGAGCCTGTACAATACTTTTTCTTTTCTTAACCTGCAATGCGAGGGTTTAAGCCATCATGCCCAGAACAGATATCTTTGTCCTTAACGTGTGGACCGACACCGTAACCAAAACCATTGGTCCTGCAAGCGAAAACAGTACAAGCTATATGGACGAAGAAGACATTGCTGCAGGATGCTCTCAGCGTCGATGACATATAGGACGCCGAGGGAGCAGCCATTTGTTCTTCGAGCAAAAACAGTACAAACTATATGCACGAAGAAGGCATTGATGTACGATGCACTCGACGTCAACGAACATAGAAGACGACCAAGGAGCAGGCATTACCTGAAAAGAAGAGGTGGTGGTTCCGAACAAGAATGATGGAGGGAACTGGCTTCTGTCGACGCCATGGCAACCCACGAGCAAACAGAGAAGGACGAAGGAAACGCAGGCGGAAGCTTTGACTGCTCTTTCCCTCATCCTTTTCCCCTAGAACACGTACCGTTTCTGTCTAAACCAAGACGAAGAAACAATGGGAAAAAAAAAAAAGGGAAGGAAAATTTTGCATGGACCGTTTGTGGAGACAAATGGGGTTTTTGTAGGGAACGGTCCTCGACGATTTGGGAAATTTCTTTTCGTTTTCTTAGGAAAACGATCATTTGTTGGGTGTTGAATCGTCGAAGTTGCGTTCAAAGTTGAGCAGCTTTGACATTAACCCACTGATGAGCACTTCAAAATGCTGATGTGGATTGAGGAAAATTCGTCCCCATTTGCTTATCCTTTTCCGCAAAGCAGTTTACTTAAGTTAATTATCATCTGTGCTATGATAAAATAATGGCCGGCCACGAGGACCTCTCCTTTCGGAGAGGTCCTCCCTCTTCATTCCCTTGTACCTGCCTAGTTTGACTAGGATACCAGCATCTATTGCCTAATCTAAGACGTCGGAAACTTGAGAAGTTTTTATTGTTCGTCTTGTTTCTGGCATAATTTAAGGGAACTTGATACCCCCAGAAACGAGGAAAAACAGATTTTAAGGAATAAATGAATCGAAGAATTGGATCTATGTCCAACTTATGGAACTTACTAGGAAACGGTGTCTTGTTTTGGATCGGACCTAGTGGCATATGAAATATTGAAAGACAGAGCCAGTTATATCAAAGTAGTTCCGTTAGAAATGTCAATATTGGAGAACAATATAAGTTTTGTAGGTGGCTTTTGTCCATGTGCGGCTGGTTTGCATTTTCATGACACATCTCTTTCATCGATTCTCTCTCTCTCTCTCTCTCAAGGAATGCCCGGATTGTTACATCTTTCGTGTGGATTAGAACTAACCTATCGAGGAATTTTCCTACCTTAGGACAATATTGTAGACTATTACAATTATGGCCGTCTCTTACTAGATTTCAGTGCCGGTTGTCATATCTTACCTTAACTTTTTCAGCACCAGACATGTGTCAGCCCTTATATATAGTCTTATGAATTGGTGATTCTTCGCTTTGCATCGAATAAAATCGCACACCTTACTGCTTGTACAAGCCCCCGTCGGTACCTTTAATTTTCATTCTCGCGGAAATGCTCTTAGAATATAGCCAATTCGCCAAAGTATGGAAGGGATCAGACTCGACACTCAATTCCAATGCTGAGTTAGAATCCGTGGCACGATCGTTGATTAAGAAAATTCAGACTGTCAAATCCTGTGTCAACATCGGAACTCTGGGTTATACATCAGTTTGTGAATTGTTCAATGGTCGAGCGAAAATGGCTGAAAAGGCAGGGATTTCCATGAAGTGAGATTCAGTGCTGTTTTTTCCGAAGTGTGATATGGTCAATGAGTCAGAGTTCATCCAGAGAGAGAGAGAGAGAGAGAGAGAGAGAGAGACTGGTAGTTATTACCGGTAGCTATATAGTTGGAGAATTGTTGGCCGCTGTGTTATCAACATTTGGACTCGGTCGAGTGGGCGCCTTTCGTTGAACGCAAGTCTTTGATCAATTTTTCACTTCTTTCTTTCCTGATTTTTTCAATAAGTTAAAAGATCAAAGTAAGAGTATTGTCTTCGGATGCATCACTTACAATTTCACACGATTGGTGTTTATTGGAGTCATTTTGAAAGTTATCAGCAGAATGTGATCAAATATGACCAACGCAAGCGACATCAATATTGCTCATCGAAAATCGATTTTTCCCTCGGTTGAGGGAGGACCAAGTAAAGTCCAAATAAAATAAGACTAAAGTCTTAATATGACCGTGCGAGCATAAGGTAGGTTTGATATGTTGTCGATTCCCATAAGTTGTATATCGAAATTTTGGATTACTCATATGGATTTAATTGAATATTGTTCTATTAGAGCGCCTATTAATAACTTGCGTTAGAAATATTGAGCACAGCTTGTGTTCTTAAATAATTGATAATGAACTTTCGTGAGGGACATGTCCTATGTCACTTTCTCCTTTTAATTTGAAGCAAGTTTCATTCTTTATTCGTCAAATGTGATTCTCAATCGTGCTATGATATCTCTCCATGTCAATAATGTACGACCCCAAAAGCAAAAGATAAAAAAAAAAAAAAAATCAATCTATGGTCTTTCTCACTTGCCAAACACGTTGATTACAATCAGTAGATTATGGCCAAAAGTTTATAGTTGAGTGTGAAGTTCAAATTCATAGAACATGATATGGCGATTGGACAAATATCAATTTTGTATTATTGATGTGATTTGTGTGGAAAAAAATATACATTATGCACTTTGTTTATTTCGCGAAAAATAAATTATTTGAATAATATTTTTGTAAAAATGATTATTTATCTTATTTTGAAAAATGAACGAATAAAAAATATTTTCATCGTTAATGAAAATGTTTAGACATAAATTGTTGTCAATTTCATTAGCTAATTATTTTAAGTGATGCGAGTAGTGATTTTTAATAAAATATTTCTCGAATTATTCATATTTTCGTGAAACAAACGGAGCTTCGATCAATCACACCATATTAATTTAATAATGCGAATGTCAAATTCATGGAAAATGCGTTTGGATTTTCTATTATCGATGTGATTCGCGTGAGGGAGAACGGTACGCATGGTTCTTGATGTCAATCACATGCTGATGGGGTCTAGCAATTGAAAACGTGCACACAGCGAGAGGACAAGAACAGGCGATGCGCGATATCATTGAGAGAGGGATAATTCAGCAAAAGAGAACCGACGACTATTCGACATGGGGATGACAAGACTTACCTTTTTTACTAGGACGATTTATTATGGATTGCATCCAATTTTCCACGAGATCGCCCTGGCAGATAACTTTTAGCTGACTAAAAAAATTCATTTTGGATCGCAGCAACACGAGGGAAAAAAATCAATTAGGCCTCGACCGGTCCAAGATATAAAGTAAATTGCTTGCTTAGGCGCGTTCGATTTGTGCTATAGGTTTTTTTGTCTCTGATTGATTCTGACTCTAGATGGTGTAAATACATATATTGGAGGGGAAGAAATGTACGTCATGTTAAGTATTATATATAATGCACTTGTAACTAAAGGTTGATATAAAACATTCGCACGACTCCATCTATATATATACAAAACCTGACACTTAACTCAAGTTATACCTAAGTTTTTTGGATATTCGAAAGTCGCTTCAACAGCGGCCAACAACAATGAACCGGACAGAAGTTGAGGGCTTTGGCGATGAGGTTCTCCCAAAGATGGAGAGCCTACAAGAAGAGCCAATCGAGATGGAGGTCTTGGTCTCAGATTCCGAGCCAAAGTCCCTCCTCCTTGGGAAGCGCATGGGGGATACCCTCCGGGCATGCCGAGCGGCAGCGTTGCTGGGAGTGCCGCCAAGCGCCGTCTCGCCTCATCGAATAGATCGTCATCGTTACGTTACGGTATCAAGTGGCATCTATCAGGAGCTGCAGGGAGAGCCCGCCTCTGAGGTCCCAACTGAGCATCTTGAGCGGCGGTAATGGCCGGGTATCATCGAGTGCCGCTGCCAAGCTCGCCGGATGACGACGACATCATGTCGTCATTGGAGAAGATCCTGCTGCCCCAAAGTTTCCGATTATTTTTACCAGAACCCGGGATGTTATTATTCTCTAGAGGGTTGAAAATTTCATTCATCATCTTAGAAATGAGCTCATCAGAGTATATGCCGCCATGGGCTTCTTATGGTTATGGTCTTCGCTTAGAGAATTATTCCTCAGAAATTGATAATTTGGTGGATCACGTCAATGAGAATTGGGTTGTGATGCGAGTTGTGTCAGTTGCCATTTGATTTTTAGTGAAGTACATGATAAACTAAGGACACAATATTTTCTAGTTCTTTTTATAATTAGTATAGCTAGAGACATATGGTTTATTAATTTTGGATTTCACTTCTTCTTTTTTTAGTTTTATTGGATTTTGAGCAATTCCTTTACTTTGAGGTACTAGGGCTTGAAATTGATGTGTTTGATGGACATGGCTGTGCAAACAGAGTTTGTTTGATGAGATTAAAAATGCACACTTGGGAGATTCGCATATGTTTTTCATTTTGAAAGTTAGATAATATAATTTTTTTTTTGGACCCCAAAAGTATTTTTTTTTTTTTTTTGGCATTCTCGATTTGCCTCTGATGTCCCAGAGGCTATTTAAAGGGTCCATCGGTAACAGAATGCATTTAACAACTACCCCTTCGGGGTATGCTTGATTCGTAGAAAACGAAAAAAGAAAATAGTCGTTACTATTGCTTAAAAAATAGCCAATGAAAAGTATTTTCATTATCAACCGTTCATTGATTTTCTAAAGACTAAGGGCGTGTTTGTTTGCACCGTGTTTCTGTTCCCAGGAACAAAAATTTCTGTTCTTTTGTTCCTGGGAACAGAAATAAGAAACAAGAAATTCTTGTTTCTTATTTCTGAAACATATTTGAGGAACAAAAAAGAAACAAAATTGTGTTCTCCTCTGCGAGCCTCTCCTCCTGCAAGCATCTCCACCGTCGTCTTCTCCGGCGCCTCCCACTCTCCGGCGTCGACAGCCGCTGCGAGCTCTCCACTTGCGAGCGGGTGATGGAGCTGGGTCGCGGGTCGCTGGGCAGCAGCGGCGGTTGCGGGGCGGGGCTTGGTCGTGGGGTCTCGAGCGGCGGACGTCTAGGAGCGGAGCGGCAAGGACGGCCGGTCGAGTCGTGGGCCGGCACAGGGTCGACGATCGAGCGGATCTCGAAGTCGTGGGTCAAGGAGCGGTGAGATCTGATGTGGCGGTGGCGAACGGAGGCTCGAGACTTGCAGATGCGTCGATTGGGCGTGAGGCGGAGGGGCGGTCGCCGATGCGGTGGAGGGAGACGACGGTGTGGCTCTGGGTCACCGTCGGCCCGCCGCGGCGAGGCCGACCTCGCACCTGGCTGGGCGAGCTTGATCTCGCCCAGATCCGGCAAGGCCGAGCTCGCCCAGCGGCCGACGAGGTCGAGCTCGTCCGGTGGCCGGCGATGCCGAGCCTTGCCGGGCCGGCGAGCCTCGCCGTGGCTAGGCGAGGCCGTTGGCCTTCGTCGGCCGATCGCCTCGGCCATGGCGAGGCCGGCGACCAGCCAAAAGAATAAAAAAAGAAAAAGGAAAAAGGAAAAAAAAAAAAAAAAAAAAAAAAAGGAAAAATAAATAAGAAAAATAAGAAAGAAAATAAAAATAAAAATAAAAATATTAAAAAATTAAAAGAAATAAAAAAATTATACAAACTTACCAAACGTGTTTCTATTCTTTTTTTTTATATTTCGGGAACAGACATTTACCAAACTCGTTTTTTTGTTCAAAAATTGTTCCCTGGAACATAAACACTTTTTTTTTTTAATTTATGTTCCCGAAACAATTTTTAAACGAAACGTTACCAAACGCACCCTAATTCTACTACCCTAGAATCGCAGCGGCATGCTGTCACCTGATCCGACAGAGTCAGCAACCAGCCTCTGAATCCCTGATGTTCGATTGTCTTGTTTTGCCCTATAAGAACTTTTGGTTGCCGAAATTTGCCCTCTTTTCTTTCGAAATATGTTCAGTTTCCACCCAACCTTCTGAAAATTATTGTAATCTCCCCCAGTAATTTTTATTGGGTCTAAATCTCCCCTTGTAATTGAGTGAAGTAAAATAAACTCGTAATCGTAATTAAGAGAAAGCCAATTGTAACAAATGAGGTTCTTGGCAATGGTAGCTCTCAGTGTTCACTCAGCCACTTTCATCTAAGGAAATATCCATTAATGATAACTAGGCTTGTAAAATGAGTGGATCAAGTTGGGTTTAGGTTGGGTCAAAAATGGTTCAACTCTAATCGACCCATTTAACATGTATTGATCCATTTTAACACTATACAATTTGAATGATTCATACCCCACTTGACTCAACCCTAACCTAACTCATATTTAACCCGCTTTAAACTTTTCATGTGGGAATGGGACGCTCCAAGATTAATATTAGCGTAAGAAAATCCTCTCGCATCTGCGAGCTTTCTCTCTACCCCATGGTAGCGTTTCCCTTTTCTCTCAAACCCTAATCCCTTTTTCCTGTGTTTCTTCCGTGCTTTCAGTTCCTTTCCCTGTGATTTCTTCCCCTAGAATCCAAAAGGAGAAAAAAAATAGAAAATAGAAAAAAAAAAAAGAGAAGAAGAATGAAACTATGTTTGAATCTCTTATCAGTAAATCGGGAGCCTCTTGATCCCATCAGGAAGGAGGAAACGGATTGAAAGCATCCTTCAGGTGAAGTGTCGATCGCTGATCTAAGTACTGATCTAAGTAGAATCTCCACAAATCTGTGTGTTTTTTGAGTTTTTGTCTTGACCGGGCGACAAGATCGGAGTGGTAGAAGTCAAGATCTAGGAAAAGTTGAAGCTGGGTGGATTCGAGAATGTTGATAGCCTGAGTATCAAACAAGCGATTGATAGTTAGCGAAAATGGAGAGTAAAGAAGAAAATGAGATAAGAGTGGCCGCTTTATGCAAAAGCCTTGGGTACCTGTGGTCTGAGGAAGACGTAGTCGAAGTGTTTGATGAAATACCTCAACAGAAAAGGGAGGAATGCAGACGTACTCTATTCGGAAAATTGTATTCCAAACCAAATGTGAACTATCCTGCTTTCATAACCACAATGAAAAAAGCATGGAAGGCAGAAGGGGTTATATGCTCTCAGAAGGAACCAGGGCAATTCACTTTCGTATTTCCAACGGAGGAGGAAAAACAGCGAATAATAAGGAACTCACCTTGGTCATATTCAACTAATTTGCTCGTTCTGCAGCAGTGTCTTCCTGAAGTCCCCGAGCATTGTTATGATTTCTCTAAGGCAGCTTTCTGGGTACGCATTGGAGGAGTTCCCCTTGGTTGGAGAATAGACAAAGTATTCAATGATGTGGGGAAAAGGATGGGAAAGGTAATAGAAGTTCAACTCGATTCAACAACTAATGCTCAGAACAAAGGAGGTAGAGTTAGAGTTGAGATCGATTTGACTTTACCTTTGAAAGCGGGAGCTGTTCTGGATATTGGCAACAAATGGCTCTGGGTGGAGTTTAAATACGAGCGTCTCCCACACTACTGCTTCTCTTGTGGCAGGATCGGGCACTATGCTACTGACTGCCTCGAAATTCCATATGCAACATCACCCTGGGCATTAAACAAAAAAGGGTCATATGGACCCTAGTTGAAGGCAGAAACCAGTGATCACAGCCCTTATTGGGATGCTTTCTACGAGAAAATGGAGGAGTATGTAGTGGAAGAAACTGTACCTGTTCCATCAATCAAACCGAGTGAAGGGAAATCTATTGAGCAAGAACCAGCATCTGATATGCAAATTGTAGCATGCAGAAAAAAGCGACCAGAAAGCAGTCCAGAACAGCTGATAAATCCAGCAAATGAACCTACTGAAGTAGAAGACAAAGATCGAGGAAAACAGGTAATAAGCCCCGAAACTCAAAACCCACTGATATTAAAAGTCGAGAAAAGTAGTAAGAAGACAATGAAGTTCAAAAGGCAAAAAAACATAAATGCATGCCAGCAATATCATCTCTCCTCCCAGATGATGTAGACCTCTTGGAGACCCCAGTGAACCTGATCCAAGATGAACAAGAATGGGCTTTGGTGGCTAGCCCTAATAAGCCATCACAAAAGCCATGAAAATTGTGAGTTGGAATTGTCAGGGGTTGGGCACCCCCCTGACAATTCAGGAATTAAGAGCTTTAATAGCTCTCGAAAGGCCTAACTTACTTTTTCTCATGGAGACGAAAAATAAAGCTACCATGGTGGAAAAGATTTGTAAAAAACTTCAATTCCAGAAATTATACTTAGTTGATCCAACAGGAATAACGGGGGGATTGGCAATTATGTGGCAAGAGGAAATTGGTTTAAAGGTGCAACAAAGTTCACAACAGTTCATCGATGTGCAGTGTATAGATCCTAAAAGTAAACAAGTTATGCAGATTACCTTTATCCACGCATCTACTGATTTTGGAGAGCGGATGGCATTATGGCAACTGTTGGGAACTCTTAAACCCTCAGCTTCCACTCCCAGGATCTGCATGGGAGATTTCAATGAGATACTGTATGTATGGGAGAAAGTTGGGAAAAAGGAGGCAGACAAAAGAAGAATTGCAGCATTCAGAAACATGATTAATGATTTATCCCTGATGGATGTAGACAGTCATGGATGCGCATTCACATGGGCTAATAACAGGGAGGGGACAGAGTTGGTTAAAAAGCGACTCGACATAGTGCTTTGTAATCTAGAGTAGCAAGTTACCTTTCATGAAGCAGAAGTCTAGGCCCTTCCAACTATTGGATCAGACCACAGTCCCCTAATCCTTCGACTGTATCCTAGAGTACAGAAAAGGAAGAAACAGTTTAAATTGGAAGCTTTCTGGACAGAACATGCAGAATATCAGGAAGTCATCCAGCAAGTCTGGGTAGAAAATTCAACTCAAAAGTTTCCTTTTGCAGAGAAATTAGGGAGGACATCAAAAGAATTAACGAAATGGAGTAAAGAGAAGTTTGCAAATGCCTATACACAGATCAAAGAGCTTAATCAAGCTTTAATAGCAATCACGAATCAAAAAGATCAGCACACGAGTAGACATAAAGTGCAGCATATCATCAGCCAAATAGATACATTGAGAAGACAGGAAGAACAGTTCTGAGGAATGAGGTCACGCATCAAATGGCTACATTGGGGAGACCAGAATACCAGATTTTTTCATGCCACGACAGTCAAAATGAGGCTCCTAAACCAATGCCCATCCCCAATAACAGAGAATATTAATGAAGATCTGGTGGCAATACCTTTATTGGAAGAAATCCAAGCAGCATTTTTTCAATTGGGAGCTCTCAAGGCTCCAGGCCTAGATGGTTTCAATGGAACTTTCTATCACCAATCATGGGAAACTATAAAGACTGACCTGATGCAGCTTGTACAGGAGTTTTTTAAGACGAGTGTTCTTGACCACTGGCTTAACCAGACACATATCGTGTTGATCCCAAAAGTTAAAAGCCCTGAAAAAATTAGTCAATATAAACCCATTAGTCTGTGCAACTTCGGTTATAAAGTTATCTAAAAAAATATTAGCAAACAGACTCAAAAAGTGGTTGCCACTTATCATTGAACCAGAGCAGGGTGCTTTCGTCCCGGGGAGGCAAATCCAGGACAATATCTTCATAGTCCAGGAAGTTCTGCATCAGCTACGCATCACAAAAAAGAAGACAAAACATCAGGCCATTGTGAAGCTTGATATGCAGAAAGCATATAATAGAATAGAATGGGATTTTGTGAGAGATCTAATGCTGCATATGGGGTTTGATGCAAAATGGGTCTCCCTAATTATGCAATGCATATCAACAGTTACTTTCAGTGTGAAAATCAATGGAGAACCTACCTCTTTCTTCCATCCTTCGTGTGGCCTCAGACAAGGTGATCCGCTCTCACCCTATATCTTCATCCTGATGTCCAATGTGTTAACCTGGATGATGAAGAAAGCATTAGCAGAAGGAACACTCAAAGGTATACAAGTAAACAGATATTGCCCTAAGCTATCACATTTGATGTTTGCCGATGATGTGATATGTTTTCTTGATGGAACCATTACAGAATGCCAGAATCTTGCCCTTATAGTAAACCAATATTGCTATGCCATGGGACAAGCAATCAATTTGAATAAATCGGGGGTTTATTTCAGTGGTCATTGTCCAGCAGTATTGAAACACAATTTGGCCACAAAATTGAGAGTCCCTATTCTATAGAAAACAGGAAAGTACTTGGGCATACCTACCGAGTGGGGCCAATCCAAAAAAGAGATGTTTTCGTGGATCCTGTCCAGAGTAAATTCAAAGTTAGCAGGATGGAAAGAAAAATTGCTTACAAAGGCAGGAAAGGAAGTGCTAATAAAAAGTGTTGTGCAATCCCTACCTACCTATGCTATGTCCATATTCAAGCTGCCCGTATCGATTTGCAGAGCTATAGAACAACGTATTGCGTTGTTTTGGTGGTAGAATGGTGATGCTAAAAGAGGCCTGCATTGGAAAAGCTGGGAAGTGTTAAAAACTCGAAAAGATGCAAGGGGACTGGGGTTTAAGGATCTGATTACCTTTAATCGAGCCATGTTAGGCAAGCAAGTCTGGCGCTTAGTTTCCTCCCCTTCAGCCCTATGGAGCAGAGTGTTGAAAGGGATTTATTTTCCCAATGGTGATATCTGGACTGCTTCTAAGGGATGTCGACCATCATGGGGCTGGCACAGTTTAATGCTAGGCAGAGACACTATAAAAAACAACATTAAATGGTCAGTCGGGGATGAAAAATCTATTTGTATTAGAGAAGACAGATGGCTTTCACACGGAGTAATTGGTGGGGAAGCAAACCAAACAGAGCCTAATTTAGTGTCTGAATTGATCAATCCAGAATCTAGAGAATGGAAACAAATTATCTACCAACTTTATGAAGAAACTCTTGCAAACGAGATTTTAGCAATTCCCCTAACCCAGCAACCAAAACAAGACACGCTTATATGGACAGGTAATAGATTAGGACAACATTCTGTCAAGAGCGGCTACAACGAAGCAAGGAAAACCACTAGCAAAACAGACCATAATCGTCCCTCCTGTTCTTTTCAACCACCACGTACCTTATGGACTCAAATATGGAGTCTTGATGTGCCACCAAAAGTCCGCTCTTTCCTCTGGAGCCTCTGCCAAAATGCTCTCCCGACGAGGGAAAACCTATTTATAAGGAAAATCGTTAGTGACCCACTATGCCCGATCTGCTGTTTGAGTATCGAAACCACAAAGCACTTGCTATTCTTCTGCAAGTGGACAAAGAAAGTCTGGCAAGACCCGCTTTTTGAAATGATCAGGCCAAATAACAGCATCAAACGCACGGATCAGTGGATTACAAATGCTTTTCGAAGAGACCAGATCTCACTTGCTCGAGAACTGACTAGTCAGGTTCTGTGGAATATCTGGAAGGCGAGAAACAACTGGATCTTTCGAGCGAAAGAACCCCAACCAACAGATTTGTTGATTATAGCACAGGAACAACAGACTCGTTCAGCAAGGGTAAATCAAACAGAAGCGAGCGATCTCTCAACTGAAGCAAACCTGATCAGTGGAGGCCTCCGGAAGGGTAGGATCTGAAGCTAAATGTGGACGCAGCATGGCAATCAGGGGACTTTCTCTGCTCTGTCGCTGGTGTTGTACACGATGCGGCTAGAAGGGCTCTCGAAGGATTTGCGGCCACAGCTAGGGTTTCCTCGGCAAGTGAAGCGGAAACTCAGGCGATTTTACACGGTATTTCATATATGCACGAACTCAAGTCGACTCACGTGCGGGACTTTGGAAGCCGAACTGGGAAGTGTTTCATTGAAAGTGACTGTTATGTGGCGGTAGAAATGATCATGGGCCGAGCCGAACCTCCATGGGATCTAAAAGAAATCGTCCAGCGCTACAGGAATGGGTTAAAGCAGAATAACAATATTACGGTGATTTATAGTCCACGTCAAACAAATGCTGCAGCGGATTGGATCGTACGGCATCATCGACTAAATGCCCTCCCACGTAATTGGTTGATTTCTCCCCCTTTTCCTCTATGGAATATTTTATGCGTAGATCTTTCTCCATCGGTGTTATGTAAGACTCCTCCTTAATCAAGTAATAGTCATTTCTATTTTGACCAAAAAAAAAAATTCATGTGAATATATAATTTGCATTAAATTTTATTTCAAATTTAAAAAAACAAACAAAATAAAAATATGTTAATAAATAAAATACATGACATAGTTGAGCTTTTGAAAGGCAATTATGTTTTGTCTGAGGACAGACATCACAACGAGTCATATGGTTGTTGTTCAAATTGGGACCAACTGTTTGAATCAAATCTAGTCTCGAATTGGGCAATGACCTATAGCCTCACATTATATATATCAAAATTTAAGGTACAAGGAATGGTGACCCAAATTCAAAGTTACAAATCCCATGCATAGCATTGCAAATATCATCTAAATTCATGTCGAATCAAGCACATGCATAACACATGTATAATACCTGTGAATGAAAGAACTATTACTACATTAAGGCCTTTATTCATAGATAACTAGTCACAAAATCGTACTTTGCAGGAATATTGCACGTGTTAATCTATAAGGCGCGTAATTTGCTAGTCTTCCAAGATCAGAAGCCCCATCCTAGCTTGTTCATAGACGATGCAACCACAATGAACTCCCTCTATGAGAAATGGCACTTGGGTAAGAAAGGAAATGGAACAGACAAAGGTTCGCTACCGCACAAGTGGATTCCTTTGCTGGAGAAGTCCCTCGAACTCAATGAGGGCAGCTCGTGGTGTAGGGCTTCCCTGTCAGGTCGGTCGCAGGAATCCTCAGAAACTCCCATGAACTCTTCAAGGAAGGCAATCAAGTTGTGGATTTGATTGCGAAAGCTCATAAGATTAGCTCTTTTTCTATTTCTTGGCTTTCTCAATGTGGGCAGCTCATGGTGTAGGGCTTCACTGTTAGGTCGGTCGCAGGAATCCTCAGAAACTTCCATGGACTATTCAAGGAAGGCCAATCAAGTTGTGGATTGGATTGCGAATGCTTATAAGACTAGTTCTTTTTCTATTTCTTGGCTTTCATTATCCCTTATTCCCTTTACTTGATTTTATGTTCAGATTTTGGAAATTCATGAAATCCAGCTTCTCATGAGTAATGCAAGTTGTTATTTTCTGACCAAAAAATTCACTTGATCACCTTCATCTAACTATATAATAATCTATCGTGTAATAGTATATATTACATAATCCATAATGTACACAGAAATTCCAATAATGATACTAGCACGTCTTTTAAACTTCTAGATACCATATTTCAACAAACTTTGAATCTCCTAGGTATGTCTCTACGCATATTTACATTATGCTGGGAATTGCTATAGTTGCCATTTAAATTTTAGGGAAGTGTATGATGAACTAGGGACATAATATTTATTGTTATATATATATATAAATTAATATAGCTAAGGACATGTAGTTCATAACTTTTGGATTTCCTCCCAAATAGGAAAGTCATTGGTTTGCTGTTTTGTTTAGTCATAGATATTTCTTATTTTGGTTACCGGTTTTTACTCTAAGGTATTAGGGCTTGATATTAATAGTTGTGCATGGAGAGTTCCTTTGCTGAGATTAAATCGTATGTGTTTTTCATTTTGTAATTTACATAATATTTTGGTCCTCAATGTCGTTGCTCGCTGCCGGCTAATTATTTTTTGATGAAATTGCTCATGACTAGGCCTTGTATTCCCCAAATGAGCCATCGACACAAACATTGCTTTCTTTGTGCTAACAAATAGGGCTTGTTGGAATTAGGGTTCCGAATTTGGAACCACTAGTTAGGTCTAACCATTGAATATTTGATAGTAGATATGTCGTCTTTGGCAGTAAGCCTTTGATAAACTTCCCTTTCAATTGAGAGCATCTTTGATATGGTTGGGTTGATTATACGGCATAATTGTGAAATTGCACTTAAGACCATGAGGAAGAAGAATTGTAGGCACAATCCACGGATATACACTGTATTTGCAGTCCAAACCAAAAAGTTGACTTACCGATATCGAATCGCCTTATAGCGCATTTGAATATAGTATGGCAATGACAGATGGGACGTTGATGATCATGGGGAGGTGAGAAAGCGGTATACTTGGGGAAAATAAAGCAATGGTATAATTGGAAAGAGAGAGAGGCAGGAGAGTATCCTCAAGAATTGGAAAGAAGGGTGCTTTGAATTTCCCTTATTTAAGCTATAACTGGAAAGCGCATGTTGGGACATGGATGTGGACATCCGACGGACCAAATTATTGAAAGAAAAAAATTGGAAAAATTTATGATTCTTTTCGATGTGTCAACAAACATCAACATGAATTAAGATCAAATGAGTGAATAAAGGAAATAGTTGAGATTTTGAAAAGCAATACAAACTAATATCAAATGAGTGAATACAAGAAATAGTTGAGCTTTTGAAAGATAATTAAATTTGTTTTATTCCTAGACAGATATCACAACGAGTCATATAATTTTTTTTTTTTTTTTGATGATAAGAGGAATCAGCTTGCATTGATAGTGCGCCATAAACCCCCGGTGAGTCATATAATTTTCGTAAGTCACATTAGGGACAAATTGTCGGTGGTAATGAGTCATATAATTGTCATTCACATTAGGGACAAATTGTTGAAATCAAATGTAGTCTTGAATTAGGCAAATGACAAACGTTCTAATATTAGGTATATCGAAATGTACCATATAAGGAATGGTGACCCAAATTCAAAGTTACAGATCACTCGCATAACATTGCAAAATATCATTTAAGGGCGTATTTGATAATGATTCTGTTCTCAGAAACAAATTTTGATCAGAAATGATTTTTTTTTTTTTCTGTTTCAGGAACAATTTCTAAATATTTTAAGCTGTTTGGTAACTGCCAAAAACTTCTGATTTTGGAATAGAATTGTATTTGGTACCGTGCTCATTGATTATATTCAAAATCAATTTTTTTAATTTTTAAATATTTTTTCTTTTTTCTTTTTCCTTTCTTTCTCATGTTCTTCTTCTTCCAGTGGCCGGTCGTCGGTTTGGCGACCTCACTAAAGTGTTGCCGAGTGACCCTCGTCGGGCGTAAGCCAGCCCTCATCAGCCAAGCCTCGCTAGTGGCTAGGCTAGCCTCGTCGAGGCTAGGCGAGGTTGGGCAAGCCTCGTAGGGGCTAGGTAAGGCTTGCTTGGCCACCGGCAGGGTTGGGCGAGCTTCGCTGGGGCTAGGCCAACCTCACCCAGCCTCGGCGAGGCCTGCCTGGCCACCGTTGAGCTGAGCCGGTGGTTAGGCTTTGTCCTCGCGAGCTTGCCGAATTGGTTGCCGGTGACCAGTGGCGGACAACAACCGCGAGATGGCAATCGCTGAAGAAGAAGAAGAAGAAGAAGAAGAAGAAGAGAAAATGGAAGAAGAAAAGTTGGTTTTGATTCTTAAATTTGTTTTTTTTTTTGTGACCCGAGAACCGCTATACAGCCGGCAGTCGGCGGCGTAAACCCGGGGCGATCCGCAGGGACCCACCTCCCACGAGTTGCAGGTGAGTCACACAATGGGGGTGAGAAGTTTTGAACCCCTTCCTTGCTAGTTGAGGGACAAGGATCAAATTCTTAAATTTTTTTTTTTTTTTTTATTCTTTGATTCTGTTCAAAATTTACTTCCAGGAACAAAAAAATAAAAATTTGTTATTGAGAACAAAAATTTTACCAAGCGTGATTCTGTTCCCAAACTGATTACAAAAAAAATAAAATTAGAATTAGATACTAGTTGGATGGTTACCAAATAGTGCCTAAATCCATATTGGATTGGGCATGTGCTATGCACATGTTAGAACTAGTACTACATTAAGCCCTTTATTAATAGATAACAAGTACAAAGCTACACTTTGCACGGATATTGCACTTGTTAAGAAACTAGTGAAAAATGCACTCAAAGTAAGTTAGTAGGGTCCACATTGGAATTTGAGCACCTGCAGATTTTAATAGTTTACATGGGCAGATACATGTATTTTGCAGGTCATTATATACATCCACAAACAAAAGAAAGATGGACTTAAATAATGTAATATATTGCCTACGGATTATTACTTCAATCTCACTTGTAATAGCAATTGCGCGAGAAAACCCCTTTAGTGATACAAAATAGAAATCCTAATCGTGGATGTGGGCGTCGCCCTTCCTAGAAATACTCCGTGGGCATTCCATGGAGGTTGGTAACCATCATCCAAATTGCAATTGTAAGTATGAAGCTTCCGTGATAACGTAGATTTGCTTTACATGGGGCCTCTTTTTTTACCCTTTTAAGAAGGAACAAGACGGCGGGGGCATAGCAGAAGTATTTACCTTGTCGCATGTCCATTATATCACCTAGAGAATATAAAATTATAGTGAATAATAATTTTGGAGTGGAAAGCTATGAAATTATTAGTTTCTTTAACCCTCACAGATAGGGCAATTTGGTTGGAGTAGCGGGGGATTTTTGGTAATATTTTAGAAGGACCACTTTCATAGGTCAAAATCCAAACTTAACTAGTTGTGAAGCTTGTAAGGTTATTATGAGCCTTCTAATAATCAAATCTCTGAACGGATGCACTCAGATTATTAGAAAAAAAAGGAAATAAATTGCATCATACCTCATCGATTGATTGGGTGGACAAGAGATGTGATTTTCTCCAAAAAATACCAAATGACATATCATCATATTATTCCTATATTTTCATGACATGCCACATTTGATCATTTTTTTATAGAACAGGGAACGGCGTGACCTAAGATATTTTAACTAAAAAAATTAAGTTTAATAGGTTGAAAGATTGACTTTCATGATTCAATATTTTAAAATAAAAAAAAAAAAAAAACCTATTATATCTACTTTGGTTTAGTAAAATAAAACATGGGAGTTGCTGGCTTTGGGCTTTGTTCGGATGGGCCTGCTTAGCTTGTGTTCGTATTTTGGAACCGCACGCCCACCAGTCACACCTTTAGACCGATGTCAATGAGAATAGTGTTAGAAAAATCACATCTAAGGATTATTGTGCTATGAATTATTTAATATATTTTAGTTGGCTTATAATTAAATGGGTTAAGTTTTTGAGCAACTATGGATACTTTGGGCTATCTCCCTTTCCCTAAGGTGAATCGGGAAAAAAGTTCAATGATTATTTTGATAGAGAAAGTTAATTCAATAGAGTGGCTATTGATTATAATCAATGAGATGATAATGATACACTTATTGTAATATAAACCTCAAAGAGAGCATACTCAACTGAGGGACATGGGTAAGGATGCAGATTGGTTGGGCAGTGTTGAATACCCTAGAAAATGATCCATAGAAAAAGAAGGTACAAAATTATAAATCGATGGACAATTTTACTAAAGTGAGGATGTAAATATATCATCAAAATAAGAGTTAAAAAAAATTCAATTCTTGTTTTGGGTATTTTCTTTTTCTTTTTTCAAATGAGTAATCCTTTTTTTTTTTTGTTGGCATTAAGCCCGGTTTTCTCAGAAGATCATATTTTAAATTTTAGTAAAGAAAAAGAAGAAAAAAAAATTGAGTGATAAAAAAAAAAAAGATAAAAAAATCCTTGTCTCCCGCCACCGATTAACTAACATGTGGTTCAAAATTTAACCAACACAAAAAAAAAGCCCCTCACCATCATCAAATATCCTCTGCCCCCCCATCTCCTTCTTCAACCTCCCTCCATCTTCTCTGCAAAACCCCTCTTCTCTCTCTCTCTCTCTCTCTCTCTCTCTAATGTCTTCTTCTTCCTCATCTCCATCCTACTCTCTCAATCCCACCACACTCTCTCTCCACTCCAAACCCCACCACCACCACCACCTCCACCACCACCCATCCTCCCTCACCTTCCCGGCCTCCAAGCCCTCTCCTCCCTGCCTCTTCCCCAGGCCCCACCGCCACCTCCGCGTCCTCTCCGCGTCCCCCGGCGGCCCCGGCTACGGCCTCGAGGAGTCCCGCTGGCTCCGGGAGGAGCAGCGCTGGCTGCGCGAGGAGCAGCGGTGGCTCCGCGAGGAGCAGAGGTGGGCCCGCGAGAGGGAGTCCCTCCTCGGCGAGATCGCCAGGCTGAAGCTCCGGGTTCAGGCCCTGGAGCGCGAGGTCCAGATCCCGGGCGGTGATCCGACAGGGGAGGCGGCGAGCGCGGCCGCGCTGTTGCGGGTGCTGAGGGAGAGGAGTTTGATCGCGGAGAGCGGGTCGAGCGCGAGTCCGATGGTGTTGGAGGAGAAAAGGGAGGAGCCGGCGGAGGAGGAGGAGGAGGAGGAGAAGGAGATCGTGGTGGAGGAGAAAGTCGTAGGGGTTTCGAAAGGCGAAACTAAAGAAGAACAGAATCAGAGTGAGAAGAAGAAGATGATGGCGAAGACTACGAGGAGGGCATTGAGAGTGGGAGCTGAAGGAGATGAGGTTCAAGCGATGCAGGTCTGCTTGCAACCCCTAATTAACAAATGTCGCTCGAAAGGCGAGTTTTTTGTAATTATAGATTTCCTCTTTGTTCTTACATTTGATTGTTTGGGAATGCTGAATAAGGATTATGAGTTAGACTGAAGATTATACGTGAGAAGTGTATTGTCTTACCCGTAGATGATGTAAACTACTTACGATTCCATAGGTCATTAATCTTTGGGCGATTAGCGAATTGATTACCGAAGGTTGATCTGCAATCTTTGGATTATGTCCACAAGGATCACCATGTCACTGATCCGGTGAGGTCCCAGAATATGAAAAGTTCGATGTGGGAATGGGTTGGTGCAGTTTTTCAGATTTATCGATTCTGAGTGAAATGAACTGATAGTTTAGTACCACAGTGAAGCAGATGGAAGTTATGGCAGTTCTAAGGTACTCGTAGGTTGAATGACTTTTCGAGTGGTGTGTCTGTTAGGAAAACGAGTTTAGCTTTTGCCGTTTCACGTGCTAGTCAAAAAGATTCATTAACATGCCAAGTGGAACATGTTATGTTAGGGGACATTAACGTGAATTGAAATGCTATGGAATTGGGTAGATGCAATTTTCTTTGGGAGATTCATTTTGAGCTGAAAAACTGAACGTAACCCTGCTAGTTTGATTTGGATTCAATTTAAAGCTTATAGTTGGTCATCTAAAAGAAAACCAATATCAGAAGAACAGGTAACATGGTCTATATTCGACAAGGAGGGGTAAGTAAGGGCCATGGCTGCGGAATTCTTCTTCTCTTCCATTGTCAGACTCTCCATTTCTTGGTTGTGCTGTATCTTTTCACTGAATTGCCAGCCAGTCTTCTTTTGATAGTAATGATTCTCTCCAAAAATGCTTCGTTCTGACAGGAAGCACTTCAGAGGTTGGGATTTTACTCTGGTGAGGAGGACATGGAGTTTTCCAGCTTCTCCACCGGGACTGAGCGAGCTGTGAAAACTTGGCAAGTAAGTTGCGAGATCCAAATGTTTGCTCTAGTTCAACTCAAATCAGTCTAATTTCTTTCTCTGTTCATTCCCATCCTCGATAAAATGATGCTGCTTCACAGGCTTCAGTAGGTGCTAAAGAAGATGGGATAATGACGGTTGAACTTTTGGAAAGGCTATACTTTGGGGAAGAAGTAAGAACACTTTCTACTCCATGCCTTTAATTTCAATCTTTGATCATACCATTTTTGAACTTCAAAGTTTCTCACCGCAGCTGGTTATTGTGAAACTTACAAAATTGGAAAGCAGCTAGAGAAAATTAACTATAAAATAGCCAAAGTCCTAGCTTCAATATAAATTGTTCAGTGAATAATTGGCTAAGCATGTTGCTGTTCTCTAGGATGGTGCAAATGGAGCTGCAGCTTTATCAGTGACTGAAATGTCGGAAATTCAGCAGACGGTTGTTAAACAAAGTGATTCAGAAGTTGAAGTATCTCAACATCGAGTCTTTCTACTTGGTGAGAACCGTTGGGAGGAACCCAAAGACTCGATGGCAGAAATAGACAAGTTAGTGAAAGCAAGAGTGGCAACACCACGACAAAGTGCCTCGCTTGTAGAGGAGAGGGTCACTTAATGTGCACAGGTATCACTTGTGGTATCCCTATTCCAATGTTATCCCTCTTAATCCCCTACATAGATGATCAAATAGGTGCTTGAAAATGGAGAACAATTGAACCATGCTTCTGCTTTAGAGCTTTCTTTCAGTAAGGAACTTGCGACTCTTCTGAATTAGAAACAGAGGTGTAAGTCATGCTAGCTTCAGTACCGCTCATATCTGAAGCAGTTTGCAGTATTTTTACCACTGAATTCATGCTGTTTAGAACACAAAGTCTCATGAATGGAAGTGGCAGAAGAGAAAATAGTCATTGTTAAGCAAAATTCTGTTAAGGAGATTCATTACTACTCGTGGAGCCTGGCAATGATGATTAGAAGTTCTTAATTCTGGGCAAAAGTTGAGTTAAATGCGTGTTGGGACAGAAGCAAATTATGCCAAGAATCACAACTGCAGATTCTACCAAATAGCAGCAAAACCTGCCAAAAAACAGATTGGAATGGGTGTTGAGATCTGACCTTGAATATGGGTTCACTTGTCCTCTATCCAACATTTTGTTCGAAATCACTAGCTGTTATAAGTCACTAAAGTTTCTACTAGAAGTTGCAGTCTTAGTAACACGTTCTTATTACTTGCAGAATGTGATGGGACAGGGGAGCCAAACATCGAACCACAGGTAAAATGAGGAATGGATGTTTTTCCCTTATTTTACATCGTTGCCTGTGCAGTTTTCTGAGATCGAACTTACTGAGTTTTTTGCATGCAGTTCATGGAATGGATAGAGGAGGGAGCAACATGCCCTTATTGCGAAGGCCTCGGTCATACAATTTGTGATGTATGCGAGGGGAAAGCTGTGGTTTAGGCAGCATATACACAATTTTGTTCGGTCCTTTCAGTTTATATAGAGCATCTTTTATATAGATGTATAGCTCCTGCACAGCAACAATCACTACCTACAGTAGACAGTATCATTTGTTGAACTCAAATTGAGGCTTGGCTCTGTGCTACATGACTGCTTCTAAGCCTAACATCAAGCTGTGATGAAGTCGTTTTCAGGCTTCGACATAGAATTCTTCGGGCACATCGTGACATGTCCCGTTTTTGACTAATTGTTGAGCTTGAACCTTCTCTGAACCAGGAAAAACAAAAGGGAGGAAATTGTTCTGAAAGTAGGATCAGAAGAGGTTGATCCTTGAACAGGAGCTAAGGTTTCAGATGAATGAGCATCCTTGAACAGTTGCACTGTAGATTGAGCTTTGGGGGAAAAATTGATAATAAGAAATGTGCATCATTTAAAATATAAAATAAGTAGAACCGATCCTAGTAATGACTCGAGTATATGATTGAGACGTGAATAATTCAGAGAGCTAAAATTGCAAGAGAGGAATCATGTTCTTCTACATAGATTTCATGATTCTTTCAAGCAAGATGAATGCAAAATATGGATAATCAATTAAGTAACCAATGCCCATGCTCGAATCTTGGTGCCTGGGCTCAAGCTCGCAGAGGTCAAGCAAGACCCCAATGCTCATGTTAAATTCATGGGTTAGGTCAATCGAGGATAGGCTCAGGTCTTTTATCCAAAGATTCCTCCAAATTCAGACACTGAATTTAATCATTTTGTTCATTGCTTCTTTTTCATAACAAGTGTAATCTTGACCTCTTTTTGAACAAAATAGTCATCTCTATCCTACAATCTAGAATTGAACATCAAAAAATTGTTAGTAGACCTGATCAATAGGTGAGTAGCCACTAAGTGCGCTCATACGCCCTGTCTGAATTGAAAAGAGATGATAAAATATATTCCAATGAATTTTACTTTGGTATCTAATATTTATGAGCACTAATTGGATAATAGGCCCAATTTTCTAATATAATAGAGGAACATTAACAAAGTAATACAATGAAAATAACACAATTCCCAATTCCCAAAGTTTTTTTTTTGTTTATTTTTATTTATCTTAATTTTTTTAGCTGACAATTTATAAATAACAACAAAAAAAGGTTGGGCTTGAACCACCCGCGTTTTCCCCAGAGGCGAGCCTAGACACCCGTGAAACCTGCATGCAAAGCTTGGACAATAGGGGTGTCAAAACCGAATTGTGTACTTGAATCATAACACGACCTGATTAAAAAATTTCGATTCAAGTTTTGTTTTTGTTTGATTAAATGATTATAATAGGCGGTACACTTGTTTCAAATAACACTGAAAACTAATCCAATAAAAAGAGACCATCATAAGAATAGGTAAAGGAAAAAAAAGCCTGTCATACAAGTCATGTTTCTATATAAATGAATACTCTAAACTTAACTTTGATTTGTGATTTTCAGTTCGTGTTTTATTTGGTTTGGTCGAAAATAAATACTTTTGTTTTGGTTTGGATCAGAGTCGGTTGGAAACTCACCGCGAGTCGATCCAACCCGACCCGTTGATGGCCCTAGGTGGACGGACGTCCGAGCCCGCCTAGGTCCGCTCAACGAGCTATGTCTGATCTAATCTGCGAGCCACCTTCTTGTAATGGCAAAAAAATCGAAAAAATAATTTAATTTAATCAAAAAAAGGAAAACTTAAAAAAAAAAAAAAAAAAAAAAAAGGCAAATTTACCTTGTCTCGTTTTAATCAGAAGGATCAGAGGACTCTCCGTGGGGATTCCATTAGGGCACCAGAGCTCCGCCGCCGGCTCCGCTCCCACCTCGGCCTCCCCCCCCTCTCTCTCTCTCTCTCTCTCTCTCTCGGCTTCAGATTCGGCCCGCCGCCGGCGACGGGCAGCGGCGGCGCCGACCTCCGACGGAGCGGTAATCCTCCACTCCAGCGGTCGATTTCTCCTTCCCGCCGAGCTTCGATGGGCATTTCTGTTTTCAACTCGATTCGGTCGATATGAGCATCGTTCGAAATCGGTTGTCGATTTCGCATTTTATCTGCGGTTGGATATTCGGAGTACGCGATCCCAATGTGGGTGTTACTTTGGGTTTTTCCCCGTGGATCGAATGCAAGTGATAAGCTTTTTTGCTGATTTGATTTTGACGGAGCAGCTGGGGAACTAGCGAATTCCCGTTCTTTCTTTTTCAACTTTTGTTACGGGATTTGGGTCCCGGAAAATGCGCTATCAAAAAAGATAACAGTGGAAATAGAGCTGAAGTGGGTTGGGCGCATAAAATTTATGAGGATAGACAATAGTTGAAGACGAGTAAAGAGCGAAAATTGTTGGAGACGTTTTTTTTTGGGTGGAATTTTTCATTTTGGAACATCATTGATTTCGGTTGATGTCGTGAGATACTACCATTGGACTTGCTTTTTGCACATTGGTGTTTTACAATGAGTTTGCATTTGGGGGCAATCGTGCCCCCCTTGGCCCCTTATGTTGTATCTGTCCATGGCTATACTGGGCATGTCTTGTAAAATACTGTAGTCATCAAATTTGTATCATGTTGTGGTGGCGAGTGATATTAGTTGGAACTTTCTGGTACGTTGAGTAAGGAATATAGTTTCCACGATACATGATATCTCTCTCAGTTTTTCTGTTTTGAAATTTGCAGGCGAAGTGTAGGTTTGGCTTTGGGTTGATAGCGGATGCATTTTAGGTGTGGGTTTGATTGTTATGTGGACGTATTGAGGAATTGTGTCTTGAGGGGCAATTGATGCCTGCATTATGGTTGTATGAGAACATGGAACGGAGCAGTGCTGATCCTGAGGAATTTCTCTTAAGTGAGCACGTATATGATGGATAATTTGGGGAGAGGAGAGGAGGTCGATGAATTTCAGTTAAGAGGATGTTCTGACAGAGATGCTGTAGATGCCCACTATTGGGAGATATAAAGAGAGACTATACCATGGCTGTAAGTTAACCTCTGAAAACTTTTATATTCTTCTCCTAGATAGCTTCCATTACAATTCTAGCACTCATTTTTCTCCTTACTAAGCTGATTTGTAAATTTCTAAAGTTGTCAATTCTTTTTCAGTTATTGATTGCCCGTGGAGATCCATTTTTAGCACCTCTGTTGTCCTCCCATGTTTTCCTTCTCCAATTCATGGACAGTATCCTTGACTGTGTCAAGCGCAATGTTGCTGATATCCTCTTCTCCAAAACCTATATTCATCCTCACCCACGGTAAAAGCTTTATTTGTGTGCGGCTTTATCTGTAACAGATAAATGTTAACTAAATGAGATTTATCATTCTAATCATGCTGCATGTTGAGCTTGCTAAACTCATTTCACTTTGTTGTTATCTACGGTGTAAAGAATTTGTGAGCAAAATGGCCTTGCTTTGCCTCTTGAAGATGCTGTGGAAACTCAGCAAAACTGGATGGCAAGAGAAGATTGCTTACCAGGGGAGGATAATTTTAAGAACAACAGGAACCCAAAGGAAGTTTACAATGTTTTGGATGGACTGCTGAAAGGCAATTTGGAGCGTCTAAAATCAATGAGGTGTGGTACATGAATTACAAGTTGTTGATGTTGAGGCTTTTGTGTGCTGATCAACTTCCTCTAGAATGAGTTCCCCCACTGGAAATATGTGCTTTGATTGCATCAGGTGTTGCTTAGTTTATGCTTTTTTTGCCCTTGCAAAACTGAGTCACAGGCATGAGCTTCTAGTTTCTTTCCTTTGCCATTTTTCATTGCTTTTATAAGGGAAATTCAATAGATTCTATAAAAACAATAATGCCATTCTGCCAATGATTGTGGTTTTGTAATGTGATCATTCTGTATACGTGTCTGTTACAGAGAATATGAGGCATCCTTGTGTAGGGGTAAAAAGGTCCTTAACTTTCTAGGACCATATATGATCAGGTTTAGCAGAGAAAAAAGATATCTAGGTAATTGTGTGTGTGACATCATGAATTGGTGAGTCCTTTGAATCTCTCTTCATTCATCTCTGAATCTGCCCGCTTCAAGGTTGATTTATAAGTTGGTTTCCTATGTTTATTGTGGACATCATTTGTTTCCTAGAATTTGATGACTCAGTTGTTATGAGTTACAATGGACGATGCTTCTCATGTCTCAATGTATCACTTTGTAAGCATGTCAATGTGCTTGTCATTGTATACTGATAAGAAATGTCCATTTAAGGAAGGTTGGGTATTGTATTGGTAATTGTGAGTTCTTAGCGATGTTTAACTTTGTCTGATCTGATATTCAAATTATTGATGATTATCATGCTGAATATATCTATTTGGGCTACTGCAGTCAATGAACTTCTGTCAGGTCGTTGTAGTCAGTGATATAATTCCTTTCACACTATTTTTTTATAATGATTTTCTTTCTCGAAATTTGCAGGGAGAGCACAGACATGGCAGGCATGGTTGATGGTGGGTACAATTTAGTGGCCAATTATGAGGATCATGAAGGTATATTAAGGAATTTGTGTTCAGAGGGTAAGCTGGGGGCTGCATTATGGTTGCGTGAGAAAATGATACAACGTGGTGCTGTTCCTGATATAGTTTCTCATAATTATCTTCTGAGTGGATTGTGTCGAAGTGGTAACTTAGAGAAGGCAGGTTTTCTTTTTGCGGATATGTTGAAAATGGGACCTTCTCCCAATACTGTATCCTTCAACAGTTACATCATGGGCTATTGCCGTTCTAATAACGTGGATGGTGCTCTTTATCTCTTGTCTTCTATGGTGAGTTGTGGTGTTCAGCCAAATCGTATAACCCGTAACATACTTGTGCATGCTTTGTGCAAGAGGGGTCTTTTGGAGGAAGCGAGGAAGCTTCTTGGTCAGTTAGTTAATGAGGATAATGACAAGGCAACCTCGGATTTAGTCGCATCAACTATACTGATGGATGGTTATTTTAAGAATGGTAATGTTCTTGAGGCAGTATATATATGGGACAAGATATCTCAGGAGAAAAATAAGATGGATGTGATTGCTTACAATTCTTTTATCCATGGACTTAATTCAAATGGGGACATGAGGAGCGCGATTGGTGCATTTTGTCAAATGCTGAAAAAAGGTTTCCATCCTGATGTTTTTACTTACAATACTCTTTTAAGAGGATTCTACGAGGGAGGAAAATTGTGTGAGGCGTCCCACGTCCACAGCATTATGTTAATGACGGGAGTTGCTCCGGATCTGATCACTTATAAAATAACTATCCGAGGCTTATGTGCTCATGGAGATGTTGAGAAAGCATATGAGTTCCTTAAGCTTATGTTAGAGAAGTCGATGGTGCCCGATCCATCCATATGGAATTGTGTTATTCATTGTTATGGAAGATGCGGTGATCTTGGTAGAGCGCTATTTGTTAGGGATCAGATGTTGGCATTTGGCATTGTGCCAAATGTTTTTACTTATAATGCATTAATAGATGCACAAGTAAGGAGGGAAAATCTTTCTGATGCTTACCTGCTCAAGCAAGAGATGCAACAAAATGGGCTTTTTGCTGATGTGGTTACTTACAATTTGTTGATAGGTGCTGCTTGTAACTTAGGCCGGACACGTTTTGCACTTTGGTTACACGATGAAATGCTGAGAAGGGGTGTGAACCGGACATTATAACCTATACTGAACTAATTAGGGCTTACTGTGTGAGAGGTGACTTGAACAAGGCAGAAAGGCTTTTTGAGAAGATACAAAAATCTGGAATACCAATTAATCATGTTCCCCTGAAGATCCTTGTTAATGGATACTGCAAAATGGGGCAGCTTAATCTGGCTTTTAACCTCTATAAGAAGTGGCTGTCGAACTGGAACTAACTTCCCACTTTTTATGTTAGAGAAGTTATTCTTGCCACATGCAACTACAATTTCTCTTAGGCATTATTCATGACAGTGGCTGTTTCCACATGTAGTGGCTGTGTACTGCGCATCAGCTTGATCCAAGGTGCGTTTATCTTGTATTGTTTCGAAAGTTTATTGAATTTTTTCACTCCATGCCTGTAATTGCGAGAATGTTTTGAGGATTGTTATTATCTGGCTTAAAGATTTGAGGTTGCCACTTTTATTCTATCATTCTATTCAGTTGTTTGATAGGATGATTTCAACTCCTGCAAATTTCTTTACGAGCTTATAGAATTCAGGACCTTGAAAAAACGATGGCTTTCTCAATTTACTATTAAAGAACCTCCAAAAGTGAAGTTACAGGTTTTCTAGACATACAATTATGAGATGATAAATTCATCATACAATGAACCCTAGTGAGTGTGGTCATTGACCATTGACCAATATTTCATCTCTCTTTATTTTTCCCCCTAATCCCCCTTTCTAAGAGTAAATCATCGTTAGATTTTTGCTAAGCGTTTCATTTTGGCAAAAGAGCACTTTTTGCTATTTCTGTTCATTTCTCCTTGTGAGTCGTTTCTTTCCTTTTTTAAATTTCATTAATGTTGCTTCATCAGTTCTCTTGCTTCTTGATTGGAATGCCTAAGCGGTGGTTGGTGTTTTTGACATGGTCCACTGGATCAGTTTAAATTTCCGCTTCACAGTTCTGTTTTGGAGGTATAATTCTCAGTTAATAAGAACTTCTGTCTGTCATGTATCAAGCTAAGCATTCAATTATGGTTCATCAGGATTTTGGATACCATGACTGGGTGCCAGGAAGGACTTAACCATCAGTCAAGAAGCAGTTACAAAAAATATCTAAAGGGGATTCCTCCTTTAGTTTGTCCATGCACAATGTTATCATCATATCGAAGCAAACTTTCCCACAGGATATCATATGCAACATGGTATTGGTATGCTATCTGGTTGGGTTGGCCTCCTTTTGAAATGGTGCGTACTGTGTAAGAAAATCACGAGTTACAGAAGCAAATTGCCGATTGAGCTAGTGCTGTCATTTAGAAGACATATTTGATTCATTGGCACTTCTAACTTCTACTAAATACATGTCATATTTCTGCAGAAAGTTTCATGCTGCAAGAACAATATGATGCTGCATGGGGAATGCATCTAGCTACAAGTTCACATTTGTGGGAGTGGAGTGTCATCCCCAAAAGACAAAAAAAATAAGGTAAAAATTGTGGTCTTGATTTTGGATTGTTATGTGTAAACTTGATTTCTGTGAGAGTAAATTGAAACGCTATTATGTCATCCTACTTCTTATTGGAATACAGGTTTTATTTAGATCACTATATGTAGGAGTTGCTGCTTGGTGACATGTTCTATTTACATGCAGAATTTGATGGAACTGGGGGAGCCATACATTGAAATACAGTGCATGGTGAGTTGATCTTTTGATGTTGCATTGTTCTTTTCATTTTGTCACTATATGCAGTTGGGAGAATAAATAGACCAAGATTGGCATATGTAATTTTTATTCATAGTCCTTTCAGTAGAGTGAGTACCTTTTATGCTCATTCCGTGTGCTCAATATTTTTATTTTTAGCAATTAATAAGCATCACTGTCAAGTCTTATTTAATCTACTAAATTACTTTGTTTTCTGTGAATATCATCCTCAAACTCACTTTTTGTGTAATTCAATACTCTTTTACTTAATGTAACTCAATAATTAATTTTTCTTGTCAAAATGTTGATGTCACATAATTGATGCCTTGTGCCACCACATACACACAAACACACATAGGTGCTCTCAAGTCACACACACCACTGTTCCAAGCTCTTGCTCTTCATCTCTCTCACATCACCATTTTTCGATTTCTTCAATTTGTGGTCAGGTTTCCTCTGATTTCACTGGATTGTTGGTTTTTCCAGGAATGTTTGTGTGGGTGCTACAGACCTGCTTGTCTAGGTGGATGCACAGGCTGTTGTTCAGGCTTTCAACAATGTTGACTTATCAAAACACTTTCATAGACAGTACTTTGTGTCCTTGCAGGGCCTTGCGGATGCTTATTCCGGAGATGAGCTTGTGCCATCGGAGCTGCGTGGTGAATATGTGCGAGGACGTGCTGGCTAAACACGGGAGAGAACAGAAAGAAGAGCTTGTTATCTTTTGGACACCGCTGGACTTCATTGAGGAGACCTATTCCTCTGATGGGCTTGAGTTACTATCTCTGGTCACTGTAACAAAGCCAGTCATGGTATGATTTAGATCGCTCAGTTTTGCCAGTGTTTTGTCTTCTAGACTTATTATTAGAGACTTCTCAATGTACTAGCATGGTTTCTGAAGCTGCTGTATTAGGGGCTATCGAGCAAAAACATTTGTAGCAGGGACTACCAGACAGCTATTGCACGTTTGTAGTTCATTGCAGCTAGTACATGCACATAATTTATCGTTATATATGTCTATATGATGCATTGGCATTTGATGTTATCCGCCCCTAAGAGGATTTTACATGAGATTTAAAATTAATATATATATGTCTATATGATGCATTGGCATTTGATGTTATCCGCCCCTAAGAGGATTTTACCAGGGAGCTAGCAGCACTTGTCTGAGACCTCTTCAAAGCTTTTAACAAAATTAAATGTGTAGCTTTGTTGTGTCGGTGACTCTTAGTAAATGTCTGGTAGAGAGTATGCTTGTTTCAGCTGAAGTAACATGAAAAAGTACTTTTTTCGCTTTTCCACCACCATTTTAAATTATTATTCAAATTTTAAAAAATGGGTTGAAAAGATATTTGAATTTATGTGTCAACATTTGCATCTTGTGGAAGTGTCATTGTTTAAGATTTAAAAGAAGATAAAAAGCACATCGCTAAATCTTGATTAAAGAGAAAGAAAAAAGTAAAAGTAATTCAGAAGGATTGTTCCTATATGCATTGATAACTTTTGTAAAAGAAATTACAGAAATTATTCGTTCCATATGGCGAATGTCCCATAATATATTGGGCTTTTCATTTTTATTTTTTTTATGTAAATGCAAATGTAGGCTACTGAAGTGCATATCCTAAATGTAAATATTTAATATGGAAAAAACCATCAAATATCCCAAATTATATCTAGTGTAATACATTTATTCTAAAAAAAATTCAACATAAAAAATTTCAAATATATACATATGTGACATATTTATCATCAAAAAAATTAAAAATCTTATAAGATCAAAAAGTACGGTGTTGACATATTTTGTTTGAAAAATCATCTGGCAGAATAATAGCAAATTATATATGCATCACATAAATGCGGAGTTTAGATTTTTATGTCACAAGAAAAAGATAGGATATCGACAAATGATAAATACGTCATATAAATATAAGTTTGGGATTATTATGTAACAAGAAAAAATTTAAGGTAAATGTGTCAGAATAGGTATACTTTGGAGTTTTTTATGTTAAAAAAAAGGGTTCAAAATAAATGTGTCACGGTGAGTATAGTGTAGAGGTTTTTGATGGATTTTTCCCTATTGATTATTATATTCCTAATTATACTAGTGAGTAGGGACTACTTGTTACATAATTCCTTAGGTAACTAACTACTCAACTTTTTCTCAATAGCAAAATTTGTAGTGGGTTCATCAGTATTTAGTTAGTAACTATATTTAGAGTGTGTTTGTTTTATGGAATATTAATTATTTGAAAAATATATTCTAAAATGATCACTTTTATCCTTTACAAAAATGAACAAAAATCAATAAATGAAAAATATCTTTATCATCCACCAAAATATTTGGAATGTTGTTTGATTAGTTATTTCAAACGAAATAAACAATCATTTTCAGGATAATATTTTTCAAATCATTCATTTTCTGCATAACAAATAGATCAATATTTACTTTTTTTTATGAGAGGATTAGAGAAATAGCATATCTCCATTTGTTATGACTTGGCATCAAATTTGTGTACTTGCTATACATGGTGAAACTTCAGAAGTATCTATGGAGAAGTCACCAACGATTTTACATTTTGAACGGATGAAGGGGGTGATGCTATACATAACAATTTGTAATAATGACCCTTGTCAAGGAGAATTGAAGAAAGTATTAAGCACATTGCATCAAGAAAGGATGGAAGTATGATTTTAGTCCTGTTAGGTACCGTTGTTGATGCAATTTGATCCTTCGATGTGAATCTTCTTTTTCGATTTGTGCAATCCGATTCTTTTTGCCAATAGTTAACTGAAATGTGGTGCTGAGGAGGCGCTTAAAGGTCATGATCAGCTGCAATGTATGTCTAAATCTGACTTGTTTTCAATCAAAGGTCATGCAAGTTCATGTGAGGAACTAGCAAGTCAGATGTGGGCTAAACGTAGGAGGAACAATCTTTGTTCTTACGTATTTCAATCATCTAACTTTCATTGGGAAAATTGTCCAAAAAGTTTTAAACCTATTATACTTTTGTCAATTCAGTCATAAATCTTTTAATTTTGTCAATTTAATCATAAACCTTTTTACTTCTAGCCGATTTAGTCCATCCATGCAATTTTGGCCGGAAAATGCTGACATGGATGCCTAGATAATTTTTAATAGTATTTTAATATTTTTTTTGAATTTTTAATATTTGTTTTCTTTTTTTTCTTTCTTTTCTTTTTGGCTTTTTTTTTTATTTCCTTTTCCGGTGGTGGCCACCACCCCACAGGTGATGGTCGACCAGCCACCGACCGTTGTGAACTCAAGCTCGAACCACGTCTTTGTCGTCGTTTCGCTATCGTCACCTTTGTCCCTCCATCTCTTATGCTTGAGTCCTCCCGCCTCGCCCCTGACTCGCTCGACTTGTCGATGGGAATCGATAGTGTTAGCAGGGTGGAAGGACCGTCGTCATCTTCCCAATTGTCCATGCCTCGCCGGCCGGGGAGAGGGCCAACCTTGCCTAAACTAGATCTGGTGAGGCCGGTCCTTGACCCTGGCTGAGCGAGCTTGTGGCCGGTGGCCGATGCCCACCCGGCCAAGGGGCATGGGCTGGCCTCGCCAGATCTGGTCTGGGCAAAGGCGAGCCCTAGCGAAGGCTCCCCTTGCCAGATTTGGTGAGGCCGACCCTTGCCGGGGCCAAGGAGCCCTCGCTCGACAGATGCTTGGCGAGGCCGCCCTAGCCTGGGGGAGAGTCACGGCAACGCCTAGCGAGGCCGCCCTAGCCTAGGGGGAGGGTCACGACAACACCCGGTGAGGCCGCCCTACCTAAGGGAGGGTCGGCCTCATCAGGTGACCCTGGTTGGGCCGCACCTAGGTGAGGGCTCCCCTCACCGAGTCTCTTCCTTGCCCAGCTGGGCCTCACTTGTGGCAAGTGGGCCAGCCAGTTGGTTGTTGCCGACCACCGGCCGCCAGAGAAGGCTAGGAAAAAGGCCAAAAAGAGGAAAATAAGAAAAAAAAAAAAAAAAAATAATAAAAATTTAAAAAGATTCAAAAAATATTAAAATATTATTAAAAATTATTCCACGTCAACACCTAAGCAATCTTACGTGGCATCGCCAAGCATCCACATTAGCATTTTTCGGCCAAAATTAGCTGGATGAACTAAATCAACAAAAAATAAAAAGATTTATGATTCAATTGGCAAAATTAAAAGGTTTAGGACTGAATTGACAAAAGTACAATAGGTTTTAAGACTTTTTAGACAATTTTCCCAACTTTCATTTTTTCAGTCATTGATGCCAAAGGAGGAGGAATAGGCCTTTTGCAATTTGGATTTCTACTTTGTATATATAGTTGTCCTAGAACACTCGAAATACATAAAACTTATTTGAGTTTAAGATGGGGTATTACATCCTTGGGAATGTCAGATAAACAATAAGAAGTCCCTGGTCATGGAGTCATGTCAAAATTTCCCCTTGAGAACACACTGTCAATGAAAACATGTACGAATTGCTTGCCAAATGTGCCGACTAGAATCGAGCCTTGATATGTTTGTATGAACCTCAACTTGTCATGTGCATATGAAGATTGGAGCCATCAATCGCCTAAGTCGGCGAAAAAGTTGTTGGCATTGCCAACATCATTTCCTTTGCCTGAATGCTTTGTCTTGTTCCCTGCAACAGGTTGTAAATTCCTCCGTTAGATATCAAACCCAAGAATAGTGTCATCATGGGCTCTTTTTTTTTTTCTTTTTTTTTTTTTTTTTTTTTTTTTGGGGGGGGGGTGGTTGGGGAGGGTGGAGGGAAGACGAGAATCATAAAGGAGCATTCGGTATCTTCTGAGGCACCTATTCATACAGGTAATTCAGGTAATTATCATCAAGAATAGAAACTTTTTCAGCACGATTTACTAGTTAAGATGAAGGAACGCTCAATCCAGTAAAGACTATCAACAATATGCAGTATGCACCTGGTGCCACAAGCATAAAAATGTCCAAGCAATAGGTACCTTTGCTAGAAGCGGGAGGATTCGCATCCACATCCATCTCATCACTATCACTGTCGTCTATGGCTGCTTGACTTGATGGAGAATCTTCAGACCCTAGTATGTCATTCAAATCCCAGAGCTGCAAGAAAGATTAGGAGAATGATGACTGCCCAATAAACTGCCTAGTGAGAAAGATTAGGAGAATGATGATTGCCTAATAAACTGATAAGGGAAGACAGAAAAAATTTACTGTAAGTAGGTACATCTCCAAATCATTCCTCCACTACCTTTTGAGCAAATGTACAAACCTATTTTTCTCACACACATGCAGTCTTCCATATGCCTATAGAAACGCAGAAACACACATATGCATGCGCCCACACATGCACCAGGCAGTACACCCCCATTAACAACGCACAACTGCTTACGCACAAGCACATGCATGGGGAGAAAGAAAGAGAAATTTTTTTTTTTTTTTTTTTTTTTTTTTTTTTTGGGGGGGGGGGGGGGGGGGGAGAGAGAGAGAGAGAGAGAGAGATCTACACACCTTCAATGTCTGATCATGGGATATGCTACCAAGAAACTTTTTATCATGAGAGAAGGCTACAAAATGCAGACAAAACATGACGCAGGGTGAACAAGCTTGCAGAGAAATAAGTAAAACAAATATGGAAAGAGTCACTATCTAAAGAAGCATTGCTAGAATTCCTTAGAATTCCAACATGTTTTGCCAATTGCAAAACGACTAGAAATAAACTGAGAAATATTTTCTGTGTAGTTTTGCAAAGATCACATTTGGAATGATTCTGATGTTCATAGAAAAATATCTGTGCACTGCAGGGCTGCATCATTACCAAGGCGCTCAATAGGATGATCTGAATGCTCTGCAATCGGTTGGATGATTCTGTTGGGTAATATTCCTATCAGACTACAGATGAATGGGACAAAAACACCAGATCAGAATGCAGTGTGACATAAGAAGGGTGCAAAATAAGTATCAAATGCCTGCCAAGTGTTCTCCAACTACACTAGCATTCTCACCTGATGAGTCCGTTCTCAGTTCCTGCAATGATCCTATCCTCATCAAGCTGACAATTATGACGTTAAGACGTTAGACAGGTGCAACCCCGCTTACTTCAGAATCTTATAATGTTCAGAATTTAACCACTCACCTTCAGCAATGCATCAACTGAGCTGGGGGAGAGATCCACAAAGCGATCACTTAAATCAAACAAGTAACCCATCATCAATTATGCTTTCACTTACATATAAATCCTGTATAAGTACAAATTTCCAAATGTAATAGCAAAATTACTACCTGCAATCCTTGAAAAATCCCCATGAATATAGTAATAATGTTCCACTTTGTGTTCCACAAACAACTTTCCTTCCATTCTGGCAAACCATATTAGGATCAGCATGGTTGACAACAGTGCAGAATCTTGTATTGAGGGTCATTTCTGTTGTAATTACCTGCCTATATTGCATATGGAAAGGGAAAACATGCAGGCATGCGTGCAGTGATACTGGCAGTGCAGTCAAGTAGATAACATTTTACAGTATAAGTTTCCAAGCAAGAATAATGGCTCAGATAGCACATTTCTCTTAAAGATAATGGCTACAATAGGTTCACACACAGGCACTCAAAACCCCCCACCGCCAACTGAATACAGGTTCACCTTATAAATGGTATAACATATTAATCAGGAGTATGGAAGCAAAACCCAAAGTGATGTGTGCTGAAACATGAGAATGGAAGGGAATGAATTCAAATTCCATTCTTTGGGTAATGTCACAAGAATCAGTGTATGCTGCTGGCAGTCAAGTGTTGATATCTACCTTCATAATGACAACAGATAGTAACTCATCTTCAGAGAACTCAGACCGAGTTTGGACCTGTTGTTGAGACAGAATAAATTAGCATATTACAGAATGCAAGCCAATGGGAAGCAAAAGAAGCAGCACTAAAATAATGCTTGTTTACAAAAATTTAAGGAAACTGAGAAGCTTACTTTATTACTTCGAAGATTGCAAACAGATAGAGTCCCATCTCCACTACATAACATGAAAAAACAAAGATAATGCCATTATGCTTTAGGAAGTGCTGTCACATGTGTGACTAGGACGGACAGTCTATCTTCAAAGACAGTCAAAGTCCATCTCCAAGCAATATTAATGTAGACAAGCAATTAAAAAAATCCCAGCCATTGCCAAATACATTGCATTGAAAGAACCACCTTGTGACAACAAGTTTCATGGAATCAGATGCAAATGTCATGTCCGATATGAAATCTTCATGGGCACTAAATGTGTTGCAGCAAGAACGTTGTCTGGTGTCCCAAACCTACAACCAAGTGATCCATCGAAATGTTGGTAATGATAAGCTAGAGCTAACACTAGATGCTATAATTTTGAAGCATGCGCTTCTAGGACGTGATAGCTACAAATATGCCCATTCTGAAGTAGAATGCATTATTCTTATATTACTTATTTATTCTCATCACTGTTTCTTAAGGGTACTTTTCCACAAGAGGCTCGAACAAAAGTAAATCACAGAAAAACGATGGAGAAGGAAGCTTAACAATCACAATATATGCATTTATGGAAGAGAAAACCTTTCCTTGATTCTAAAATTTATAACTCAGACTATGGCACTCTACATGAAGCCCAATAATCAGGACCTTCCTGCATAGCTCTGGTAAAACTGTACAAGAAATTGAATCAAAGAGAACATTGAAGTTACGATCAGAGCATAAGCACCTTGATGCACCCATTATCGTCTCCAGTGGCAATAGTAGACTCCGTCAAATTGACCAACCTATTGACAGCAGCCCTGGTCCCCAAAGTTAAAAACTTTCAGCATCAACTCATGCAGAACAGGGACATGGACAAGGACAGAAGGAAGCACAAACACACACACACACACACACACACACACACACACTCACTCGTGAGCATTTTCGACTCGAGCGACGACGGATCCCGTCTCCACATCCGTCGCGAGAATCGAGCAATCAGGAGATCCGGTCAGAATCGCTGATTGCATGCCGCATCGCACAATGCAAATGGTGAGACTAAAATTCAGAAAAGCTATTCTCTTTCTTAACCCAAATAAAAAAAAAAAGAACCTCCTGCAGCTAAAGAGAAGGAAATTCAAGCAAAAGCATCCACCTTTCCCATCGTTGATAAACCGAACCGCCCGACAAGACTCGCCGTGCGCTCGCACTTCCAGCAACCTAATCGCAGAACGTTCAAAAACCTCAATCCACCATTAAAAGACAGCAACGAATTGCAAAATTCCTACAGAAATCGCAGCGAAAAGAACACGGCTTTTACTTTTCCGGCGTGGAGCCGTCGCCGTCGCCGAAGCGGTAGCTGCAAACATCGGAAAAACCGAGTCAGAAACGGAGCGAATTCGATGCGCTCAAGAGAGCCGGAACTGAAATTACGAGCCGGGAGCCCCGAGGTCGGAGGAGGCGTTACAGGAGGAGGTCGCCGGTGATGAGGCCGGAGGCGACGAGCTGCTCCGATGGATGAAAATCGACGTCGAATGCAAGGTTTCCAAGATCGATCTCCATGCTTTCCTCCTTTCCTTTGCTCTACACAGCAATCGATCTTGCCTTTCTGCTGATTGCTGCTAAACCCTAAACCCTCAGGGGAGAGATGATTAAAGAAAGAGCTCTTTTCTTTTTTTTTTTTTTTTTTTGGGATAATAGCATAAATAGGTGCCTAAACTTTGATTTAATATGCGATATCGCCTCTAGATTTTTTAATTGTGCAACGAAGTTCCTCAATTTTGGCCTAATCTAGAAAATTACTTTTGAACTTTTAATTTATTAAATATAATTCCTAAATTATTGATAAATGTTCGATTTAGTCCTTCACCCATCATTTCGTTTGTGTAATTTTCACATAATTTAGATATTAAATTGAAAATTTATTAATAATTCAATGATCATATTAAATAAATTAAAAGTGTAAAAAAAAAATTGCATATCAAGCCAACTTATAAGATGACATTTTAAATAAATTAAAAGTTTAGAAATAATATTATATATTAGACTAAAGTTCAAGAACCATAGGTGTGGCCCATTTTTAGTGTCTTTTTCATTGTTATTATATTCTTTCCTTATATGACTAATATTATTTTTGTATACTTGAATTTTATGGAAAATTGCTTTTTGGTCGTAGTTATGGTGCGCATAAAATAAATTTACAGCATATGAAAAGCTATTAAATGAAATTTTATTTATATAGCCATAAATAAGATATATACATATGGACGTGGGGAGATTGATGTCTAAATTTGAGAAATATGACTGAATTTGATTTAGTGGTCATGTGTTAATTTAAATGTTATTTTTAATTTTTTATCAAGGTTATTTTTAGCATGAGATCCAAGGTGTAGCATTTTATGAGATCTACATAAATGAAGAGATTGATAGTATATTCAGTATTTGTAATATATAATGATATACCCTCTATCTTGATACGTTCATTAATATTTAATTTAGCGTTAATATCACAAAAAAACTCCATATTACACCTATGATGATACAAATACCTCAAACTTATGTTATAAACCTTGTCTATTATGACACATATATCCCAACCTTTTTTTTTGTATCGTAAAAAACCTTGAATTTATACATCACATGCGTATAAATTTGGATTCTTTCGTGACAAGGTAAATTTAGGATTTTTGGTGACACAATGAGTATAATTTAAAGTTTTTTGTGGTATTTACCCTACAACTTTATGATAATACATGTCCTTGTTAGTTAGACTAGTATTATCTTCCCACGTTACCTTCCTAAGACTCTTTACAAGTTCATCTCTATCCATTTAAGAAAAGTCAATAAGCTTTGTCATTGTGGCTTTGGTGCTTTGATAATCGGCGACCAAGATAACAGTGCTCAATTCAAACAACTGCGGAGTCCATTCGAGGAGTTGGATTGTAAAGTTTTAGCACTTCCTGTGCAACTCAGAAAGAAGAAGGAAAAAACCTAACGGGGGACTTGACCATCACTCAACATGTTCGGCACCTTCGCCATGCAATGCATCTCTCGTATCATCACTGTCAGTGTTCCCAAATCGATTCCACGCCCGTAATGTAATCGAAAATGTCATAAACGAGCCGATCAGCAGCCATTACTGCTTAATGCTTTAGGACAGTGGAGTCAACTACATGTGAAGGTATACAAGCACGCCATTCCTGGACTTGTTGGAATGAGCACCGTAACCAAAAGATGAAGGAACCAATGGAGTACAATGTTAGCTGGAGATCTTAACATTCCTCCAGCTTGGCAAAGTCAAAAATTCAAGAAAAGGTTACATTTGAGAATCTCACTTTTTATTGTCTTCAGTTCTCAATCACCGGTCCCGGTAATCGAGAAAAAGAACGAACCCAATTTGTCATCAATCTCCCATTTGGGGCATGGAATGGGAATCCGTACCATACGTCGTGCTTAATTTACACTACCAGGTCGGATCCGATCTAGTAGTTCCAAGGGGAAGACCGCCTGAGACATGCCTCCAGCAAATTCTTCCACTTGAAGAGAGTTAGAGGAAGCAAGCACGCTATACATGCTCTTTTCCTTTGCGGATAAACTCACAATAGATCATTGGCAGGAACAGTGAAAAACGGAGTTCCCAAAGCAACTTGCCTTCTTCACGACTTGGCAGGGTTGGCAGGGTCTCAAAGGAGCAGGAGGAATGTGCATCCTGTCCATTGTAATAATTGTAGGAGCCTCGAGAATGGCCTTGCGTGGGTTCAAAGCCCATTGCATGCTCCAGATGGAAAGCGGCCTCATATACATTAGTGATCGGAAGTGACCATCCATTGTCCAACCCTCTGGTGTCTGGAACCAATACCTGTTCACACAGAGAAAAAACTATCGAGTTACTATACATTACATCGGAAAGAGCACTTGCCTAGTAGTAGAGTCACGAGAAGAATGATGGGCACATATAAAAGCATACAATTTTCCATACTCTGAATCAATAAGCTGTCCATAGTCAAAGTTCCAACAATGATACCTACTCCATGTTAGGATGTCCTAGATCTATTAACAAGAGAGATTATGAGGTCAAAGTAGACCTCACAAAAAATGAATTTCCCATTTCCATACCCTATCTTGTTCAAGTTTCTGGTGGAATCATCGCAAGAAAAGACAAAAATCTGGTAGCAATATTGTTGTATAATGTTTATTTAAGAAACTAGAAACATCAACTAGCATCATTGCATGCACGTAAACAGGCAAACTTCCTTTCCTTCATTTCTTTTTTTTTTTCTTTTGTGACGAGTGCCTTTTAACATCTCTCTGCAAGGATATTAAGATAATAGTCATAAACAAAATCTTCCAAGCTATCTTCTTCCCTCCATTAATGAAGTGGTTGAAGGTCTGTTTGCTCTAAGGGCATAATCTGAAGAGACAAGAATCCCAAATAATATCTACACACAAGGTAAACCATCACATCATGGAGAACAAAACACATCCCGCAAATCCATTTTAGAACGTGTAATGACAATGAAACTCCACCAACCTCTTCAATCAAAGGCTAGAAACCAAGCAATTAACTTGACGAACAAAAAACTAACACTGAAACACAAAGAAAACCTCTGGATATGACTACTTTATTCAAAATGTGAGTGCAAGGAATTACCCATATCCTTCTTCAGACCAGCCAGCAGTGAAAATTCCTTCAGCAGTGCCAAATGCTTCGTCTTTCATTCCAGCGAGGATCATCGTAGCTGCCACAGCATAAGTTACACCGGTCCATACTTCTCGCGACTGCATGCATGTCTCGTCCACTTTTCCATTGGGATGCATTCCATTCACTGCACCCATCCTTCCACCCTTCACTTTCATGACGTTAAAATCATATACCTTCTGTAGAGCGCTTCTTATTTTACATTCATCAAAAAGCGGAGACAACCCAGATGAGGCAGTGTACCATTGCCCTGCAAGCTGATCCGCTTGTATAGATTTACTATTACTACTTGACCCGCTGTCATAGTTAAAATATGAACCATTCCATAGCTTTTCTTCGAATACAGGCTTAGCCCTCAAAAAAGTGCTTTCGCACCAATCAGCGAACTCCTTGTCTCCCAGCTGAAGGGCCATGACACCTGCAGCTTGAAGTGCAGCAAGCCACAGACCACCACAGTAAGCACTAACACCATGAACCGTCCAGGCATCATATGTTTGATCTGGAAATCCATCATTTTCAATAAGACCATCATCGTCCCGATCAAACTGTGTCATGTACTCCATAGCAGCACGGACGGATGGCCATACATCTACACCAAAGGACATGTCTCCTGTCGCTGAGAAATCCCTATATACTTGAAGCACGAATTTTGGGTTCAGATCCTTCCACTTGCTTGTGTCATGAATGTTATAGGCATTCATTTCATGCCATGGATCATGTGTTCCAAGATCATGAGGAACTGCACCTCTAGCCTTACGAATTCCCGACTTCCCCTCGGCAAGAAATTTCACTTTTCTTCCATCCTCACATAAGACCGCTTTAGCAAAATCACGTTGAATGCTAAGTTCAATTTTGGGAAACAGCTCAAGAAGGGCAAAAGATGCATAAAAGTGCACATCATACGTACACCACATAATGTATTCGACCCCTTCCAAGTACAAGAACCTACCAACGTCATCCATTTCATTGTGCACTTCATGCACTGTTGACAAATGAGAAGAATTCCGAGAATCATCCACATTCCATGGGTTCATTGACATATCTTCCCCTGATAATTGAGGGAAAGTTTTTGTTTCACTTTCAACGCTGAAAGTATACTCTACTCCCCTTTCTCCACAGTTCAATTTGGCTTCAACTACCGCTTCATCTCCTTTTTCCATCTTCCTTGCTGGATGATGATCGACTGTCATGCCTTCACTTGGTGATGAGGAGTCTAAAATAGTTGCAAAGAAACCATATCATTGTTCAGGCCAAAGTGGAATTATAAGAGAGTTTTTACTTTTATAAGTTAGTTATTCATATGCAAGAGCATGAATTAAAACTTTCCCAAAAAAGACCAAATTGGAATTATAAGGTAGTTATTCAGGCCAAAGTGGAATTATAAGAGAGTTTTTTATAAGTTAGTTATTCATATGCAAGAGCGTGAATTAAAAAATTCCCAAAAAGGACCAAATTGCTTCTTTTCATTTGTTTAATACTCAAAAAGAGAAGAACCTTCAAGACAATGTGATATCACGAGTCTGATTTACTTGTTTTCATCTCTTTGTATTATCTTATTTTCCTTTATTCCTGCCCATGAGTGTTCTGTATGCATCTGTTTGTGTCAGCAAGTTAATTCTGCGTGTGCGCGTGTCCATGTCTGTGCGTCTGTGGAGGTGCATGCATGCATGTTTTTCTTCTTCTTTTTGAGGGGAAGGGAGGGATTAGGGAGATGGAGATGAGGGGTGTTTCCATTTAAGAAGTGTAGAATACCAATCCAAACCGTTCCACCAGCAACCAAGAAGTAAAGCTCGTTGAATAGAGTAAACTTGTACCTGCAAAGAACAAAAAGATGTTTGGATACAGGGCTGACAAAAACCAGAATGCTTGTGCATAACCAGATATAATCATTTCTAGAGTCATTTTCTAACAGGTGAGTCATGCTGTGCTCCAGCCTATCCATATTGCAGCCTCAGTGGAGTCATCACCAAATAATCCAGCTTCTATTAAGATGCATATAATTTTCAGTTCATTGATGCCCAAAATTAAATTGATGATATCCTTTACAAGCAATGGTTCAATAACTTCAACTACCTATAGGTCCTTCAAAATTCAAAGACCTATCATAAAAGTCTTGATGAGAATTAAGCATCTGTTTACACTAAATCTATCATTCTGTCAGGTCCACCTGACAGCCTGAGTGAAGTGCTTGTAATTTGCTCACACAAGCAATCTCAAGGAACGCAATGCATGATAATCAGAGCTTCTCATCCCACTAACATGGTGCATTGCCTAGGCAAGATGCTTGACAAATGACACCTATACATACACGAAATAATAGTTACCATTCTGGAAGCTTATCGTCCTTAAGAATAGGATCTTGCCATTTTTCAATCTCTTCTTCCCATCGTTTATAATCTGACCAAGCAAAATTAAAATGTTAGGATGAACCAAAAAATCGAAAGACCTTAACTTGAAATCTCAGTCCTAAAGGTCTCTATGCACAGTGACATACATCAAACACATATAAGAATTAGGAACCCTCCTTAACAAGCTCCAATATACAAATTGCAAAGGAGAAATTTTCACCAAGTCCTAAACCAACTGCCTAAAAAGGAGTACAGAAACCCGAAAAGTGATTTGACAAACCAAGAAAATAAGGGAAAAGAATTGAAGAAAAGCAAGTGAAGAGGAGATTACTTGTTAATGCATCATGAACCAAGTTCACAGCAGCTCTTTCTGACGTCCCATAAAATTTAGTGTACCTCCTGTAAAATTGCAAAGAATGTCCATTAAGGAAATCCAACAAACTAACAAGAGTAGTAAAACATCCAACCTAGATGCTTGTACTCCATGACCAAAAATTTTCTCGTATCACACTCAGTTAGCCCCTCCAAGAAACATGAAACAACAATGAAGGTGGTTACTATGGGCACACAGAACACACTATGCTTCTTTTATTAGATTGCCCATGTCATACCAAAAAGCAAATGCACATAATTTTCAACAAAGTTTCTTTTATCATATAATTAAATACATAGATCATTGAATGACATAACATTTCAATATTTTTCTTGCAGTTATATCATGTATCTTTCCCCCTTTCCCCTGGATACCAACAGAACCAATGATATCCAAGTTAATTTATACTAGCAAATGTGCACATGCATTGCGTGTGCATGGAACTGAAATTCAAAAGATTAAGCAAAATCACTTTGTTAAGAAATATTTAAATCATTCATTGATGGAAAGAAATAACTGATGAAAAAACAAAAATTCAAAGAAATTAAGAAAATATTTTAAGATTCAAAATCTCTTACCGGAGGTCATTATAAGATAGAATGAACCATGTGAGAGATAAAATATAATTATCAATTTACGCATTTGTCCATTGACACATTTATCAGATAAGTAATTCAGAATATTTGAGAAAAAAAAAATGACTGAGATTTTAAAAATAAGAGGTTCTCTTTGCTTTATGTAGACAGCATATATAGACGAAAATTGGTTCTTCATTTAGAAGCTAATTACTAGACATGACTTGTTTTCCCAAACATTAAGATTTACACGGTTGTAATTGAATCCATGAAGTATTTCCAATCCAGCTTGAGGTTAATTTCGGATATGCTGATTTTTCCACTATATTATTATTAAAAGGGTCTTATTAGCTAGTTTCCTCAGGACATTGGTTAAGCATGCTTAATAAGAGATGTGTTGATTTCAAAGCATTGCCTACACAGGACACGTGAAAAGCAATATTTTGAGAACTGCAAAAATTATCAAGTTACTGTAGAAGTATTCCAGTGGTACTCATTAACAAAATCCTTATTTTAACAAATAAACGTCTGTATCTTGCACCTGTTTCAGAGCTATGCAAATTCTGATTCCAAGTACCATATGCACAATATGTACTCTATATGTGTTTGGATCAACTATTTGAGCCTCAATCCAGATCTCACCCCAGATATGTCCACTCTCGCACGCACATGCAGACACAGAGAGAGAGAGAGAGAGAGAGAGAGAGAGAGACCTATTATAGGAGCTTCCCTTGAGGAATTTTACTATTGGAGAAGACCACGCAAGACCGAACACAACAGTGCACTTCCCATGGGGTTCCACCCATGCAGTGGCTGACACTGCAGCACAAATCGTTTCTCCCGGTGATGATGGCATGCTTTGCCCAGAATTGAAGTTCTCCCTATCAAATTGACCATCCTTGAGGCACAACCAAATGAAAAGACAATAACTTAGTGTGAGGAGATTTTGACACTGCTTCACACAATTGGAGAAACCAGTTATCTTAAAATTCTCTAGTTTGATAATATCAGACATGAAAGTCAACCTTTGGCAGAAGAGAAAATAAAAGTGGTAAATTTTGAATCACGGCTGCAAAAAGGGTGCAATGAATCCAATCAAACATGCAAAGGAAGAGAAAATGTATGTCCAGTCCAAAAATATAGCTCCCAATACAAATAAGAACACTTACTCGAGCCATAGTATCCCACATGTCCTTCGCAGTGATAGAGCTTTCTTGAGAAAGCCCAAAGCAGGGCAAAACAGTTACATTCACATTTTGAGTTTCACAGGCAGCTATTGAAAAAGTCACAGGTGGGCTCCCTTTTGCAGTCCTGGAGCGAGTGCTTAAGCCTCAGTAACATATGCAGTTGTCTTTAAAAAGAATGAAAGAGGAAAGACAAAGCCAATGACGACACAGAATACAGTAAGAACTCCCAATCTCCGCCTCTGACATGGTTTTAATGACTTGCCTGTGATGCAGAAGTACACCAGAAACTCCGTCTTCTCCACTAGCAAAAAAAAAAAAAGATGAGTCCATAGAGTACATATCAGCACATGCTGCAGAAGAAAAAACTAAGTGCGTAGAACTAGATACTCACATAAAGGGTTCATTTACATGACCTCCTGACATGTGTGAGACCCCTCCAACTGAGTTCTGTAGAAGAAAAAGATGCATCCTGACTTAAACAGAAAAAAGGCTTACTGAATTACTCAAACAGAAATAAATGCCTACCGCCCATGTAAAGAGAAGGCTGACTTTTGCCCTTTCCTTCCCAGTGTTGACCAACTAAAACAAAAATATAGCTACAATGAGCAAACAAATAATGGCAGTGGACCAATAAATTATATGGCTGACACATATCATATTCAAAATAAGGAATTTCAGAGATGGCAGGATCAGCAATAAGGCAGACAAGAATGTATTGAACCACCCAACAATCTATCTCAAATCAAATGTGCATTGTTCCCTCAGTTCCTACCACTGTATAAGCTCATTCTACCAGTAACTTAAAAAATCGATCTCCCACCGAGCTCTATTTTAACCGACCATAGAGGATCTCCTATCGTCAGTTGCATTGTGAAATTTGCCGCTTCTTTGATAGATTCAAGGGACAATAAGAGTCCCCCCACTTCCAGCTAAAAGAGAGCTTTCTCTGTTTCTAATACTAGGAATGATTGACAAAAAAAAAAAAAACCCTCAGGGTTGATTGGTGAAAACTTACATGGTTTACACCTATTCCAAAACACTAAATTTTAGCTTGGTCGATCATGCTAGATAGACTGCCCACCAAAGTCAGGATGATTAAATGAAATCTTGGCTGTAATATGGAGTTTGCTCTAAGTTTGCAATACCCAAAGCAAAAATCATCAGTTAGCAGAATCACAAGTTTCGATTGAAGTAGAAGATTGATGTTAGCTAATTTTGACATCTCAAAGTCACCTGCAACTCGTATTTCTTATTTTATATGGGTTAACCATCATTTAAAAGATATTGTGTTCAGAGTTAGCTGTGAAAATACATGAAAGGACTTTTGGTGCTGCTGGAAAAAGGAACTCTGTGTGATCAAGTTTAGGGGGGGGGGGGGAACTGTACCGTGTAAACAAATACTGCAGCAGGAAGACTGCTATCTCTATAATTATGAGGTACAAATGGTGATATCTGCCGGCAAGACACCTTCAAATCTGGGTCTGGCTCACCTGATAAATAAGTACTTCAGTATGACTAAGAAAGAAATGCACCTTTGGAGAAAGATGCAAATCATTAGCTGAATTTTCCAAACCAAATGACAAAAACAACGAACCATCGTAAACCGTCCATGCTCTAGGAAATAGAGCATGGTATGTTGAATGCTGACCGCTCAAATTCCAACCCCATGATGGTATACCTTGATCGTTGTTTTTCCTGCAAGATCAACAATGCTAATCATTGGGCTGAAAATAAAAATATAACACACAACCCTCCAACACCTATTAATGATTCTCTATCTAATCTACCTTATGCGTATGTTGTTTTTTTTTTTTGGTAAAGACCTTATGCTTATGTTGTTATACCTTCATATAACCAGGAAAACACTTCATCAATTTGCATTAACTAGACAAGAAACCAGTCTTCTTGGTTTATGAATTTAAAAGCAGAATATTAGACTCCTGCTACAGCCTAGCAAACTAAACAGAACGACAGCCAAGAAAACCAGCAATCCTTTGGAAGTAGATATATGATAGCATAGTCAAAGAAACAAAAACAAAAGTTAGAATCCCATCCTTCAATCAAGAAACATTAATGTCCTGCCCAAGCTAGTTTATCTTTTCAAAGAATTTGATTAGCAATTATATGATGGAGTGCCAGAAAGTTTCACATACAATTCATAAATTTTTTCTTGGAAATATAGGGAGTGCTAGCTTGTCAGGAGAATATCCCATTCATATTCTCTTTTATTGCTTTCCTTTGGTCCATGCCTCCACAACCAATACTCTAAATGTGACAAAGCAGTTATAAATGGTGGGCAGGATTTCACATTAACAACATAAAGGGCCTCATGAGTTCTTCACTACAGGACAAGCAGTAAGATCATCAGAAAAGATTCAAATGCAAAAGTTTTTCATCTCACCCTAGCCCTTCGTGCTGGCCTGGAGCCAAGACTGATGCATAACTTTTACTTCCCCCATCCCGAGATATGAAAATCTGTAGAACCCCAATAACCAAATTATCCAACAGAAGTTCAAACATCAAGAGGGATGACTTCATAATTTAAACATCTGAAATATTTGGATTATCTAAATTGCATTATATTATCAGCTGTAAACTCACTCTTTAAAATCACTTACATCATCAAATATAAAACCAAAAAGCATACGATAGGTTTATATACTATTTGAAGAGCAGAGCTTTACAGAGAACTGATTAGCCATGACAGGTGAAGCTTCATGTGTACCAGGAATTATTTGCCACTGCCTGAACTCGCCTCTAAACCCTCTGGATATGCTACCACTTCTGCAAAATAAACCCAATGAGATAAAAAGATAGAGAAGTTCTATGAAGGGATGAAAAGATCATGCTTTACGAAGAACATACCCCATCCCTCCTAGAGGAACCCCTTGAGATGCAGATGGCTTGCAACTCCCTCGCGTGAAAGGATCAATAGGTGCTTTCTGCACATGGCGTATAGAATATCGACAAGCAAATTGCAATGTCACAACTTACTACAGAGAATTGATGGAATCTCATAGATAACCCGAAAAAGGAAATTGCTTTAGCTAGAAGGGAAAGTACCCTTCCATGGGATGCCTCTTCTCTAACATAAGACCATAGGCGTACGCCCAGTCGAACCTACAAAGTTAGGAGATCAAAAAATCATGAAAGACGAAAAAGGCCAGCTATAGAATCCAAGGAAAAGAAAGGTTCGAAAAGCGCATGCGGAGATACACGGCATCACGAAAAAATAGACACAAGAAACAAATGTAAGAATGATAGAAGATGTACCATTTGTACAGCCTCCCTAAAGGTGATGCTGAATTCTTTGAGAATATTTGCGTGACTGTCCAATCTTCTTCTCCATGCTTGCTCCGGAGGAGCAGCACTATCGAAGTCAAACTGTGAAACGCCCCATCAAAATTAATCAGTAAAAGGAAAGCCCAAGATCGAGCACCCTGACTCCTCAGCAAACAAACAATACCCAGAAAAGAAAAAAGAACACAAATTCAAAGAAACTTCGGATTATGCATGAAAGGCAGAACTTCTGAAATAAGATCCATGATACGCTCATCACGCGCTTCAACGGAAGTACAATGTTGAACAAATACCCATCTTCCCAATGATCAACCGCTTACTGAAGGCGATACAAGCGAATAAAAAGCTATCAAATTACGACTCTCGATCCCCGCCACTTCACTCGAATCGTCGCCGGAACAGAATGCCGAATTCCCCCAAGCAAAGAAAAATCAGCCAAAACAAGAACACACGGTTCCATCAACAGGGAAAATAGGGAACACTCGCCTGCTGCAGAGTCGATCTGTTGATGTACTCTTCCGGCGGCCACGAGTGCTTCCGGTAATGGAACAAGCTCCCGCCCATCATCTCCACCAAATAAAGCAACTCGCACTCCCCGCCCGAGAAAAGCACCGCCCCACCCACCGCACACCGCCGCCGCCGCCGCCGCGAACGAGCTACCGAAAGAAAAAACCCGAGCTTGATTCAGCTGCCGCTCACCGCCGCAGCAGAACACGACCGGCGCCGGCCATTCCCCTCCCGCCGCGCCGGAACCTTCACTATCCTCTTCGCCGCCGGTCGGAAGAATCGCCGGGATCGGAGGTGGAGGAGAGTCCAATCCGCGGAAATATCAGCCGGGAATCGGCAAAGATCATCCGACAAAAATGGAAGTTATAGAGAGAGAGAGAGAGAGAGAGAGATTGATCGGGTCGGAGCGCGGCCGCAACTAAAAGGAGCGACGGTGGTGGTGGGGGCGCGCGTGGAAGGGAGCCGGCCGCCTGGGACTCCCAGCACCCGTGTCCCTTGGGCGCCTCCCAGCTCGCCACGTGGCGCAGCGCAAAAAGGCGAACCCGGTTCCCTCACCCCTTATGCTTTGGTCTCCAGCCATCAGTTCTATAGAGTAGATAAGCTCGGGGAAGTAGTTTCCAGTTTTGAAATTTGGACTTACCATATTTATTTTGGAATCTCTCCTATTTTCCGGTCCAATTGGAGGGTTTACTTAGAACTTATCTTTCTTTTATTTGTTTCCTTTTTTCCTTTACGGTAAAATAATATGAGTGATAAAATGATTTAAAGGAAAAAGAGAGGACAAACTGCAAACGATAGAAAGTTGTGAAGTGTTAAATGTGATTGAACAGATTAAAGAAAAATAGAGATAGAAAATAAGATGACTAGAGAAAAATTGGAATTTTTAAATTTTAAGAATCCGATTCCAAATTGAGTCCGATTAATTTGATTCCGAGGTGGTTCTGCTTAAGAAAATAGAATCAGATTTCGAAAAATGCAGAGCGCGTCGGATGTGAAAGATCGAATAGTGATGCGCCGTTGTCCGACTCTCCCGACCGAACGAATCCGTAGAACGAGTCCCAGTACCGGAAAGCTCGGGTTGCTTTCGAGTTAGTTAATGGGAGACAGGGATTGATCGATGGCGGGGAAAAAGAGGGGCGTCTGCGCAAAATGGCAGAAATGCAGGGCCTCGCGAGTCGAGCCTCGTTGTAAAGGTCGCTTTAATATGTGAGACGGTGAGAGGGACATTTGTGCAAAATGGCAGAAACGCAGGGACTCGCGAGTCAAGGGTCACGAGTCAAGCGCCATTATGAGGTCGCTTTATTTGACTCGTCCTCATCCGAGGATCGGGGGAGGAGGGCGCGCATTGCAAAAATGTGAAGGCGACGGGGCTTTTGACTTTTCTTGCCGCTCCGTTTGGTGAGTGGAAATTGCAAATGAGGTCGGCCATTTCCTTTCTTTCTTTTTTTTTTTAAATTTCTGAATTTCTCTTTTTCAATATCGTTTTCCTTTTTTCTTCTCCTTTTTTTTTTTTTTTAACTTTTTCTTTTGGTGGGAGGTTAAGGTCAAAAAGACAACCTTTTGCAAAGATGAAAAGCCGCTTCAAATCGAGAAATCGGATTAACTCAAATTATGTGCTCTTTTGAGTTGGATTTGCGTATTTGATCGAATCTCTCGACTTGTGGATCCTTTATCAATGAGCTCTTTATTTCGTGTTGGATCAAGATTGTACCACATCGATGATGTCGCGTATTATACATGCCTCGGCGACGTAGCCTTAGCTTTTCCTAACCACTCTATACTGCTGCATAATGATATTCGAAATGGGTTTTATAGGATGATCTTCTAGATTTTGTTGTGATATGTCTCTTTTTTTATTTTTGTCCGCTGCTCATGCGTTAAGAAAGTCCAAGTTTAGACCTTCGAGAAAGCTCCTCTTTGTACATCTTCTAGTCGTGCTCGGTCCAAATTGCTGAAAATTCTTCATCACCTCGTTCATTGCTCTGTAAGGTCTTCTCCCTTCTAGAACCGAAAACGCTTGAACATTATCGAAATCATCAATGCACTATTTCTAGTCCTTTGGTTTTGCCAAGCTCACCAAATTTCAAACACGGCGACCCCCTAGAGTCGATTCATGATTGCACAGTCAACACGACTGCTTACTTGCCCTCTATGTGATTGCGAGTTCAATTTATGTCGTGAGCGATAGATCTATCAGCCTTTGACTTTTGAATGGCAGTTGATGCATGATAAATGACTCAATTTGAAGGTCCTTTAGCGATTATGCGATCTTTTATGGTGCCGTCCAAGAGGAGTCACTGGTGTTGGTCGCCTCTCCTTGCCTTTTTACATAACACGATTGACCCCGGAACTTTTTAAAGTTACGTATTACCCTTCTCGACCTCAAATACCGTTGCAAAATAGCTCTCCAACTTTGAAAAGTCAAAATTTAATTCCCCCAAACTCTGAATTCCGTTGCGGTAGTCAACTAACGTGTTTCCATAGTCGTAAATTGTCATTTCAAAATGAACTTACTCAAATGTTTGACCAAACTAAGCTGCATGGTCAATAACCTCAAAGAGAGAGAGAGAGAGAGAGAGAGAGAGGATTGATGGTTGACTAAATAAATTTTTGGTCAAGATAAATAAGTAATTCTACTTTTAAGGAACATTTAAGCGGTTTTTCTAGACGAAATAAACTAGCGATTATAACCAAAAACCAAAATTAACGGAAGTAAGCTGTAATTTTTCAAAATTCCAAGGCTACGGCATAACATTGTTAAAAATGATGGGGTAATCTGTAATTTTCCTAAATCATTGAGTAGTTACGCGACTGTGTCAAAGTTGATGGTCCGAAAACCTCAAAATTCGACAAAATTATAGTTGACACCCCTGCAATTTATGAATATTACTCCAGCATCCCCTAATAGAGCTTTGAAGCTCAGATGAGGAAATGAGGATGTGCCACGACACCATGTGGCATTCTTGACAATTTGATTTTACAGTATGAGTTTAACAGAAATAATGACAATGATGATGATGATGATGATGATGATGATGATGATAGCAATTGATGTACTTCATGATTAAGTAAATATCAATAAAGCTTGCACTAGTTCTTAATTTTCGAATGCAAAAGCAGATAAAAAAAAATGTTGACGTCAATCTTTGGTACAAAGTTAAGTCACTCGACTAATTTATCATATCACCTTTGCTTGCCGACTGGATTAAGAAACCAACCATAATGAAAGAGAATCTTGCCATAAAATAAAAATAAAAACAGCATAGTGTATATAGAATAAAGAAAAAGGGGCTCCTCGTATTTGTATACAAATGGATCGAACAAGTAATGTAAGATGCCTTAAAACTCTTGGACAACTTTAGTTAGAACAAGTTAACATATTAGTTGTGTCTACCTGACTTTACACTTCGATGCATTAAATAGTCCAAGAATTATACATTTGTATAAGATTTTATTCCTTAAATATATTGAAAGTGTTGTGCAGAGCAATCCACCTAAGGAACATGTCCGTACAGAATTTTCAAAGATAAATATATACACACACAAAATAAGCATCGCGCGTTTGGACCGACGTAAATTCGATAAGATCCGATGACCATGCAACCCGATTATAATATAAAGGGGCAAACCGTAGCGTCGGCATTAGAAAGGCCGGTGGGAATGAGCTATTCAGGTTCATTTCGGACCACCATTCCGATGGAAATTTATGAATTTATGTTATTATTATTATTAGCCTCTGCTTAGATGGGTTTTTTTTCTCTTTTTTTTATATTTAAAAAAAAAAGATGTCAATAATTGAGCACGCCAACGAGGAAAAACAGCATCGCCTACCTTTTTTGAGTAGTTTTTCCAACAAAGTCGGCTTGTCTTTTGGTGGGCATTCAAGCAAAGTGATCGGTTTCTTTTGCTCCTACTCTGTCCTTAGTCGGCGAGGTGTGCATCTTGTCCTAAAGCACTTGCGTGCCCAAGTCCACCTTATGATAAGTCCTTGTTCTTTGTTTTCAATAATGGATTGGAATCCTCTTGCATTTCGTACTCTTTACGGTTGGGTCACAATATCCCCTCAAATTTGAGTACATCAATCATAAGAAAATCAAACATGCATCATTAGTCGGGGCGTCGCCAAATCTGATGTCATTGAGCCTAGGCTTGGCCTCGGGCGATGTTGTGGAGTTTGCGACCTCAATGGTGGCGAGGTCATAACCCCATCAATCCCTTCTCTATCCTCGAGACGCCCTAAAGGCTTGGCGGTGATGTTGGGATGGTTGCAACCTCAATTGCTGCGGTGAGGCTATGGCCGTCGGGTCGTGACGATGGGGAGGAGAGACAGAGCATGACTGCTAATGGCAACCCAATCAACGGTGACCCAAGTTAGCAACTTGGGACAAGATGTGATGACCGCAACCGATGGAAGGCGGCGCTGGCGAGTGGAGAGAGAGAGAGAGAGAGAGGTTCAAAGAGTGTTTGGCAAATTGATATTTTGATGCAAAATTTTCAAACAGAAAGGAATGTTTTGAACTAGGGAGTAACTTTACCAGATAGAATTACCCTTGAATGTAGATGATCTCGTTTCTTTAAAACAATATCTTCGAAACTGTCCAAATTCAAAATAAATAATATGAGATTGAGGTCGATGATGTAAAAAAAAAAACGATTGCCTTCCATAAAAATTCAAAAATTGAAACTTCATGCTTTTGAAGGCATAACGCCCACCTTGGAAGTTGATAAATCAATTACCATAAACCCGGCCAATGCGAGCATTGCATGATGCAATCATTCGCTTTTTCTTGGCATAAATTATCAACAGCTACGAAGAAAAAAAATATAATTAAACCCGCGATTTGAATTTTTTATGAGACATGAAGTCTCTTGTTCCATCTAGGTCATTATCGCCATGAAGATCAATATAAAAGATCTCTTCAATAATAATGAAATTAGTTTTGTTTTGACAAACAAAAAACAACAAAACTCGTACGCTATAAGAAATGACACAAGTAGAGTCGTTTCATGTACTCAATAGGGAACGACAATCCATCAAGTAAGATTTACACCACATGCATGATTAGAAAGAATCACGACAAACCTTGATCCTCAATCCAACAGGCGTCCCTATGAAAGCTTACCTCCTGATATGTAAAGCATCGAATATTATTATATCCATTGCAATTAACTTTCCATATGATCCACATGTAACGGATTGTTATTGGTCATTTCATACTATCCATTTGTTTAAAGCTAGGTCAAAATTTTATAAATCAATTTTTAAATCAGTTTCAGCTCACTTAACAGCATTATAATACAATTTGATACATAATTTGGAGATATCAAAACACTCAAATTTTATTGATTAAATATTATTATCGTGTGAAAGGGAACATCATGGGGTGGTGGCGCAGTTGGCTAGCGCGTAGGTCTCATAGCTTCTGAGTTATCCTGAGGTCGAGAGTTCGAGCCTCTCTCACCCCATTCCACCCTTTTTGTATTTCACTCTATTTTTATTTTATTTTTCTGAATACTAATTAATATCACTTGTGAATTAATCTGATTAAAATTAATTCGCTGAAAATTGCACAATTTGCAGTGGTGCTGACTGCCGACTCTCAGCTTACTTTTCTATGCTTTTGGGCCAACCTTTATGCTAAAACATTTAAAGAAAATAAATAATAAGGCCTTGTTTTAACGTGCATGTCACTAGGGTATGCTCATCAAAACGCAACAGCTTGGTACCGACACCAACTTATTCTATTATAAATATCAGCCTTGCTTGCTTAGCCGGAAAAAAAATTAGAGAAAATGTGAGGCATCTTTTGTGAAAATATGTAAATTGTCTAAAGTAGGGGTGAGTGTGTCGGACCCACTTAAATCAGAAACTTCTTAGATAGGATTGGATCGACTGATTTGGTCCGGTTCCTAATTTCGAAGGGAAACCGGACCAAACTAAACTACCGGACCAGATTGACTCTTTTTTTTTTATTAAAAATATATATTTTTTTTTTTAAAAAATAGTAATATAACCTAAAAATAGTAACAACTCTTGTATTATTTTTAATTTTTTGCGAAGTGATCGGTTCTATGGAACCGAACCAAACTGAATAGGATTGGCCAGTCCAGTCCCCAATTCCAAAAATTGGGAACCGGTCCTCTTGATCTACTTCCCGATTCTTAGGTGAAATCGGACCAGATCAAGAATTGATCACCCCTAATGGCTTATTATCAATTTGTTTTAAGCAACTTATTCGATTTTTTTTTAAACGGTGGAAAACGGGTGAGACCATGCAAGATATATAACAATCGACTTGTCAAATCGTACTTCTCTGTTTCTCGAAAAATTTTAAAATTTAAAATGTTTTTTCCATTTTCAAATTTATTTGAGGGAAAGTAAAAAGTAGGGAAAAATATGACTTTTCTTATAAAAAAAGGTGTTTTTTTTTTTTTTTTTTTTTCACTTTCAAACATGTAAACAGAGTTACATGTGTATGCATAACCCATGCACTTGCAAAAATATCACCCAACTTAGAAGGATGGTGAGTCGCTGGACAAGAACTCCAGAAGTACTGGTCAGGTGTATATTGCCCTGAAAATGGAAAAAGGACAAAGAAAAGCAAAAGATAAATGCCAGAAAAAAGACATCTACTGCCTTCTGCAACAAAATTATCATTGTACATAGCATCAAGAACAAAAAGATGGACTGGTATATGCCAGGCAAGCTTCTCAATCAAAGATATGTGCTGGACAATGCAATAACATCAACTGTTATCCAGTGACCATCACCTCCCAAGAATCCGAGTATGAACAAGCAGTGTCGGTTATTATCGCTTATCAATGGTCGCAACAGTAATCCGTAATGGCCGTGGCCGTCCTTCCTCCCTGTTGCGCCTCCAGAATGCCCGTTTCCACCAAACTTCAAACCCTCTTTGAATATTCGGACAATCCTCACCCGAGTTCAGGAACCTCTCGAACCAACCAAGGAAGATCTCCTGTTGCTGAGCCAAAGGCAGAGTGAGTATCATGCTACCAAGCCCCTCTTCGATCAGGTGCCGGTCGAGACCCTTCGACGCCTTTCTCATCCATGGGAAATCCCCGTAAAATGGGACCAGCCATGTTTGCAAGAGCAGGCTCCTCGTGTCCTTTGGGACCAATATCTGCCCCTTCCCGACGCCAACGAACAAGCGGGCTGTCACTCGGCTGACCTCGAACCTGTGAATGGCAGGGATAGAAGAATGTGCCTTGGAGAGTTCAAATTGAGAAGCCCATTTTCTGAGAAACTCCTCCGCAATCTGCCGGTCTATGAGAATGTCCAGCATCCAATGCAAGTTATCGGCCTGGCGTGAAATCTGGCCTACTTCTGTAAAATCTGATTCCATGGCCCGTAGGAAATGATGACGCAGCGATTGAAAACACATGTCGCATGCTGAATATAAAGATTTCTTTCGCAGGTTGCCAAGAGACGGATTCTCCCGGAGCATCTTCGAGACTAGCAATTTAATGTCCCGCCTCGCCCTCTCATCTTTTCCTCCCAGAACTACATGTAAAAGATTGAGCAGCACATCTCCATTCTCGCTTCTTTCCTCTTCCATCCCATTGTTGACTTCAAAAGAAACTCTCTTTAGAACTTCAGCAGCCCCTGCTCCATCAAGACGGAGTTCAGTTAATAACGAAACCACCTTGTCTTCTTCATCCTCAGACCATGGAGCAGCTTCTAAGTACTCCAAACAAGATAGGACCCCAGCATCGAATCCAATGGCAGCTGACACCTGTAGAACAGTAACAAGATCAGAAACTATATTCTTTTACAGTCCATGTCAGTTGGTTCCATTTAAATCTCTTTTAGAGAGAGAGAGAGAGGGAACAGAAAGTATACAAAAATTTGGAATTCGACCCATGGATGGAATGAAGCGACTACTAGATCGAACCATCACCTTCAAGATACCAAGGACTCTGGTGACATCCTCCTTCATAAGCTTCTTCCTCAAATCCTTGCAATACATCAAGCGCAACGTCTCAATATATACCTCAACATCGTCACAATCAGCGATCTCAACAATGTATGGCCCTGAAACTCGCTGCTGCTTTATCCATCTGTCAGACAACTTCATTGCGAAAAAGCGACTATGTGCCACGAGTATCGGCCTGTGCACATTCATGCTGACGGTGATCCCATCCTTGGAAGTCAATGCTAGCTTTATGTCGCTTGATGAAGCATCATTAAACTGGTTCCCAGGACTTCTGGCAGCTAAAATATCTGATAATCTTTGCATAGCCAAGACCTGCTTGTCTTCAGCTGATATTTGGAACTTTGGCACTACAGGAACGGAAGGGTTTGGAAGAATGTGATTACTAGATTGGATGTCTGGCTCATTAGCCATCATCTCAATTAAGGTTGGGCTTGATCGGGGTGGCGGTGACATTGGGTTCAACAGCCCAGCTGTGAGTGCAGAATTGAATTTTGTAAAGTTAGAACTGAAAGAATTGAGGGAAGTGTGGCCATTGATGGGTGGTGTTGGGGTAGTCGTGAACTCCATGTCTAATGATGGTTTCTCCGATTCCAACTGCTGGCAAATCATGCAATCTGCAATGTGAAAGGAAAAGAATGCTGTCAAGTACGTTCACCTAGGTATTGTACTTTATGTCGAGCTTCTGCATATGCAGTCAACAATTTTCCCAGCTAATAAAGGAGAATTTGAAAAATCACAAATGGTCACTAAAGAAGGTCTCTCTAGCTAATTATGTAAAGACTTATAGATTCTTTAACATTCCATATGCTTTAATCCTTGCTCAGGAAACATCCAATGCCAATACATGTTTCCTTTTTTATTGCCTGCAACCAAGTTAACTTATGTTGTATATCAACGGTTTCTTAAATTATCAGATATGGAATACATGGACAAGATCTAAGAATGGCCTCCATTATGTATGACATAGCATCGTACACTAACAAAACAATTAAAACCAATCTTGCTCTCTGATACTGAATAAAAAGCAAGTACATGGAATTGACGAATTTCAAACCAAGCAATGAAAGTAATAGAATACTTCAAGTAACTGAGACAAACCAGGAAAATGACAGTTTTTTTATTTTTTATAGAGCATTAAAAAAATCGAGTCTGAACTAGAGTTTTCAAATCCAACGCTGGTCAAATTGAAAATTATTGGGAAACTATTAACCAAATGGCAAGGACCAGCACTTCTCCGATTCAGCACTTCTCCGATTCAGTCACCCACAAATGGGAAATTATTAACCAAGTGAAAAGGAACAGCACTTCATGGACCCAGTTGCTCATAAATATACAACAGAAACATAAAGTAATGGCTTGTTAGGGAATATTTCTAAGTGCAAAGAGAGAAAATTTGGTCAATTGTTTCCCAAATACTGCTTTAGCAGTATTGGACAAATTGAAAACTATATCTTTTGTTTTGTTTTGGGGGGTTGCCACCGCCTGCGTTTTTTTTTTTGGGGGGGGGGGGGGGGGGGGGGGGGGGGGGGGGAATGGTGCTGTTTGTCTCACTTTGCTGTTCTCAAAATATTAGAACACCTGTGGGAAGACCGATTGCTCAAGATACAATAACCATTATCAAAAAGTATAGAAGCTACAGTTGATGGCAGACAACCCCCAACCAAGAAACCCTACCCACCAAATTTGCAAATACCCCCCTCCCCTTTCTTCTCAAGCAAAAAAGGGCTGACAATCGGCAAAAGGATGATAATAGGTCATTTTCAGATAAAAAAGATTTTGCATTTGTCCATAATGACTGCCGAGATTACACATAGTCAAGTCAGCAGCAACACGGATTTTCACCCAATAGTAGGACAATATGTGAAATTTATCTTCTAGCACAGATATCACCGTTCTTCAAATTTCAAACTGTTGAAGCAAAGATACTCTCACTATCTGATTTTCTAGAACAGTTGACAGATGATTCCCCTCAACTTGCAGTGCAAACTAAATGCATAGAAACATAATCTGTTTCCTTAGCAGAAAAAATGATTAATGACTATCAGAAATAAATTATCTGTGAGAATAGAATCTCTCGACTGGATTTACAAATATGGGAGATAAAGTTTCCAAATGCTAAAGAACGAGATCCAGATTTTTAAAATCAAAATATCTGATGGCTAATACAACGTCAAAAGTAAGCTTAGCATCTCTTTCACTACTCAATGGTGCCAAGAGCAATAAACACATCAACCATCCATACGTCACCCCCTTCAAGGGTCTAGTCATACCAGGCCAAATATTACAAACCCAACAGCCTCGCAAGTCATTTAGCTATACGATTTGTCGCCAGATGTCATACTAGATTACTCCAAACAAGACCAAAAAAGATAAAGAACAATATCGCAATAATCAAGGAAGAAAATTTAATAAAGTCCCAACAATCATATGCTCTTTTCCTCCGTTCCCTTCCCCACATTTGTAGAAACTATCAAGAGGGAAACGAGGCATCCCTTTTACTTCCCCAAACCTTTGCACGAATGCCATATAACCTCCTGGAAACTCCAAGATCCTCCTTGTCCTACTTATACCAGAATTACTCGAAAACTAAATCCGAACTCAACAAAACCACACATAACACGGCTCAAGCTACCTTCTTGGGCTACACTAGCGCGACGCGAAACCGAAGAGTCCATAACGCGGGTGTCTCGCGTGCGCGATTCAATGTAAACCCAGAACCCAGAAGGCAAACCCCGCAAGCGGCGCAACCTCAATACTCACAACACGCAAAAAAAACAAGAACTTGCGACATGGGTCGCTCAAAAAGTGTCACTTGCACAGAGCAAACAGAGGAAGGACGCCGAAGGGTTACGGAGCAAGTACCTTCTCCTCACTTCGAATGCCGCTGGAAAGCAGATTCCATTGACGAGCGCTTTTCAATGGCCATGAGCAGGACAACTTTAAAGGGAAAAAGAAAGGGTGTTGGCTTGGGGATGAATTCAAAGGGAGAGAGCAGCTCAGGAAAGATTCAGGGGAATAAAAAGCTTTCGGCTTTGGAACCTCATTCAACTCTAGAAAACATCGAGAAGATTTCTTGCTGGAAAGAGCTGGAGAGGGCCTTGCTCATCTCAGCTTCTTTGTCAGACAGAAACCACCTCCAAGAAAAAGCAAGAAAAAACAATTATTTCGTCATTTCTTGCGCGCTCAAAATGATAACTTTAAGAGATCCTGCGAGAATTTATATAAATTATGAGATGCCCATTTACGTTTTCATTTGTCCGTTGCTGATTCAGTCTGTCTGTCTCACTCTTTCAATTCCCCAATTTGTCTAGTATCTTTGGGTACTGGGATGCACGTGATCCTCCCTTGGCAATATTAATTGGGCCCCAGGCCATAATATATAATATATATATTTTATATAGCAAGACAAGAAATAACATCTGGAATTTTGTTAGGAGAAACGTCACGGAAAAATAATAATAATATCAAACAGTTGTGAAAAATCATATGTGGATTCGACGTGTATATGTCTTGAAAAATTTCCGGATTTTTCGGGCTAAGGGACAGACACACTGCACCCATCGCGAGATTTAGAGAAAGTAGAATGCAAAAGCCTATTAAGAGACCCTTTATTGATGAGGTGTGAACTATAGAATGATTGAACTGATGATATTTTTCATGTCATTACTTAGGCTAATATATGACGAGATAATTATGATATTTCTTAGTGGGATACAACCAATGGAGCTGGAGTTGCCTCCACCCTTCCCCTCTCGCAATCATCGGTGCCGACCCCAAGTGATCTAAACTCGTCGTCAAGAAGAGGTCCCCAGCATTAGATCATTTCCACCATGGTCAACCGCGAGCCTCAAGTCTTTTCGCAGAGGAACTTGAGGCACGTCATCGTCGTCTTCTCGTCGTGGACACAATGGAGAGAGAGAGAGAGAGAGAGAGAGAGAGAGAGAGACAATGACGGAGGTTGAAGTAGATGATGTCGTAGTGGAGGACGATGACGTCGGAAGGGGTTGATGGAGGCGTGCGCTAATAGTGAAGAGAGGAGAGAGACGAGGAAGGCGGGGTGGGATTAAGGTTCTTGAATGACGTTTTGCAACTAACTGAAAAATAAGTTCACGTGGCGCTTATCTAATTGTACGTATGGCGGGCATGGAATTTTTTTTCTTTCCATATTTTCAAACCATTATAAATCCATTTGCCTTCGTATCAAAGACACTTATGAAAGCAACTTCCTAACCTATTAGGCGATGAATATGTCATTTAGCAGCACCGCTAGTATTGGAAGCGTCCTTCAGGAACCGCAAGGGATGGACGAGGCCTTGCGACCTCCACTTATGCAAGTCATGTGGGGATATTGTCAACACTCAAGCGCCTTCATATTCGGCTCAAAATACCCCATTTTAAGGCCCTTTCAAGAAGGCGTCACATACTCGGACAAACAAACACGATATGTTCACGTGCATCCGAGCATGTGAAGACTAAAAATAGGAAATAACCATGAAGTCGGCCGACCCTTTGTTCTCTCACACAGTACCTGCCTCTCTGCCGGGTGGTCCAAGCATATGTGATTTCACGGCTGGCTGGCCATTTGCTTACGCAAGATTGAGATCCTAGGACTTAAAGAGCACTGTCTCATTCGATCTTGGCGACTTTTGGATGGGACATGGACCGGTTTCATTTGTGGGGTCCTTTTGCGTTCTTCCCCTGAAATTATGGGATGTCTCTGGTCCTTTTAAAAGCGAAGAATGTCCCCATCTCTTTGGCTTTTCCTCTTTCACCATGTGAAGATGGTATGTGGAGAATCTCTCGAATCGGACAGCGTTGTTTCATTCATCAGAGATATCTATGGCCTATCAAATCTCAACAGCTCGAGACAATTCGCATGAATCGTTGTTCAGCATGATGCCTAAATGAGGCCGAGCCGACCTCATTGAGCATTTACATTCTTCTTACTGCATTAGAAATTTCTTGTTTTCAATCCTTTCCTGGAGCTTAATGCATATCAACTTGAGAAAAGAAAAACCAAGGACTAACAACTACGGATGATTTAGAGCATACCCACCAGAATTGCCATTTCTTCATTAATCGTACCCGCCAAGAAGACAAGCTCGATCTACAAAATACAAGATCTCGCACCAACCAAAGTATAAAGTGCAAACACCTTACAACGTGCTCGATACTAGCAAAATTACACATGAAACAGAGATCCCGATACCCTTAAACAGAGAAGGCAAAAGATTATTTGAAGCAACTCAACATCAATGAGGATCGTATACTCGCAGAGAGCACCTCAAGAATAGTGGGCGAGTCTGTCACTGGATACAACATAATTATTATGAGAATTGTACAAAAGACCAAAAGAAGTAGATTGATAAACCGAGAAGTTCGAGCCCTCGAGGCTTGCCACTGAAAATTGGTGAGTCACGAGAAAATATTGAAGCAAATTTTGCCAGAGAAGGTAATGATGAAAAAAAAAGTGAGCCTAGTATCTGTTCCAGTAGGTCCTGCGTCTGAACCAGTTGTAATCAGGCAAACCTTGGATTGGGCCCATTGCAGCAATAGCAATATCCTATAAAGAAGAGAAGGAAAAAGACAACATGAGCATGCCAAATCAAGCCTAAAAAGAAACGAGGAGATCAGGTATATTTCTCGTTCTCACCCTATCATAGATGAATCTATTTGCCACGCGTTTGATGGTGCTGGCATCAACAGCATCAATCCTGGCGAACAATTCAGCAAAAGGAATTCTGCGGCCATAAGTTAGAAGCTGCAAGAACAGAAGATAAATGATATGAGACATCATAGGACTGCATCATGAGTTTCTGTGCAACACATCGTACATGGTCACCTATGGAACTTAGATGCATAAAGTACCCAGATAATGGTTCTGGTGCCTCATCCAATAACAGTATACCTCAAAACATACACCATTTTCATCCCAAAGAGTACATCACGCATTGCAGTTATAAATCAACAGAAGACAAATTTAATCAATCAAAGAATAGAGAAAGCACACTAATTTATTTATTCCATGGAAATATGTAGAGAGCTGCAAGAGGGAGCACTTAACATCCAAAATCTAAATGCACTATAATTGGTACATTGACAAAACTTGATCACGCACCCACCTCTTCATGTTCTTCAGGAGGTTTTTTGCATGACCTAATACATTTTTTGTTTTCCTTCATAATTTAAAACAAGCCAGGAGATCTGTGATACACAGAGCTTCCAATCCTTCCAAACAATCATTTTGGCAGACAACTCTTTATTTTATCTAATTTATTTATGACAATTAAATGAAGCTAGAAAAAAAAAGTCCACAACTTCCAGTCATCCAGCATTGTTGGTAAGAAAATAACTGAGACAACTCTGAAGTCAAAGCGATGAATTAACTTAATTTATAATATGTTAAGATTTCATACATCGACATTTGTTGATAAGTTGATTCATTTCAAAGTGTTGATACAAAAGGCTGTATTCCTGCTTTGGTTTATCTCAAAAAATGCTTGCATTCAGGTTTGAATAATATTATCTGTATCAGTTGGTGAACTTTCAAAGATGTTCTAATACGACATGTTATCAAGCGAGAGCAGGGATATGACTTTGTCATGCAAAAGCAAGGCAGCTTTTATGTCTCTCAGTTCAAGAGAGGTATTCAAGTTCTCAGGAAAATTAAGAAAGCAATTCCATTATTGTGGGGACAAGCAAACACTAGTTTATCAGTGCTATCACTAGTAGCTACTTAGCCACTGTTCCAACACCTTCTCCAGCTAATAGATAACAATAGAACCATAATTCTTAGTAACCATTCTCTCTTTAATTTGTTAACAAGCCACCCTAATTTCATGCAAGAGTTGGCCCCAACTCATTTGACGCAATACAATAAGGTGACAATATGTCCCCAGGTAAATATTCAGCAAATGCTCTAAATTAAGTCCACAGAGACATCTCAAAATGTCATAAGTGTAAGGAGACATGTCTAATATCTAAATCACAAAACTAACATTTTCTATACGCTCTAAAAAACGAAAGCATGTGCTGGTTAATTTGGTACTACATATCTTCTTTTGGATGGATAAAATGACAATAAAAACTTAATCTTCCACATTTCTACAGCCACAACATTTCAAAACAACTAAAACACATTTTGATATTGCCTTTTGATACTCATTAGGCTTGAAGAAAATTGGGCAGTTCCAAACTACCGATGGCTGTAACCTCAGTGAATTGTCAAACTTTGAGATAACAGTATGAGACATTTTTAACAGTGTTGGCATATTCCATTTTCTATGGAATATGACATAAAAAGAGAGAGAGAGAGAGAAGAAAAAAAAAGAGAGAGAGACTTTTGAATCATATGCAGCTGCCCAAAAAAAAAAAATTCATATGTAAAGTACTAATTCATTTTTTATAATAAAACCATACCTGGCGTCCAATATCTTCAGCCACAGGACTTGTTCCATCAATGTGAAGCAGCAGAGAAGATTTCAACTGCAGCAGAGCACATGAATAAGTGTAAGGCCATTAGAATAAGAAATAATCGCTGTAATTTTGTTTTGCCGACATCATTTATATCACAAAATATTAAACAAGCCTGCATTTCGAGATCATAAGCAGCGTGGTTCAGATAATCAAGCAATATTTAGTCTGCACATAATTCCATTGAAAAGAAACAGAAAAAAAAAAAAAAAAAAAAGAAAAAAGGGGTCTCCACTTGAAAAACAGCAACAATATTAAGATGCTCAAGCAATTTCTTGGATGAAAACACATTATCTCCGGAACATTATTCCCTCATTTAGCAAAAGAAAAATCAAGAGATCCCCATCATACTTATATTTACGCAAAATAAGCATCTGTAAGTGAAGCCCAAATGAGCAATCCCCTAAAATTTAGAATATAGATGTTACATCTCAAAAAAGATGCAAAAGAAAAATAGCCTACGGCCTAAAATTTAGAATAAATGGACCTTCTTTGGGTTAAATTTCAAATCTTTTCTGGAAAAAGAAGAATTCAAGGTCACCACAGATTTTAAAATCCATTAGGACAGCAGTAAGAGCTCCTATGGTCCATGGGATGAATTGGAGAGAGGTCAGATCTAACTTATGCATAAAATGAGAATAGGAACCATAATATGAAAATAAGGGTTATCCTCATCCATGCAGAAGATGCTACCCTACCCAAGATAAAACCCTGCTTTATGGAACAACTTTCAAATTAGAAGCATTTCCACCATAACGTATGTTTACAATTTACTGAGACATGTAGAAAGTATAAATGCAAAGTGTTGTAAGTGGTGAAAGAGTACCTGATTTCTAGCTCGGATAACATCAGCTTCAGAAACACGATGAGCCAACTTGGTTGTCTCATACATTATTGCATAAGCCAAATCATCTAAGCAATCTGGCTGAAAAGGAGAATTAACATTCAACTCAAAATTCTTTACAATGAGTTCAACTTTGGCACAACATATGTGATAAAAGCTCAAAGATCATGGTTGTCTGTGGTTGGAAATCTAATCATAGGATGGATTTTCTAGAATAATCAAAGGCTTTGTTCCATTTTTTCATCATCTCAATATAATCTCATTCTCAGCCTTTGAAAAATTTCATTGTTCTTAAGAAGCAAAATACCAGGACTATTCCACTAGCAACTACCCTCTGCTCATTTTAGTTTCCTTCACCTCCATGCAAAACTTTCTGACCCTAGCCATCTTTAACCAACTCCTTATGCCATGACAATGAAAGATGAAAGATTAAAATAAGACAGTGAGGGGAACAGGGTGTGGTCACATCATGAACAGAGGAAATTATATAAAGGTCAGCCATATAATTTTTCAGAGTGTCCGAACTTCTCTTAAGTTTCATCCTCCCATGCATGAAAATGAAGTTCAAATAACTGTTTCATTCTCTTTTCCACTACCCACATAACACAAAGTCATACCCTATTTTCACACGAGTATGTTTAGCTCACCTTGGCAACAGCATAAACACCAAAGAGACCAGTGTCCTTATAGTTGGTATTGAATGCCATCATAGATTCTGCTATTTCATTAATTGCAACTCTTTGTGCCAGCTCAGAACTGTCGAAAAGTTTGTAACAAATATTAAATGACACTACTGCACCATGTAAGTGCTTGAGAACAAGTAAAACTAATTCTTGCTGTACAAGTACTAAATTAACATAAATTGCCCACCCCATGTGCTTTCCACCTCCAGCATTTTTGTTCCATGAGCCTAACATTGCCTGCATCACCATCAGAGCGATGGAATCTGGATCTGTCCAAGATGCTCCGCTGAAAGCGACTGCAAATTGTGCCAGAGGAATATCGTCGTCGATAATCCTAACCTGTCATTGCATTACTTCAAAAATGAATATATCATGGGAAACAAATGATACAGCATCATATCATGTTAAGGGCCTGCTACACAAAATCAAATCTCCCACCTCCGAACCAGTGAAAATCGCAGGTTCTTTTACAACTAACTGGGAAGCAGTGGTTGGATCTGCAGATAGCTTCGTGAACAATTTCTTTACTTGCTCAACAACATCTTCGTGCTTCACAGCTCCAGATGCAGCGATAACCTAAACCATCAGAAAACAAATATCGAGTTCTTAAAAAGAGATGCTTGTGGCAGCTACTACCCATCACTACCTACTGGAGACAATAGGAGCATTTAGTCAATTTAGAAAAGAAGCCACACATCATACTCTCATTTCTCATGTCCTAATTCTTTTCTTTTCTTGTCATTTGCTCTTTTCTTGGTTGTGAAAAGAGAAGTAGGATGGTAGAGAACAGGCTAACAGAAAGGTTGCATTCCAACTATTACCATTCTAGGAGCTGTATAGTGCGTTTTTATGTAGTTCTGAAGATGTTCCTTTGTAATTGTCTTGATATTTTGAGCAGGTCCAAGAATAGTCCTTCCCAGAGGAGAGTACTGGAATGCTGTTGCATGCAAGTGATCAAATATCACCTCCTCAGTTTGGCCTTCTACCTACAGCATTTAAAGAGACAAACTTACTGCAAAGAAAGCATCATTGTGAGAGAGGCTATCAGCATTAGAATGCTCAAGGCTAATGAGGCAACTAATAAACAAATGACAATGCCTCATGACAAGTTCAGAGCCAGTTAAAAAAGCTGAGAAGGTACTGCAGTTCCCTTACCAACTATTACTATATTCTATTGCAATGCCAAGTATAAGCACCCTTTATTAGTTCGGCTAAAATTTCAATGAGAACATAAACTTGCTAAAAGCTCAATAGAAGCCCCTTTACCCCAGAAGTTCCACTCGACCTTTTTGAAAATTCTCAATTAACCCAACTAAACCCAGATTTAAACAAGTCCTACTATTATTTAGGTTCGTTTGTTTCATGAAAAATGAATGATTTGGAAACCATTTTCCTAAAAATCATCGCTTGAAATAATTAGTTAACTAAAAATATTTTCATTATCGACAACAAATCATGTTAAACATTTTCATGGCCAGTGAAATATTTTTCCTTTTTCATTTTTGAAAGTGAGACAAGCAATCATTTTTAGGAAAATATTCCCCAAATCATTCATTTTCACTTGAAACAAACACACCATTATTTCAGATTTAGACAGCAGAAATATCTGATAAAAGATTAAATGGACACTCATGCCACCAAGGCAGACTGATTCCCAACATTACCAACAAAGAAAGGAGTAGCTCAAAACAATAATGTTAGATACAACAACTAAACTGAACTAGACACATGGACTGATCCGATGAATAACAAACAAATTCACAGAACGCTGCATATCAAAGGGTTACCTCTTCCATCTCACGTAAGATCACATCACGCTCCCGGTTAATTCGGTTCTCGTCAAACTTGGAGTTCTGCAGGATATCGGCCAGAATGTCGAGGGCATTGTTGACATCCTTATCCAACACCTTGGCATAGTAAGTGGTCTGCTCTCTAGAAGTGTAGGCATTCAAGTGACCTCCCATGTTCTCTATCTCTTCCTCCAACTGTCTTGCCGTCCTCTTCTCAGTCCCTACAACAAAGCGTAAAAGGAACCCCCAAAAGAAAAAACAAAAAAAGGTCTCTGATTTGAGCAAATTTCAATCGCCAAAAGCAACTGGAACAAAGAAATGGCAATTGATTCGATACCCTTGAAGATCATATGCTCGAGGAAGTGGGCGGTCCCGTTGGTGTCGTCGGTCTCGAACCGCGACCCGGCGTCGATCCACACCCCGACGGTGGCGGTGCGGGCGGCGAGGCTCGACTCGGTGGCGATGCGGAGGCCGTTGGGGAGCGTGGTGACGCGGGTCTCGGGGGCGGCGAGGACGCGGGTGTGGTCGGCGACGGCCGGGTGCGGGGAGGCGTACCGGAGGAACCGCGGATCCGGGTTCTCCAGCTGCCTGATCTTCGACTTCACGGCCTCGGCGAGGCGGTCGTAGACCATGGCGTCGGGGGGCGGCGGGGCGGGGGCGGGGCCGGCGGCGGGGGCGACGGCGGGGGCGGTCGACGCGAATCGGGCGGCGGCGGCGGCGGCGCGGGGGAGGAGGAGGGAGGAGGCGGCGGCGCGGGAGCCGCGGGAGCGGCCGGCGAGGGCGAGCAACTGCTTGATGGCCATGGCTCGAGGAGTGGTCTCTCTCTGCGGGAGAGACGGGATGGGGGGTTGGGGGTTGATTCTTGTAGGGTTTCGATTCGACTCACCCCCTGGTTCAGTCGATCTCTAGAGAGAGAGAGAGAGTTGCTGACGTATTCTAGAGAGAGGGCCGGGGAGATCGGGTGTGCAGGCCGAAACGACGAGCCGTTCTTGGGGTCACTCCCTCTAAAAACGACATGCGTTCCTATGCCGTAAGACCTTCCCTCTTGATTACTAGTTCCTCATGTTTTGTTTGACTTCGATATCTAAAACTTATCATGAAAGTACTAAAGTGTAATTAAATTATAAAACTTATCGAATTAATGCAATCAATTTTTTTGTTAACACCATCAATTTATTTAATGAAATATGTTGATGTGGCATTTTTATTACCTTCTGCAAATCTTATTTAAATAATAGTTTAAAACTAAAAAAAGCTACAATAATTTTAAAAAAACTGGAAAAAAAATCAAAATAAAAAGGGGCAAGATTGTGGTTGCGTGTTGCCATTACCACCCATCGCCAACCCCGAGTGAGGGCACGCATTGCTGTAGTCGAGCCTTGTTGGCCCTTGCTAGGCCGAGTGAGGCTTCTCTAGATTTAGGCGACATTGGCCCTCGCTTGAGCCTAGTGAGGGTCACTGGCCATCGCCTGGGTTTGGCAAGGCTTGCTAGCCACAAGCGAGAGATGCGTCATCTAAATTTGGGCAAGCCGCACTAGCCCCAATCGAGATGTCACCCAAATTTGGGCAAGGCCTTTGCCATTCCGTTTGGCAATGGGCAATGGTGGTAGCACCCAACCACAATCTTGCATTTTTTTTTTCAATTTTTAGAATTAGTCGAGCTTCTTTATTTTTAGTTTTTTACTATTATTTAATTAAGATTTAAAGTTAAAAAAAAAAAAATGTTGTGTTAGCATTTTCCGTTAGACAAATGGATGGTGTAAACGAAAAGACTTGATTGCATTAATTTGACATGTTTTAAAATTTAATTGCACTTTTGCAACAAGTTTTAAGATTTATAATGCACATAGCTCATAAATTAACTAACTGGAGAAATGTCCGGACATATATGCACAGCTATTAACTTAACAATAACAAAAATTCCGTCCCTAATGAGACCTCCTTTAATTTTGAATGGGGAGGACATGTAAATTGGAAAATTTTAGAACTCGACTAAATTGACTAAAAGTTTTTAAAGCTCGATTGTGCTTTTAGTACTAGTTTCAAAACTTCAATTATACTTATCTCTATCCAAAATGTTAATTGTATATATTAATGTACACCAAATTCCAATTGTTTCACGAAAAATAAATGATTTAAAAAATATTTCTTTAAAAAAGATCTCCTATTTTTAATTAAGTCAAAATATTATAATAGGCGGATCTCCATTATTCATAAAAATATTTTTTATGAATAATGATAATATTTCCTATTATTAAAAATAATTACATTGAATCTAGTCGTATGTCAATTTGAAAGCATCATCGAAGGAATAGAAGAGAGGGAGGGATAAAGTAGTGGGTGATGATAGTGAACGGGGACTAACGACCCTAAACGTTCAACCACGGTTTGCGGTGGTAGTAACCAGTGTAATAATAGGAGGTTTCAAGACTCAAGAGGCCGAAGAAATGGCCCACATGATCGAAAACTGACGTGGCACGTACATACCACTGAATATTTTCTCGAAAGCTTGAGTTGTTGCACGGTCTCGATCTCAAGTATCGACCGTGACACATCAATGTTAAATGAAAATCAGTTTGAGACCTAAAAAACGGTGAAGATCGCCTTCTTCTCCTTTCATTTCCTTTGTCAGCTTTCTTTCGTCTGCTCTTTAGGATTACCATGGACGGAGGATTACAAATTACCATGAATTCCAACAGATCCGTGCGGCAAATAGAAAAAATTTCGAAACAAAATGCCATCGCCTGCTTAACAAGAAAACTGAGAAGTTGTTCAAACATTGCTCGAACGTTTTTCAGCAACCTTCCCTGTTTTTGCATGGAAAACTCGATGGAAAATTCCCAGCGGCAAATTCAGCAGCAAATTAATATCTTCATGATTCTCACAAATAGATGAAATAGCACTTTACTTAACATGATCCATAAATGAGAAGTACAAGTAATAGTCCAACCATAATGTTTCTTTAGAAACTATCCCGTTTAACATTCATCTATTTCCATAATGTATACTAAATAGAAAACAGGAAATATCGAAACATATAAGTGAGCTCAAAGTGTCAAATACATAAACTTAATACAAACATAATACAAACACTAATGACGTCCAATAATGCCCATCCTTTCAACATGCTCATTAAATGTTTTGGGCGGCAATCCTTTTGTTAAGGGATCGCTTTATCATAAGATTAGTGCTAATGTGCTCAATTGACACTCTTTGTTTCGAACTCCTTCTTTGAGACAAGTATTTGATCTCCATATGCTTAGCACCCTTAGAATACTTGTCGTTCTTAGAGAAGAAAACCGCGAGTTATCACAATAAATTTTCAGCGGCTTGGCAATACCGTCGACGATCACAAGTCCCGAAATAAAATTCCGCAGCCATAATCCATGAATTGTGGCCTCAAAGCATGCCACAAATTCAGCTTCCATAGTGGATGCAAGCAATAACCGATCGCTTCGCACTCTTCCATGAAATTGCCCCTCCAGCCCCGGAAGAAACAAGTAACCAAATGTTGATTTTCTTGTATCGGCACATCCGGCTAAGTCGAATCGAATATCCAATCACCTCAAGATGATCGATCTTTTATAAGTGAGCATATGATTCTTCGTTCCTTGCGGGTATCTAAGAACCTTCTTTGCAGCTTTCCAATGATCCATTCCGGGATTACTTTGATATCTCGCTTTGGCAAAGATTCCCGGCCAAAGAACCGATGTCCGGGTCGGTGCAAGTTTGTGCATACATTAAGCTCCCCACAACGAGATGCATAAGGAATATTTTTCATTTGTTCTCGTTCCAATTCACTTTTCGGACATTGCATAAGGCTAAATTTATCACCTTTCGAATTGGAACTATTCCGCTGAACATTTACTCATATTAAATCTCTCTAAAATTTTCTCAATGTAGGCTTTCTGAGACAATCCCAATAATCCTTGTGATCTATCACGGAATATTTCTATTCCTATCACATATGTTGCCTCTCCCATATCCTTCATTTCAAAATTCTTAGAGAGAAATTTCTTGGTTTCATGTAATAAACCAAGATCATTAGCAGCAAGCAAAATATCATCAACATACAGAACTAGAAAAATAAACTTGCTCCCACTGATCTTCATATATATACACCGATCAACGGTGTTTTCCTTAAATCAAATGAAGTTATGGTATCGTTAAACTTAAGATACCATTGTCGGGAAGCTTGTTTAAGTCCATATATTGACTTCTTTAATTTACATACCATGTGTTCCTTTCCTTTAAGCGAAAAGCCTTCGGGTTGATCCATATAAACTTCTTCCTCTAAATTCCCATTAAGAAAAGCGGTTTTAACATCCATTTGGTGTAACTCCAAGTCATAATGAGCCACCAAAGCCATAATGATTCTAAGTGAGTCCTTCTTAGATACCGGTGAAAATGTCTCTTTATAGTCAATGCCTTCTTTCGAGTAAAACCCTTTGCAACAAGTCGGCTTTATGTCGTTCAATATTGCCTTTTGAGTCGCGCTTGGTCTTAAAGACCCATTTACACCCGACCTTCTTACATCCTTTAGGCAATTCAACAATATCCCAAACTTGATTTTGATGCATGGATTTTAACTCTTCTTCCATGGCATTAAACCATTCATTAGAATCTTCACATTCCATGGCTTGGGAAAATGAATCTCGGATCATTTCCAATTCCTAAGTCAATTTCGACTCTTGTAAATAAACCATATAGTCATCGAAATAGCCGATCTCTTTTCTCTTTGAGATCTCCTTAATGCTATTTCTTGTGACTCGGCTATTGGAGGTTCATTATTGACATCTTTAGAAGCTTTGGGTATAGGAACTTCTACCCTTACTTCTTGAATGCAAGCATCACGCATTCTTTCACTCCCACTGATGTCACCATTCTCAATGAACCTAGCATTTCCAGATTCAACAATTCTTGTACTATGATTAGGACAATAAAATTTATACCCTTTGGATTTCTCTGCATAACCAATGAAATAACCACCGGTCGTTCTTGAATCCAGTTTCCTTTCATGTGGATTATAAATTCTTACTTCGCTTGACAACCCCAAACATGCGGGTGTCGTAAACTAGGTTTCCTTCCCGTCCACAGTTCAAAGGGAGTTTTTGAACCGCCTTACTAGGAACCCTATTTAATAAGTACATAGAAGTCTTTAAAGCATACATCCACAAAGACAAGGGTAAAGATGAATGACTCATCATACTCCTAACCATTTCTATCAAAGTACGGTTACGCCTTTTCGCTACACCATTTTGTTGTGGTGTACCCGGCATTGTGTATTGAGCACAAATACCATGTCTTTCAAGGAATTTAGCAAATGGACTGGACATTGTCCCGATTCATCATACTTTCCATAATATTCACCGCCTCTATCGAGATCTTACTATTTTCACTTTTCTATCTAATTGCCTCTCAACCTCTTTAATATACACTTCAAGTACATTCACCGATTGAGACTTATCATGCAATAGATAAATATAACCATAACGTGAAAAATCATCAATAAAGGTTATGAAATAGCTTTCCTTACCAAAAGATGGAACATCAAAAGGACCACATATGTCGGTATGTATAATTTCAAGAAGCTCGTGCTTCTTGTGGCACCTTTCTTAGTGTGCTTTGTTTGTTTACCTTTAATACAATCAATACACACTCCAAGGTCGATAAAATCAAATTTGGAAGAATTTCATTCTTCACTAATCTTTGCATTCTTTCTTTGGATATATGACCCAACCGTTTATGCCACAAGTAAGCAGAATTTTCATTCACCAAACTTCGTTTAGTGCCAACATTATGATGCAAGGTCATTAATGTCTCAACAAAAGTATTATCAAGTCTAAATTTGTAAAGACCATCACATAAAGTTCCAGTTCCAATAAGAGTATCACTCTTAAACAAACTAAAAGATCCAGATCCAAACTTACAATAAAATCCCGCCACATCAAGTCTTGGCAAAGAAACTAAATTGCGAGAAAATGTAGGTACATAAAGGGTTCGAAACAAATCCAAATAATGCCCAAGTATCTAAGATCAAACGATAAGTGCCAATGCCTTCAACCGGAGCTTTGTCTCGTTCCCGTAATCACATAACTTTCATTTGGCTTTATAGTTTGGATCGTAAGAAATCCGCATCGTATTTGACACATGAGTGGTGGCACGAGTAATCAATCCACCAAGTATTATAAGGAACTTCAAAAGAAAGTTTGATTCAAAACATACTAAAGCACAAGGCTTACCTTTCTTTTCGAACCAAGCCTTACATTTTAGACAATCTTTCTTCAAGTGTCCAATTTTGTTGCAAAAATGACACTTAATAAGATTGTGTTCCTTCTTGTGGATTTGAGAAGCCTTCGAAGAGTCATTCGGGATGTGTAGTCCTTTCTTCTTGCTCCTTCCACCTTTCCTCTTAAAATTCTTTCGAACTCCTTGATGACTTGAGAGATGAAAGAATGAGCCTTTTGATTCTTTATCCTTGTTTCCTCTTGAACTAGCATCTTGGCCAATTCGTTTACATTCCACTTATCCTTTATAGTGTTGTAATTCATTTGAAATGGCCCATATTGCTCATGAGGTAAGGAATTAAGTATAAATTGTACTAAAAAGTACTCATCCACATTCATTCCCAAAGTCCTTAACTTTGCTGCTAAATTGGTCATCTCAAGTATATGCTCATGCATAGTACGCGAACCATCATATTTCATGGTGGTCGGTGTGCTCATCGATGTACCCGCAAGTGACTTATCGCAGTTTGAGAACGTTCTTCCACAAATTTCATAAATTCCTTAGCATTGTTAGTCTTGGGAAGAGAAGTCTTTAAATTGTTTGCAATCTGTCATCCGCATGAACATTAAGCTCGTTTCGATCTTTCCCAAGCTTTATGGAAAGATTTTTCATCATTGCTACTTTCATCGTAATAGCAAAGTGGTTTCTCACTTGAAGCGATAAATCAAGATCCAGGACACCTAAGTGAAACTGGACTTGCTCATTCCAATCGGAAAATTTATCCCATTAAATAGGAGAACAAGATGAGGCGTGCGAATGGAGTGAAACAGTACGAATCGCAAATGTGCATGAAATACTCATACATTAATGCTTTGAAAATATCAACTAATCAGATTCAAACTAAATTACACATGCACATCATAGTTCTCCTTTGGGCGATCCTATGATATACAAAAATATATAAACCATAATGATGCTAATAACTTTTATTTGATAATTGTAAATATATCTTATTAAAATTTATTTGTTATCTTTGGATATACAAACAAATTTGACAAGTCATATTAATTATCAACCATCATGTTCATGAATTATAAGAAAATAATTAACCTTTGGGTTAATCCCTAAGTTCTTATAATAAATGAACTTCAATATACCCATAACTCCAATAATGATATAAAACATATCAATTTCAAATATAGCATCAATTAATCATGGGTAATTGAATAAAATAATTTACAATATCAAAATTCATAAGACTTTAAGGTTCGGCCACTTTGGTGACTAACAAACCTTTCATAATATGAATTTTTTTTTTTAAATATTGTAAAATACAAATATTTACCAAATTTGCACACAAGAACATAAAATGCAATCAAGGCATAAGGGAAAAATCGTAAAATCATAATTCAATAAGGGTAGAACCATAAAATTATAATCCAGGGGCAAAATGGTAAATAATCAGCAATGGCAGAATTGTAATTATAAATTAAACAGGGGTAGAACAGTAAATAACCATCAAATGGAGGGCAAAACGGTAATTAGGAGCCTCGGGAGGGGCAAAATCGTAAAAGTACGCGCGGGAATGTTAGGCACGTGCTCGGCACGTGCCTTCGTCCTCGGCGGGTGCGTGCCGAGCACGCGCCCTCATCCGCCGCGGGCGCGTGCCCCGCACGCGCGCGTCCAACGCGCAGGCGCGTGCGTTGCACGCGCCCGCAACAGCGAGGGAAGCCCGCGCGCGCGTATGGCGCGTGGCGCGTGGGTTCCACGCGCCTGCAACCGCGGCACGCGCGTGGATCCCACGCGCCTTCTTCCTCGCGCACAGACGCGATTTTTCGCCGGTTTTTCGCCGTTCCACCGCCGTTTCGCCGCCCGTTTCTTCTCCGGTAGCCCATTCCAGACACAAATAATTAATGGGTTTTGAAGAGCATGCCAGCACGACCACATGGGTCCAAGTTTCGAGAAAATGACCAAAAATTGGCCCCAAATCAAACCAAAGTTTCTCAGAACACAAAACCTCCACCACCGCCGCTTCCGCCACTCGATTAGCCTCCGGCGAACACCGATATGCCGGAAAAAATCATGGCTAATGTTCCTCATGGTCTTGCGACGGTGTGGGTCCGAAATCAAGAGGTGGGTCGCCGGATTTTGCCCGGAATCGAAGAGTTTCTACAATTTTGATCACAAAAATGATATTCCATATTTAGATCTGAAAGACGTTGCGTTTGGAGTCCTTGTAAATTTTGGCCAAAACATGAAATACCTCATCATATACTGTTATGTACTTCGACTATTTCATCTAGACACCAAACTGACCAGAAGTTTAAAAACCCTCTTGCTAAACAATGAATCATGCGTATCGTCTCACATCGGATTCGCCTCGGTTGGGAGTCGGCCTGGTTCCAAGCGATCCACCAATAATGCCATCCATGAAATGCCTGTTTTCTTCTGGTGATGTGCAGGTAGCTTGAGCTTTTGTTTCTTTCTTTTTTCTCCTTCTGTCGTGACTAGACTTGCACTTCACCACCAGAAGCTGTAGATGAAGCATCAGGAGGGTTGATTGAGATCCAGAGCAGAGAGACGGTGATGGAGACCAGGCCTGCCCAGACGTAGACAATGGTCGGGACTCGCCCTCTCCTGCCCATCAGCCCCTTGGCGAATGGATACATGTGAGATAACACCCAGAAGCTGAAGAACACCCCTCCCAGGAGCTTGCTCCACTGCGGGATCTCGCTGTAGATCGTCCTCGAGAACCCGATCACGACGGCCACGATGTTCATCACCATGATGGTCAGGGGCATGAGGAAGAGGCTCGTCCACTTGACCACATAGAGGTCGGCGTAGATGTCATCCTCATCCTCGGCGGCAGATTTGGATGTCAAAGTGAAGGAGATCTCGATGCCGGCTATCACCTTGAGCAGGCCCTGGATGACTGCGGCAAGGTGGGCGCTCGTGCCGCCTATGACCCAGAACTGCTCGTTCCGCCACCATTCCTCAAGGCCGACCCCGGACCACTTCACTTCCAGGAGGGAGATGAGGGTGAGTGTGACCGTGATGATGAGCAGGTACATGAGGAACGAGACATTGAGGCTTTGGACGATGAATTGACCTGAGAAGAGGGAAAGCGCGGGGAGGAAGCAATAGACCGAGAGGAAGATCGAGGTGAACGGGTATATGCCGACGTTTAGGTACGCGATGCGCTGCAGGAACTTGAGGCGGCGGCTCCCGAGCAAAGCATTGTTTCGAGAGAAGAAGATCTCTACAGACCCAGTGGCCCATCGGAGCACCTGGTGGAGGCGGTCGGTGAGATTGATCGGTGCGGAGCCGCGAAACGAGTCGCGCTTCGTGACGCAATACACAGACCGCCACCCGCGGTTGTGCATACGATATCCAGTGACCACATCTTCCGTCACCGATCCGTAAATCCATCCTATCCTATCGCCCCATTCAGTCTTGTCTTCATACCTTTCGAAGCAAAAAGGGTAGGTTACTACAAAATGTGGATGACAGAAACTGTTCCTTAAAAAGTTAACTGGAATGACTTGAGTTGATATTGAAAGCAATTACCAGCAGGAGATGACGGCCACTGCCTCAGCTACTGTAGGCGCGTCCAGTGGCGGGCGAGGAAGAAGAAGGGCTCCGGGAGGCCTGCCGTTCTTTATTGAAATGTGATCGGCGAGTGGTCGCCCCTGAAACTCCGCAATGGGGATCGATTCGGTGAGAATGGTCGAATTTCCAAATCTCTTTGGTAAACATAGGTCGGGGTGCGATGTCAGCGGTTGCGTTTCCGAGTCCTCATCCTCGCCTTGCATCTGAACATTCTGAGCCGGAGTCTTGATTTGTCCAAAGAGACCGTCGTACTCGTTTGCCCTTGGCGGTAGAAACCCGTAAAGTGCAAATCGCCGGAACATACAACCGGTTCCCACGTATACCGGCCCTTGGAGACCATCGAGCGCTCGCATATTACCTGTCACGGCCAAAGTAGAAAGATGAAACTTCACATGTTGGTCTGCAGCAATGTTTATACCTTAGAATGTCGCCGGATTAAGTGATTCTGTTAACCCCAGAAAACAGAAATTACCATCAAAGAAGACAGTGTTGTGATTGGCGTATCGATCTGATGGATCGATCCCTTCAAATCTCTGTGGAAACTGAATGTAGCAAATCCGATCTCCGCCGCGGTCCATCATGAAACACATGCCCTCTTTGATAGCTTTCGAGTTGTATATGTAGTGGTCGCAATCCAAGTTGAGTATGAACGGTCCGTTGGATATAATTGCCGATGCTCTAACCAAGGCATTCATCGCTCCGGCCTTCTTGTTGTGGTCGTACCCGGGTCTTTTCTCCCTCGACACATATGCAAACATCGGCAATCGAATGTCGATACCCGAGAAATCCAATTTCTTCTCATCTGGATGGCCCATCACGGGGTCATTCTCCGGGACCTTACTCATTATCTGCATTGTGGAGAATGAGAGAAATGGGAATTGCATTTAGTACCGAATCAAAACGCTCAATGATTTGATAATTATATCGTTACCTGCAATATCCCGGCATGGTCTCCTTTAGCGTGATCGGCACTCGAATTGAACCATGTCCCTGGCCAATGAGTCCCATCAGCCATCCATGTAGCCTTTGTGACCTTGATCGGTTCCTGCGGCAGGACTCCTCCATTCTTTTCCCGAGCGAGCTGCTTCTCTTTCATTTCTTCTCTCGCATTGTACGAATCGCAGCGTCTTCGTATCACCTCGGGAAGGCCATTGATCCTGACCTTAAATTCATCATACTCCCTCTTGATCCAACGTCGGTCTTTCACGAAATCAAGCTGCTTCTTGTTCTTTGTGGGGTCAGATTTCAGACTGAAGTAACTCTCTGGATTTCTAGGCTCGATGTTGTGCTTTCTGCAAAAGGGCACCCATACCTGTTGCAATGGGAAAAAATGGAGGACAAAATGTTCTGTAACATAATCTGTCTTACTTCATCGAATGGATTTGACCACTGTCCAGATGGTTTATTCAAGTAGAGAAGTACCTGAGCGAAGTTGATGGCTTCAGCCATTGCCTCAAAGGTGAGAATCGCCCCGCCATCATCCGAAATGTAGCACGAAAGCTTCTCAACGGGGTAATCAACTGCAAGAATGGAGAGGATTGTGTTGGCGGTGACAAGAGGTGGCTCTTTTTCTGGGTCAGCTGTCGACACCATCACGTCCACCCCAGGCAAGTCGGACCGGCCGTGGGGATTGGATGGGGAAGGCCTCTCGAACTTATCGGTGAGGGCCGCGAGATCGGTCGCTCTGTTGATGGGATTGAACTTTGGCAACACGTCCAGCAGCCACGAGAAGGCGAACCAAAGCTCGCACACAATGGACATGCCCCATAGCCACATCGCGTCTTGATTCGGGTTCGCAACTCTCCAGTAAAGAAACAGAGTTAATGCCACCATCCGCAACACTATCAGCAGCCTGTTACCAACACACAAAAATAGCACAAAATTTTCATTGCTTGCCAGGAAATTTTTCGTGATTAGATTCGAAAGAATCAGTTTATAACTTTGCTTCAATAATCTGCTCATTTCAATGTGCTTGTTTGGCTGGTTCATGTTTAAAATGAACTAGCTTTATGAGCTGCATTTGATATGTAGTATGCTCCTATTGAGACCTCTTTGGGACTAAGGAAGGGACATTTCTGGAGCTACCTATGATGTTTCATGAATTTGAGTTCATGAGAGTTTCGATAAGCATATGAACCTGTAAGGGCTAAGAACACCAGGTGGAACCTTGACCTTCCTAGTGAGAGGCTTCCATGGTTTGTCCATGAAGTCCTCCATGCTCATCCCACCATCATAAGCATCCTCCTGGTCATCTTGCCAAAATGCATTCCCAATTCCATACCTCCCTTTGCTCTCAAACAGCCACCGCGTGTGGTCGAAGTCCCCGGTCTGGCTCCTCAGGAGCATCGACTTGTTGTTTGACTTCATCAGGGACAACCCGCGGTCCATTTTTGCCCTGCCGCTCCCACCGCCGCTGCCACCCCCGTCCCCCTGCCGCTGTGAATCGGAGCTGAACCGGGTTGACTTGTACCCCCTCGAAGCATCTTGTTTAGAGTCGGAGGATGTGCTCGGCCCTGGCGACTCCGCCATGGGCTGATTGTCCGGCGTGGGCGGCATGAGCACTGTGTAGTTGATGTAATCATTCTGGCCCATGAACTCACCGGACATGTCCAGGTCGTCGTCTCGGGATAGGCTGACAATGCGGCCGCTGGACGTCCGTCTCGAGAACTTGACTGCCTGAGGCGGTCGGCCCGCGGCCGGTGACGATAGGGAGGATGTTCTTTTTGTGGGACTTGAAGGGGTTGCCATCCTATGTTTACCTTGTCTCTGTGCATTCAATCTTTATTAGTCTGAATGCAAGCCATTTGTGGGATTTTCCATGGGATTGGAAGCAGCAATTCAATATCCTGGGTCATGAAAGTTGTTTGAGTTGCTAAAGAATTGTGTTGAATGGATGGAAAGGAAAGAGCTAGGAGGCCAAGTTTGTTTCCCAAATTTAGTGGCTTGCAGCTCCTTACTATAGTTAGGTTTTTTCAAGAGGAGGTTTTTACCTAATTTCAAGGTTGGCCTCTCTCTCTCTCTCTCTCTCTCTCTCTCTCTCTCTCTCTCTCTCTCTCTCGTTTATAGAAGCGAAGACAGAGTGAGGGAGAATCTTAAAATGAGGGTTCTCTTTGGGATTGAGCGAAAGATATAACACGACTTTGTGTGATCTAGAAATTCAACATTTTTCACATTTGTCGCTTGGGCAAAGATCAGCTGGTGCATTGTTGAGACAAGTGAACACATAAATGACTAGGTTTTAGGCGTGATAGATTTCTGGTCTAGTTCGGTTCCACACATGAATGAGGAATAAGACCAATAGGACCGGTTCCTAGTTTTTGGGACCAGGAGTCCAACCACTTGGTCCTGGAATTGGACACTGGTTTGGTCCAATTCTCGGACGGTCTAATGGAGATATTCAATCATTAAGGTTGGAAATGGACTTTCCATCTCTTTCGAAAGAACAATTAAGAATGTCAAATGTCTCGAAGGTGGTTTAAGAATAGTTGGATCAGTTAATCTGGAATCAAAGAAACAAGAAGCAAATGCTCGAGCTAGCGACACCCATGTACAGAGCCTTCTCTTGCATTTGAAAGATCCTTTCTGAGGACTGACCCGAATCGAGCAAACGAAAAACATCGATAAACGAACCCAAGGCGAACATTCAAGCTCGCGGTGAAGACAAAAAATCCAATTAACCAAGGCTACATAAGCACCATCGAAGCGAGAGGGAAAGAGCAAGGCGTGAGAGCTGAGAGGCGAGAGAGAAAGAGCGTCGAGCGAGGCCTAAGAGGTGAGAGACGATTAGGGTTTGCCTCAGACGAGTTGCTAATTCAAGCGAGAGGATGTGATTCTTGCAAATGGCGATTGTGAAAGAGGGTCAAGGTGTGAGAGAGTAGAGGGAAAGAGGAGGCGTGCGCGAGGCGAAGGCTTAAGTGATCAAGACTAATTATTAGCTTTAGGTTTACATTTAAGAAATAAATAAAAATATTCAATCTGGTCAGGGCCGAGCAGTCTAGTTCCCTCTGGAACTGGGAACCAAACCAAAAATCATTGGTTCCAATTTTATGGAACCAAGAATCGGACCGACACTTTGAAATCACTCAAAACTAGCCGATCCAACCGATTCTTGATTCGGTCGGGTCTATCTTGTTCACCCCTACTAAGTTATTATTACATTTTGTTATTTCGATCTCTTCAACAATGGGCCCTCTCTTTACGTTGGGATCATCTACCTCCCTAAGATTACATTGGGGCTCCATCGCCTCCATTTTCATTAGTGAACGGCCAATCTCGAGCTTCAACCATCAGTCGTTGCACTCACAGATCGCTTGGAGGCTCATTCTATGCTCAAGCTCGCTACAATGGTGGCAGGTGTTGAGGAGGTCGAAGGCATGTCTGTGACCCTACCTCGGTCGACCTTTACTAACATAGGTTTGTACGTGTGTAAGCAATGGGCAATATAACATACCAAACACTGAAGTTGGAGACAGAAGTATAGATCCTTTTCCGACTAATTAACCGTAAATCAATGATGTAAAATACTAAAAAGAACTTAGGGTGATTCTCTAAGATTCTTCATATAGATTGGCTGGGAAGTACACAAATGAATGATGACTAACACTGGCAGTCACTGCATCCCTATGACAAAAGACAAATTTTCTAACCTATTGCTTATTATGTTTCTTTAGGCCTAAGTTGGATCCCTCCAACAACGAGACCGAGCTTTGCGGTGTAATCATCGACCTCCTTAAGACTGCATCCTTGTGAAGATGAAGATGAAGAAATGAATCAGGATACAGCGAAATCAGCAAAAGAAATACTTCGAATTACTCTATATCAACATGATTGTAGAACAAAGCTTCTGTGATCAATGACAGCTTTTGAATACAAAATCCTCTGTTTTACATCCCCTGTTTCTATTTCTCTATCACAGCATGTATCAGCTACACAATTGCAGAGCATCCATTGATGATTGCTCTCTAAGCTTTCTCTCTCTTTATTTCTTCTCTCTACTCTTTCTATATATGCTCAGCCTTCATCGAGGAGGAAGAAGACTACTTAAAGAACGGAAAACAGAATACAGCTCATAAAAGAAAAACAGAATTCAACTAACTGTAACTTCATTTGTTTTTCCCACGTTCAGCTGAATAACCACACATGATCTAGTTTAGATCTGTTATAACTTGGCGATCCATGTCAATCTTCATCTCAGGCTTCTTCTTCATTGATGTCAATCCAAGTTTGTCTTCACCACGAGTTCTCCACCGTTGATCACCAGCTCTTTGTTGCTTTTCTGTCTTTTGTTTTTCCTCACGTGTTCTTTCTCTATCTGCTGAATTTATAGTAACTGATGATTGAGAAGACTCAGTTCCTTTATATTTAACAATCCTGAGTCAAAAGACACATTTTCAGCCTGTGTTTAGTACGTAGGCCTAAGTTCGATCCCTTCAACAACGAGACCGCACTTCCTGGTCTTAACGACCTCCTTAAGACTGCATTCTAGAGTTCCGTCGTCTCCGTTCTCGTTGTAGAACTCCCCATCTTGATCTCCAGCCACCCATCTCCACGCTCCCTCATCGACCGGGGCTCCCCTTCCCGGGGGTCAAGGATCATGGTTGATGATTCTCTGTGCCCGTGGCTTTCGACTGACACACGTGACTCCTGCAGGCCCATCAAATCCACATCTATACTCTCCGAATCGGAAGACGAGGTAAGCCGCGTACCTTGTTTTGGTCGAGAGCATTTTCGTTTCGATTCTTCCTACAATGTGAAACCAGTTTACGCACAAGAGCTGAGCCACTTCACCGAACCTGTTAGAAAGAAGAGCAATGGAAAAGCAAACTGATGGATCAAGAAGGTTATTCATGCAGAAAGAGCTATTTGTTTGTAAAATGAATGATTTAAAGAACATATTTCTTAATTATTTCATTGTCCATGAAAATGATCAGACGTAGAATTCAGTCGACAACAAAAACAATTTTCATAGATCAATAATTTCAAACGATATAAGTTAAAATGAAATTTTAGGCATGCAAGAGTGGAGAAAAGTAGTGTATGTTTAATTTAACTTGATGATAGAAGATAAAAGGGAGAAGCGTAAAGGACCTGGAATTTGGTTCAGCAATCCATTTCCAGTAACACGGGTCAATGGCCAGCTCCCTTGCTCCGATCATAAAGCATTTCTTTCCACTCTTCTTATCCAATGAGGAGATCAACACGACAGCATGATGTCATAGATAATTAGAGATTTAATACTAGTAATTCGACGTTAATCGAGGGGGGCCGGGGGAGTATTGCGAAAAAGAAAGTTTGTCTTCATAGACGTCCTCTATACTTCAGGACGCACAAACAAGCTGGGACATTTCACAGCCTCACAAGACGGCTAGAGCGGAATGCATCCATAGCATCGGCTGCAGCAGAAAAGAAATTTCGCAGACGTCCATTGTACTTTGGTCAGTGAAATTCAGTGACAAAATCCTAATAATGTTTAGTATAATCTTGTACAAACCTCGGTTCAATCTGAGGGTCCTCAAGATTTGTCAAGAGGCCTTGCTTTCATACTAGACAATATTATTCAATCAAAAAAAAGAAAACTACAGGATTATTCTACAATCAGGCTGTTATCAGTTTATGCATTTTGGTCAGTGAAATTCAGTGAAGAAATCCTAATAATGTTCAGTATAATCTTTTGCGAATCTCAGTTTGCTCTGGGGCTCACCAACATTTTCGACCCACCAAAAAGAAAAACTAAACTTAAACTAAGGCATATTTCTACCATCCAGCTCTTGTCAATTTATCTCAAGCACCGATAATGTCTACAAAAATTTACAATACTTTCGGACCCAAAAAAAAAAAAAAAAAAAAACGAGCATGCCTGATCTAAGTTCATAGCCTCACTCATCGTTTCCCATGGTCAATTACTTCAATGACCACTTCATAATTCAATCTTCTTAAAAGCCTCCCAAGAAGAGTAAAATGGCTTTACCTTAGATAATCCTGCTCTATCTATGCAGATTCACCACACCCACTCAACTATGCCAAAAAAAAGTTGCATTGAAGATCAAAGCATCACACTGTAATCGGGCGCTAACCATGTTCTGGTCGCAGAGGTGGAAGTAGAGTGACTTCTTGCGCGATATCTGAGGGAGGACGACACCATCGCGGTGGTCGGGCGGCAAGAATTGGCGCCACACCTCATCTGAATCTGCGATCGATCTGAAGACGGTGGAGACAGACGCTACCCGGCAAGCGTCTCGTGGAGTTGTGGCTGTGAGAAAGATGATCCGGGAGATCAAATCGTTGCCCAGAAGCGAGAAGTCCCACATCCCTTTTCCTCTCCGTTCTCTCGTTTCTTGCCTTGGATTTCGCTAGCTTTCTAAGGAAGATCAAAAGATAAAGCTGTTGATTGGATCACGCCAAAGTCAATGGGAGATTAATTAAGAGATAAATGCATGCGCAAAAACCCCCAAAAATATCCTCACCACAACTTTTTTAGATAATATAATTAAATTTTAAAACTCGCCGACTTGGTGCCACGCAGTCCCCTTTGTATAATTTGACTGGCGGAAATTGCCATAAACCTCTCTCTCAATTTACCTTTTTTTCTTTAAAAAAAAAAAAGTTGGCCCCTTTAATGGTTTTTAGCCACTTCTATGTTAGTTTTCTGCATTTTTCTTTGTTTTCCTTTATAAGTTTTTTTTTTTTTTGGAGCTTTTTGAGGTGTGGTGACGCATTAACGCTGAAAATCAATTAAAATAGCTATGTCGGCATTTTCTATTGCACGAATTGGATGCTTGATTTAATTGAATTGATTCGATAGGTTTGAAGGTTTGCTTTCACTTGTCAAAAGCTTTACCCTTTCGTTACCAACTTTAAGATTTCTACTGCATTAATTTCTAATTAATTTGTTCATAACCAATCACGAGATTTTATAATGCATCTCAAGTATATTCCTTCATCAGGCAAAACTCATCATTTACTTAAGGAAATTGTGTCTTGATGCCCAATTTTAAAGAGGTGAGCAAAATTACTAATACGACAAAATTAACAAGTAGGAGAAATGAATTCTTCTAAATATATAGAGTTAATAATCAACTTATAAATTACTAAAAAGGAAGAATTGCAAAATTACTAGTCATTAACCCTGTAAGGAGGTGGGATAAAAGTCTAAAAGTGAGAGTTAGAGTAAAAATAAAGTATAACTGACAAAAAAAAAAAATTGACTTTCTTTCCTTTACAAAAAGCTTTAAACCACAATTAAAATTAATAATTTTTTTGATATTAATACATGCTTGAAACAATTCTCACAAAACTTTAAAGCACTTAGGCCATATTTGATCATCTGGATTTCTAACTATGATAGAACTTTATCGATTTATATCTTTTTTATATTCGATTTTATCCTATCTTGAGTAGACAACAAACGGAAAATATGATAAATTTTATCTAAAGAATAAAGAAATAGAATAAAAATAAGGCATACAAAAAAAAAAGACCATTAAAAAAAAAACTGCTCTAAAAATTAAGATTTCCAACAAAACTGAAGGTCATATGCTCAATCCCGCTAACTGTATGCAATCACGATCTGCTAGCGCAAAGGACAATTTTTGGTGTAATTTTTAGAATTCTTGACATAGATTAGCAATCACCTCATCCATGTGGCAAAAACATCCTGCGATCTAGTGCATTTCTTTAGGCCTGAGTTCGATCCCTTCAACAACAAGACCGCGCTTGCCTCTGACAACCTCCCTGAGGCTACACACCAGCGTCCCATCGTCTCCATTTTCATTGTGGATCTCCCCTATCTCGATCTCCATCCATCCGTGCGCGCGCTCACGGATCGCTCTACGCTCGCCTTCCTTAGGGTCCAGCGTCACGGATCGCCCTTCATCGAGCTCCTCGCTGCCGATACAGACGTGCGACTTCACTGGCCGATCGAATCCCTGCTGGTGGCCGTTGAACCGGTATATGAGATAAGCTGCATAATTCGTTCCGGATGAGAGCATAGAGGTCTCAATCCTTCCTATGATGTGAAACCAACACACGACCCGGAGCTGAGCCACTTCGTTAAACCTGTCCGAGGATTCACCATTAGGATTATTACCAAAGAGTGTCCTGAAACATCTTTCGGAATCAATTTTTCAAAAACCTGGATTCTGGTGTGGAGATCCATTCCCAATAGTTCCGGTTATCTCCCCATGCGATTGTCAGGTCTCTTGCTCCCAACATAAAACACTTTTTTCCACTCTTCTTGTCCAACAAAAGACTCTACTCAACAACATAAACGAATTTGCAGATTACTCACTTGCAAGTCGCAAATGAAGATGCAAATTGACTTTCCTATCGATAGAATGAAAAACGAGTGTAATGCTATATGTCGACTCGACAATCGGCATCGAGTTATGCTACACGCAAATAATTCCATCGAACAGAAGTTACGCGAACGCCCTCTATACTTGAGTCAGTGAAATACAGTGGGGAACCCAGATCTTATATTTTGAGAATTTTCTAATATGGATCCTGGTTCGATGCAGGCCTCATCTGTCTTCTTCTTAGAATAAGATTTCTTAAAATGTCTGCTAAAATCTATGACATCGTCAATGATGTTTGAACTAGTATAAACTCAATTCATCCGGGATATAACCACTTCCAGGCCTTCATTCTAATAGCTGATCAAATCACATGGCACCTGTCAGACTATACCCAAATTCTCTGGGAAACCAAAGAAGAATAGAACAATCCACTCGGATTATACGCGGTAGAAATTTCCCCAAACTTCTCTAAGCGAAACCATTCAGAATCGAACCCTAATTATGACTCCAGCAACCAAACGCTAGGTGGACACAAGCCATCGATTTCTGGAAATTGAGCTTACCACGTTCCGACCATTGATCGGGACTGGATGATCGCAGAGATGGCGATAGAGAGACTTCTTGGGCGAGATATGCGGGATCAGGTTCTCGCAGTCGCGAGGCAAGAAATTGGTCCACACCGGATCTGAATCTGCGATTGATTTGAAGTGTTTGGAGACGGCCGACATGTTACAAGCATCTTGTGGAGTGGTGAGAGAGATGATTTTGGCGATTTCATCTCCAGACAACTCTGGGATTGCCCTCTGCTTTTCAGACAACCCTGGGAATGCCATCAGCTTTTCCTCTCTGTTTTCTCTTTGCTTGATTTGAGCTCTGCCTTCCTTGACAAGATCGAGGGAATAAGTATAGCCGTTGACCAAGTCCGCGTCAATGTCACTAGAGGCAATTACTTTTTTTTTTCTTTTGAGGCAATTACTCTTTCTTCGGCCAGAAGATAAACTTTTCATTGCTAATGATGAGGTGGATAAAATAAAGTTCCAATATCAAGACATAAAATTAAACATAGTGGAGAGGGGGGACTCTTTTTCAAATTAAGTGGTAGAGAATCCATCCGGTGGATCTTGACAATCTAGTCCACGGCTGATTTGCATTTCTCAACTCATGTTTTAAAGCAACCCATGTAGTTGACCCATTAATAATCTGGAGTCTTCAATTATGGACCGGGCAGCCCAAGGAATTTCCAGCCAACCCGTCACATATTCCACTGCTTGAGAATTATCTAAGATAGTATCCACGTGTAGAGACTATTCAAAAGAGTTTAGCTCGTGCGGTTGTACTTGCCTTTCTCCACGATCTCTCCTTCAGCCACGATAAGGCTTCTCGGATGGCTAGAGTTTCTACAATCAAAACTATAGAACCTCAGATCTACTTGGCAAAACCGTTGACGACGGTTCCCTGTTCATCTCTGCATATTCTGACGACCGATCCCTCCATTGTCATACTACACTAGGAGCTATCGACGTTGAGCTTGAGGGAGCTCAACAACGGTAGACTCCAGTGCGTTTGCTCTGGCATTGGTCGCGTCTCACCTTTAGTCTCTTTGGGGTGCCATTTCGCATAAAGATGGATGATGGAAGGCCATTTCGCATAAAGATGGATGATGGAAGTGGCTTCTTTGATGATAGATCTTGGGTATGGCCTTTTCCTTGAAACACCAAATTGTTCCTTGCCTTCTAGATCTGCCATAAGATCCCCGTGGACAACACTTTTGATTTTGGGTTTGTGTTCGAGGTGAGGAAAGCGAAAACCCATTTGTCGATTCTAGTGATTGTTGTGGGGGAGGCATGTACTTCCATTCTAGGATCTAACCAAGTGTTTGTTGTCCAATCACATAATGTGAAGTGGTGTACCACTGTCCCCGAAGCCGCACAGTGAGCAAGTTGGGTCAGGTATCATATTCTTTCTATACAGATTTTCCTTTGTTAAGAGTGCATTGTTGCAAATACTCCACAATAGGAATTGAGCTTTTGGGAAGATCTATAGTTTCCACATATTGTTCCATAGCGTTTTAGGGGCTTGGTAGGATTTTGACGATTGTTCCTCTATTTTGATACTAATGTATTATATTGTAACTGCTCTTAACTTGATAGATCCCTGCATTGTTCGCTATCCACACTAGTTTACCATGTCCAAGGTTCAAACTCAAGGGGGTTGCTGTGATTTTGTTGACAATTCTTTCCTCAAAAATTATGTTTAGTTTCTGGGTATTCCATTTACCTGAGTTTTTTGTCAATTAGATCCTCGACTAGGTGAGGGTCATTCGATTTGCTAGTCCTCCAATTTTTCTAGAGATTAACCACTTATCCTTTTATTCGGATTGTTCTTCCATCCCCAACTTCCCATTTGATTTCTAGTTCTATAATATATCTTCCTATTAAAATACTTTGCCACCTCCAAAAAGGTCGAGGACCTTCTCATGCACTCTAGAATTTTCCTTTCGGAAAGTAAAGTGGCAATTACTCCACCAGCTTATGGTTTTAGAGTTTTCAATGGAGGAACTTCGTACTAGGTGGATGTTTGAAAGTTCAAGGGCTAAATTGGAAAAAAAGAAGAAGAAAAGTTTAGTAACCATATTAAATAGTCAAAAAGAAATTTATAGACCATCCATATCATTATCCCTAATTTATAGTGACTAGCCATCTGTGAAATCATTCAATACGTTCCATTTAACTAATAAAGGGAAAAAAATATGTGACACCCCCAACAAGTTACATCTAACGCGGTTACTAAAATATTTTTCACTTTTAAGCATGCAAAAGCATATTTGGACCAACAACAACCCAGGACATACGAAATTCAAAGACGCATGCGAAATCATAAACTAGGTAATTTCATTTCTTTTCTTATTTATGTACTTTAATTGACCTAGGTTGGGTACATTGGGGGATCATCAAAAATGCTACTGCTCCAAAATGTATCAAAAATTTCGCCAGCTATACAACTTCAATCGAGATACCATCTATCTACAAGGTCACCTATCTCCCCTGCACAACAAGTCCAAGCTTCGCTCTTGGTCCTCTAAAAATGCTACCCCCATCCTCCTATACTGGCCCTGCTCACTCCGCAGCTATGTAGCACGGACACGCGACACGACACGAGTGTCCGACACGACACGATACGTCGACACGTCATTTCTAAAAAATAGAGAATTCCGACACGTTGCGACACGTTGAATATTAAATAAATATTTTTATTTTTAATTAATTTGATACAAATTCATAAATAAATAAATAAAGCCTATAATAAATTTACACTAATAATATTAATAAATCAATTCATTTGAAATTTGAAAGATATATTCATAACTAAGGCGAAACATGTTTTTAATTTTAACAAAAGTTATTGATAAAACTAATAATTAATAAAAAATTAGAATCAATTTATTTAAATAAATTCATGATTTTTTAGAATGATCAAATTTATCATTATTCAAAATTCAATACTTTTACTTTTCAAAATTATTTTTCAATTTCATTTATTTAATTTTTCGATAAAAAAAATTCCCAAATCCACTCTTACTTTCCTTTGTCCGTTTCCCTCCACCCCAACCTTATTTTACTTTTTTCCCTCCCTGTTAGCCTCACTTCCCCTCCCCCAAAAGTCAAAAACACGCCATCGTCCCTCTCTTTTTATTATTTTTTATTCCTTTATCACAAACCCTAGCGACCCTTTTTTCCTCCTCCTTCTACTGCTCGCACTTTCCTCCTCCTACTGCTCGCACAAAAAACACTGGATCAAGACAAACATGTAGATAGCAGACCTCGCTCCCCTCTTTCGCACCTCGTATCATCTCTCAGCTTCCGACGATGGAGCGGACGCGAAGCCGAGGAGGAGGAGATGCCGTCGCCGCCGCCGCCGCTGCCGCCGCTCGGCGCCCCCTCGGGCCCCGATCCCTTCCTCTTCTCTTCCTCTCTCTGGCCGTCTCTCACCGCCGCCGCTGCCGCCGCTCGGTGCCCCCTCGGGCCCCGATCCCTTCCTCTTGTCTTCCTCTCTCTGGCCGTCTCTCGCCGTTGCTCGCGGCCTCTGCTCCCTCCCCCTCCCTCACCTCCACTCGGAGTCTTCCGGACAAGCGTCGACACGCGTGTCGAGAAAAGTTGACCGCGTGTCAGAAAATCCGACACGCGTTGATCGCGTGTCTGAACGTGTCCGAGAGTGTCGACGTGTCCGACACGCTCCGACACGTGTCGGACACGACACGGAAGCACGGGCAATGTGTCCGTGCTTCATAGCTCCGCAGAGCTGTCACTATCCCCAAGCCCATTGTCATCATACAGTGGAAGGGGACCCACTACACGCCCGTCTACCCAAGCGTATAACGCTGCAAAGCCTAGGAGCACTGGTCTTGTAGGTGCTTCGATCTCAACCATCAGCCAAGAGACGACCTTAATAAAGACGACGTTCGGGAAGTGAGGATCAACGAACTTGTCCTAGTGCCAGGCAAAGTCCATTGGGACACCATATCTAGTTATGGGGAAGGCAAGTGACCACGACATATCTATTGATCTGAAAAATAATGGTCATCCACGAGTAAACATAAAACTTAGCAAGTAACTACCAACAAATCTACATTACGTATGTCAATAATGGCACATGCAAGCAATTTGGATATAAATGTATAAGATTGCTTTAAAATCAACTTTCTTGTTAAGTAGACCAGCAAAGTTCAAAAGAAGTCTGAAAATGCCAATGGTCATATTTATTGTGAATTAGTTGCCAGTTGCCATCATATTATGAGGAATCTTGTTACCCCGGGCATCCCACATGCGAGAACATCCGGGGGAACCGTGTTATTGTCCCCAAGCATTCGGAGGAACTTAGTTACTTCTCCAGGCATTCTTACTACCACCCGAGACATCATTGTCCCAAGGACCAATGGCATTCCAAAATCAAACACTCATCCCATGATGCAATAATTCATTAATTCAATTTAAACATGCCATCCACCAAGTAAAATATACAAGAGCAGTTTAGTGTCCACGATCAATATCTTTGGTAAACTAGAGAAATGACACAAACATTTAGTCAGCAATACCAGTTCAAAAGACAAATTACAAAACAAGAGTTCGTCTAGAATTGACAAAAAGGGGCAACTCGCTCGTTTGTAAATATCAAAGGCATTCGCCAAGCAAATCAGTTCCCAAAATTTTGAGACTTTAACAAGATGTGGATGAGACTCCGAGGAATGTTTTTCATGGGGAACTCAAAACCCAATTCAGCTTGTACGGATCCCAATAATTATATGTATTTCCGGTCAAAGTATGGCAAATTTTTATGATAAAATAGATAAAAAAAAAAAAATTGGGCCTTTCAAAAGCCTAAATGAGTTCCAAAAAATCCTGGAAAAATTACATATCATAGTTCAAGATGTGATCTAAAACATTCATGAAGGATGCTAGTTCCAAATTATTTATCAAAATTTCTGTAAAAAATGGAAATTGAGCAAATGTTCAGTAATGGTTTGTGAAAACAGATTCAGACTTAGATAGTTTTTGAAATATATTTTGCACATATGAAGTCTGAAAAATCTAAAATTAAATTATTTCATAAAACAAGGTATAACACACAACTTTTGTGAAGAAAGTCCTGCCTCCCTGATTTGCACCACAAAAACCTACACAAAATTGGTAAAATCCTGCTTATAGTAAATCGACCCAAAAATAGTCGTAACCTTGGATTCATCCACAACTCCTGTCAATTAAGTCCAAACCAGCTCACACTTCAACATCCAGCAACCCAACAACTTATCCATAGACTCATTGAACTAGAATCTCAACAACATTTGCAATGTACATTTTTCGATATCGTCGACTAACACAATTAAGACCGAAATCAACCAGGGTGATTAAAACTTGAGGAAATTGGCCTCGGTATACAGAAATTAACCTATGTAGCATGAACGTGAAGTAGTTCACTTGCCTCGAGTCTGAAGTAAGTGTCAACGCAGTTTTGGCAAGGTCTCAGGAGCTTGGTTGCGGTCAGGATCCCTAACAAGTCGATGGGGCGGCATGAGGATGGCAGGGCGGCGTGAGGTTTGGCTGAATGAGGAGCGCGTCACCATGGAAGTCGAGCGGGCGTGGGGCTGCAGTCGTCTAGCGCGAGAAAAGAAGGTGATGGAGAGTTGCGGTGAAGGAGTATAGCCGAATGAAGAAGAAGATGAGGATGAAAAGGAGGTGGCTGGCCTTTTATGCTTCTCGTTCTCCTTCTCCGCCGCTTGAAATGGGTATGTGGTCAACAAAGGGGTGCGCCACATGGAGGGAGAGGCTGATTTTTTTTTATTTTTTTTTTTTTGCTTTTATGATTTGGTCTCCTCCCTTTTGCCGCTTGTGATGGTCGTTGGAGCGGCGCAATGCGATCGCTGTTGACCTGTCCTCCGCCCCTTACGCCAATTGGAGATGTATGTTCTGTGCTGGAGAGACTATGTGGTCGAGAGTGAGCTGGCGCTTTGTCGCGCGCGTGGCAGGGAACGATGGCGTCGCAGTGGCGTGGCGGGAATGATGAGCTGGTGAGGTGGCGGTGGTTGGCTTGGCGCGATGAGTTAGCTCGGCTGAAGTGTCGTGGTGATGACAGGGATGAGCTGAATTGGCTGTCTTTACAGTAGTGTGGTGAGGCACGGCAAAGCACGGCGCCGTGCTCCGATGTCTAGCTTGGCGGTGTTGACTTTTAAGCATATGAGGCTCATAATTAGTTGAGCGAATATCCGGATGTCACAAAATGTGAATTGACTTAAGGTGTGCTTGGTCTAGTGACTTAAGGTGTACTTGGTCTAGTGTTGGAGGAAATCTTTAGGAAAAATGCAAAGGTCTTTAGATTGAACAAGTTTTCCGAAACGCAAGTAGTGTTTGATAAATTGTAATTTAAAAGTGCATTCAAAAGCAACTTTAATTTAAGGGTTAATACCCTGAAAAACCTAAAACCGGTACACTTGTAACAAATTTACCCCAAACTATTTTTTTGACTACAAAAAACCCCAAACTAATATATCTTTGACAAATTTATCCCAAACTGGTACACTTGTGACAAATTTACCCTCTATTAGTTTTCGTTAAATTTTATTCTCAAATTATTAAATTAAATGACACGTGAATGAGATGACCGGTATACCAATTTAGGATTTCATGCTCCGTTTGTCATTATTTACAATTTTTGTAATTTTTTTGTGGTATTAATCCAATTTAGCATATGGTATATTTGTTACAAATCTACCATTTTGGGGTTTTTTGCAGTCGAATAAATTAGTTTTTGGTAAATTTGTCATAAATGTACAAGTTTAGGGTTTTTTATAGTCAGTCGAGGTAAATTTGTCACAGGTATACCGGTTTTGGGTTTTTCATGGTCAAAAAAATAATTTGGAATAAATTTGTTACAAGTGTACCGGTTTGTGGTTTTTCAAGGTATTAACCCTTAATTTAAATGATATTTGCAAGACACTTTGTCTAAAGACACTTTTGTCATCATCTAGATTTGCACGACCTAGGCAAGGTTGTTAGCACTAGATCTAGCTCACTGGCAAGCCAAATTTCACCTTGGCGAAGTCTTGTCAAATGCTCACCAACAGCCTAAACCCACGCTCATGACATCAACGTAGGTGGGGTCATTTCCGGAATTATGAAAGTTTGGCAAAGGAAAAGTTGAAAAGAAAAAAAAATGCATTGCATTTCATAAATGCTCAAAACTCAAAACATTTCCGCACCTGTCTTGAGCTAAAGGCTTTTAAAATGCAATTGCATCTTTTCAAGACTCTCCAAAAAATTCGCTAAATAGTATTTTGCATTTACCAAAACTCAAAAGACAAAGCAGTTCCCAAGTGGAGCCTTACTTGCAAGTTGCAAAAGGGTTCAAATCCGTTTCACCATTAGTATGGCTTGTCCACGTACCAGCTGTACCACCCTCCAAAATTGATAGTCCATGGTATTGTTTAATTTTCCTAACCATTTAGTGAAATTGCATTTAGAATTCCTCAGTGAGCTGCATGAAATTACTTAGGTTTTGTTGAGTTAAACGGAGGATATGGACATCCAATCAAATAGGCCCCTTGATATATTTCAACAATATTTAAATAATAAATCACGCATTTATTTAACAATTTAATATATCAAAATAATTGGTGGGTGGCATCGTGCAAGTCAGAGGCAGCGCCGGTGACCCCGCTCTAGTCGACCTTTAATTGTGCATGTTCGTATGTGTTTTAGCAATGGGGACGTAACATAACAAAAACTGAAATTCCAGACAGAAGTATAGATTCTTTTTGAGTAATTAAAACGCAAATTAACGATGTGAAAGACTGAGAAGGCAAACTTAATATGATTCTTTACAATTCTTCACGTAGATTAGCTTGGATCAAGGCTCAGGCACTGTATATGGTTGGCAAAAGCACACACAAAATTGATGACTGGCATTGGCAGCCACCACATCCTGAGTCAAAAGACACATTTTCAGCCTGTGTTTAGTACGTCTCTTTAGGCCTAAGTTCGATCCCTTCAACAACGAGACCGTGCTTTGTGATGTAATTATCGACCTCCTTAAGACTGCCAGTCTAGAATTCCGTCGTCTCCGTTCTCGGGGTAGAACTCCCCCATCTCAATCTCCAGCCACCCATCTCCACGCTCCCTCGTCGACCGGGGCTCCCCTTCCCGGGAGTCAAGGATCACGGTTGGCCATTCTCTATGCCCGTGGCTTTCGACTGACACACTACGTTGCCGCCGGCATTTGCTCTTCTTCTCCTTCCATGAGCAGAAAGCCGTGAGCAATCCCACCAGCTGCTCCAATGGTGAAAGGCTGGCCTCGCCCAGATCTGGGCTAACCCGCAGGTGAGGTGGCCCCGGGCAAGGCCAATCGAGGGCCGCAACCTTCACCGACGGCTGGCGAGGGCTTCACAGCCCTTGCGTACCCCCTGGCGATGGCCGCCATGGCCTCGCCAACCACGGGCAAGGCTAGCCTTGCCTAGATCAGAACAAAGCCGCCTCGCCGACGGCCCTGGGAGAGGTCAGGCGAGGGCCACAACCCTCGCCGGCGGCAGGCGAGGGCTTTGCGGCTCTCGTCGACCACTGCCAAGAAGAAGATGAAAAGGAAAAAAAGATTAATAAAAAAATTCGAAAAAATAAAAATAAAATCATCAAAATTGCCACGTCGGCATCCGATCACCGATCGATGTTCACATCAATGCCGGCTGGCCAAAATTGGCCGGATGGATTAAATTGGTACTAATATCAAAAGATTTAAGACTGAATTAATCCAATTGAAAAGTTTATGACTGAATCAGTACAAATAGAATAGGTTTATGACTTTTTTGGTACTTTTCCTGACAAAAAGACACATCCATCCTGCGATCTAGTGCATTTCATTAGGCCTAAGCTCGATCCCTTCAACAACAAGACCGCTCTTGCATCTGACAACCTCCCTGAGGCTACACACCAACGTCCCATCGTCTCCATTTTCATTGTGGAACTCCCCCAGCTTGATCTCCATCCATCCGTGTGCGCGCTCATGGACCGCTCTAGGCTCGCCTTCCCCAGGGTCCAGCATCACGGATCGCCCTTCATCGAGCTCCTCGCTGCCGATACAGACGTGCGACTTTACTGGCCGACCGAATCCCTGCTGGTGGCCATTGAACCGGTATACGAGATAAGCTGCATAATTCGTTCCAGACGAGAGCATAGACGTCTCGATCCTTCCTATGATGTGAAACCACCACACGTACTGGAGCTGAGCCACTTCGTTAAACCTGTCCAAGGATTCACCGTTAGGATTATTACCAAAGAGTGTCCCGAAACATCTTTCAGAATCAATTTTTCGAAAACCTGGATTCTGGTGTGGCGATCCATTCCCAATAGTTCCGGTTATCTCCCCATGCGATTGTCAGGTCTCTTGCTCCCAACATAAAACACTTCTTTCCACTCTTCTTGTCCAACGAAAGACTCTACTCAACAACATATACGAATTTGCAGATTACTTCAAGTTGCAAATACGCACAAACAAGTTAGGACATGCAAACAATTCTCGAACAGAAGTGTGCACAGCCTCACAAGACGGCTAGAGTCAGTGAAATTCAGTGGAGAACCCCAATCATTTTCCGTATGGACCCTGGTTAGCCTCATCTTAGAATAAGTCTAAAACTATGCATGTCAAAACTCAATTCAGTGCGCACAAACAAGTTAGGACACTTCACAGCCTCACAAGACGGCAGACGTCCATTGTACTTTGGTCATTGTACTTTGAAATTCAGTGACAAAATCCTAATAATGTTTAGTATAATCTTGTACAAACCTCGGTTCAATCTGAGGGTCCCCAAGATTTGTCAATTGGCCTTGCTTTCATACTAGACAATATTATTCAATCAAAAAAAAAGAAAACTACAGGATTATTCTACAATCAGGCTGTTCTCAGTTTATGCATTTCGGTCAGTGAAATTCAGTGAAGAAATCCTAATAATGTTCAGTATAATCTTGTGCGAACCTCAGTTCGCTCTGGGGCTCACCAACATTTGTTCATGGGAATTGCTTCTAAACTAGACAACATCATTTGACCCACAAAAAAAAAAGAAAAACTAAACTAAACTAAGGCATATTTCTACCATCCAGCTCTTGTCAATTTATCTCAAGCACTGATAATGTCTACAAAAATTTACATTGTAAGAATGCTCGATCTTTCGGACCCACCAAAAAAAAAAAAACGAGCATACCTGATCTAAGTTCATAGCCTCACTCATCATTTCCCATGGTCAATTACTTCGATGACCACTTCATAACCTTTGTAATTCAATCTTCTTAAAAGCCTCCCAAGAAGAGTAAAATGGCTTTACCTTAGATAATCCTGCTCTATCTATGCAGATTCACCACACCCACTCAACTATGCCAAAAAAAGTTGCATTGAAGATCAAAGCATCACACTGTAATCGAGCGCCAACCATGTTCCGGTTGCCGCCGACGGGGATCGGATGGTCGCAGAGGTGGAGGTAGAGTGACTTCTTGGGCGATATCGGAGGGAGGACCGCACCGTCGCAGTGGTCAGGCGGCAAGAATTGGAGCCACACCTGATCTGAATCTGCGATCGATCTGAAGGAGGTGGAGACAGACGATACCCTGCAAGCGTCTCGTGGAGTTGTGAGAGAGATGATCCGGGAGATCACGTCGCCGGGCAGCTTCGAGAATGCCATCGTCCCTTTTTCTCTCCGTCCTCTCGTTTCTTGCCTTGGATTTCACTGACTTTCTGCAGAAGATCAGAAGGGACTGAGTAAAGCTGCTCATTGGGTGCACGCCAAAGTCCACGGGAGATTAATTAAGAGATAAATGACCGACCAAAATAATAAAATAAAATAAGAGATAAATGAAAGCGCCAACCCCAAAAACATCTACGCCAAAACTTTTTTAGGAAATACAATTGAATTTTAAAAATTATTGACTTGGTGTAATGCAATCCTCTTTGTATAATTTGGAGAATATTCCAAAAAGGGGTTTCAAGTGCCATCATTTTCTTAAATAATGATCTGAAGTGAACTTTATTTCAAATAAGAACATGAAGTGTAATCATTTTATCAAATAAGGACTTGAAGTATATATTGTTTTAAATAATAGTCTGAAGTGGTCCATTTCAAATAAGAGTTTAAAGTGGCCATGCTTGTTTTAAAAAATGGTCCACTTTCCAACAATTAAGAGTGTTTTTGTCATTTGCCATTTTTTTCCTTTGTTCTTTTTCTTTCCTTTTTTTTTTTTAGTTCTTCTTCCGACAATAGGCGATGCCCACAAAGGACTAGGTGAGGGTAGCCTTCGCCAGCGAGAGCCGTCCACGTAGGCCACAAGCAAGGAATGGCCTTGCTTGGGTGAGGGTCGAGGCCATCCTCCCCTTAGGGGAGGCTGCCCCTCGCGACCATTTACAAGGTTTGGCACTCGCCAAATTTGCCGAGGGTGGCCTCGGCCATGATCGGTGAGGGTTGGGCGACCTAACCAGCCATTGGTAAAGAATAGCGAGGTCACAAAGCCTTTGTCGGCCTTTTATAGTAATTGCCATTTGATGTCGAAAAAAAAAATGGATAAAAACACCCTTGACTAGTTAGAAAATTTAGCTAGTCGATTGCCGGTGAGGTTTCAGCCTTTATTTGAAACAATCAAAGCCACTTCAAGTGCTTATTTGAAACAACTAAGGCTATTTTAAGTTCATATTTGAAACAAAGTCTACTCCGAGCTCTTATTTAAAAAAATGATTGCACTTCAAGTCCTTTTTTGAAATTTCCCTATAATTTGACTAATGGAAATTGCCATAAACTCTCTCTCTCTCATTTTACCTTTTAAAAAAAAAAAAAAAAAACTGGCCTTTTTAATGATTTTTAGCCATTTCTATGTTTCTTCTAAGTTTTCAGCATTTTTCTTTGTTTTCCTTTATAATTTTTTTTTTTAAGCTTTTTGAGGTGCGGTGACACATTAACGCTGAAAATCAATTGAAATTGCTACATCGGCATTTTCTATTATACAAATTGGATGTTTGATTTAATTAGATCAATTTAAAATTTTGATTTCGAAAATTTATGTTTTCATCATCAATTTTAGGATTTCTACTGCATTAATTTCATTGATTAATTTGTTCAAAACCAGTAAGGAGATTTCATAATGCGTCTCAAGGCTATCCCTTCATCAGGCAAAACTCATCGTTTCCACTTAACGAAATTGGTCTTGAGTCCCAATTTCAAAGAGGTGAGCAAAATTACTAATATGACCAAATTAACAAATAGGAGAAATGAATTCTTTTAAACATATAAAGTTACTAACCAACTTATAAATTACTAAAAAAAAAAAAAAAAAAGAGGTGGCAAAATTACTGATCACCAACTTACGCTTCAAATGAAGAAAATTACTAATCCATGCGAAAAACTTACTTCCCAAAATAAATTTGGATTTTCTTTCCTTTAGAAAAAGCTTTAAATCACATTTAAAATTAATAACTTTTGGATATAACTATATGGATGAAACGATTCTTAAGCAACTGCGAAGCAATTAACTGAAAGAGCAAAGAAATAGGAAAATAAACCGAGCAAAAAAATATATAGAACAAAAATAAGGCATACAAACCGCTCTAAAAAATAAGATTTCCAACAAAATTGGAGGTCATATGCTCAATCCCCCAGTTATACAGCCACCATCTACTAGAGCAAAAGACGATTTTTAGAATTCGTTACATAGATTAGCAATCACCACATCCACGCGACAAAAAGACACGTCCATCCCGCGATCTAATGCATTTCTTTAGGCCTAAGTTCGATCCCTTACAAGTTACAACAACGAGACCACGCTTTGCATCTGACAAATTCCCTGAGGCTACACACCAGCGTCCCGTCGTCTCCATTTTCGCTGTGGAACTCCCCCATGTCGATCTCCATCCATCCGTGTGCGCTCGAGGCTCGCCTTCCTTAGGATCCAGCATCACGGGTCGCCCTTCATCGAGCTCCTCGCAGCCGATGCAGAGATGCCACTTTACTGGCCGATCAAATCCCTGCTCGCGCGAAGTGTCGTGGTGATGACCGGATGATCTGAATTGGCTGTCTTTACAATAGTGCGGTGAGGCACGGCAAAGCACGGCGCCGTGCTCCGATGTCTAGCTTGGCGGTGTTGACTGTTAAGCGTGTGAGGCTCATAATTCGTTGAGTGAATATCCGGATGTCACAAAATGTGAATTGACTTAAGGTGTGCTTGGTCTGGTGTTGGAGGAAATCTTTAGAGAAAGGGCAAAGGTCTTAGATTGAAGAAATTTTTCGAAACGCAAGTAGTGTTTGATAAATTGTAATTTAAAAGTGCATTGATAAACAACTTTAATTTAAGGTCCGTTCGTTTCGCGGAAAACAACTTCTAGAAAAATATTTTCTGAAATTTCCAGTGTTTAAATGGCGGAAAATAGATGGTCAAAGAAAATATTTTCCAGTCAATGGAAAATCTTCTCTTAAGATTGTGGAAAATGATTTCCTCTTTTGAGAAGAGAAAAACATTTTCCATAACTTCTTCCACCTTATTTCTTTTCACCAACATATTTATGCTTTCTTTTTTTTTTTTTTTTTTTTTAAATCGAGTTTTTAATTTTTTTTCTTTTCTTTTTTTCTTTTCTTTTTTTCCATTTCATCTTCTTCCTTGGTGGCCGGTCACCAACCATGGCGGCGGCCGACGACCGGCCGCAAGCCAGTTCGAACCTCTCCCCAGGCCGGCGAGGCTTTGCCTAGCCCGATCTAGCAAAGCCGAGCTCGCTCGAGCCCGACAACCTCAAGCCTTGCCAAATCGAGTGAGGCGATCGGCGAGGTAGAGCTCGGGCCTCGCCGGATCCGGCGGGGCGAGGCTCGGCCTCGCCCGAGCTCACCGGATCTAGCGGCAAAGCTCAGGCTTGCCTGGATCGGGAGCCTGAGCTCCACCACCAAATTCGGCGAGCTCATGACTCACCAGAGCCCGGCAAAACTCTAGCAAGCTCGGGCGAGATTGGCCGAGCCTCGAGCTCGCCGAATCTGGCGACCAAGTCTTGGTCGGCTGCCAGGCAACCGGCCATCGTCAGGCATGCGGCAGTAGAGGAAGGAGGAGAAGGAAGGAGGAAGGAAAACAAAAAAGAAAGAAATAATAAAAATTTCGATTTTTTAAAAATACAAATAATTAAAAATTCATTTTTAAAAATAATAAAAATAATTTTTTGGTCAATTAAAAATATTAAAATTCAATTTTTGATAATTTTCCCCAAACAATTAAATTAACTAACAAATGGTGGAAAATATTTTCCACTGAAATTTAGATTTTGGCCGAACATCGAAAAATAGTGTCATTTTTCTGGAAAATGACTTATAAGAAAATGTTTTCCGGAAACATGATATTTTTCGCGAAACGAACGGACCATAAATGATATTTGCAAAAAATGACACTTTGTCTAATGACACTTTTGTCATCATCTAGGTTTGCACAAACTAGGCAAGGTTGTTTGCGCTAGATCTAGCTCACTAGCAGCTAGATTTCACCTTGGCGGAGTCTTGTCATAGGCTCACCAACAACCTAAACCCTTGTTGATGACATCAATTGAGGTGGGGTCATTTCTGGAATTATGAAAGTTTGGCAAAGGTAAAGTTGAAAAGAAAAAAATGCATTGCATTTCATAAATGCTCAAAACTCAAAACATCTCTAGACCTATCTTAGGCTAAAGGCTTTTAAAATGTAATTGCATCTTTTCAAAGCTCTCCAAAAAATTTGCTAAATAGTATTTTGCATTTGCCCAAACTCAAAACCTCTTGACAAAGCAGTTCCCAAGTGGAGCCTTACTTGCAAGTTGCAAAAGGGTTCAATTCCGTTTCACCATTAATATGGCTTGTCCACGTACCAACTGTACCACCCTCCAAAATTGATAGTCCATGGTATTGTTTAATTTTCCTAAACATTTAGTGAAATTGCATTTAGAATTCCTCAGTGAGCTGCGTGAAATTACTTAGGTTTTGTTAGTTAGAGGATATGGACATTCAATCAAATAGGCGCCATCATATATTTCAATAATATTTATATAATAAATCACGCCTTTATTTAACAATTTAATATATCAGAATAATTGGATGTGCTTGCACTAAATCCATCATGATAACACCTCCTTTACTTAGCTAACGATTCTTGCTCCGTGGAAACAAAGGCTTTGATCCTGTGCCTCGAGAACTGCGAACAAGTCAGTGGCACGTTCTTGGTACATTTCGTTAGGTCTAAGTTCGATCTCTTCAACAATGGGCCCCCTCTTTGTAATGTGATCATCAACCCCATTAAGATTTCACTTTAGTGTTCTGTCATCTCCCCTTTTCGCTGTAGGACTGACCCATCTCGAACTTCGACCATCCGTCATCACGCTCATAGGACCGCTCGGGAGCTCATTCCCCACTCGAGCTTGCCATAGTGGCGGGTGGCGTCGTTCAAGTCCGAGGCAGCGCCGGTGACCCCGCCCTAGTCGACCTTTAATTGTGTGTGTTTGTATGTGTTTTAGCAATGGGGACATAACATAACAAACACCGAAATTCCAGACAGAAGTATAGATTCTTTTTGAGTAATTAAAACGCAAATTAATGATGTGAAAGACTGAGAAGGCAAACTTAATGCGATTCTTTACGATTCTTCCCTTAGATTAGCTTGGATCAAGGCTCAGGCACTGTATATGGTTGGCAAAAGTACACACAAAATTGATGACTGGCACTGGCAGCCACCACATCCTGAGTCAAAAGACACATTTTCAGCCTGTGTTTAGTGCGTCTCTTTAGGCCTAAGTTCGATCCCTTCAACAACGAGACCGCTCCTTAAGGTGTACTCATCGACCTCCTTAAAGCTACACTCCAGAGTTCCATCGTCTCCGTTCCCGTTGTAGAACTCCCCCATCTCAATCTCCAGCCACCCGTCTCCACGCTCCCTCGTCGACCGAGGCTCCCCTTCTCCGGGGTCAAGGACCACGGTCGGCCATTCTCTGTGCGTGTCGGTGTTGCTTTCGACCGACACGCACGACACTGCCGGCCGATGAAATCCGCTTTTATGGCCTCTGAATCGAAAGACGAGGTAAGCTGCGTACCTCGTCTTGGGCGAGAGCATTTTTGTTTCGATTCTTGCTTTGATGTGAAACCAGCCTGCGAACAGGAGCTGAGCCACTTGATCAAACCTGTTAAAAAGAAGAGCGATGGAAAAGCTAATTGATGGATCACGGAGGGGATTCATGTAGAAAGAATTGTCTGTTTGCAAACCACAATCGATATCTCCTTAGGAGTCCATTTTTTCTCAGAAAATCAATGATTTAAAAAACATATTTCTTAAAATGATCACTTGTCTTGCCAACAAAATAAATTAACAAAAAGAACTTTCATTGTTCACGAAAACATTCGGACATAAATTTCAGTCGACAATAAAAACAATTTTCATAGACTAATATTTTTTATCAATAAAAGCGAAAATGGCTTTTTAGGCAAGCAAAGGTGGAGAAAAATAGTATATGTTTAATTTAACTTAATGATGGAAGATAAAGGGAGAAGCGTATAGGACCTGGAATTAGGTTCAGCAATCCAGCACCACGAACGATAGTCATCTCCCCCTGGGATTGCTAGCTCTCTTGCACCGATCATAAAGCATTTCTTTGCACTCTTCTTATCCAACGAGAAGATCTACGTGACAAGATGTCATAGATAATTAGAGATTTAATACCAGTAATTCGACATTAAAAAGTTTTAGGACTTCAATGACAACTTTATGCCCTTTTTTTGATAGCTCGAATCAAACGACATTAACTGGATTATAATCCAACCCTTCTTGGATTTCTAAGAAGAATAAATGATTTATACTTAGATAATCCTGCTCTATCTATGCAGATTCACCACAGCCCGGTCAGATATGCCAAAGAATCATTGAAGAAGATCAAACCATCACACAGAATCCTCAACACCTCGTAATCACGTGAGGCTCGCTCCATGTTTCGAATCGAGCGCTAACCATGTTTCGATTGCCGCCGATGGGGACTGGATGATCGCAGAGATGGAGGTAGAGTGACTTCTTGGGCGAAACCTGAGGGAGGACGAGCTTGTCGTGGTCAGGCGGCAAGAATTTGAGCCACACCTGATCTGAATCTGCGATCGATCTGAAGGAGGTAGAGACCGACGATACTCTGCAAGCGTCTCGTGGAGTTGTGAGAGAGATGATCTGAGAGATCACGTCGTGAGGCAGCTTCGAGAATGCCATCGTCTTTGCTCTCTGTTCTCTCCTTTCTTGCCTTGGATTTCGCCGACTTTCTCCAGAAAAGACAAAGGGAATCGAGTCTTAGTTGTTTGATTAAGTCTACGTCAAACTCATTGGGAGATTAATTAAGAGATAAATGCACGCGAGAATACGATCGAATTTTAAAACTTATAGGCTTAGTGTAATCAAGTCCTCTTTGTATACTTGACTAGAGGAAATTGCCATAACCAATCATCACGTGCTCCTCGTGCGATTGTCAGCTCTCTTGCTCCCAACATAAAACATTTCTTTCCACTTTTCTTGTCCAGTGAAAGACTCTACTTAACAACACTAACGAATTTGCAGATAACTCGCTTGCAAGTTGCAAATAAAGTTCAATTTCACCATTTATCGTAGACCAACTTCCAATATAGAACCATTGCCTGCAATGGCCTAGCTGGATAAGAGCTCCCATGAAATTTACTCAAAACGGAGGGGTTCAAATCCTGTGGGACACACGGGATCTTAAGCTCTACTAGCGTCGTCTCAAGGTTTACTCGCTGGCTACCGGCTGTACAGGATTCCCTGGATATCAAAAAAAAAAAAACTTCCAATATGGATGCACTTCATGATGCAAATTGACTTTCCTATTGATTGAATGAAAAACAAGCGTCATGCTATTCGTCAACTATCAACATCGAGCTATGCTACACGCAAACAATTACATTGGACAGAAGTTATGCAAACACCCACTATACTATGGTAAGTGAAATTCAATGGAGAACCCTCTTCTTATATTTTTGAGAATTTTTTGGTATGGACCCTTGTTTGATGTAGGCCTCATCAACATCCGTCGATTGGTCTTCTTCTTATACTAGATAAGATTTCTCTAAATGTCTGCTAAAACCTATGACATGGTCAATGATGTTTGAACTAGTACATAATTCATCTATGATATATGTTGGAAAAATATGGCTTTAAATCAATAAAGCAATCAAGTCAGATTTTGATGTATGATATCATTTTCTTTAAAGATCTATTTGCCTCACAAAGTTACTAATGGTTACCGGCAAGATACAACAAAGTCTCAAAATGAGAATACTATATAGTAATTCTAGTATTTCTCTAAGGTCTCTTTAGAAAATAATTGAAAAGATGGTTGTAATTTTCAAAAGAAGAACGAATGTATCATTTTAAAAGAAGTTACAAAATGAACAAAGATATCCATTCGGAATAAGTTAAAAAATGAACAAATGCAACCCCTTGGGAGAGATTGCAAATTGAACGAGTATCATTTCCAAAAGTTGTATTGAAAAAACACAAATATAAAAATTTGGAATAATAAAAAAATAAATAAAATTTCGAATTTTCATAATTTCCAAAAATTCTCAATAAACAAAAACAACCTTTGAACTAATTAAAGTTAATAAGATAATTGTATGGAATAAAATAAAAAGACAAAGGGGTTAGTACTAATTAAACCGCGGGCGTATATAAGCGTGCAAGGTGCACATAATAATCACGCACCCACACACGGGTATGGTGGGATCTAGTTTATACCCAATCTTTCCTTTAGATACATTAAATAAGCTCCACACTTATTGGCTAGTCCACCTCCTCCTACTTTTTCTATATGGGATAAGGAAACACACAATCTTACAAACAAACTTCCAACAATATAACCACTTTTTAGTCTTCATTTTGATAGCTGATCAAAATCAAATGGCACCTGTCAGACTATGCCCAAATTCTCTGGGAAGCCAAAGAAGAATAGAACGACCCACTTGGATTTACGTAGTAGAAATTTCTCCAAACTTCTCTATGCCATTCAAAATCGGACCCTCACCATGACTACATCAACCAAACGCTAGGCGCACCCAAGCCATCGATTTCTGGAAATCGAGCTTACCATGATCCAACCATCAATCGGGACCGGATGATCGCAAAGATGGCGATAGGGAGACTTCTTGGGTGATATATGCGGGATCAAGTTCTCGCAGTCGGGAGGCAAACAATTGGCCCGCACTAGATTTGAATCCGCGATTAATTTGAAGTAGGTGGAGGCGCCCGACATGGTACTAGCATCTTGAGGAGTGGTGAGAGGGATGATTACTCCGGACAACCCTGCAAATTCCATCTGCTTTTCCTCTCATCGTTTTCTCTTTGCTTGCCTTGGGCTCTGCCAGACTTCCTTGACAAGCTTGAGGGAATCAAGATAGCCAATTCGTTTGGTTTAACTTTGGAGAAATGACTTTAAGAAAATGCAAATATCTTTGAGGTAAAGGAGTTTTCCGAAATGTTACACCATTTGATAAATTGTAATGTCAAATACCATTGAAAAGTAAATTCAGCATAAACATCGTTAAGCAAAACTCAAATTTGTAATTGGCTTTTGCTATTTATTTATTTATTTTTTTAAAGTCTGAAAATCAAATCCGCATTTGGCTAACCGCCAACCAACCGCCGGATGCCAAATCGCCGCCGGACCACCAGATCTGGCAGCTTGAGGTCACGAAGGCTAGATTTGGCCGTCTAGCAGCTAGATCTGGCCTCAAGACTGCTAGATCTAGCCGCCGGACGGCCAGATCTGACGGCCTGAGGTCGTGCGGGCCCAGGCGACATTACCTGGCTCGCGCGAGTTAGGCAACACCACCTGGTTCATAGGTCGCGCCACCCCAGGCGATGATCACCGAGGACGCGCGACCCCCAAGCGGTGGTGGTGGCTGCTGGAGAAGCTTGACTCTCAGGCGGGAAAGATAAAAACGAATGGGGAAGAAGAACAGTGACATAACTTGCATTTCCAAAATGCCAATACTCAAAGCAGGTCTTGAGGTGCCTTGGGCTTTCAGCATTGGGAATGCTGATATTTGGCCAATGAGCTTTCAAAATGATTTGTCAAACACAAAATATTTTCCTCAGGAGGCTTTGGGGCCCCAAAGTCACTTGGGAATGTTGAACCAAACGGGGCCTAAAGTCTATGTCAAAGTCATTGGAGGCAATCACTTCGACAACTAACGGTTTTGGAGTTTTCAACGGAAAGATTTTGTATTGGGTGGATGTTTGAAAGTTCAAGGGCTAGATTGGAAAAAAAAAAAAAAGAGAGTTTAAAAACCACATTAAACATTCAAAAAGAAATTTATGGACCATCCATATCACTAATCCTAGTTTGTAATGACCAGCTGTCCATAGAATCGTAGAATCATTCAATAAGTTCCATTTACATAATGAAGGTGAAAAAATGTGAAGTGAGTTAAGTTGTGTTCGGTTCAGTTGTGGGAAAAAAATCTTTGGAAAAATACAAAAGTTTTTAGGCTCGTTCGTTTCACGGAAAATGTGGCATTTCGGAAAATATTTTCCAACAATTTATTTTCCAGGAAAATGTAGTTATTTTTCAATGTTCGGAAGAAACCTCGAAAATGAAGTGGAAAATTTTTTTGCTATTTAGTAAGGAAAATATTTTCCTCCATATACTCTTTTTCATTTATTTTATTTTTTAAAATGGATTTTTCATATTTTAAAATTTTTTTAATTATTTTTATTTTTTAAAATCGATTATTCAATTATTTTTTGATTTTTTTTTTTGTTTTCCATATTCTTTTTTCTTGGTCGGTCACCAACCATGGCGATGGCCAATGACTGGCCACAAGCGAGCCTCGAGCTCGATGACGAGCACAAGGCTCGCCAATTTTGGCGATGCCCAAGTCTGATGAGGTCGAGGCTCACCAAATCTACAAGCATAAGCTTGTGGCCGACGAGCAACGAGCCTGAACTTGCCAAAGGTAGGTGAGCCTCATGCTCGCCTATGGCTGGTTGCCAGTTGTCACCATGGCCAGCGACTGGCCAAGAAAGAAGAAGTTGGGAAACAAAAAAGAAAAAAAAAACAAAAAAAGAAAAAAAGAAAAGAAATAAAAAAAAAAGAAAAAAAAAATTAAAAATAATCCAAAGAAAAAAAGAAGAAGAAGAATGGGGAGGAAGGAGTGAGGATTTGTAAAGTTGTGAGATAAGAGATCAAGTGAAGAAAATGTTTTCCACTTTTCAAAAATGGAAAATATTTTTCCCTAATTTAGGAGATTTTTTTTCTTTTCATGGAACATGTTTTCCCTAAGGAATTCATTTTCTATGAAATGAATGCCGGAAAATCCGAAAAACGTTTTATTGGAAGTTGTTTTCCGCGAAACGAATGGAGCCTTAGATTGAAGAGGTTTTTCGAAATACAAGTAATGTTTGGTAAATTGCAATTAAAAGTGCATTGGGAAATAACTTAAATTTAAGTGGTATTTAGAAAAATGACACTTTGTATGATGACACTTTTGTTGTTGTGTAAGTTCACATGACCTGAGCAAGATTGTCGGCGTTAGATCTCGTTCGCAAGTTGCCAAATTTTACCTTGCTAAAGTCTTGTCAAAGGCTCGCCAACGGCCTAAATCTTCACTGATGATATCAAATGACGAAAGGGCATTTCCGAAATTATGAAAGTTTAGAGAGGACAAAGTTGGAAAAAATGTATTTGCATTTCAGAAATACTCAAAGCACAAAACACCTCTAGACCTGCCTTGCGTTAAATTATGAATTTTTAGCGAGAGCAAAGTTTGCATTATGGAAATGCTCAAAACTCAAAGCATCTTCACACTTGCCTTGAGTTAAAAGGTCTTTGGAGTGCAATTACATTTTTCCAAAGCTCTTCAATTTGCATTTACCCAAACCGAAAACCCATTAGCAAAGAAGTTCTAAAACGGAGACTTACTTCGCAAAAAAGGTTCGATTCCATTTCCCCATTAATATTGCTTGTAAACGTACGAATACCAACCTCCAAAAGTCCATGGTATTGTTTAATTTTCCTAACTATTTAATGAAATTACAGTTAGAACTCCCCAACAGGTTGCGTGAAATTCAATAGATTTTGTCAAGTTAAATCGAGGATGTGTAACATTCAATCAAATAGGTGACTTTAAGTGTCTCAAATGTTAAAGCAATTGAAAAATTAACCATGTCTTCATTTAACAACTTAAATTTTTAGAATAGTTGATCGTAATCTCACCAAATTTATCATGGTATTAGAGCCTGAGAGTTTAAGTTCGAATATATCTAGATCCAATTTATCTTCTTCATTAAATTTCCAATGCATCTCACAGAGAAGAAAAGAGAAAGAAAAGAACAAAAACTCAAAAAGTTAAACAAAATGGGATCGTGTTGAGCAATTTGTATAGATTCGAGTAGGTCCCCTTTGAGCAAATAAAAAAGAAGACAAGAAGTACAAAATTTAGAAGATGAACAATCATCGGAAAAAAAGAGAAAAAAAAAGAATTGGAAAATTAAACAAAATGGGGTCATTTCAAGAAAACGCATCAACGGCATATTACCTGTTGTGCCACGTATGACAACCTATACCTATTGTAAGAGTTGAAAGATGTAAAATTATAATGGAATCTATACAATACGTTTAAGATTAATCTAGTCATTTTCCTTAAAAAGTTTTAAGTCACGTTTAAAAGTAATTAAATTTTCATAAATATAAGCATTTCAAAGTTACTAGCACTTGGCAAAATTCCTAAAGGTTAATAGAAAAAGAGATTACTTTTACTACAACAAGGATCTTGGTAAAATCTTACTTTTTAACATATTATATTTTATGGCTGCGTTTGACAATCGGGATAAAATTCGGGATATAATATAATTTATCCTATCCTACATTTGGTGTTCGCTCGGGATAGGATAAAATTGGATTTAAAGGAATATAGATAGAATAAAATTATCTGTGGGGTAGGTGGGATAAAGGTGGATATGATTTATAATGTCTATAATAGGAAAGTTAATTTTCTTGAATAACAAAATTATTAAATTAACAAAATTGAAATTATATTTCAATATAAATAATAGTTGAATTCTAATTTAAGAAATTAAAAATTTAAAAATATTTTTTGATTAATCTTATTTTAATTTATATATTTAACTTTAATTCTATCTTATAATAAACATTCAATCTATAAATCAAATATTCATATTTATTATATATTATAGGTTTTTTTGTATTTTAGTATGTTAGTATAGTTTACTATTTGATAAAATTTTATTAAATAATATAAAAATATGAAAAATAAAATAAAAATAAAAATAAGGAATAACGAGAGATTTTCACTATCTCTGTTTATGAATATTTAGGTTCATTTATAATGATATCTGTTTATATCAAAAAAATGTACACTGGAACAAACCAAATAATAAACGAGATATAAAAAAAATCACAGAATTTCATATTTTATCTTATCCATTCTTATTCCGATTAAAAATCCGGACGACTAAACATAACCTATGAGTCATCACTGGAACAAACCTACAAAGTTTAGAAGGTACCGACTTGTCATTATTTGAAGAAGCAATGACAAGGATGGTCCCCAAGCTTCGCCTCAATGTCTAATGTTATCCTCGACATTTTTTATTCATTAAGTTCCTTCACTTTCGTAAATATGTTTTATGTAGCCCTTCCGATAAGTATATCGCCAAATCAATGCATTTTCCTAATGTGGACTACCACGAAAACATTTATTGGGTTAATAAAATAATGTGAACTGCCAAGTCGTTGTTCCAAATAAATAATTTGCTTTTCCTTTCATTCGTGGGCCAAAATGATGAGAGAAATGTGACGGAGAGCCGCACGTTAGCCTAACAGAAATTATATTCACATCAATTAAGGTTTTTAAAATTTTTAATAGGATGTATTGGGTGGTTTTTTTAAAGTTCAAGGTCTACATAAGAAAAAAAAGTTTGAGGATCATATTCAATATTAAAAAAAAAAAAAAACTTCAAAAACCTTCGTATCAATATCCTAAACTTGAAATGATTAGTAGTTCGCTGAATCAATTAGTAAGTATTGATCATCACAAATAGTAACTTTTCATGCTGCAAAATTGAATTTTGTATCTATTTGAGACTACGGTTTTTAAATATGATTATTCAGTAAATTTCAATGAGAAGAAGTATGATCCCTAACTTAAGAATGTTACCTATAAAAAAAAGTAAGTTTCAATATGCTAAATATTTAGTATAAGTAACTTTCAAGTCAAATCAGTTATCTATATTACTTTTTAAGCCGGGGATTTTTAATTTGGTGTCGCATTATTTGCAGTTCTCGACTAATCATTTTCAACATCAATTTACAAAGAAAAAAGATCACCTATCGGCACCCGCCTTTTTGAAAAAGAGACCATACCTTCTTAGCCTTTAAATTTCGAAAGAAACTGGTCAAAGAAAATGTTTCTTATTGAGGATTTTCGTAATTTCGCAATGAGATTTGAATATAATATATAAAATAAAGAAAAAGATAGACGTGAAGAAAACCAACAAAACACTCACAATAATGCGAAATTCATGATTTGCAACTATTAACGATCACCAATCTCCAATAATGATTGAGAAGTCAAATCGAGCAAACATGGCTCAAAACTCAGGTTTCATGGATCAAAAATATTTAGGGCCTGTTCAAGAACCGGCTAGATAGTGTTAATTTCTATTTTTTTGTTTAATTGGAATAGACACGCATTTGGTAAAATTTTTATTTCGATAATAAATTTCTATTTTTTTGTTCCCGGAAGTAGATTTAGAACATAATCAACAATTAAAAAAAAGTTAATTCTTGTTCCCGAGAACAATTCTAAAATTAAGCCCATATTTTCTTTTTTTACTTTTTTTTTTGTTCTTCTTCCATTTTCTTCTTCTTCGTCTATTGCCACCACCATGGTTGCCATTCGCCGCCCACCACCACTAGTTACTAACAACTAGTCTAGCGAGCTCGCCAAAGGCAAGTCCAGTCACCGGTGAGGCTCGGCTAGCCCCGGTGAGGGTTGGCCTCTTTGAGGGCCGGCGACACTCCGATGAGGTTGTCGACCCTTGTTTGGCTGGTTACCGATCATCCCAAGGCCGGTGACTAGCCACTTGAAGAAGAAGAATAGGAGAAAGAAAGGAAAAAAAAAAGGGAAAAAAAAGAAAAAAAGGAAAAAAGTAATAAAATTAGTCAAAAATTTAAAAGAAAATGATTTGGAAGAGAAATTTTGAAAGACAAGTACCAAACGTAATTTATTATGGAAATTAAAATTTTGGATTGAAGAAGAAGAATAGGAGAAAGAAAGAAAAAAAGGAAAAAGAAAAGAAAAAAGGAAAAAAGTGATAAAATTAGTCAAAAAATAAAAGAAAATGATTTGGAGGAGAAATTTTGAAAGATAGATCAAAAACGCAATTTATTATGAAAATTAAAATTTTGGATAGTTCTTAAATGACTTAAAATGTTTAAAATTTTTTTTGATAATAAAATAAAAAAATAATTTCTAATCATAAATTATTTTCGGAAATAAAAGCGTTACTAAGCGTGCTCTTAATGGACATGACCACCGTGGGCTTCGCAACTCAAAAAATCTCGTGCCCATGGCCGTCGCTAGTTCAAAATGACTGGTCATGGCTCCAAGTTCGAGTAGCTACGGCACCTGCAAACTTGAGCTTAAATGTACTTGATTGCCGCACGCCATTAGCTTGAGCTTGCAGTTATGGTGGTCCCCCTCCAACTTTGTCTTCATTAACATTTTTTTAAATACGGCGCCACATAATGAGCTGAGCAAATCATAACATGACACGTGTATTTCAACGTCGGTATCAATAATTTAGCAATACATGTCAACAAAAATCAGCCCACAAGAAAAAAGGTACGGCAGGAGGACGCACAGAGACATTTTCTTAAAGGTTGAAAGAGGCTTTTCACACACACACATACACACATGTATAGAGGGCTATTTTAATTTCCGAACAAGAAGAAACTGAAGGATCGAATGTAACGTCATACCTTAGAAAAAACAAAGAACACAAAACCTTCTTACCCCCACATTCTCAAATCCGGTCAACGCGCAATCGTTACAAATTCAGCGCCGACGGTGGCGTCATGCTAGCCGCGCTCTTTTACAAAACGCCGCTCCCCTCCAATCTCCGTCGCATAACCATCGCCATTTCCCATTCTCGATGCAATAATAATCTAAGCAAATTAACTCGATCCTCCGTTGGTCTCTGGTGTCGTTTTAAAAGTAAAAGTCCTGGCAATGCTTTGAAATGGATGACCCCCTAAGAAGCTTCCGAGCAATTTCCTCAAAGAACAAAGGGAGAAATTAACAAGGATACGGCGTGCCGACTACTCTGAATCGGGATTCCAATGGGATCAAGGCCGTATGTTTAGTCTCACCAACTACGTACAAAGTGCTTTGCATGAGAGCAGCCTCGTATAGGCCAAAGATCGGAAACCGACCGATTCATGAGGCTTCCATGATATTACATTCATTTGTATTTGTTGGTCGTTGAGAAAGGAGGCTCTAGGACCACCACAAAACCGGGCTTTTGTGTTTGTGCCCTCAAAATGCCGAAAATTAAAAGGAAAATGCTGCAAAGTTGCTTGACTTATTTTTTTCCTTATATATCAATCAATTATCTACATTCCTTTCGTGAAAAATTAATAATAAAAATGATCATCTTTATCGCTTAAAAAAATTAATGAATGAAAAACATTTTATCATTCATTAAAATATTTAAATATAAATTATTGTTGATGATAAAACATTTTTCATTAGCTAAGCGAACATTTTTAAAAAGATATAATCCAAAAAATTTCTCCATTCCACACATATCAAGTAATATACTATCATATTAAAAATGTTTCCAAAAAATTTACAAGAAAATGATTAAGACGAAGACGCTTGTCATTAATCGGATTATTTAGTCAAAGGTTTTGAAAATAAAAAAATAAAAAATGGAGAGGACCGCGTGAGCCTCATTTCTCCGGCCCGGATGCTTCCTCCCCCCAAAACGCAATTTCCATCCCTCAATTTTCAATTCAAAACCGAAAGACGTTCAAACGACAACCAAAAAAAAAAAAAAAATAAACAAAATTTTATAAATAAAATAAAGGAATTCAAACCCGAATCCTTCCCCGTCATTCCCATTTTGCCCTCCAACTATAAATACCATAAATTCCAGCGCCACCGTCCGCCACCCCCTCGTACTTTTTCTCTCTAAATCTCTCCCCATTTCTGCGTGAAATCGCTTTCATTTCTCGCCTGCCTCTTTCTCTCTCTATCTCCATCTCTCGCTCTCTCTCTCTTGGATCAAGCCGAAATCTCTCTGCTCAATCCCTCTCCGATCCGATCCGATCCGATCCTCCGCCGCCGCCGCAGCCGCCGCCGTTGCGGACCTCGATCTCCTCTCCTCTCCTCTCCTCTCCTCCGCCGCGGAGCTCTCCGGCGATCCCGCCTCGCTTCGGCTTTAGGGTTATCCCCTTTCCCCCGGGGTGGTCGCGATTTCGGTGAGGCATTGTTTCGGATTTCGCGGGGGGATCCATGGGTCAACAGTCGCTGATCTACAGCTTCGTGGCGCGGGGGACGGTGATCCTCGCCGAGTACACGGAGTTCACCGGCAATTTCACCTCCATCGCCTCCCAGTGCCTCCAGAAGCTCCCCGCCACCAACAACAAGTTTACCTACAACTGCGACGGCCACACCTTCAACTACCTCGTCGAGAACGGATTCAGTACGTCCCTCCTCCTCCCCCCCCCTCCCTTGTCGCGTGTTTTGGATCCGTTCGCCTCGCGTCTGGTTGCGGCGGATTGGCGGTGCCGGTCGGGTTTTTGGTTGGTTAGGTTAGGTTTGACGTGGGGATCTGTGCGCGATCTGGCGGTTTGGTAAGGCTTCCGGTGTCTCGATACGGAATCAAGGTTGATCTCGATCTCGTGGGGTTTTTGTGATTTGACTCGGGTTTGGTAGCCGATTCTCTTCGATTCGTTGTGCGCCTCCGGATCTATGCAATTCCGTTGTCGTTTTGTTTTCTCCGGAGTTCAAATTTGGATGGAGCGGTCCAAGGTGCGATCTGCTCATTTGTCTTGAGAGAAGAAGAAGATGCCTAAGTTTTGTTGTGTTCTGTGTTTTGGCTGTTTTGAATTTCAAAAGATCGAAAATTTCTTCAAATAAGACAATAATCTATAGGTTAATTTGGATGGAATGGTCCTAGGTGTGATCTGTTCATTTGTGTTGAGAGAAGAAGTTGATGCCTAAGTTTTGTTGTGTTTTGTGTTTTGGCTGTTTTGAATTTCAAAAGATCGAAATGTTTTTCAAATAAGACAATAATCTATAGGTTAATTTTAATAGTAATGATATATGGCCTGGTGTTCCTATCAGCTGAACCTCAATACTGCTTTAAAGAAGTTTTGAGAAATGAATCTTGATTTCAATGCGGAAGGAGCCTTACAGAAATTAATTTTTCATGTAAATGCCATTGTTTGAAATGTTATTTCTGCAGCGCATTCATAAATTGAGTTGTGAAAGTGAAAATGGGGTGGAAGGAGGGAATTTGGAATGGAGCGGTTTAGATTCTGGCGAATAAGAAAGAACCTGCCATGAGGAAACTGTGAGCTAGAATACTAGCGTAATGTTCTCCTAATTTTCCTTTTTGAAGCTACATAATGTGTGTCTTACAAATTGACTGCTGGATTGAGATAAAATAAGTGCGACTTTTGTCTTGCCTTAATGACAATCCTTGTAGTTTAATTATTTATCCGTTTGGCATTCGAGGATTGAATCCTTTACACATGCTTTGTTTTTCTTTTGTTTTCCTTTTGGATGGTGCTTTTTTTATATCTTTTAAATTTTTTGGAGTAGGGGGGTGGGGATGTTGATTTTTGCAGCATCTGGGTTTTCAAGTGTAACCATTCTGATGTAGCAAAATGAAGCTTTATCGTTTGAGAAGTTGCTTACCTAGTGTCTGAGGGTGAAAATTTTCAAATCTAAGCTAGTATATCTGTGTGGTGTCTCCTATTCTGTGTGAATTATAATGAAATTTTATCTTTCATCTTCGATCCTCTTTGCTTATGAACTTGCTATATTCTCATTGAATTGTATGCGTTTTGGAAAGATATTGGTGTTATGCTGATCTGGCTTAGTGATGACTCTGTACCATTTGCAACCTGGATTTACGACTTGAAAATTTTGGCAAACTTGGACCTGATACTGCTTGTTTGATTTTTAAGCTGCCACCATGCTGATTTCTTTCTACCCTTAATCCTTTAAATGTAGACAGTACTCCTATCTCCATGATAATATATGATTTTACTGTGTCTCTGTGTTGTACAGAACTCTGTGCTATCTTTTCTTTTCTACTTTGTCATAACTTATGGATGATTTCATTTATTTTTTTATTTTTGATCATTAGTGATTGGATCTTAATTTTCTGCAAGTGTCTTCAACTTAAGTTAGTAGAATTTCCGGACATTACCTTTTATATTCTGATAGAAGCTGCAACATCCACTTGATTTTGTCCTGTCCTATTAATCTGTATGAATTAACTTTTATGGTGGGTTCTTGCAGCCTATTGCGTAGTTGCAGCTGAATCTGCTGGCAGACAGATTCCCATTGCTTTCTTGGAAAGAATCAAGGATGACTTCAACAAAAGATATGGCGGAGGAAAAGCTACAACAGCTGCTGCCAACAGCCTGAACAGAGAATTTGGGTTCGCACTTCGATCTTGCTATCTTTAACTGGAGAAATTGGTGTTTGAGCTTGTTGATTGATTGCATGTACTTACCCTGTGATTCTTTCTCAGTCCCAAGTTGAAGGAACACATGCAATACTGTGTTGACCATCCTGAAGAAATCAGCAAGCTTGCAAAAGTGAAAGCTCAAGTATCTGAAGTTAAAGGTGTTATGATGGAAAATATTGAAAAGGTATGGAGCTTCTATTTATTTGCTCAAAAAAATTAATTGGTTGCTTTTTGCCTCATTGATGGGTTATATCTTGGGTGTTCCCAAATTTTTATTTCTTTCAGGTTCTTGACCGCGGTGAGAAGATTGAGCTGCTGGTTGACAAAACTGAGAACCTTCGCTCTCAGGTTAGTCGGATCGAATTTATGGCTAATGACACTGTCATTGTAGTTTGTGGTTATATTCGCAGAAGTGAGTGTCCCTGTGTAAGTATGGCTCTAGATGTTTTTGGTTTCTGTTTGGAGATAACTAGAATGCCGGCAAATGGAGGGCCTCATTATATGACGAATGGCTGTGTTGTCCATCTCTGCATGTCCCATTATTGGCAACTCGTTGGGTCTTTGCAGAATGCTGGCAAACAGAGGGCCTCATTATATGACGAATGGCTGTGTTGTCTTTCTCTGCATGTCCCATTTTGGCAACTCGTTGGGTGCAAAGATTAACTGCCGTTTTCTATTGTAAAAGGGATCCCATGTTTGTGTATTCTAAATGACCGACGTGATGCAGGCACAAGATTTCAAGCAACAGGGAACAAAGATAAGGAGGAAGATGTGGCTTCAGAACATGAAGATTAAGTTGATTGTCTTGGGGATCATCGTTGCCTTGATACTTATCATTATTCTATCCGTTTGCCATGGATTCAAATGTTAGTCGCCAGAATTTCACGGGTACTTCCCAACTTGCTGATTGCGGCCTGTTTCTGGTTGGACTGCTTCACTTGCCGAGGTCATTGGCCATCTCGTTCTCTCCCTCTCTCTCCCTCTCCTTCCTCTCTCTCCTCTCTCTCTCTCTCAATTTTTGGGTTTTTCCCTTTTCCCCTTTAGCCTTTCGCCCTTTACCCCGATGGCAGTCTTTTCTTCTGGGGCAAGCGTCTTGTATCGTGGATTTGGTTGTATGTGGTGGTAGTTGATTTCAGGTAGATAATTTCCTACATATGGACATATTCTCCCCAACTTTTATTTCGTATAGTATTTGAAAATCTTTAAACGCTTGATGATCGGACACTGTTTGTCCATAATGAAGCTCCTTTCTTTTTGCCTCATCATTGCCTCAACGAATAGCTCCAGCTAACACATGAATAAGAAATTTTTCTGTCACATCTCTTGTCTCTTGCGCTGTCCTCTGCGTCTGCAACTGGAGGTTTCTATCCATTTGCACTTGTTTTTCGCCAACATCAAGAAAGCTCGGCAATTCAAATGAGGAAAGGAATTGTTATAATTATGTATGGACAGTCAAGATGGAAGCTGCATGTCAAGATCAGCTGAGCGCATGTGGAACTGTGCCATTTTGAGATGGCTTGGCTGTGGTAGTTTGTCCCAAGTGGGTAGGTCTTTCCTCGGCAGTGACTCTTCGACTCGCCCATATCGAATAAGCTTTTATGGGGCCCCAATAATGATGAGCAGCCGAAAGACCTTAGGTAGACGCGGCCTTTTTATATACTGGGCACTTTACGTTAGTTTTAATTTTGATGATGAGGTTAAATAATTCATGTGGCTTGTAGATATTGGTCCATTCAATGTAGTATGTTCACTTGAGAAAATTTGTGCCGAGCAAAAACAAGAATCGGCGGGAAGGTCAGACCAAAGGCTTAGGCCAAAGGGGCAAAAGCTATTATAGTAGAGGATCATTGCATGGCTTTTGCTACTCCACAGTAATTTCATCCGCCAGCTTATCCCTCTATAAAACTGATTTTCCTTGAGTATCAGGAAAATAAGGAAAAATTCCAAATAAAGACCTAGAGTGTTTTCAAATAAAGTTTTGAAGATGACATTAATTCAAATAAGAGTCTAAAATATCATAATTTTTTTTTAAATGGGGGTCTTAAGTGAATTTTATTTTAAATAAGGGCTGACATAATTATGTCTATTTAAATAAATGCTTGACTTTCCAAGTGGTCAAGAGCAATTTAGTTATTCATTTTTTTGAATTTTTTTCCTTTTTTCTAATTTTTCTTTCTTCTTTGTTGGTGGCTGGCTGGCCATCGATGATGCCCAAAGAGGGTTGGACGAGTGTCAGCTCACTAACAACCTATGAGGTTGGCCCTCGCCAAATTTGGGTGAGGGTCGCCTCACCAATAGTTGGCAAAGGTTGCCGAGCCCTCATTGGCCCCAAATAAGGCCGACCCTCGCCAAATTTGGGCATGGTAGTCTCACCCATAGCCTACAAGGGCTTGCAAGCCTAGTTGACCCTCACAAGTGGCTGGCAAGAGTGGCCAAGCCCTTGTTGGCCCTCACTAGAAGGGAAAAAAAGAAAAGAAAATAATTTAAATAATTTAAAATCAAAATTGTGATTAGATGAAATATTTAGCAATTGATGAAGTGAAATATTTATTTGAAATAACTATGACCACTTCACACCTTTATTTATTTGAAATAGCCATGACTACTTTAAGCTCTCATTTGATACAAAATTTACTTCAAATTCTTATTTGAAAAAATAATGAGGACAATTTGGGCCCTTAGTATGAATTTTCTTAGAAAAAAATGCGATCAAGCAATGCAGGTTTTTCTAGCCCCAGGAGAGAAATGTGGAAAGAGATGAGTTATGGCTCACAAATGATTCTTGTAGATTTTATTTCCCCATATCCTAGCACAAAGGACATTGAAAGCTACAAATGGCATGAGGTCACACAACATTTTGTACACTGACGTTCTTCCTCGACCCTGATCTACGTCGGACATCGCCACCAAACATGATGCATCAACACACATTGACTCTACCATGCTAACTTCTCGACCCGAAGGCATTCCCTCGCTGGACTGAACGTCATTTCCATCGTATACATCGTGGGGGTGGCTGGGGGGATCACAATAAAATCAGCATGCCACCTGATCCCGAAAGGGAGAGATCTCTTCGAAGATGGGAAGTCTCTTCGACCGAAATGGTGTCCATTGTTTCATCAAATGGTCCAGCCCTTGCACCAGAGCGTCTTCTACGCTGGATGCTGACTCTTGTGCCGATGGAGGCAATAGAGGCGACGCATGCGATGACTTTAGTTCTATGAGTAGCTCTTCAGTTCGGGCTTTTGACTTGGGATCACTGGATCCAACCATGTCACCCTGCATTACTTCGTCCAGTATCAAGCGTGCCTCAGCGATTCGTGTTTGCTTGATCAGGCAATGACACAAGTTGCAGGCCTTGTTGGTGTCGGGGTCGATGATTTGAGCTTTACGGTAGACGACTTCAGCTGCCATATAATTTCCTTGCTGCATGTAGGCCCAACCCAAGTTCCCCTGCATTGAGCAGAATATGTAGGGTGCAGAGAATTACTAGTAGTCCAGCATGGAATGAATGCAATCACTAATAACGAACAACACGCCGGAGTGTCCTTGAAAAGAAGAAAAATGCACCTCTCAGAAACAGAAAAAACACACATGTCCACTGCTTAAGCATTGCCTGTGAAAAGAGTTCTTTCCCGCTACTATTGGAAACAAAAGTCCGAGGAAAATGAATAGAACAATTGAATACCAGTATCCGGGAGATCTCTTGCTTGATAGTGACCTGAAACTTCTTTCCATGAGAACGCGCTGTCTTTGTTGGCTTCCCATTAAAGGCCTCGCCATGGTATATTGTCCAAAGCTTTTGCTTCAATAGTTCTATCTGCTCTTCGAGTCTTCCGCATTTCTGGTAGACTTGCCATGGTTACTTAGAAAGCAAGAAATTGAAAAAGGGAATGAAACAGAAGGCAGATGTTCCACAGAATATAGGCTTAAAGCTGATCCACTCGCTTGTGTATCTTCTTTATTGTGAAGATAAATGGCATTATTTGAGAAGCACTTCAAATGTAGAGATCTAAAGAAGAAAATATTAGTTCTGCAAAACTTATTAACACTATCCAGGTCATAGAAAAAAGGCGATATGATGACTAGATGTGTGATCCAGCAAGACTTAATTCCAGAAGCCGATGCACAGTTTATGCCTCAGATCAGTCTAAAGTACCTTGTACAAGTCGATGAGAATGTTGTCCAGCGACTCTTGAGCTTGTTTCGAACACTGGCCTCTAAAAGATTTTATCACTCCAATAGCTTCTTCTGTTCTATCTTGCTGTTTCATCACAATCGCCATGTCCTTGAGAGCACTATCAACCCTGTCTCCTTCATTTATAGCCTTCCAGAACAAAGCAATTGCTGCATCTGGATCCTTCTCGACCAACTGTTTAGCAGGTATAAGAAACCCGTAAATGCGAAATCATCATCCAAGAAGAATAGCTTCACATGTTCATCTAAACATTTTGACATTAGTAACCATACTTAATTGACATCACATAATAATACATACCGGATAATGCGGGATAATTGTCAAAAAATTTCTAAAACTATGGCGCAATAGCCAATTTAGTCCTAAACTACTATATCTACTTAGTCCTATTTTTTTTTTTTTTAATATTTGTCAATTTAGTTTCAAACCTTCTAATGATATACCAATATAGTCATTCTGGGTAAAAATCAGCAAATCATCAAAAAATTTAAGAATTAAATTGACACAATTGGAAACTTTAGAACTAAATAAGCCGCCATACGATAAGTTTAGAAATTTTTGGAGAATTTTCTTCATATAATGCAATCAACCATCTAGAGATAGAAGGGTGCACAACAAATTTATTTAAGTGGCGTACTGTCTGGTAGAACTCTTATTACGATTATAAATCCAAGAATTGGCCGACTGGCTAAGCATTTGATTTCCAAACACGCAGATCACGAGTTTGAATCATGGCGTCTCCCACTCATGGTAACCCTAAGGTCTAGGTCCGCCACTTTGCAGTTGCTGCCTAACTCAATCCGCGTGGACGGGGGCGATTTACATGCACAGGCAAAGATTAGCAAAATCGAAGGTTTGAATATCCATATCGTAGGGCAAATCTTCAGGATGAAAGCACAACAACAAAGGTAGTGATCACATCGGATAACTTAATATATAATATACAGTTGGCTCATGAAGAATCAGTACTGATCTAAGTTAACGAGCTCCCCGGTTTCGCGCTCTGAGATCGTCTCTCTCGCCGTGGGGACGACGAGGTATCGAACTTCTGCTCTGCACCCCCGCCATTTTCTCCCGTTCCCATTACCACGCCATGTGATTCCAATCACAGGGAAGGTGTCCGTCCCGAATCGCGGAATCCGAAGAACCGAAAGAGAAGAACGGACGACGAAATTCGGAGTACGAAGAAGAGAGAGAGAGAGAGAGAGAGAGAGAGACCTGGAGGCGCTTGGCGCGGACGTAAGGAGTGTCGCCGGGAGGGAGCTTGTGGACCACGTGGTACGGCGGCTCTTGCCTCTCGCCTCGCCGTTGCCTCATTCTCCGCCGCTGGTCACCTGCGTTTCCGGCAAAGAGCTCCTCTTCCTTCTTCTTCGATCTTCAATGGAGATAGAGATAGAGAGAGAGAGAAAGAGAGAGGAAGGGTTGACGACGAACGTGTACAAGAAGGAAGGCTTTGCTGGAGAAGGTGCATGAACCTGGACAGCCAGGTCGGCCAGGTTCGTCGATCGATACGACCGTGGGATTCGCGTGCTTCTGCTGTTCGGAAACGTCATGCCGTTCGACACGTGGCTTAATCTTATTCATTTCCCACGCTTCGCCTGGCCTCCTTTTATTAGAGGCGGGCAGATGCAGATGAGCTGACCGGGGGATGAGCCGGGGGCGAGTATCGAGCGCGGCAGGATGACGTGAGCCCGGCTTCATCACGGCCGTTGACTAGTCCGGATCATGCACGTAATCTAACGGTTGAAATGATGTTGGAATTTCTGTTAGGAGTTCTGTTTCTCGGTCTATTTCGGGTTCTGCCTTCTCTTATGCGGGCTGGGCCTTTTCCGGTTTACCGGGTGGGTACGATTTGGATACAAAATGACATTAAAGGGCCTTTTTTTTTTTTTTTTTACAGGATGCATATAACGTTTGCTTTTGAGGTTAAAGGATTTTCGCAAATTGCGAATAGTTTGTAAGTATTTTATCACAAAATGCGAACACTATTTGCATCGAGGATTGTAGGTTAAAGAAAACTTTGCAATGGTGATGATGGAAGCTCTAACAGGTTAGGTGAAGGTGGAAGCTCCAGCAAACGGCCATCGCATGACTCTAGTCGATCCACGCCGACATCCTAGATTTGCAAAGTCCTGAACACCAATGTTGTGCAAAATCTAGTCACTTCCTTCGAGACCTTGGTGAGCTAGATTTGTATAAGAGGTGAGCGTCGTGCATAGGTTATCAATGTCGCTGACCCTAGTGAACCCATGACAACAACTCAGATCCGCAAAATTCGAGATTCGCATGAATATCAAATCTGCAAATTGAGGTCTACATGGCCTTGGGCCACCAAGGTAGTGCAACCCTTGGCCCCTGAGGTTGTGTGGTCTTAGGTGAGGCAATTCCATGGATTATGCGACTTCAATGGCCCTTGTCCTAAGTCATGTGAACCGAAGTCTCGTGTGACTTCAACCATTGTCAGCAACTGTCAAAGAATTTAGACCAAGGGCAACAAAGATGATGAATAGTGAAAAACTAAGGGCAGAAGAGGGATATGAAAAATTAGTGAGGGCAAAATTGAAAGACAAAAAATTATTAATTATGATAACCAGGATTTTGAAAATGTTGGAATGCCCAATGCTTGTACTCAGGGTGCATAATAAACCAAAATTTTTGTTATAGAAACAATTTTTCTATTCCGCACTTGTTTTTGAAATAAATCCATTTGATAAAATCATTTAATTTTTCTATTTCTGAAATAAATTTTTGTTATAAAAATAAGTTTGGAATAAAAATCGGAAGTAAAATTTTTTTACTTTTCTATTTCTACAAATGAAAATGAGAAACAAATTTTTTTTCTATGAATTGGTTGTCCATCCGCACCGTTGACCACCATCTGCCGATTGCCACCGATTGTCGTCGGTCATTGTCGATTACTGCCATCGCCAGGTCACTAGCCGTCGCCCATGCCATCACTGGCTATCGATTTGCCGCCAACCACCGGCCCGTCGTCGTTCGAAAGGGAAAAATTTTGTGTCATTATTGAACGAATTTCTATTTTGAGGATAGAAATTTTGTGTCATTATTAAATGGGTAATTTTGCTTAGAAACTTATGGAAATAGAAATAGAAAAATATATTTTTTTCCGTAAATCAATTTTTAGCCAAAATGGTTATCATTCGCACTCTTAATGGCCTTAAAAGAAAAGCCTTTGGAAACTTTTGGAAATGTAATGAATTTCCCAAATGGACTTCTAAATTTCTTCACCGAACACCTTAGCAATTGCACAAAGGCATGCTTATATGTTTGCTAAAGCACCATAGTCCGGCTTATTCATAACCGAGTTATGATGGAATTTCGCTCCTTCCTTAGGGTTCGTTCGTTTTGCGGAAAATAACTTCCGGGAAAATATTTTCTGAATTTTCCGGTGTTCGTTTCACGGAAAATAAACTAGTCAAAGAAAATGTTTTTAATACATTTTCGTTTTATTTTTATGCTTTTTTTTTTCTTTTTCTTTTTTCTTTTTAAATCGAGTTTTTAATTTCTTTTCTTTTCTTTCTTTCCTTTTCATCTTATTTTTTGGCGGTGGCCGTGACACGCCACGGCGGTGTCAGAAAACCGGCGATCGGCCGCAAGCTAGCGTCTGGCGACCGGCCGCAAGCCAGTGGCCGGTGACCTCGCCGGCCTATGCGGAGCTCACGGCTCGCTAGATCCGGCAAGCTGGGCGGGGCTCGGGCCTTGCCGGAGCTTGCCGTGAGCTTCGCCGAGCTCCGGCCTCACCGGATCTAGCGGCGAAGCTCGCAGCTCGCCAGATTCGGCAAGCTGGGCGGGGCTTAGGCCTCGCTCGAGCTCGCCGCAAGCTTTGCCGGGCTCTGGCGAGCCGCGAGCTTGCGGCTCGCTTGATCTGGCAAGTTGGGCGGGGCTCGGGCCTCGCCCGAGCTCGCCGGATCTGGCCACCGGGTCTTGGTCGGTCGCCAAGCAGCCGGCCATCGTCAGGCAAGAAGGAAGGAGGAAGGAAAAGAAAAAGAATAAAGAATAAAGAATAAAAGTTTCGATTTTTAAAATATAAATAATGAAAAATTCATTTTAAAAAATATTAAAAAAAATAAAATTAATTTTTGGTCAATTAAAAATATTAAATTTCAATTTTTGATAATTTTTCTCAAACAATTAAATGAGCTAATGAACGGTGAAAAATATTTTCCACTCACATTTTAGGTTTTGACCGAACACCGGAAAATATAATCATTTTCCTAGAAAATAACTTCTAGGAAAATATTTTCCGGAAATATAATATTTTCCACGAAATAAACGGACCATTAATATGATTCGAGATACAAAAGTTATTGCAGAAGACTAATGTCTCGAAGACATTTAGGTTGTAGTCATGTTCTTTCACGCTTCATGTGATTATCAGGGTGCCTTGACGGTATTCAAAGTTGAATTGTCTCCTCTCGAATTGGTGCCGGTGTTCTTTTACTCCTCTCCAAGTCTTCGATCCTTGCCTTCTTTCTGGCTGCTTTAATTGGAGGTTACTATCGAACCCCCCCTCTCTCTCTCCAAAAAAAAGGGGTTTTTGTGTTGGGGGGGCGAGGTTATATAAGGTGCGAATGGTAATGTTTCTGTTCTTTTTTTGTTCTAGGAAATAGAAATAAAAAAAAAAAAGTGTTTCTGTTCCGGGGAACAATTTTTGAACAAAAGAACGTGTTTGGTAACGTTTGTTCCGGGAATAAAAAATGAATAGAAACACGTTGGTAAATTTTATTCTTTTTTTTGTTTCTTTTAATTTTTTTAAAAATTTTTATTTTATTTTTCATTTTTTCTTTCTTTTTTATTTTTCGGTGGGTTCCGGCCTCCGGCGACCGGCCGACGCAGGGCCGGCAGCCTCGCCCGGCCACGGCGAGGCTCGCCGGCCCGGCGAGGCTCGGTCTCGCCTTGGTTGGGCGAGCTCGGCCTTACCGGATTTGGGCGAGCTCGAGCTCGCCCAGCCATGGCGAGGCTCGGCCTCGCCGGCGGCGACGCTCCGCCGAGGTCGCCGACCCTCAACGGCGTCGCCGGGGCCGGCGACGCTCCGGCGAGGTCGCCGACCCTCGACGGCGTCGGGCCCGACGACGACCGGTCGCCGGTCATGGCCGAGGCCGACGACCGGCCAAAGAAAAAGAAGAAAAAAGAAGAAGAAAAGAGAAGAGAGAGAAGAAGCGTTTTTTCAAAATTGTTTAGAACAAAAGCAACTTTTTGTGTTTTCTTTTTTTTCTCGATTTTGTTCCGGGAACAAAAAGACAAAAAGAACGAAACGCAACCAAACGCGTTTTGTTCTTTTTTTGTTCCAGGAACGAGAAAAACAAAAAGCCTATTCCAAGAACAGAATTGAGAAGTGTTACCATGCGGGGCCATAATTTTTTATTATTATTTGAGATATGACTTGAAATTGTTGCTAGATCTAAGTAGAAAATGAGTTCCATTTGAAATAGGTTGAATCCCATTTAAAAACAAAAGGCTTGGTTGTATCAATTTAACAAATTTTATAATGTTATAACAGTTAATATAAAAATTTTAAAAATTTTAACGCACTTATTCTATATCATAAATACCAGCACCATCGTCATGATCCTATCTCTTTCTTCCGAGAGAAATTGTTTTCATTCTCACCTGCCTCTCTCTCTGGTCAAACCAAATCTCTGCTCAATCCGTCTCCAATGACGAGGTTGTTAACAAACATAAATAATATAATATTATAGCTGGGGTTCTTTGCCTATTCAGTGGTTTGTATCCATTATGCAGGGCTTGCGAGCCTTTTACTCTAATATAAAGCACGCGGAAAAATTGTGGTGGTAATATGAGGGAATTGTTATAAAAAATTAAAAGATACTTATTATACTAAACTATGATATAAGTATAACACTTAAAATAATCACTCTCACACGGCATATAAAATACTCACTCAATAACTAATCGATATAAGCACACACTCAGCTATTTTACTTTCCCTTTTCTCAGTGGATAACTCAATCTATCAGGCTGGGTCGCCTTTGACCTCTTGACCTGAAGCTCACATTAGTACTTGATTAATGGAGTCTTTCTCTGGGCTGAGGCTCACACCTTGGCTTCTCTCTGACGACAGTTAATCTCTCCATCTCTCAACTCGTGGGGCCTCCCTCATGTTTGCACTGCCGAGCCTTATTTCTGGGCTCAAACTTCACTGCCTTCGGTTATCGACTTCAGTGTGAACTGGGAGTTGAGTTTTTCTTCCCTGGTAGCTGCCTATCATTTTTCTGAATCTAGCCTAGTATGCTAGGAGAAGAGCTTCACAGGAATCAAGGTTGGGGACCTGAATTAAGGGTGGTCCGGACCCACGATTATTATTATTCCTGTTGGGATTGATTTCGAGAATAAAAGCAATTTAAGGATATGTTTAGGTCCGAACTTCAGTGTGAACTGGGAATTGAGTTTTTCTTCCCTGGAAAGGATCCCCACGTCATCTAGCTTTCTTCCTTTTGTCGATCTTACATGCCCCATGACTGTCTCTAGAGCTTTCCGACTGTCTCTAGAGCTTTCCAACTGACTCACCAGTTCACTGTTTTAGACTTTTCACCCTGCACAGTAACTCTCTTTAAGTCTGCATGTTCGTATCTTATTTTCATATCAAGCGTTGCTCCAACACATCGATCGTCGATTTGCGAGTACCATGGAGCAGGAGCCGCTGCTGTACTGCTCCATGTATTATGGGAAGACGTTACTCGCCGAGACCTATAGGGGATCACGCGATTTCGGCAACATGGCCCTCTCTTACCTCTCTCGTCTCTCTACCGACGTCGGGAAGATATGCTACACCAAGCATGGCTTCACCTTCAACTTCCTCGTCGAGGACGGCTTCAGTACGTCTACTTTGCCTATTGCGTCTCGTGATGTTGCGTATTTGGATCATTGTCTCATGTATTGTTACGGCGGGTAGTGATTCTTTCGCTGTTGGTTGGTTAGAAAAGATTTGGCCGGGGAATGTGTGTGATCCGACGGTTTTTTAAGGTTTCCAGTGTCCGGATAATGGTTCCCGGGGTTGATCTCGCGGGAATTTTGTGATTCGACTCGGATTTGGTAGCTGATTCACTTTGATTCCGCTGTGCACCTCAGGATGTTTGGAGTTTGGTTGTCGTTTTTCTTTTTTCTTTTTTTCTTTTTTTCTTTTTTTCTTTTTTGGTTTTTTCCTGGAGTTCAAATTTGGATGGAGTGGTCCGAGATGCGATCTGTTCATTTGTGCGAGAGAAGTTGATGCCTACGTTTTTCAGCTGCATCCTGCGGATGACAAGTTAACTGCAGGATTGAGAAAAAATAAATGCAACTTTTGTCTTGCCTTAATGATAATCCTTGTACTTTTATTATTCGTCTGTTTGACATTCGAGGACTGGATCCTTTACCCTTTGAGTTTTCCTTTTGTTTTCCTTACGGCAGGTGCTTTTTTTTTTTTTTTTTTTTTTTTTTAAATTTGTTTTGGGGGTAGAGGGGTTGGGGGATGTCGATTTGCAGTCTGTGGGTTCTCAAATGTAGCCATTCCGATGCAGCAAAGTGATGCCTAATTGTTTGAGAAGCTGCTTTACCTGGTGAGGGCAAAAAATTCCAAATCTAAGCTATTATATTAATGTGGTGTCTCCTATTCTGTGTGAATTATAGTGGGAGTTCCTTTCTTAGCTTCTATCCTCTTACTTTATGAACTTGCTATATCTCATAGAATCTGTATGCATCTTTGAAGATATTGGTGTCTTGCTGTTCTGGTGTACCATTTCCAACCTGAATTTATGACTTGAAAATTTTGGCAAACTCAGACCTGATGGTGGTCGTTTGACTTTTAAAGCTCCCACCAATGCTGATTTTTTTTTTTATCTTTCTTCTCTTTATCCTTTAAATGTAGACGGTTTTCCTATATCCATGACAATATGAGACAACTATGTCTCTGTGTTGAACAGAGCCCCGTTCCTCACCCCCCCCCCCCCCCCCCCCCCCGCCCCCCCCCCCGCGGGGGCTTTTTCTACTCTGTTATAACTCACGGAGGATTTCGTTTTCTTTATCATAAGTGATTGGATCTTATTTTCTGGAAGTCTCGTTTACCTAAAGTTTGTAGAATCTTATATTCACATGGAAGCTGTGACATCCAAATAACCCCATACCGTGGTATTAATTTGTGTACACTGACATTTATGCTCGGTACTTACAGCCTATTGTGTAGTCGCATCTGCATCTGCTGACAAAGATCCCGTTGCTGACAAAGATCCCGTTACTTTCTTCTTGAAAAAAATCAAGAAAGACTTCAACACTAGATATGGTGAGGGAAGAGCTGATATCGTGGAAAGTATCGAGCAGGAAGTGCGCATGCGAAGAGCTGGAAACAGACCGAAAAGAGAATCTAGGTACGCACTCCTATCTTGCTTTCTTTAAATGTAGTAATTTGGTCTTTGAGCTTCTTGTGTGATTATATATTCTTCTTACCTCACGATTCCTTCTTAGTCCCAAGCTGAAGGAGCACATGCAATACCGTGTTGAACAGAACCCTGTTTTTTCTTTTCTTTTCTACTCTGTTTTAACTTATGGAGGATTTCGTTTTCTTTATCATAAGTGATTGGATCTCATTTTCTGACATTCTCATTTACCTAAAGTTAGTAGGATCTTATATTCTCACGGAAGCTGCGACATCCAAATAACCCCATCCCGTGCTATTAGTTTGTGTACACTGACCACTGACTTTTATGCTCGGTACTTGACAGCCTATGCATATGCTTCTCCATCCCAGTTGACGATTCGAGAAGACATGGTCAGAAAAATGTCGAAACACCTCTTCTTGACGACGTGAGAAGCCAGTTTGGGTACGCACTCCTAACTTGCTTTCTTTAAATGTAGATGAAGAAAAACAAAACTTCACACAAAGACACAAAGGTTACAAGGTTCCGCAATGTGCCTACGTCCTCGGACAAAGCTTTCAGTCTCTCTTCTTTTTTTGTTGTATTGAGCATCTGCCATTGTTCAACCATATGTACATAAAAGGTTGCCACAACTAAGGAAACAAGTAACCAGAATAAAAACAGAAAAAGGAAGAGATCCCAGAATTATAGGAATACAATATTAACAAATCTCTTTTCTTAAGATAGGAGAGAATCACGCCAACACTCCCCCTCAAGTTGGGCCGAAGACCTCGTCGGAGGTCAACTTGCTTGTCATTTCTTGAAATACTCCCTTGGGGAACACTTTGGTAAAAACATCGGCCAGTTGACCCTCACTGCAAATGTACGGAGTCTCAATTGTCTTGTCTTGCACCTTTTCTCTCACAAAGTGGCAATCCACCTTTATGTGTTTGGTCCTCTCATGAAACATTGGATTTGGAGCTATATGAGTTGCAGCCTGATTATCACAAAACAACTTTGTAGGCTTGGTCATGCAATTGCAACCCAATTCCTGGAGCAGAAGTCTCAACCACACAATTTCACTAGTAGTAGTAGCCATGGCCCGATATTCTAACTTTGCGCTCGAACGAGCAACCGTCATTTGTTTTTTGCTTTTCCAAGTGACAATGCTTCCTCCCACAAGAGTACAAAACCCTGTAGTAGATTTCCTGTCTATAGGGTTCCCGGCCCAATCTGTATCAGTGTAGCCAACAAGTTCTGTGTGACCATTATTTTTCATTAAAATTCCCCTCCTAGGTGTAGCCTTCAAATATCGTAGTAAATGATTTATTAGCTCCATATGCCCTCGAGTTGGTTTCTGCATAAATTGACTTATGTAACTAACAATATATGCTATGTCAGGTCTTGTGGTAGTCAGATAAATAAACCGTCTGACAAGTCACTGAAACCAGGGCTGTCAAAAAAGCCCGACCCGACCCGACCCGAACCGACCCAAACACGACCCGAACACAAAACAAGTTGAGTATGTGTTTCGGGTCTTAAAATTGTTCGGGTCACGAGATACGGAACAAGTAAAGAAATATGTTTCGGTTCGGGTCGGGGTCGAACAATGTTTCGACCCGAAACACGTTAATTCCAAATTCCAAACAAGCCGAGAAACACGAACACGTTCGATCTTTTACCCCCGATCAGTCAAACAAGCTAAGAAACACAAACAAGTAAAGAAATCCCTCGTAGTCCTCGGCTCCGCCTTCTTCTCCGACGACTGCGCCTTCTCGTGGATTCCGCTGCCGCCCTCTGATCGACGCGCCGCCGCCTCGCCGTCGCCGTCGCCGTCGCCGCGCCACCCCTCATCTCAACGCCGGAACCCTAGCCGCCGCCGAATCAATCGATCGTCGCCGTCCGTCGCCGAAAACCCTTCCCCTTCCCCTTCCCATGTTAAGGGTCGAGCTGAAATTTTGACGTTTAGGGTTCGAGTTACGTGGAAGCTGTTGTTCCCGGAGATTGGACAAGTATTTGGCCGTGGAGGTACGCCATTCATGCTTCGTCTCTGCGCATAGCTTTTGCTTCTTGAATTCGCCACCGTTTCTTGCTTTTTTCCACCAATGGCTCCGCCTCTTGGGTCGAGTCCACTCGGTCCAAGATGTTATTTGAGATCAAGATCGTCTATTATCGTATTTCAGTATGAATAAGTCCAAGTCTCTAACTCATTAGCTTTCTTCATTCAATAAACATGATTGGTTCTTCATAAACCATAAATATCTTTTTCTGTTCCAGCTTCAACTCAACTCTATTTTAGCCCTGTTTTTGTTCTTTATGCGATCTGTCGCTTCTCCAACTAAGTCAATGGTATAGGAGTTCTTGTTAGAGTTATTCCTACATCATGTCGGGAGCTTAATATTTGTACTTGGGGCTCAATCCATGTGTATCAAGAGTGAGTACTAAGAGATTCCACCGTGTGAAATAGCTTGCAAAAATCAGCAACATTTAGTGACTTTGATCTTGCTGATAATAGGACGGGAGCAAGCTAATTGAAACATCTTGCTAGATCATGAATCAAAATAGCACGAAATGCACGAGAAGAGAGCCGCCTATAGGAAATAATGGAACTTTAAAAAAACCGCCATGCACGCTAGTCAAGAATACCACTTCCCCTCTCCGCTTAATGTACGATTAATGTGCTTCCACAATGAAAGAAACAGATAAAAGACATTCTACATACACAGTAGAGTAGGAGAATATAGTCGAATGCTTTTTAGATATAAAATGCAAGAAAAATCAATAGAACCATTGGGGAGATAGGGTGAGTAGGTTAAGTTCTATTATGCATTCATCTCAGTAAAGTTTAAGAGAAATTTACAGATGTAAGTGTGGGTTTATAGTGTCTGATTTTAAGTTTTGGGTCGAGACAGGTGAGTACTGAATCTTTCCCCAATCTGGTTGACCTTGTTGTGTTTGAACTGGTGCATGAAGCTTGTAATGGAGGGCATGCTTTGCACCATAATGTGCGCTTCCCTTATATGCTATAATGATGCAATACAATGTGTTTTATACATTGGAATTTTGTTCTATCACTAGATCTTTATTGGCTTTGGTCACGACATAATATTGTCTTTCGAGCATAGACCAGCAACACACTTAAACTCCATCTCAAGGACATTGGGTTAGAATTTTCTTGGCAAAAATTGCACTTGCATCGGAGTTTTAGCTTTCCTCTAGCTCTACACCTGTATCCAAGGGTATGTCTCTTTTAATCGGGTTCCGTAATGGCATTTCCAAGTCTTGGTTGAAAGCAATTCTTTGCTGTCCATCCTTCGTGGATTTATAGAAGATTGGTGTACAGCCATTTATCAAACTTTCGATGTCTTGTCTCTTCTATTTGTCTCGGCAAATATCTCTTCCTTTAGGAAGGAGTGAGAAAGATTATAGTTACATAATTATTTTCTTGTAATTTTTGCAGGCTAATGATAATTTGCACCCTTTAAGCGGAGGAAGATGTTCGAGAGGAATGTGTGAAACTTGGCTGTGGATTCCGTAAAGGGAAAATTTAGAGCTCTATCGCCGTTTTGCCAAGAGTCAAGCACCTCCGTAGAGGTAACGAGAACCAATCTTTGCCGTTCTCGATGCAACATGCGAAGTTTTGAGTGATGAACAGCTCGCTTTGTTAGTCCACACGTTATGGGTATTGGGTGGGCTGATGGAACTCCTATGAGATATCAATATGAAGATTTGTGTGAAAAAGATTGAGGGCTTGTGGATTTGTTGCTGCGGTGTATGGTAGTAATTCAATTCGCAATTAGGGGGTAGTTGATGACTATGGAAACATGAGTTTGTTGCATTTCTTGTGAGGCCAAACTTAAAGCTTGCATGTTCTTCTCGATTGTGGGTCGGGGGTCTGGGATACCGATCTTGATTGCTGGTTCATGGAATAAATTCTCGGTTAAATCGAGTTTAGAACATTTAAAATTAGTCCAGTTGGAGTTGTGTGCTTATCGGTGTGGGTCTCTTTTTTTCGTGGATTGGACCGCGGGACATATTGCATAGCAGTCAGCTAGTTTAGGTCTTTAAAAGGGAGAAAAATTTGCAAGATAGCATTTTTGGTTGTCCAAGCATATATAAGCAAGAAATCCCAATTACCAAGAGCTTCGTCCATATTCAATGGTATCAATTACGCCATTAGATTGGCATTCGAAGCTCGCATTTATCTTGATACGTGTTGAGCGATTTTCTAAATGGTAATACCTAGTTGAAAAACAAGCATAACAAAATGAGCGATATTCTTAATTAAGGTAATCGAGACTTTACAAAGACGAGAAAAACAATAAATAAAAAAATGACTTAAGTGTAACTCGTATTGGGTTAAAAATACATATATTTTAAATGGAACAAATAGAAAAAAGAAAATCCAAGACTGGATGGGTTAGGTACCCATTATAAAAATAATTACATTTTAAATGAAAAAAAAAAGAAAAAAAAAGGAGGAAAACACATAAACCCGACCCGAACCGACCCGACCCGACCCGAATTTCGAGGTGAGTCTAATGTGTTTCGGGTCGGGTCGGGTCGGGTCACAAGTATGCACGACCCTTGTGTTTCGGGTCGGGTCGGGTAACATCAAAACCCGACCCGACCCGACCCATTTACACCCCTAACTGAAACTACCCAACATCATGTAATGGAGTGTCATCTGAAATGAACTTACTATTATACTCCATAGAAATATTGACCGGTCTAACTCCCAACTTCCCAATCTCTTTCAGCAAATCCATGACATATTTTCTCTGAGATAAAAATAATCATTTGTGAGATCTCGCCACCTCAATACCCAAAAAAAACCTCAATTTGCCAAGGTCTTTGATATCAAATTCCTTGCTCAAATGCCGCTTAAGTGCTTCGATTCCAGGTTGATTGCTACTTGTAATCACAATATCATCAACATAAACAAGCACAACAACTATACCTTTGTCGTCAGCCTTGGTGAACATTGACGAGTCTGCTATCCCTCTTTTGAATCCAACCTTGATGATTGCAGCACTTAGTTTACCATAACAAGCTCTAGGTGATTGCTTGAGACCATATATGGCCTTCTTCAACCTACAAACAATTCCATCTTTATTATGCAAGGGGTGATCAGGAGGAAGATCCATATAAACCTTCTCCTCCAAATCTCCATGAAGGAATGCGTTCTTTACATTTATTTGGAACAAGGACCATCCACAATTAACAGCTACTAACATAAGAACACGCATAGTGTTCATTTTAACCACATGTGCAAATGTCTCTGTAGTCTATACCATATGTTTGAGTGTATCCTTTTGCAACCAGCTTCGCTTTATACCTTTCAACTAATCCATCACAATTATATTTGATCTTATAGATCCATCTGCAACCAACTGTCTTCTTCCCTCTTGGAAGTTGTACAAGTTTCCAAGTATGATTTCAATATAAAGCCTGAAGTTCATCCTTCATTGCATTAACCCACATGGTTTTTTCCCTTGCTTCCTCATAGTTGTGAGGTTCCTGTTGTTCTTCAATAGCAGATAAGAAACTCAAAAAATTGTGAGATAATTTGTTATATGCAACAAATTCTTGAATGGGATGTTAAACTAACTAATAAGTAGTAAAATCTCGAAGTCGAGTTGAGGGTCTAGTGACAATATGATCTTCGTAACGGGATTAAATCCGTTGCCCTTTCATCTATCAACCCATCAATGGCAATTCTAGGTTCAGCTTTTGGAACAACAGTTGCCTCAAATCTCTCGATCCACTTCTGAATTTTCTTGATCTGCAAATTCGTGACTCCTCCCATTGTTGGCTTCGACACCTCCATTGTTGACTTTGGCTTCACCAGTCCCATTAACATCCATAGGAACAGGAGCACATTCATAGGAAAAATTCTTATAATAATCTATGCACTCCCCTTGAATGTGGCTCTTATTAGGAAAAAACATATGAGTTTCATCAAATATAACATCTCGAGAAATATAGATACGCTTTGTGTAAGGATTATAACACTTGTAGCCTTTCTTGACAAATGAATAACCAACAAACACACATTTCCTCGCACGAGGATCTAGCTTTCCTCCGGTTTGAGAGTGAACATAGCAGACACACCCAAAAATCCTCAAGTGAGATATATCAAATTTTTACCCATACAACACTTCCATAGGAGTTATATACCCTAATACTCGACTAGGAAGTCTATTAATTAAATAACAACTAGTCATAATTGCATCTGCCCAATAGGATTTAGACAAACTCGCAGAGAATAACAAGGCCCAGGTGACCTCTAGTAGGTGATGATTTTTTCTTTTAGCTATTACATTCTGTTGTGGAGTACCCACGTCTTGTGAATAATACCCTTGCTTCGTAAAAATACCTAAAATATATGATTGGTGTATTCGGTACCATTGTCGGTACGAAGAACCTTCACAGAAGTATTAGATTGATTACTCACCATATTACAAAAATCCTAGAAAATAGTAAGCACTTCACTTTTGTATTTGAGAAGGTAAAGCTAAGTAGCTCTCGATTTATCATTAATAAAGGTAACAAAATACCGATAACCCTCTCTAGAATTAACAAGAGAATATCCCCAAATGTTTGAATGTACCAAAGCAAACAATTCAGTTGATTTATGCAAATGCTTAGGGAAAAGCAACCTATGTTGCTTAGCAAAGTGACATGGATCACAACTACTAGAATCATGAGTCAAAAGACATGTTTAAGGACTGCAACACCCGATCTGAAGGATGACCCATGCGCCAATGTCATAGATGAGAGGTATCCATATTCCCCTTCATAGCCACCAACGCTTCACCATGCAAATCTAAGGTGTACAGCCCATCCCGAAGTTGTCCTTCACCAATCATCCTCTTGGTATTGTGATCCTGGAACAACACCTTCTGTGGAGTAAAAATGACATTACAATTCCACTGTTTAGCACATTTGCTCACAGATATTAAATTAGAGGATAATCCTGAAATTAATAAAGCCTCAGTTTTCTTCGAAAGCACATTCAGTTGCCCAACACCTTGGGTTGGTACCTACACTCCGTTAGCTACTATGATCGGTGGATGCAAAGAGCTAGAAACAGTATTAGATAGAATATGTGGGGAACTACACATATGATCCGTGGCAATAGAATCAACAATAAATCGATTTCTAGACTCAACAGAAAGTGCACTAATATTACCAGAAATCTTGGCCAAATTTACGAATTCAGTGCCAGAGGGACCCGAACCATGTGTCTGAAGTAGTTGCTGAACCTGCAGCACTAGAGACTCCAACTTGGATTGGAAGTCTACGATATTCCCTTGAATTGATGTCTTAGCGTTTGGACCTTTGTCCTTATTGGGACGCAGCTGAGGATGTAGAATCCAACATCGTTCCTTAGAATGCCCATCTCGATCACAATGATTGCAATGGAAACGAAGGGGCTTCTTTCCTTTCCCTTTGACAAATCGAGTACCACCATCACTTTGCCTGGCATTAGAACTAACAACGTTTGCAGAGTGTTTTGATGATCCCGTTGATGGTGCCACAATTGAGTCAGAATGCATAACTCTCCTCCTTGTTTCTTCACTTCGTATTATGGAGCAAACGGTATTAAAGGACGGCAATTGTGGCCTCATAAGAATGTCACGTTTGGTGTCTTCAAACTCCGGCCTTAGGCTTGCCAAGAGATAAAAAATTATATCTTGCTCTTCCCTTTGCACATAGTCACGCACATTCTGGGTTGCAGGTTTGTATTGATGGAATTCATCCCACTGTTTTTTTATGTTCGCTACATGTTCTGTGAATGATTGATTTGCACCTTGCCTAGAGGTAGCAAGACCTTGTTGAAGCTCAAAGATTCGAGATGCATTATTGGCTTGACCATATATCTCAGAAAACGAATCCCACAATGTTTTGGCCGAATCTGAATAAGCAAAAATCTCATAAATTTTAGGCTCCATTGAGTTAAAGATCCAAGTCATAATGCCATGATTGCTTGCTTGCCATTCTTCAAAATTTGGATGACTTTCATCAGGGGCTTTAGTTTGCCCAGTAATATGTCCAAGCCTTGATCGGCCTCCAAGCGCAATGGTCACTGCTCGTGACCATGGGAGAAAATTCCTTCCATTTAGCAAATTAGATGTAAGACGTTGGCTGTTACCTCATGCACCACAGCCTTCGCTGATTCAGAACTTGCACCTTTGTCAGGAAGTTTTCCAGATTCTAATTCTAAAATTGTCATGGTGCTCAACAAAAAAATGACACAGAGGATGAGGCGAGTTCTTCAAATAATCAGGGTCATAACCCGCTCTGATACCATGAAGAAAAACAAAACTTCACACAAAGACACAAAGATTACGAGGTTCGGCAATGTGTTTACGTCCTTAGACAAAGCTTTCAGTCTCTCTCTTTTTTTTTTTTTTTTTTTTTTTTTTTTGTATTGAGCATCTGCCATTATTCATCCATATGTACGTAAAAGGTTGCCACAACTAAGGAAACAAGCAACCAGAATAAAAACAGAAAAAGGAAGAGATCCCAGAATTATAGGAATACAACATTAACAAATCTCCTTTCTTAAGATAGGAGAGAAAATCATGCCAACAGTAGAAATTTGGTTTTTAATCTTCTTGTGTGACTGCACGGATTTCTTATCCCATGATTCCTTCTTAGTCGCAATTTGGAGAGGCGCATGCAATCCTATGTTGAGCGTCATAAGCGTCAGAAAATGGAAGCTCAAATTTCTGAAGTTAAAACTGCTTTAGTCGAAGCTGGTCAAAAGGTATGGAGCTTATATCGAATCCTTTTTTGCCTCTTTGATGGGTTATATCTTAGGTGGTGGTCTGATGATTAATTTTGGTGATGTGATGTCTAAATCAATATTTGTTTCAGATGTATGACCGGCATGAGACGACTGACGTGCTGCTTCATAAATCTGAGAACCTTTATTCCGAGGTCAGTAAGGTCGAATCTATGGTTAATGGCACTGTCATAGGAGCTTGGGGCTATGTTTTGCAGAAGAAAGTTTCCCTGTGTTAGTATGGCTCTAGATGTTGCGGGGTTCTGTTTGGAGGTAACTTTTGTTGGAATGCTGAAGAATGCCAGCAAACAGAGGGCTTTATTGTATGATGGATGGCTGTGTTGTCTTTCTCTGCTGTCCCATTATTGGCAACTCGTCGGGTGCAAAGATTAACTGCTGTTTTCTGTTATAAAAGGGATCCCATGTTTGTGTATTCTAAATGACCGATGTGATGCAGGCACAAGAGTACAAGCGACAGGCAACAAAGACAGAAATTATTACGCTGGTCGAGTTCATGAAGATTAATTTGATCGTCTCGGGGATCATCATTGCCTTGATGCTCGCCATTCTCTGGCGTCGTTAGCCTCTGGAGTTTCATGGGTACTTCCCAACCTGCGATTTTTTTTTTTCGATCTAACCCAACCTGCGAGTTAGGGCGGTTCTTAGTTGACCGCTTCAGTTGCCTGAGGTCATGGGCCATCTGGCTCTGCGTGAATTTGTGGGGTTTTGCCTGATTCCCTTTAGCCTCTCTCCCATTACCTCGGTGGCTGTCTACCATGTTGAATGTTTGGTTGTATATGGTGGTTGATTATATGTAAATAATTACCTACATATGGACATATTCTCCCCGACTTTTATTTCGTATAGCATCTGACATTGTTAAAATGCTTGATGATCAGACTCTGTCCGTACCGAAGCTCCTCTCTCTTTGCCTCGTCACTGTTGCCTATCAGTTGGATTTTCCTAGGTAAATAGCTCAGCTACACATAAAAGAGAAATTTATGATGTATTTGGTAACTATTCTGTTTCTAAGTATAATTTTTACTTTAAAATAGTTTTTTTTATTATGTTCCTTGACAATTTTTGAGCATTTAAATGCATTTAGTAATTGCACAAAATTCATATTTTCAATAAAGAAGTGTACATATTCAAATTTTTTTGTGATGTAAAATTTATTTTAATAATTTTCTGAGTTTTTTTCCTTCTCTTCTTGCCTCTCTACCAACTAGAGAGGAAGAAGAAAAAAAAAAAAAAAAAAAAATATATATATATATATATATATATATATATATATATATCTATATAAAGCTTGATTTTAAAATTGTTCTTAGGAGCGAAGAAGTAATTTTTTTTTCATTTCTTGATTTTTTAAATTTATTTTCTGGCCACTTATCTATTCTCATAAATAAATAAAAAATTACTTTTATTGAATGGATTTTTATTTTTTGTTTCGAGGAACGATATAAGCTCGAGAATTAGCCGGTTACGAAACATATCGGTATTATGTCACATCTTTTTGATCTTGTGCTGTCCTCTATGCCTGCAACTTAGAGGTTTCTATCGATTTGCGCTTGTTTGTCGCCAACATCAAGAAAGCTCGGCAATTCAAATGAGGAAAGGAATTGTTATAATTATGCACCGTCAAGGTGGAAGCTGCATGTCAAGATCCGCCGAGCGCATGTAGAACCGTGCCTCCTGAGGTGGCTTGGCTTCGGTAGTTTGTCCCAAATGGTTAGGTCTTTCCTCGTCAATGACTCTTTTGACTCGCCCATATCAAATAGCTTTTATGTGGCCCCACAAATGAGAAGCCAAAAGACAATCTTAGGTAGATGCGGCCTTTTTATATATTATGAGTCGTACGTTCATTTCTATTGTTGATGATGAGGTTAAATAATTCCTGTGACTTGTAGATATTGGTCCATTCAATAATGTAGAATGTTCACCCGAGTGTGTTGACCAGAAAATATCCTAAACCTATTATATTTTTGCCAATTCAGTACAAAACCTTTTAACTTTACTAATTAAGTCTTAAATCTTTTCGCTTCTTGTCGATTCAGTCTATTCGTTCAATTTTGATCGAAAAATGCTGACGTTAATGTCGATGGTGCCATGTAAGATTGCAAGCGTTGACGTGGACAAATTTTTTTCCTTTTTAATTTTTTTTTTTTGGCTTTTTTCTTGGCCTTTTCCGGTGGCTGAACACCGGTCATAGCCACTCGGCTGGCCTCACCCGCCACAGGCGAGGAGGAGCCCCGGTGAGGGGAGCACTCACCCAGGCGCGGCTCGGCCAGGGTCACCTAGGGTGAGGCCGACCCTCCCCTAGGTCAAGGTGGCCTCGTCGGGCGTCGACTGGGCTACGACAACGCCGGGCAAGGGCGCCCTGGCCTCGCCAGATCTGGCGAGGGAAGCCCTCACTTGGCGCCCTCGCCCAGGCGAGCGTCAGCAGCCACAGGCTTGCCTAGCTAAGGGCAAGGGCCGGCCTCACCAGATCTGGTTTGGATAAGGCCGACACTCACCTAGGCAAGGGCGAGCCTCGGCGAGGCCAGCCCTCGCCAAGGCCAGGGAGGCCTCGCCCGGTCGATGCTCGGCAAGGCCGCCCTAGCCTAGGGGAGGGTCGGCCTCGCCTAGGCGACCCTGGCCGGGCTACGCTTGGGCAAGGGCTCCCTTAGCCGGGGCTCCCCCTCGCCCGGTTGGGCTTCGCATGTGGCGGGCAAGGCCGTGATTGGCTACGGCCGGTGGCCGACCACCAAAAAAGGCCAAGAAAAAAAAAAAAGAGGAAAAAGGAAAAAACAGAAATAATAATAATAATTCATAAAAATATTAAAATATTATTAAAAATTGTCCACGTCCACGCCTCGTAGTCTTACGAGGCACCACCGGCGTCCACGTCAGCATTTTCTAGACAAAAATGGCCAGATAAACTGAATTGACAAAAAGTGAAAATGTTTAGGACTCAATTGGTAAAGTTAAAAGGTTTAAGACTGAATTGACAAAATTACAATAAGTTTATGACTTTCTAGACAATTTTACCGAAAACAAGAGGTGGCAAGAGAAGCTCAGACCGAAGGCTTAGGCCACCGAAGGCTTAGGGCAGGGGGGCAAAAGCTGTTCTAGTAGGATCGTTGCAAGGCTTTGGCTAGTAACAGTAATTTCATCAGCGAGCATGCCCCCTTTAAAGCACTGATCTTCCTTGAATCTCTCCGGAAAATAATGCAATCAAGCAGCGCAGGCTTTGCTAGCCCCCGTAGAGAAAAAGTAGAAGGAGATAAGTTATGGATCACAAATGACCGAGAAAACTCCGCAGATTTTATTTCCCCATATCCCAGCACAAGGGACATTGAAAGCTATAAATGGCATGAGGTCACGCAAAACATTTTGTACACCGACATTCTTCGTCGAGTCGTCGTCCATGATCTATGTCGGCTCTCACCACCAAACATGATCCATCATGAAAGGACCTGTTAACAGAGGGGCAAACACAAGTTGACTCTACCATGCTAACTTTCGAACCGAAGGCATTCCCTGGCTAGGCTGAACGTCATTTCCATCGTACACATCGTGGGGGTGGCTGGGGGGGATCACAATAAAATCAGCATGCCACCTGATCCCAAAAGGGAGAGATCTCTTCGAAGATGGGAAGTCTCTTCGACCGAAATGGCGTCCATTGCTTCATCAAATGGTCCATATATGTGCACTTATCAAGAAGTATTTCTCAAGATAACATATAAGCCATCATTCTATTTGTCAAGAGAATATCGGGAATCAAGTGAGTGTGAGAGGTTAATCGCCCGTGTGATTGGCCACAAAAATGACGAAGAAAGTTTGGCTTCTGAAGCATTATATATACACCGCAGGAGAGTTGCACAACGACAGTTGAAGAAACTGATGAAAAAAATTTTAAACCTATCTCGGACTTGCAGCGACTGATAAGAGGAGGGATTTCTGGTATGCACAGAAGCTAGAAATGTATCTTTCAGAAAAACAGCTTAAGCCTTACGAGAAAAGCGGCAGTCTTTGCTCGCCCGAGGCATATGAGATAATGCTCCTTTTAAGAGGTGAGATATAGTTGGCAGCATGGAGACCAGCAGCTCGTAGGATGTTTAAAGGTCCAAAATCAACGGAGTAAGCCTTCTGAAACCCGTCAAGGATCACCATCATGGCAATGTTAGCTGGCTTCCTCTCTGCTTCATATTTCTTTAGTAGAGAAACCTGCAAGATATTGAACCCTACCAATCAAATTTGACTTAACCAATATCAATTTGCTCTTATCTGCAAATTTAAAACCACCATGCACAGATGAAAATCCCAATTTTAGCCAAAGAGGAACTGAGACACTTTTCCACTGCCTATGCATAAGATCTCAGCACTAGAACCCTGTTTACTGGTAATATTGAACAAGAAGTTGCTTATTCCTCTCATCCAAAAAATTCCGTGATATCCATGAGTACAATTCTTGGTCATGCATCAGAAGAGTTACTTTTGGTAGACCAAGGTGGGAAATAAAATCAACAAGAGGAAACAAATTTATCAAAGGAACTTTTCATGCTCCCTCTAAGTATAAGCATTGGCTCGTTCTGACTGTTAAGGAAGAAATGAGCATAATAAGCTAAATGTGGTCAGCAATTTTTCTTATTCCATTCATTCCCAAAAATGGAACGCTCAGATGGAATTTTGTGCAAGATGTTCAACAAAGGTCTTCCCGAAGATGAATCAGAACTTTTAAGCAACAATTGAGCAAGAGAATACGAACCTCCCCAATGTCCATACCAACAGCAATGGCCTCGCCAATTACTCTCGAAAGAGCAAATGCGTCTCCAAAGCCCAAATTGACTCCCTGACCAGCCAAAGGATGTAGAGTATGTGCTGCATCACCAATTAAAGCAACATGCTTTGACACATAGTCATTAGCATGTCTCAGGGACAAAGGGAACACCATTGTTTCAGATGCCAACTTGAGCACTTTTGGTGGAATTTCAAATCCTCCATTGCCAGATGTGACCACACCTGCTCTGAACCAAGAAAATAAATTCCCATTCCCTAACAAGCTTGATGTGGGGTGAGGACCAAATCCATGATCAAGAGCATGATTCACTGTCTTCACAAAATCAGCCTCAGTCATTGATTTCCGATCCAAGGCTTCTTTTGGGTTCATGGTCCAGACAATATTGCTAAAGTTATCACCAATTGGCAAAAGGGCAATTGGACCAGCAGGAAGAAACCTTTGCCAAGCACATCGGTTCTCTGAAGCATGTTCTACTGTACAGATGATTGCATTTTGCGAGTAATTCCAACCAGTAGTCTTAAATCCAGCTAATTCCCGAACTTGTGACTTGGACCCATCAGCACCAACCTGCAGTCAATGTCAGTTAACTCGATCGCTTTGTAGATGCCTGCCTATCCCAGTAACTCATCATTTGGACAGTATCAAACTAACTTATTAAAACTAGATGAAAGATATATAACTCAACATTACCACCAGCTTTGCATATAGGCAGGTTCCATCACTCAATTGCAGCTTCATGAGGTCCCCCCTAGAAATCTCTGGAGAGATACCATCCATCCGTTTAGATTTCAAACCTGGATTTAAGCTCATGGAAACTAGTCTGGAAGGAAAGATTTTCTTCTGAATATCTGCATTCTGCCAGGACTCATATCTTAGCTTCTCGTGCCAAACTTGGAATATTTATTCTAAATTACATTTCGCGGATATTAAATTGACAGCAACTCTGTATTATCTTCTGATTTGTCCACTTAAAGTAAAATGACTGGTCAACTTCAAATATATTACCAGGTGCACCAATAGGTGAATTAAGAGCACAATTTCACATATAAGGAGATAATAAGCTGGTCTTCTAGAAAGGCAGACCCAAGGAAGATAAGAAAGATCGCAATAACTGAAAGCACTAATCCAACAAATGAAATTTGAGTCACTAAAAAATTACATCGCATTCTCAACAAGCCAACAATTGTACGAGTAGCATGTGCCATTTTTTTTAGATTGATTTCAGGATGAGTGAAGTAACGGATTCACCACCTCCTTCAGAAGTCCCTAAAATCAGTTAATTCACACATCATTTACCAACACATAAGTATGATCTTATTTGTATTCATCGTCCTGTCCGTTGACCACAATAAATGATTTGTGGAGTTTTATATAACCTTGGTTAGTTATAGTGTATGAGTAAGCATCACATATGCTGTTAGATATAATATGTGACAGGTGAATGCCATCACAGTCACCCTACACATGATTTCATTTAATTTTCTATCATGACAATGGAAGGATGATGAAATCCATCATGTGAATCGTATACATGAACCATGATTACATTCTTATTTTCCTATACTGGCATAAGAAGGGTGCAATGCCTAATCAAATGATATATGAAATTAATATGAAAATCATAAGGATTTATGCAGAATTGTTATGCTAGGCAACAATGTACTGTACCACATATACAGTAAGGTGAACAAACTAGTTGATATATGATTTTCTGTTAAGTTATTTACTTTTAGTCACCTAACTCTTATCAAATGTACAATTGGGTCATCTTACTTTTTCTATCTGTTCAATCAAGTCCTTTTGCCATGTACTGTTATTAACACCTGAGATGTAGCCCTGATGACGTGGCAAATTGTCACACTGTCACACATATTCCAACACGGCGCCTACCACCAAGTGGCCATAAATAGAAAATGAGTTAGGGGATCGAAAGTGTGCTTAAACCACTTTATATTCATTGTTTCATATGGACATGGATCAGTCATACAAGTGAACATCATTCACTGTCTCTCTCTCTCTCTCTATGTGTACATTTAGGGTATACAGTACACACATGTGAGAGAAAGTTGAATTCTGAATGCAGTGATGGTGGTAAGTACCTGTATACACAGCAGAAGAGAACTTTGAAGCACCTTATTCTCAACCACGCACCTGTCCTTCATAAAAGCAGCATCATCAACTAGATTGTGTCTGGAAAAACAAAATACCAAAGCTCAATATATTCACAAGATGCTTACCCTAGCGAATCCTTATCCACATCTCTTGCATGGTATCGAGTATATCCCAAGCCAGTATAATCCCATACCTAAGAAAAAAGCAGGACATTAACCCAGAACAATGAATTTTTATGCAGCGGTATAGTTTATCAAACAGCAATGCCAATATCCACGTGAAATGACACGGCAAGACATAAATCATAGTCCATTTAACTTACTACAACAACAACCACCACCACCACCAAGCCTTATCCCACTAAGGGGTCAACTATAGTACAGGTCTGACTCAGATTTAAGTATTCCTCAATTGACATTTTCAAAATCTCCATGAACCCAAAAGTCAAAGTATGGTGAAAAATGCTTCTCCACTTAAAACAAAATAATAGTTATCTCCATGAACCTGGTCATGTGTACCCCCCAAAATATTTCCTAGAAAGCGAGTCCTCCAATCTGGATTTACATTTTCAAACTCGTAATTCTGCCACCAGAAGAAAATTCCATTCCCAATTCACAGGTTGACATTTCTTCTGAAGCCAAGAGACCACCTCTGCTAGTCAGAGCCCCTACTCATTTCAATCTACTCCAAAGAGAGTCATAGCTTACTGATTCATAGAAAGATAAAGGGGAAAAAAAAAGTAAAAAAAATTCTTCTACTATGTCAATACAAAGAAAATAGGTGAAATAATAGAGCATCAAGCACACCATTATATCATTTAACTGCTGTAAATCTTTGAAACACCACAGGAGAAGTGGTTTTACAAATCAAGTAAGAGAAATACCTGCATTTTATCAAAATATGCATGTCGATATTGCTGAAGATATTGCCAAGCACCAATATCTACAAAGTTCGCCATGTTACTAACGTATACATATATTACATAAGCATCGTCGCCTTCAAAAAAAGCTATAACCACTCTCTTGCTCACTCCATAAAAGGTAGAATTAGATATTTACTGACTCATCTACAGCATGAGAAACTAAAACACAATATTAGTATGACAACTCCAGAAAACGGGAAAAGTTCTGACCATAATACACATCTGCATCTTACATCCTAATCCAACATAAAACAGCTTTGCTTTGCATGAGCAGGAAAGGAAAAATGGAATGGTTTGTCCAAGTATGTTACCAAGGAAATAATTGTTTGAAGGAAGACATTCCTATACAACAGACAAAACAAATGAAAAGTTTAAGCAATGCTGACCAAAAGAAATAAATAAAGAGCACCAAGCTCAACCGAGGGACTTCTGCTTGACATCATTAAGAAAAAGTGACAGCAGATAGACAGTAGTAGTTAAGAAAGTGGAGCAAGAAAGATGAGAATGAGGAACCTCCAAAAGATCCTAAATTTCATGGTAATACTACTTTACCTCTAAACATTGATATTGTTGCAGGTGTTATTGTACTGACCCTAGGATCCGGAGGATCCTCTTTGTTGATGCGAATTCCATTGACCAATGCTGGATTGCTATCAATGATGGCAATATTTAAATTCTTTGTCAATGGCATGCTGGCTGCAGATAATCAACATTGACTGCATGAAGTCAGTTGAATGTACAGAAGTGAGGCAGGATCACTAAAGACAGATGAGCAAATGGTTTTATATTCCTGTTTCTATGCCACAGACATTTCAGGATGTTGACATCTTGAACGAATGACATAACTAGATATGTCATCATTCGTCACCATTATCAGCCTTCAATACCAAAAATATGATAACAATCTAAAACAAAGACTCTAATAGTCTCTGGAGAAGTACATTTCAAAAACCATTTTCCCAATTTTCCAAGGCCTGAAAGATTGGAAAAGACGGGTCAACGAGAATTATGTTTAATTCAGTTCAACAAAAAAGGCATACTGAAATTCTGAAAGCCACCTTATTTTTTTCCCCCAAAAAAAAAACTACTTGTTCTTCAGACTTAACATAGGACTGCAAGTCCACCAACTCGTTCACCATCACCCTCACCCACCACCGAGAAGCACCACCTTCAAGGATCCCACTTTCACCAAACCACTAGTGCCACCAACCACATCCACCTCAATGACACCATCCCTATTGCCGTCACAGCCACTGCCTCTTCCACCAGCTATCACCACCATTTTTACGAGCCCATCAGGACCTGATACCTACAGCCACCACTGGCCGCCAATAGCATCATCACTAGAATGGGTGGTAAGGTCCACCGCTACCAAAGTATCACTAACCGCCACAGCCGCCAGTGGGACAGTAACTTGCATTACCAAGTATCCTAATTGCTTCTAAATTTTTCGAGCAGAGTGAGCCCCATTTAAGCACTCAATCGAAATCTATCACATCACTTAGTGAACAAAATTCAATAGATGAGTCTTAATACATCTACACTGCAACATCAAACAGGGTTAGACTCAGACTATCTGTCTCGTGTTACAAAATCGGCATCCAGACATTAACTCCCCAAGAAGATTAAACATGACTAACAGCAAGCCACAGCTTACCTAGGGAACAAGCAAGAGCCATGCCAACCATTCCCCCTCCAACAACGGCGACGTCGTATTGCGCGACCCCGGTTCCGCTACATTGCCCCTCCCGAACCTAGAATTTTCAAGCACATTCCAGCACCAAACATCACAAAAACAAAGAGGCACGCCATCGCACCCAAAAAAAAAAAAAAAAAAAAAAAAAAAAAAAACCACAAACACAACTAAAAGGAAAAGAATCAACACATGGTTCGGTCCGCGGATCGAACTGGACGCGCCGGCAGCGGCGGCGGCGGCGGGGGCGGCGGCTCCACAGAGGCATCTCGTTCGGATTCGTTGGCCGCCTAAATTTGCGGCGAGGCTCTTCGCGACGAACCTGCGACGCGAACCGCACGAGGAAATCAGAGCAAGCCCTCGACCGAGCGACGCCCGGAAATCAAACAGGAAACGGGCTCATTCGGAAGGGACCGCTCCCGCAGCCGGCATCAGCCGGACACCGGTTTGATCGAGCGGACGTTCCCGCGCATCTCGAGAAGCGCATTCGCCGGACGGATTATCGGAGCGGCGAGCGAAGATCGAGCGATTCGGTACGGAGGAAGATGGGGAGGAAGATTTGATTACCTGTTCATGCTCGGGGTGCAGGAGCGCGCGCTAGAGAGAGAGGGACGGGAGCGAGAGGACTGCGCTCCAGTTTCGTGTACGTTGTAGCGTTGTCGGTCGGGCACGTGCAATACGCGTGCATAGCCAGGGGAGGTTCTCACGCGAAGGGGAAAAGAGGAAACATTTCGAGAAGTGATATATAGATATTTTTAGTAACCGAGGACTCCACCACGCCCCTGTGCTCAGACGGCACCGAAGGGCTGGGCAAAGAGAAGTGATATATATATATACATATTGGCAAATGGTAAAAGTACATTAGCTTGAACTAACTATACAAAAACTGGTGCCAAAAACTTGCACTCAAAGAACAAAAGTAAATGAGTGGAAGGGCACCGGCGCAAAACAGCTTACAATAATAAGAACAAAACGAAGGGCCAACAACGATCGACCACACAAAAAACACCAAGACAACAACCAATGATGACCCAACTATGAACGCCAACAATCAAAGTAGATGCACAAAGTCGAAGGTGAGAGAAGATTGATGCAAGTGGAGAAACATTAGTAGGAGACACTAGACTGACAAGGCACTCGAGAAGATGGAGGGGTCGAGACCCCAAGATATCTGGAGTCTTCCATTCCTTGCATTGTCGGGCATATTGTTGAAAGTGAATGCCTTATCTCTGATTACCTTAATGATATGGTTTTTCATAACCAAAATCACCAACGTTTCGCCACGAAATATTAAGCTATTCCTTTTCTTCCAAGTAAGGTGGTAGATCGCTCCAAAAGAAAACCGAGCGTTGCTATGGTAGAAGTCCTTTCCCGATAAAAGCTTCATCGCCCAAGCGAGATTGTCTACCCAAGGCCTATTAAACCAAGGAAGGTTACATCTTGAGGCCCAAAAATTAGCAATCTTTGCTAAAACATGGCCAACAAAAAACAAGTGGTTTATGGAATTCGGCATAGCATTACAAAATGCACATAAGGCATGATCAATTCTTCCATACGAGAGAAGAGACACCTGAGTAGGCAAGCGATTCTGCAATAAGTCAAAGATGACATTGAAATCTAGGGCTAGAGCATTATTCCAAACAAAAGAAGCCCCCGATACTCGGTTCTTCTTACTTCTAATAGTCTCCCAAGCTAAGCCCACCAAAAAAATGTCATAAGAATTTCCACACCAAGAGAAACAATCCGGGTTAGAGGAAAGAACCGGCACAGAAATATCCTAGCACTGCAACAAGGTTTTGAAGGCAAGGCCCGCAGGGGATAAGAGATCCGCCAACGTAGCAATTCTAGGAAGACCAGACGAATCAATGAAGGAATCAGGTAATAATAAGTTCAAAGGGCCTTCAGGGTGCCATCGGTCAAACCATACGAACACCGAAAAACTGTTACCAACTTTCCAAATAAATGATGATCAGAAATCCCTTCTCAATTGAACGATTTTTTTCCAAGCTCATGAACATATAGGTTTTGGAACAACCCAAAAATTATCCCATTTTAAGAAATTGCTATGAATCCAGTAGCACCAAAGAGATTCTTTGTCATTAAACAAAATCTAAATGTATTTCAAGCATTGCCGCTTTATTGTAATCTCACAGCTTGCGAATGCCAAGGCCACCTTCCTTCTTCGGGGGCACACATCGTCCCAGGAAACTTTTGCCCCTCCACGTGTAAGAGAGGTGCCTTTTTATAAGAATTGTCTCAAAATCTGCTCCATTCGCTCTAGAGAAGTGATATATTTGTACCCAAAAAAGAAAACAAAAGGCATAGAATCCTAGAGCTACCGAAAGGACATCATAAAGGTGAAATACAATAAGGGCATAATTGGTAAATGATCAATTCTTAATTAATTAATATTCTTTTTATTTTCAAAATAAAATAATAAAAAGACATAATTCCATATAATAACGTTAGTGAAACAGAATTAAGAAATAAAAAAGTTATTATTTTTTTAAATATTTGGGAATAATTCTAAAATCAAGTCATTTTATTTTATTTTATTTTCTTCTTTCTTCTCCTCTAGCCACTAGCCAAGTCTTTACAATGGTTGGTGATTGGCAAAAAAAGAAAGTCGGCGATGTTGCTGCACGACTCATAGCCCTCTACCAAAAGAAGAAAGTCGGTGACGTTGTTGCACGACTCATAGCCCTCTACCTAGTACAAAGAACAAGTGACATTGGCGATCATGGCGCCTTGTGCATTTAAAAAATAACTACGCATGAATAAGTTTTCTTTCTTTTCTATCATGACATGCCAATAAGATCCATTAACAACACTATATGTTCATTCACCCTAAAGCAAATGATGGCATATCATAAGATGCATCAGTATCAGCTACTGGTTCAATACCATACACATGTCATGCATCTCACCACTACATATACAAGTGAATTCATATAGGTCATGCATTTCAATTGTGTTTGGTTCGGATAGTATTAACACCCCTAGTTAGTAGATGGTTAATGCAGTCATTGTCTGAGGGATACTCTCAATCGATAGTGACAGCCTACCTTACCTACCAACTGTTAGAACTAGACATGTTCACCAAAAATCAAAGTGGAGTTATGCACGTCGTCTTGAGACTATAACTACTCTCCGCGTAAAACCGCAATGGACATTTCCTAAAAAATGATTTTTTTATCGCTTAAAATAATTAATTAAAAATATTTTTATTATTGATAAACAATTTATGTCTACTATTTTTTTCATTCATTTTCGTAAGCGATACAAACGATTACTTTTAGAAAAATGTTATCCGCATCATTTATTTACGTGAAACAAACGGAGGCTAAAATTCAACTAATTTTTCCACTAACTTTTCAAATTTCTCATGCTCCAATATTTTGATTTTGCCAACTTCATGCATGAAATTTTGCCCACTTAGCTTGTTAAGTTAATGAGAGATCAATTAGACATAATCTCAATTAATCTAACTAATTTTGTGATTTTACTAATACAGGAAGTTTGTTGAGATGCACATATGAGTTATGCTAGAGAAGTCCTATATCGGAGAATTAGTGTGGTGTAAAACAATTAATATATCCAAGTTAACCAATAGCTCATTGGCTTTAGCTTTTTAGTGAATATAGGTTTAACTAGATATGCTGACCGGTTCATATTTGAGCTTCCTCTTGATGATCTCCCCAAATGTTCTGTCTAGAGAAAAAAATTGGGGATGAAGTTGGCCATTGATGGAGAGATTTAACTTGAGATAAATTGATACATAATGATATTTGGATTAGGAGGAGCGGACCTAACACTAAGCTCACATGTGAGAGGAAGATTGTATGTGTGTGTGTGGAGCGGTTAATATATCCAAGTTGGGTGAGGAGATTATATTAGTGTGTTAGTGTGTGTCCTTGGAGGCATCTGGCCTTTGCTACGGACTCCCAACAACACTAAAGGATATTTGCTTCACAGATTAAGAGAAATATTTTCTTAAAAATAATCTCTTCTTTTTTCGCCAGGAATCTACCGAGTAGGGGCGAGCGCTGTATGATGATGAACAAAACGATAAAAAAAAGCTAGTATCATGTGGTGTTACATGGGAAGGGGCACATAAGAGTAGATTGATAATTGAGGATAAAAGGAGCAGCTAACAACATAAACGCTTACTCCCCGTGGCATCACAATCCAAAACATCACCAAGAAGGCTCTAGACAACATCGAAAAAGACCATACGAATAACAACAGGATATCATAAGTGGAAATAGGAATAGGTGGAGGAGGCAGGCGAGGTCGGACGCGATGCGAAGCCCTAAGCAGACAGGGCGTGGAGGACGACGGTCTCGACGGTGAGGCCGGGACCAAATCCGAAGAGCACGCCCCATTCGAGCCCCTCTCCAGTGGTCTTGAGTCCCTTCTTGATCGATTTCTTCCTCATCTCGTCCATTATGAAGAAGACGCATGCGCTAGACATGTTGCCATACTCGCCGAGCACATACCTGGAAAGCTCCATCTTCTCGGGCTTGAGCTTCAACTTGGCCTCGACGGCGTCGAGGATCGCGGGCCCGCCGGGGTGCACGATGAAGAAGAGCGAGTTCCAGTCGGTGATGCCCAGTGGGTGGAACGCCTCAGTCATGTTCTTCTCGACGTTATTGGAGATGAGGCCCGGCACGTCCTTGAGGAGGTGGATGGTGAGGCCGATCTCCCGGATGTGCCCAGCAATGGCGCCCTCGCTGTTTGGGAGGAGAGTCTGGGAGGTGGAGACGATCTCGTACAGGGGCCTCTCGACCCCCGGGATGGGGTCCGAGCCCACGATGACCGAGGAGGCGCCATCGCCGAACAGAGCCTGGCCCACGAGGTTGTCCAGGTAGGTCTCGGTGGGGCCGCGGAAGGTGCAGACGGTGATCTCGGCGCACACGACGAGGACGCGAGCCCCCTTGTTGTTCTCAGCAAGATCCTTGGCGATGCGGAGGACCAGGCCAGCGCCGTAGCAGCCCACCTGGTACATCATGTACCGCTTGACGGTGGGGCGGAGGCCCAGGAGCTTGGTGAGCTGGTAGTCGCAGCCCGGCATGTCGACACCGCTGGTGGTGCAGAACACCAGGTGGGTGATCTTCGACTTGGGCTGCCCCCATTCCTTCAGGGCGTTCAACGCCGCCTCCTTCGCCAGCTTCGGCACTTCCGTCACCAGGATGTCGTGCCGGGCATCCAAGGAGGGTGCCGTGAATGAACTCATGTTCGGGTGCTCTTTCAATATATCCTCCGTCATGAGCACGTGTCTCTTCTTGATCGACGACCCCTCACCTGAAACATACACAACCAAACACTGACCCCATGTCAATAAGCCCCTGCAACGCCTTTTTTATAGTCCTCCTCCTCTACGGACCGATCGAGCTAATGGTACGCGACGACGAAAGGCGCACTCTCTTCAATGACCTCACAAGTTATTACCGGAAGAAAACCGATCCTGGCATCGGAAACTCCCATCGAAACTACTGTTGATTTGCTTGGACTTTCTTTCCTTAATTTCGTATCTAAAGCATGGATACGCTAGATGCAGTGAATCCGGCAAATTCTTACGTGATGATAAATGATGAGGGCGCAGAAAAAAATTTACATATAAATGAAAGAGCATCAATGTAGGTATGCTTTGAACTCTACATACACATGCGCTTGAACTTCTCTTTCAGCTCGGTCATGTGCTCGCTGTTGGTGATCCGAAACAAATAATCCGGGTATGTGCTCTGTTCGATGACGTTCTTGGGGACCGCCGTTCCGATGGCGAGGACCGAGGCAGGGCCTTTCGATTTCTGGGCACGGCAGAATTCCTCGACGCTCACCATCTTTTCTTCTTCTCTTTTTTTCTCCTTGTCAGGGGGTTCCCAGGAAATGAGAGACGGCGACGGTGGCCGTCAAGTGGGTCGAGACGGAGGAGGCGGTGGTGGACTGGTTTGCTTGTGACTCTCTTCTCGGGGTGGGGTGCACGAATGAACCTTTGGGAGAGAGGCTGGGATTTATATAGAAGGGAGGCGGAGAGATGGTGGTTGGCCCCTCACGTGCGCGCCATCGTGATATGGCTTCGGGGACCTCGCTGTCACGTGACACGCGCGTGCTCGTAATCACTTTCCTCATCGCATGTGAGGAACTGTCATGGCAAATTCCATCGTCTTTTACTCTGAACATAAAGTTCATGAACGGCACATTACTCATTGGCAGCTCTAGAGGCATGAGTGAGGTCGATCAAACTACTTGCAAGAGCTCCGGCTCGGCTTGTTGTCTAGTCGAGATGGACTCGCTTAATTTTGTGCTACTCGAGTATCTTGTATAGTTGAGCTCGAGCTTGTCAATATTCAACTTGATAGGCTCACGATTTTAATTGAGTTTTCATTATATTGTAAAAATAGGCGAAATACTTAAAATTACACTCAGAGCTTATAAAACTCGAGTTACTCAAGTTTTATTTATAAGTTGATTGCAATTAAATCCAATCGAATCGGATTCGAGAATCTAGATTTTCTAATTGAATCAAGCTCGAATAGGAAAATTAATACTCAATTGAGCTTAAATCTAGCTTTGAGCACTAAGTATGTGAACCGAGTTGAGTCGAGCTCAAACTTGGTAGTGTATCGACCCACGTTGGCTCGACTATATGCCTATATATATAATTCGATTGTGATCAGAATCATGCTATCACATGTCGTTAAATTTTTTCCCTCTAATGATATACTTAATTTGTATTATCAAGGTTAGATTATACTCTTTGTGTTGCTAAGAAAAAAAGAGGTAGATCACTCGAAGTCCAAAAACTTGTTACAAAAATGCAATTAAATTCAAAAACTTTTAAAATGTGCAATCAAAACTTAAAACTTGTCAAATTTGTACAATCAAGCTCTTTTGTTAACTTTGTCTAGCAAATAGAAAATATCAAAGTGCCTTTTTTTTTTTTTTCCTTTCTCTCTCCTACATGACATTTTTAATTTTAATTTTCAAATTTTACTTAAATTATGTTATTTAAATTTAAAAGGATAAAACCAATTAAAAAAACCAAGTATAAAAAAGGAGGAACAAGCCCTCACGGTGGTGGCTGCCACCACCACCCATCATCGAAAAGGGTTCGCTAAGGTTGCCTAGGCCTTGCCAAAGCTTGACAGCCCTCATCAACCACCAGTGAGGCCTAGATGACCTCCATCAGCCCTTTCTAGCATTGAATGGTGACGCTAGCTACTAGACAAGGGCTTCTAATTTTGTTTTTTTTTTTTTTTTTTTAACTTTTATCATTCTTATTTGGGTTAATATACTGAAAAATTCTAAATTAGTGCATTTGTGACAAATTTATCCAAAACTAATTTTTTTTTTTTTTTTTGTGACCCAAGAACCTCATATAGCTAGCATTTGGTGAGCAAACCTGGGGAGAACGAGAAGACCTATTACCCCAGCGTCCCACTTAAGACCCCAAGCGACCGTGAGGAGATTCAAACTCCTCCCATTCGTGAGGGGGAGATAGCCCAAACCATCGCAGCCACCAAGACGCTGTTTATCCAAAACTAATTTTTTTTACTATCAAAAATCCTAAATCGATACACTCATGACCAATTTACCCCAAACTAAATCTTAAACTAGTACACTTGTGATAAATTTATCTTTGTTAATTTCCGTCAAATTTAATCACTAAATTTGTTAATCTAGATGACATATGGTGACGTGATACACGTGGAAATCCATAGCTTAATATCATGAAAAAATCCATATATATTATAACAAATTTAGTAGCACTCCTGTGATAAATTTAATGGAAACCTATGACAAATTTAAAATTTTTCATGACATTGTCCCCATAACATGTCATTATATGTCATCTATGTTGGCAAATTTAAGGATAAAATTTGACAACATTAATAGATGGTAAATTTATCACATGTGTACCAACTTGGATTTTTCGTGATCAAAAAATTAATTTGGAGTAAATTTATCATAAATATATCAATTTGCAATTTCTCATGATATTAACCAATTTTATTTTTAGTCTAATTTAGTTTGTGATTTAAATTTTTGAATATTTTTCTAGAGTGGTGTTTGATGGGTGCCACATCATCACCACGTGTCTTAAGAAAATAATAAAATAAGACATGTTGGCATTTTTTTCTCTAGTCTAATTGGACGGAGTTTACATAATAACTTGATTGAATCAATTTAATAAATTTTAGCACTTAGTTATACTCTTTAAAAATTTTAGGACTCATTTATATTTTCATAATAAATTTTAGAATCTTAAATATACTTATCGATGTAAAATACACCGTCCACAGTACTCTGATGGTGAAAACTCATAGCATAATAGTGGAGGCCGGCATCTTATTAGGATCTAGAGAGCTGTACCCTAAGGTCTGTGCGTGCGTACGTGAGTGGCTAGTGGCTGCATGCATTACAGACCTGTAAGGAGGGTGGATTAGGGAGGAGGCGTCTAATCCTGTTGATCCATTGCGGTCCCTTTTTTGGAAGATAAAAAATAAAAAATTAGTGGCTGCACGCGATCCTTCGCCGACAATGAAAATAATCATTCTAGTCCCATTTGACTAACCTTAGTAACCGAAGAGTCCTATTAGATGTTTCTCATTTCTGGCGGGGAGGAACCAATTGATACTGCCCTCTACACTGTAGGATATTTGAGAGCTTGTTCGAACAGGTTTTTGCTTTTTAGCACTGAGGACTTGGATATTTAGGATCATTTGCAATCATGTTTTTCCTCTTTTAAAGGAAAATTTGACAAGATTAGAAAAACAGAATAAATGAAAGACCGAGATCAAAGGTTTCGACCGAGTCAACTAAAACTGAGAGATTATACTTTGGTCTATTGGAAACCTAAAACTTACAAAAAAAAGTCCCAATCAAGTTGTGAGCTCGCCCTTAATAGAATTCAAACATCGGAAATCTGGCATGGCTTTCATGTGAAATATTTAGCCATTTGCCATGTGTGATTTCCAAGGTTTGAACTCCATAATTTCGAGATTGACACTTGACTATGGTTTTTGTAAAGTCTGAAGTCCTTGATAAACAGTATTAATTAACTGCCAAAACCTTAAGACAAGTATCCACACTTGTCCCAAACAAGAACCAACTTGATGTGCATCAATTTGGGTTTATAACGAGTAGTTTTGCTGTGTTCTATCATGTCTCATCCGCGAGTTATGAATATGAATATGAGTCTATGAACATAATTTACAAAATTACATGACTGATTTATAATGAATTTTCGATGTGATCCACTTATCAAAACGTCCCATCACACCATATCTCATCAATTTCCAAAACCAATGTTTACAACATTACAAAACAAAAATTATATTAGGAAGGTTATATAACCCCATTTTTTATCCGGATCAGTCACCAACTGGGATGACTTATTGTCAGAGTCTCACAAATTCTTCTCATGTTACAAGGTTGTTGAGGCATAATTTTTTTCCCCATATTTTCTACAGTCTTAATGATGATTTATTAGCTAAAATATCACTCCTATACAAGGAGGTAATCTATATTTAGGTGGTACTTTCGGGTTAGGACTTATGGTCGGCAAATGTTTTTGAATGCATTATTGATGGGAAGGCATATAACCACCAACCGAACTAAGCTATTCAAGGGAGTTTGGTCCCGTAGGAGGGGGGTCCAAAATTTCTTGACTGACTAATGTCAAGCTACTCACCATTGAGCAGACTCTCCTTCCCTATTATACACAAAAGTTGGTAAAACAACGAGATGGAAATGTTGCAAACCATTATTTTGCATTATGGTTAAAGTCAAGCTCAGATTGCTCAAACTGATGCATCATCGATGAAGGTATCGATAAGATGCCCTCAACCATAACCTTGCCTATCTCTTAATTTCTAGGTGAACTTTTCTCAAATGTCCTATGAATGAACAATCACCACCCATTCAGCCAATTTTATTCTTGGTCGGCACATCTAGCTTAAGGTTATTAGATCTAGTAAGCAACTTATTATCACTAGGTGACATCTGAACTTTCCTTTTCAATTAGTAACCTATCTACCTTTCCACAACCAAATAATATCGTTACCAAACCTTGTGGAAATCTCTATTTTGATTGGAATAATTTTTCCTAGGACCTCATGCATATTCTTCATGAAGATTATAAAGACAAAAATGCCCTTATACCTAATCAAGTGGACAATTGCTATTTGTGTTGCACTAAGGGGCTGTTTGGTAACCATCCAAACGGGAAAATTGTCCAAAAAGTCCTAAATCTAGTGCACTTTTGCCAATTCAATTCTAAACCTTTTAACTTTGCCAATTGAGTCCTAAACCTTTTCACTTTTTGTCGATTTAGTTCATCTGGCCAATTTTGGCCAGAAAATGCTAACATGAATGCCGGTGGTGCCACGTAGGACTGCTGGCGCTGACGTGGATAATTTTTAATAATATTTTATTATTTTAAATTTTTTATTTTTATTTTTATATTTTCTGTTTTTTCCCTTTTTTTTTTTTTTTCTTTTTGGCTTTTTCCTTGGCCTTTTCCAGTGGCCGGCCACCGGCCACAGCAGGCCGGCTGGGCGAGGGAAGCCTGGGTGAGGCCAACCCTCCCCTAGGCTAGGGTGGCCTCGCCGAGCGTCGACCGAGCGACGGCGACACCGGGCAAGGCCACCCTGGCCCCGGCGAGGGCCAACCTTGCCAGATCTGGCGAGGGGAGCCCTCACCAAGGCTCGCCCTTGCCTAGGCAAGTGTCGGCCTTGCCCCTGGTCGGCTTTGCCCAAGCTTCCCTTGCCGGTGCTCCTCCTCACCTGGCCGGGCCTCGCTTGTGGCGGGCGAGGCCGGCTGGCCAGCTGTGGCCGGTGGCTGTCGCTTGCGGCTAGTGGCCAGCCACTGGAAAAGGCCAAGGAAAAAGCAAAAAAAAAAAAAAAAAAGAAGGAAAAAAATAGAAAATATAAAAATAAAAAAATAATTCAAAAAAATTAAAATATTATTAAAATATTATTAAAATATTATTACAAATTGTACGCATCGGCGCAAAGCGATCCTACGTGGCATCGTCGACGTCCACGCCAGCATTTTTCAACCAAAATTGGCCGATGGACTAAATCGGCAAAAAGTGAAAAGGTTTAGAACTTAATTGGCAAAGTTAAAAGGTTTAGGACTGAATTGGCAAAAGTGCAATAAGTTTAGGACTTTTTGGACAATTTTCCCCCATCCAAACAGTACCCGATTTTGATTTTTGTTCCATAGAGTAGTTTTGGAATAGAATCGTGTTTGATAAAATTTTTGTTTTCAAGAACAAAATTCTATTTTTTTGTTTCCAGAAGTAGATTTGAAACAAAATTAAGAATAAAAAGAAAGTTAATTATTGTTCTCGGGAACGAATCTAATCAAGCCATTTTATTTTTCTTCCTCCCTTTTTCTCTTTTTCTTCTTCCATTTTCTTCTTCTTCATCTACCGCCACCACCACGGTTGCCATCCGCCACCGCCGATCGCCAGCAATCGGTCCGATGAGCTCGTTAGACCTAGCCTTAGCGGGCGAGCCTTAATGGTGGCTAGGCGAGCCTCGCCCAACCCTAGTGAGGCCTGCTTGGCCACCAACGGGGCTGGGCGAGCCTCACCCAGCTGCCGGCCTCGCTGAAGGCCGACGATGCTCCAACGAGGTCACTAGCCCTCATCTAGCTAGTCGCCGATCATCCCAAGGCTGGCAACCGGCCACCTTGAAGAAGAAGAAGAAGAAGAAGGGGAGGAAGAAAGGAAAAAAATTAATAAAATTATTTAAAAAAATAAAAAAATGATTTGAAGTATGAATTGAATTTTTGTTATTTATAGAATACATATTTAATTTTTTATTCTAATTTATTATTTAGTATTTATATTTATAGTTTATACTATAGTTTATTATTTACTATTTAATAAAAATTTGATTAGTTAATATGTTTATTACTTAATATAAATATAATTAATCAATAGAATTTCTATAATTTGATAAAATTTTAGAATTAGAATAGAAATTTTATATAGTTATCAAACGCATTTCTATTTTTTTCTATTCCAAAATTTGAAATTTTGTACAGTTACCAAATAGGTTTTTTTGCTTAGAAATTATTCTCGAGAATAGAATAAAAAATAATCATTTTTTATCAAAAATTGTTCCTAGAAATATAATCGTTACCAAACGCGCCCTAAATCCACCCGAATTTGGATCGTCGCACACATAACATGGGTATATATGTCTTTCTAACTTCTTAAGGTGTGTATGGAACCAAAGTTTGGGTGGATTTAGCGATACCCTTAGTTTTCTAGTTTCTACCTTTTTTTTTTTTTTTTCACTTTTTGCTTATTTAACCTTGTTATAATCTAAGGGTGCGAAATGATTCCTTTTTATTATGTTCTTTAAACAAGTTTATGAGCATTTGAATTGGTAATTATCCAAAATTTTTATTCCCAATATAGAAATGAGTTTAATAAAATCTCAAATTCTTTTGTGAATTAGAATTTCTTTTAATTTTTTAATACTTTTTTATATATATTTTTTATTTTCTATATTTTTTCTTTTTCTTTTTCTTTTTTTTTTCCATCCATATTCTTCTTCTTTAGCCAGTCATCGGCCAATGGCTAGTGACTCAGCTGGGCGAGGTCCAGCAACCTTGTTAGAGCCTCCCCAAGCTCATTAGACCTCATCCAACCGGTCGTCAGACATCGCCATGGCCGGTGACTAGCAATGAGGAAGAGAAAGAGAAAAGAAAAGAAAAGAAAAAGAAGAAAAGAAAATAGAAAAAGAGGAAAAGTAACTTTATTCTACTTTTTGATTATGTTCCAAATATATTATTGGGAAAAAAAATGAATTTTTGTTCTTGAGAATAAAAAATTTACCAAAATTTTTTTTTATTTTTTACTCTGGGAAACAAAAGAATAGAATCGGGCATTATTTGGAGTGTTATCAAACAAACCCTAAAAGTACCAATGTCTATTTTTCTGAATACTACATCAGAAGTTCTTTCTTAAAAGAACAACAAGAAGAAGCCCATATTTTCAATTTCACTCTAATTTGAACATAAATCATTCAAGTAAGTATAAAAATCTATTGTACTTTTTTGCATTGAGTTTACCTAAAAATAAAGGGTATATCTTTATTAATGGCTGTTCATTCACTTAAATTAAATAAGCTATTCTGTAAACTATAAATAATGTGTTATGAATAATCTTTACCATTTGTCCATGTAAATTAAGTAGATAAGTCATTTAATGGTTACATTAAAAGTAATGCATTTTGGCAATTGACAAGAACAAATTTATTAACTACAACCTTTTCACTTAATCAATTAGGTTGTACGTAAATTTATGAATAAATATTTTGGGAATAAGATAAGTTTGTGCTTTCTTTGCAATTTTACTCTAGTAAGATGCACATTACTAACTTTTTTCTCAATGAGTAAATTCGATGGTTATGGCCAAACTTAATGGAAGTTCATGGTATTAAGGAAAGTTATGCATTAATCGAAAAATCTACTTATAAACTAAGTATATTTCTATTGTTTACTCTTATCATCTCACTATAACACCAATTAAATAGATTGTGACGAGCTATTTGCCTTAATCACTTCGTGGTTGCCTCATACTATCACATTAGTGCAAAAGAGCACATAAATAAAGCAAAAGTGACAATTAAGTTAAGAAAAGAAGACGCTTTAGAATGAAAAAGGAAAGTTGATAAGGTTTCTTGTCATGGACAAGACAAACAAAATTAGGTCTATACTTTTTTGATAATTTAATTTGGTAGAAGGTAACTTTGTCTTCAGAATTATTGGGAATCTTTATGGAAAGTAATTGTGGATGAGATCTAAGGGCAAATCAAAATAGAGATTTCGAATAATATTTTTTTGGTTGTGGTAAATATTATTTCCCTATCTATTTACCACATATTCAAACGCCAAAACCCTAATATCGAAAGATGAAAGAATAGAGTAGATTGGAATTGATTGATTCATGGATTTGGTTTAGTAGCTTGAAGGGCTCGAGAGGCTTGAAGATCTTTTGGGCGAGTTCAAGCAAAGCTCGATGCCCGTTGGGCTAGTCCAACCCGGCCTGAACATAAAATGTTCTTGAATAGTTTAATACATGAATTATCAAGCTTGGGTCGGTGACATTGTTCATGGACAAATCCATGGAGTTGCTCAGCGATTGATGAATAAATTTGTATGTGGTTTAAGCGCATACAATAAATTCGATTTTCTTAAAAACAATTCTATGTCGGATCATCAATACGGACGGGTTTATGTTTTGAGTATCCGGGGCTCTTATCCCCACTCACTTTGTTAGAGTTATTATTAACATTATCATTATCATCATCATCATCATCATCATCATTAAGAATAGGAAGAAAATACTTCCATCCGGGCCCGCTTTTTTTCTCTTTTTCAAAAGTGGAGAGAAACGAAAGGATATGCAAATGTTGTGCTTTATTTCAAGATTGCTTGTACTTCTTATGTATATAAAAGTGGCAATAAGACGAAGGTTAATTATGTTTATCCACGAGATTAATTTTCCTTGACATTATTTCCACTCAACATGCATCCATAGGAAAAGGAATTTAACTTACTCTTTTTTTTTTCTCCATTTTCTATCTCTTCCTTTCCATCCATTTCCTTCCTCACTTAGATTATCAAACAAAGCGTTAGAGTCGAGTGGTACATAGGGGAATCCCTTTTGTGCATATAATCATTGCTAGAATTTTTAGAATCGCACTTTTTAATAGAAATGTAGTTTATTTAATGAATTTAAAGAATAATTTGACACCATAAATTCTAAACATCAAAATTCGCGACTGCAATAAATATTTTAGCCTATAAACATACACATGTTCTATTAATTGTTTTGAATCATAGAAAGATAATACAAAAGCAAATTGAGGAAAAGAAGAGAAAGAAAGGATTAAACAAGTAAGAAAAAGACACGAAGTGGAGTTGAGAATTTTTCAAAGAGGCTGAGCACATACATACATACATACATACATACATACATACATACATACATACATACATACATACATACATACATGTATGTATGTATGTATATATGTATGTATATAGCAATATGTTATCTTCCTTTTCATTTTTCATCAGTATCCCTCGATTTTTCTGGTTGGAAGTATCCTTTATTCCTTTTAACATACATACATACATACATACATACATACATACATACATACATACATTTAACATGTATACATACGTACACATACATATGTATGTACTGCAAGAACAGCAACAAAAGTGGTGGCATTATTCTTTCTTCCTACAAGTAGTCGATATGCCAGAAAGTCCTGCGAGTGGTGTCAGTTTAGGGATTGAATTTTCCTTTCATATTCTCATCCGATAGCGAGGGAGGGCAGGCAATTGAGTTCTTTTCTAGATTGACTGCCACTGACTGGCTTCCTTCCTTGATTGAAAGTTCCGCTCTGGAATCCGGAGCGAGAGCCCGCCGTCCCTTCCCATGTTTTCTTATGATCACGAGGGAAATCCACGCCATCCCGTTTGCGTCGATTGCGAAAAGTGAACTCTCCTGAACCGCCAGGGAGGGTCCTTACCTTAGCAGTCAGTAAGTCGAACCGTCGCCCCAGTGGCCACCCTTCCAACATAAAAGGGGGAGGTGAGGGGTTCAAATCCCCACCTTCTCAGGAGGAGATGGGGTGGGGACGCATAAGTTTCAGGAGTGGGGATTGCCTTAAAGAGACAAGGCAAAATCCAAGTAAGTGTAGAGTAGGAATAAAGTAGGATTGACAAAAAAAAAAAAGTTGAACCGAGTACTAACTGAGGGAGGATTCAAACGCGCATCCAAAAGTGCGATTGAAGTAACGCCTCCTCACGCACAAATGAAAAGCCTCATTGGGCTAAGAGCCCAATGATTTGTGAATGTCTTCTTCTAATGTGGTTGAGCCCGCTCAAGTAAGTTGTTCACATCATATTTTTTATGGCCAAACCCCTGAAAAACGCAAGTATTTTGCATGCACGAAAAAATGTTAGAAAATCCAGATAAAAAACTTGATGTGATAAATACACCACTTATGCCATAACTTTTGTATGATACTTACTCAAGTTTTTTTCAACCAATTGGGTGCCATTATTTCTATAAAAAAAAGAAAAACATCTACTTATGTGTCACAGCTTCTAATCAATTACTATATCTTTTAAAAAACGGTCACCCAAGTGTTAAAAATTTGACGTGACACGACATAGTGCACGTTTTAAAAGTTATAGAATTTAAGTGAGCATAAATGATGAGAGAGAGAGAGAGAGAGAGAGAGAGAGAGAGAGAGAGAGAGAGAGAGAGAGAGAGAGAAGGAGAGGTTATGACACATAAGGGAATGCCATACAAAAATAAAGACACTTGTGATATTCTTTTCCCAAACCTTGATCAAGTACTAGGGCATGGAAATATATAATGGGGAGGTAAGGCAAATGAGGAGCTTTAAATTTTAACCCACAACATCTTAGTTTGATACCATGTAAAATTTTGCTTAAGTTCATAAATGGAGAAAACTACGTGTACATAAAGAGTATATAAACCTTATAGTCAAATGATGTCGGATATTCAACACCTCCTCTCATGTGCAAGCTAGATTATAGATGACACATGAATTTATGGGATGGACAGATATGCGAAATAAAGTGGGGCAAAATATGGTTATAATGCCATATTAGAATGTCCAACCTAAAGAGCTTAAAATGTTAGATAAAGGCATATTTCACATATATTCTAGCATAACATACCTCAATTTTCAAGGGTTAATATTGCCAAAAATTTAAACTAGTGCACTTTCAACAAGTCTACGCTTTGTTAGCTATCATTCAATATGTCCATTATGTTGTTGATGTGAAAACACACATGGCAAGCAAATCACATGGATCCAACATGGAAATTTAGGCTCTTTTTGGTAAAAAAATTTATGTTCCTCATAACAATAATTTCTTTTTTTTTTTTTTTTTTTTCAGGAAACAAAAAAAGAATAAAAACTTGTTTGGTAAAATTTTTGTTCTAAAAAAAAATAGATTTGGAACAAAAATAAGAAGTAGAACAAAGTAGCTTAGAGTGCGCATGACAAAATTTCTAAAACATAAATTTTAGCTTTTAATTTCTTCTTCAAATCTATTTTCGGAATAGAAATCTATTTCAGAAATAGAGAAATCAAATTGCGTTACCAAACGGATTTTTGTTCCAAACTGTTTCCAAAGGAACAGAGAAACAGAGAAATCAAGAAATATAGATTTTATCATGTGCATCCTTATTGTTCTCAAAAGCAATTCCTAAAATCAGTTCCTATTTTTTTCTTTTCTTCTCTTCTCCTTTCTTCTTCTTCCCATTGGCCAGCAAGCTCACTGCCGCCCCTAGCAAGGCTGAGCCTCACCCAGCCATCAGCTAGGCTCGGCCTCGTCAGGTCAACATCACCTAGCGGTGGCCCAATGAGGCTGAGCCTCGCACAGCCAAGGCGAGGCTCGGCCTCACGAGCTGACATGAGGCTTGGTCTCGCCAGGCTAGGGCAAGGCTGACCTCATGCTGCCTGAGCGAGGTCAAGCCTCGCTGGTGGTCAAGTGAGCCTTTAGCGAGCTCGTCAAACCTTGGCCTAGCCTAGCGAGGCTCCGATGAGCTCACTAGACCTCCCCTAATCGGCCGCCGACCATGGCGGTGGGCGGCGACCGGCGACTAGCTACAAAGAAGAAGGAGGAGGAAGAAGGAAAAAAGAAAAAGAGACAAGAGAAAAATATAATAAAAGTATTAAAAATTAAAAGAAATAAAATAATTTAATAATTTTACCAAATGCATTTTTATCCATGAAATATAAATTTTAAACGGTGCGTGGGGAGGAGGGATACGTTTATTTACTCAAAAATCCCCCAGACGAGAACAAAATAAAAAAAAATCCATTTATGATAAAAAAGAAATTGTTCCTAAACATAATGGTTACCAAACCATATAAATGTGTATTCTAAACAACATTGTTTGGAAAGACAGATTTGAAGAGAATGAATAGAATTTGCCAAATTGTTAAAATCTACTAATTTTTCTAAAGAGCTCCCTCACATTTAGAAATCTACTAAAATCACCAACTTTTAATTTGAGATTTTTTTATGACATGAGAAGTCTGGGTAAATGAAATACATGTGTATCAATTAGAGATTTTTTGTTATATGAATTGGGGTTAATGTGGCATTGGTGTATTGCTTTGAGATTTTTTATGACTCAACTTAATTTGAAGTAAATGTGACAAATATGTACCAATTTTGAATTTTTTGTGATATTAATAATTTTTCCTTGAAAGGTCCTTCTAATCATCCAAGCATCCTGATATTAGTTACGCTAATTTTGATTGAAAGGCGATAGAATCATAAAATTGTAGTTTATGTTCTAAGTTGATTATAGAGATCCTGTTCATCATCCAATGATCAACCAAATTCGGATACATATCATTCTCCAACTGTCATCAATCACACTTAAATTTGTGAAGATAAAATTCGGATATGGAATTTTGAGGCAACCAAATTATCATCAAACGTGAGATTAGGACTTCATTGCAGCCTTTCAAAAGGTTAGGACTCAATTGACTATAACAGAGCATTTAAGACTTGATTTATAAATGTTATGATTTGGACCGTTGGCCAAAAAGGAGGACCGTTCAGCAAGCACTATTTCACGGTCATGAGTAGCACATCGGCAAAATCAAGCGCAAGATGTCCCGATGGTAGGGCACACGTGTAGTTCGTAGGATCATTCATTGTAAAGCAAGAACCAAAACGAGTCATGAGAAAATATGCTACTCGGTTGTATTAATCAATGATGTATATAATGTACATTAAAGGACTATTAGCACAGAATAATTTGACCCATTGAACCCTTTCAAGAGCTTTACATATATTGTCCATACTAGCACGACTAGACATTACAAGTGTTTGAGATAGCAACACATTGAAATTGAATCCAAAGTTGTGTGTGTTGCACCTGAATTAACCATAGCTCGTATGATTTTGCCATTGATACGCAACTCCGCATTCATTAGCCCTTAGTGATGGCTTGGTGCATACATTAAGGGTGCGCATGACAAAATTTTTGAAACAGAAATTGATTTCTCAATTTCTATTTCAGAAACTAATAATCTAAAAATTTTAGCTTCTGATTTCTTCTTCAAATCTATTTCTGGAATATAAATCTGTTTCAAAAATAGATAAATTAAATTGCGTTACCAAAAGGGTTTCTGTTCCAAACCTGTTCTAGGGAACAGAGAAATAGAGAAATCAATAAACATAAATTTTATCATATGCAGCCTAAAGGTCTATCGAGATAGGAGAGTTTGAGTAGTTGAATTCCTAAAAATAACCTTAAAGGTATTTTTATTTTTAACACGAGGAGACATTACAGGTGCTTGAAATGACACCATATAAGTATTACGAACAATAACGAATTTATGAAAAGTTTATAATAACCCTAGACTACGTTGACCGGGGATAAGCCCGGACCAAGAGACCCCCAAAGGATTTGTGACACATGACAACTCACTCATCCTTTTGTTTGAGCATATGTTTGGGAGGACGAGTGGGGCGGAAGCCTACCTATGTCTAGCGAGGGTGGCTATGTTATATATCTATATGTTAATATTTTCACACATGGCAACGATGCACATTGCCAATTTGCAATATTAGCAAATGCGCATGATAAAATAATTTGCTTGATCAAATCGACAAAGATAGGAAACTCAATTGATATAGGAAAAAAATTTAAGAGAATCATATTTGGAGGATTGTCATTGCGCTCAACATAACATTCTAAAATCTGCTATATCTATGATCAAATGAAAAGTTCATCAACTTGATTGCCAAATTAGCCAATGAACTCAAGTGGAATTTGTGTCGATAATTCTGATGGTTTTGTCATGTTAATCATAAGTTTTATTAGATTATTTTCGTCAATATTCTTTTGTTAATTATTATTAATTTGAAAATTGATTTGATTTTTTTATCATACATGAAAATTGATTTGATTGGATTCATTTTTCTTTTTGGTTGGAATTAGATTGCAATAATTGGAAATGGGAAAGATTTGGCAATCTTGATATGGAGGTGATACCAAGAAAGTCCTAAGCTTATCGCATATATGACAATTTAGCCATAAACATTTCAATTGTGCTAATTACATGTTCAATCTTTTGATTATTTGCCAATGCAATGCATCCAATCAATTTTAGCTAGAAATTAATGATATGAACATTAATTGTCATATATGCAATAATTGACACTAATATGAATAATTTTATATTTTTTATTACTTTTTTTTAAATTTTTTCTATTCTTTTTTTTCCCAGCTATGAGCCGACAAAGTCACTGGCCTCCTACAAGGGCCAAAGACCCTTGCCATTCACGGGCGAGGGCATCAACCCCTCGCCTAGATTAAGCATGGGACAACACCCTCGCTTGTTGCCTGGCAAGGGTTGGACAAGGGTATTGTGACCCTCATCCATATTGAGTAAGGGTTGTTGGTCATTATTTGATCCAGAGTTATAAAAAATAAGAAAAAAATGAAATTTAAATAAAAAAAGTCAAAATATTTGAAAATTTTGAAAAGATAATAAATTATAAATCTAATTCATGTCATCATTCATCGATCATGCTATATAAAGGACATTCAACGTTCATGTCAACAAATTTCAGTAAAAAAATTGGTCGTATAGATTACATTGGTTAATTGTTTTAGATTCAATTAATACAATTAAAAAATTTAAAATTGGATTGGAGTAAATACGTTAGAATTATGATTTTTTTTAGTTGTTGGTACTTTTCCCCATTTTGAAACATTGAGTTAAACAGATATTTTTTTCTGTTTTACTATGCCCTCCGTTTCTCACAGTCCCTTCCTCCTCCTCCTCATCCGTCGGCCATCACAACCATCGACGGCGGCGGCGGCTCAGTAGGTCGGTCTCCATCTCCATCCCCTTCCTCCTCCTCCTCCTCCTCCTCCTCCCGATCGACCGGCGTCGGCCCTCGCGATCCCCGCTCCGGCGCAATCGCACGGTGAGTCCGTCTCCCTCTCGCGCGTCCCCGCCGCTTTCGGCGTGAGATTCCTTCGAATTTTTCCCCCCGTCGCAATCGGTGAAGTGCTTCGCTTTTAGGTCTTCGTTAGTCCCATCTCTGCCTAAAGTTCGCTGCTTGTTCGGCGTCGGCGGCTGATTCCGGACCCTCTCGTGTCGGATTATGGAGGATTTGGATGCGGACGTTCATCGAGCAGCTGAGGTTCCCGATACGCCCGACAGATTGGCCGCGCGGCGTGGCCAGAGTGGAATCGAGGCGAGAGTGAACTCGCTTGCGCCGGGTTCTTCGAATCAGAAATCCCCGAATTGGCTCGGCGGCGGCGGCGGCGGCGGGGGCGAGCGGCGAATGGGACCGGGCGGAACCCGAGATTGCAGATTGGCCCTCCTAAAAGGGTTCTGAGTGCCGTTGAATTCGGTCGCCGTGACGACTCTGTCGGGGACTCGTCGTCGGATAATCTGAGTGCTTCGCAGCATCGCTTGTTTAGGAGGGCAGCAGGGAATGGGCACGTTAGACCTGAGTCCAGACAGTCTTCTGGCGCTGAGAATGTGGAGAGAGGGAAGGGTGCTTTGATCGGAGGTCCCAGGCTATTCGCTTCTGCAGAAAAAGGTGCTGCTTTGAATGCAATTCGACGCAATGGGCACAATGGAGTTCTTAAATCGGCTGAGCCGTTTGGTGATTCAGAAGGTTTTCTAGCTGATGGCTTTCGAAGAATAGAAATGAAAACTGATCATGAACGTTCTTACCCTTGTTCTGATTCTTTTCAGACATTGAACAAGTTCAGTAAGGGCAAAGAGAAGCTAGATGAAAGTGCATGCAAATATTCCGGTTCGATTATGTTTGGCGAGAAATCAATTGATGTGCCAAGGGATGTGCATGAAAAATCTTCAAAACATGTATCTCAGTCTCCTAAAAGTGTATCTTCTCCAAGACATGTTGGACAGAAAAGGTTGGTCAGAAATGGTTGTATCTCTCCACTTAATATAGCAACAAGGGAAAAAGAATTAGCTGAAAAAGAGAGTAGTAATGCTGAAGATAGTACTCGTGATAGAAATAAAGGAAAAGGGATATTGATGCACCCTTGTACATCAGAGAAGCAAGAGGCAAAACTTTTGGATATCTCGACCAGGTAGTATGTTCAGATGCTATGTGAATTCCATTAAGGAACTTGAATGTGTAATGCTTTCCAATGATATCCAATCGTCTAGATGATAATCTTGCTTTGCATTGTATTTTTCCTAGTCTCCTTATGCACAACCTCTTTAACCATTTTACCTTCCTAAATAGTTACAATTTACATCTATAAATTCCTCAATGCTTGTGTTAGGGCTAAATCTGCAACTTTTGCCTTGTTCATACTGACTGCTTATCTCTGACAATCACAGACATTCTGAAGAAGAATTGTTGGGTCTGATAAACATACCTGTGTCTTTGGCAAACTTCTCTTTCTCTGTGTTTGGGTTTCAAGCAATGCAAAATTCTCTTTTGAATGAAGACCATATTTGGCTGCATGGACTGATATTGAATAGGTTTTGCTGCAATCAATTTGAAGAACTAGTCTAGCTTAGATTCAATGATCTTGTGACGCTTTCTTATTGACCCCAAGAGTCTCAATGGGCGAATTAGATGTCATCCATTTTGTCAGCTCTTTTTTTTGCAGACTGTCAACTCACATGGTTGGTCACTGTGCAGGAGACCTATTATTCGTGGGGGGGATAAGGGAGCCAATGACACCCCTGTTAATTTGGGTGAAGGATGTGAGAGACTTCGTGGATGGAGAACTACACATGCCCATGCTAAAAAAGCACGCCATGGCTCTGAAACTGACGACTTGCTTTCTGGCAGAACTGATAGTGCTGGAAACTTATTCCAGAATTGTGATAATATAGTGGGGAGAAGAACAAGCAGCTATCCTCACAACAGCACTAGTTGTGGCAATATTGCAAACAAGGATACACATCAATTAATTTCCGAGATTGTTTCTGAGGCAGGCCAAACACATGGACGGCCAAATTCTACAAGAACTCCCACTAGAAGACAAAACAATAGGGAAGTGTCTTTTGGGAATGGCAATTTTCGCAACAGATCAGTTTCTAATAACTCAGATGTTATCAACCTGGTCTCACCCAGGGATTCTAGAAATCCATCATCTGCTAGACAACTTAGGCATCAACATCGAGGGGCTTCTTCTTCAGTTATTGAAATTGATGACTCGTCACCTGGAATTGGTCAATCTGGTACACCTATTCTAGATACTCTCAGTAGTTTTGAATCAGATTCTAGGTTGAGACAACTGGAAGCAGACGAGATGCTGGCTCGTGAACTTCAAGAACAACTATACAACGATTCACCGATGCTTGGAAATGGGGAGGTTGTACCATTGTTTTGTTTAATGTTGAGATTGTAGCATGTATGTTTTTGGCTTATGAATTGTTTGCCAATTTTGTTGTTTGCTGGCATTTGAGCAGATGGATGAATACCTGGCTAGATTACTACAGCAGGAAGAGAATGTAGGTGGAAATTCATCTACTTCTGTTAGAAGTCGTCGTCGAACTGGTCGTGTAAGTGTAATCATTCGTTGCTCATTTATGTAGAGGTGCCATTCTTTTTTCCTTTGGGGGTAAGCAAGAAAATCATTCATCCAAAAGGCAGGGTGGATTGCTTCCTGCAATATGACAAACTATGAACACCTTACATCAGCCATAGTTCCCCTTTCGCTATATGTTTAACAACCAAAGATCTCATATACGTAATCATTCCAATATCATTGGATGACAATCTGTTTGCATCACACGGTCGACTAAAAGATTGTATTTATATTACAATGTTACATTATGAATTCTTTTATTCGTTGCACCCATATATGATAGAGATTGGCACAGCAAGCTAGTGTAAGTGTTAAGGTAGGCAAAGCTTTCCCTTTAAGATGTTCTGCAACCTAATCAAACTCCTGATTCCAGCCTGCTACTCTCTTAAACTCTTAAACTTGCTTTGAAAAATCACAACCAAAGAAAAGACGATCTCTGTTTTCATCACTTAACTGACAAAACACAGAAAGGCCTAGTATCAAGCTTTCACTTGATCATTTTGATAGTCTATTGTGTACAGCAAGCCAAAAAGTAAAGCTATGCTTAGAAATTTTCAGATAAGTCAAATCAGCTTGATCAGTTGTGATTGTACCAGTAAAGGTGTGGAGACCTCTTTTTTTCCAAAGAAGAGGAAAAAGTATGTGGCGGCTTTATTTTTCTCCTCAATTTAAATGCCAACTATGGTCTTTCCCATGACTCTTGGTTTTTCTAAAACTTACACTGATCGGATGCTTAGCTTCTGCTATATGCGTGAAGATTTTTATTTTAGTGCTTGGTGGAGCTAAGTCAATTTGAGAGTTACCTCAGCGAGTTGAGAATAATTAATTTCTCATATGGAGCTTCTTTTGACTTAATGCCTTGGAGTTGCATTTCCAATTCTTCTTTCATGAAAAGAGCTCTTGCGTTGCTATCTATTTGGTGCGTAAGGAATAACTTCATCTCAGGACATTGGCTCTCCTGATATTGACCTATCCAATGCATGCTTCACCTGAGGGCTATTGGCTCTATGTAGATTGCTGATATGATCTCTGGTTTAGGGCGCCCTCTATTTATAACGGTTATCTTTTTCCCCTTAAACCAAAGTCACTTAAGCTTATTAAGCGAAATGTTCATCCTAGGAAATGGCTAAGTTTTGAGAATCCTGAGCTTATTCAAGCTTGTTGAGTTGGACAAAATTATCTGAAATGGATTGAACAACGTGTTGATCTAGCAATTCATATGATCTTTTAATTTGTAGATTTGCATCTACTTTTCAATGAAATGTTGATGCTCAGTAAAGATCATTTTTTTTTTCATGTACGTCAATGCAGGGAAATTCATTTCAAACGCGTTCACAAAGGCAACCCCTGCCACGGTCTTTTCAGAACCTTTCAAATAGGAGAGGTACAGAGGCACGAGTTCCTGTACGTGCAAGACTTCAGCAGTCTAGGAGGACCATTTCTCAATCACCCTCCTCATTTGTATCTGGGGAGAGGACTCTTCATTTTCCATTAAATATGGATCTTGACATGGTATCTCCTGTGTGTCTTTATTTATTTTTCAGGTTTCTTTTCTTGTATCTTCCCTTGTATGCAGTTACATTTGATTCTATGAACATACATCTGATGCTTAGATAAATTTGTTACTTATGAGAATGACGTGTGATGAATAGAAGAGCCTTCCCATACTAGTGGGAATCTCTATCGATTACTGAACTAAACCAAGCCAAACACAACTTCTGAAAGAAAAGCAATCCAAACCTTTTGAACCTCCCTTAGGAAAGTCAGGAAGCAAACCTTAGACATGAATACTTTACTGGCTCTAATGGTTTTCATTTCCCATTGCTAAATCATATTGTTACTCACAATGTCAATTGGGTTTTGCTTTGGGTTGTTGGTTTGTTGAAAGACATAAATATGATGTGAAAGTCATTGGGTGGGGGATATTTGATTTATGTCTTTGGTATCTGTTCTTTTCACTTCCTATTCTTTTATTGAATCTGTCACTTCGTGTTGGTTGCACTGCAAATTCTGATGGCACGATTAGTTCATTTCTTTGGAAGAGGTTCTTTTATCTGGTTTGTGATCTGGTTATGTTTTCCTGCTGGCTGTTTTACATAGGCTGAGCTTGTCACAGCTAATTGAAAATTGGCCTTTGTGTTGCAGAGGATGGATATATTGGAAGCACTGGAAACTGCATTGGGAGACGTCAGTGACATAGGATTGTCTGGTAGCATTTATCAAACTCAGCGTGATTTTAATGAGTAAGATCACTATCTATCTATCTGCTGACCTGGACTTTCATGCTATTTGTTATTTGAAGCCGGTGATTGATTTTTTGTGTATCTTCAGCATCTCAGTCTTTAGATTGGTTATTTGTGGTTTTGACTGAACATCACATTTTATTCAAGTGCTTACTTAATCAAGATTGGATACTTAGGTTGAACCCTGGCCTTTGCTGTTGCTTGTGTTAAATGCTGTGCATCAGGTTATTTTCATACTATCGTATGTGCTGCGTGAACTTGGTTTCTTTCTGTGACTGGTATTGTAGAAAAAATTGATCTTTTTCACCTAGAAGACAATTTTGTTTGACTGAAGTGATGTGAAAATTCTCCTAAAGTTTTTTGTTGAAGACAGAAATAGAAAGTTTCTTCAAGTGACGGATGAAATTTGAGACACAATAAAGCCAGTTGTCTTTCTTAAGAAATCGTAGAGGTGCAGTTCTTTGCATTGGTGTTTGTGCTTAGTCTATGTGTTGATTTAGGAATAAAGCAGTATATATTGGTCATCAATTGCTAAAAAAAATTTAAATTTATATTTATTATGTATCTGGCAGTCAGCAACATGAACATTTGTCTTCTTCTGACTGACCTTCCGTTCTTGTCAAAAATATTACTATGAATGATAATACAGATAAAAGAGTGTATCCCTTTTTTTTTTAAGACAGATTTTTTCTTGTTCTTCTAGATATCTATGGTTACAGGAATGTTAAAAAGTATTAGCTAGGTGAACTCATGTAAATTGCCAAATGCTATGTTGAAAGCATGTAGCAAACTGCTGTAATGCCCATATATTTAACTCAACAGTTGATGAGCTTGGAGGGTGTTATGTATCTAGAGTTGAATTTGTGAGTTTGGTTAATTAGATTTGGGAGCTGGGGATAAGGGTTGCTATATGCTCGATTTGAGTTAGTCATCTGAGCTCTTCCTTGTGACCAAAAACGAAAAAAATCTGAGCTTTTCTTGATGCCATGGAAGGAATTAGCAGCCTGCACTGGACATGCACCTTGTAGTTGGGCATATTCAGTGACCATCATGTACCTTGTGATCATATCTCAGAAAGATGTACCCCATAAACTTTCGAATTGAATTTTTCACTTCACTTGCCCAAATTGGCATGATATTGCTTTTTAAAGAGTCTAATGATGTGTTCTGAGGAATTTGTGGTCATTTAACTTTCTTTGTATCTTCATTTGTTATCTAAAACTGATTTTCATTCTTTCTAAGGGTTCAGATGGTAACATCGTATATGATTCTGGCTTTGGCTTGGACCAGAAAACTATGTTATAAAGCACGTGATAATAACTATGGGGTCCTCTGTTGTTATGCAGAAATGACTATGAAATGCTGCTGGCACTTGATGAGAATAACCGCAATGTTGGCACCTCTGATAATCAGATTAATAGTTTGCCGGAGTCGAAAGTGCAGGTGAGTATTTTTACATACAGGGAAATTGTTTTTGTTATTTTTTTTTCCCTCTGCCCATGTTGTTCTATCTGTAATTTGTTAGGAGGGGCATCTTGGGGGTGGGATAGCATCTTTGCCTGAAGTATTATATGCCATTTGTTAAGCAGTTTCTTATTTATGTTTCTGGCAGTCCGATGTCTTTGAAGAAGCCTGCGCAATATGTCTGGACACACCCACAATTGGGGATACAATACGGCACCTCCCTTGCTTGCACAAATTTCATAAAGATGTAAGTGCTTTATTCAATTGTGACATAGATTTCTTTTTGTGACATGTCTGACAACTTTTTTACTTCATTTGGCAGTGTATTGATCCCTGGCTCCGCAGAAGTACGTCTTGCCCTGTCTGTAAGTCATCAATAATGTGAATTGCCCTGGAACTGTAGAAGGCAATAATTATAGTGCAGCTGGTTATGCAAAACTAAAGCGCACTCTCTATTTGATGGTAATGATAGATTACTTTTCCCCGCTTATAATTTACTATCTCAAGTTTACTAACAGTTGCATAATGCTTACTGTATAGGCTTTGAGTGAGAATTATATGGCCTCATTCGTTATTTTCTAGACTTGTAGTGGATATGAGATTGTCTTTCTTGTTGCCTGTAGGTTGATCTAATTGAAGCACACCCAGTTCTTATGGTACAATCTCTTGCAAATTGGCTTCCCATGGATTCCTACTCGGGAGTCTGGATATATGGCTCTTCGTATGGGGTTGTATTGATGACCTGGCTGCCCAAGTAATTGTGGGTTTGTACCAAAATGAAGCTTGCTTTTGTACTTATGTGGTGCAGGCATCTTTTTGTGGCCCATGTGGCGAAGGTATCTATTTTGTGTATGAGCAGCCCTTTTCTTGGCGATCCTTGAGGGTCGGTGATATGTAAATCGAAATTAATTAGATGGAGCATTGGTGGAGCTGCTTTGAGAGTGTTACAGTCCTATGATATGAGCAGGAAGGAGTTCGCAATTAAGATAGTTTTGTGATTTTCTATCCAATTGAGCCCCAATGTAATTTCGGTAAATCGGCACCGCAATATGACAAGACAGTGCGGATGCTTCTGCAGTTATCTGCAGGGAAAAAGGACTGTCAAGATATGGGCGTCCCTTACTCGTCAGGGAGATTTTGTCTTCGTTCCGGGCAATTAGAAAAGAAAGGGGCAAAGGTTCCCACGTGTTGGCTTCTAAATCTAGAGATCAATCGTGGGTCGAGGCATCTTTAGATGAGCATGTCACAAAAGGGTGGGTGCGAAGTTTATACTTTAAATCGAAAAATACGCAAAGGGCAGTACTCTGTTCTTTCCTTAAGGAAGTGCAAAATTGCTTTGGCTCCGTTGACTGGTAAGAACTGTTCGTTTCCATCGCTAGGTTTTCTCGATCATTTAATGCAGATGGATTCTTTCCATTGCTAGGTTTTCTCGACATTTAATGCCGATGGATTCTGTCCGTTGGGTCAACTGAGTACTCATCTTTGCCTCTACTTTTTTGGGGATTGATGTTGAGAGGTTGTCTTGAGGTCTTGGAGGAACCCAATGGTATATCAAATCAAAGAAAAGTTTTAAATGAGAACTTGAAGTATTCATATTTTCTTAAATAAATGTCTGAAATTGATATTATTTCAAATAATAACTCGAAATATCTTTTTTTTTTCAAATAATGACTTAAAGTGGATCTTATTTTAAATAATGGCATAAAATGTATATATGTTAGATTGAAAAGGGCTTAGACTCACCAAATGTGGAGGGTAATTTCATCTTTTTAAATTTTCTTTTTTTCTTTTTTTTTTAATTTTTTTTCTTTTCAAAAAAGTAAAAGGAAAACACAAATGGGACGGTGGCCGCTACCTCATTGAGGGCGATGATGAAGGCTGACAGCGTTGCCAATACTTGGGGAGGGCTAGTGACCCTGGGGCTACTGGCCCTTGCCAGAGGTAGGAGTGGTGACTCTCTCCCAAATCTAGGTGAGGATCGCCCACCCTCACCCGATCTGTACGAGGGTCACCAGTCATCGTGTAGGGCTAGTAGTCCCTTGTGTTTTTTCTTTAATTGTTTTCCTCTTAATTTTTTTAATTTATAATCTAATCTAATCTAATTTAATTTAAATGTATTTGGACTTCCCTATCAATCAGAATCTTTTGCCGATGGCAAGGCTAGACCCTTATTTGAAATAGCCATAACACTTCAGGCTCTTTAAAATTGATATGGGCACTTCATGTTCTTATTCGAAATAATGTCCACTTCAAACCCCTATTTGAGAAAACAAGGTTATTCCGGTCCTCATTTGGAATTTTCCCTCAAATCAATCACATGAACACTCGAAATTGTCTAGGAAATTACCAAAAATGTCAATCTATTGTTCTTATGAATTTTTCAATTTAATCCTAAATTTATTGACGATCTGTCAATTTAATCATTCTCACCAATTTAATATGGACATCAGCAATCCTACGTAACATAGTCAATATTAACATAAATAATTTTTATAATTTTTCTACAAGAATTGCTGATTTTTTTTCAATTCCTTTTCTTTTTCATTTTTTTCATTTTTCTCTTTGGAGGCTGACGAGGCCGGTCGACTCTTATCAAGCACTAAGCGAGGGTTGTAGTCCTCACCCAAACTTGCCAGCCGCAGGCAAGGGTCCTGACCCTTGCCCAATGGCCATCTAGGTAAGGACCAAGGCCCTCACCCACTACCGATGAGGGCTTCGTGGCTCCCACCAATGACCAACAAAGGTGAGTCTGTAAATCGCACCAAACTAAAATTATAAAAAAGTGGAGAAAATTTTAACAAAAATTATGAAAATTGTTTACGTTAATGCTGACCATTCTATGTTGCATTAATCACAATTGAATTGGCATAAATATAATTGATTTAAAACTTTCTTGGCAATTTTTTCTTGAAGCTGCCTGATTTGCGGATGTACGCTCTCGCTTGGTGCTCCCAAGTAATACCGCTCTATATGGTTTAACTCCAATAGTCGGTGTGATCCATGCACTTGTTCAGCGCGTGCCAGTTTAGTATGATTCTCTTACTGTATTTTCTTCTCCTCCGCGTCGTCTACTCTTCACGTACTTTGTTCTCTATCACCTTTTATCAAGCGGCCGAGAGATATGCTTAAAATGGATCTAATTTTAAGCTGCGGTGGCTGCATATTTCGAATACGCGATGGCCAAGACGGCAAGAGACAACGAACTAGAGGAATGCCTATTTTTGCATCCCCCACCATTTCCTTGCGTGAGAAGTTACGTATTCATGCACCGCATTCGTCATTGTAGCATGCAAAGAAAATGAATGCTCAAGTCCTAGCGCAAACTCTGTTTTGTATGCCCATTACAAATGAATGTACGTGAAGCCGTGCCTTATAACCCATCACAATCACGTTATCCAATTCTACGGTCTTGGGACAGAAATGAAAGGAAAATATCAAACGTGTAAAGATGTAGTATAACAAAGATCCCCGGAGGCATAAGGAGGTGGAATACAAAAGGATTGTCTTGTGTAACCACTGAATTTGCATTTGAGTTTCGTCATTTAAATGATGCACGTCTTATTACAATGCCTGACCAAATTTGTGAATACTCGAATACGACATTATTGGCTGAAATGGCAAAGAGGAGATGAAAATGCAAAGCTCATATCAAACCTCTATCGAGCATCCTTGGATAAAAGACTGTTGGTTCCCACTTTCCTGGCATTGGAAAGCTCATCAACCGAGTCACCTCTTTCCAGTACAGCTGCAGCGCCCATCCCAGTGCCTGCATGTCAAATTTTTTTTTATGTTCAGCTGCATGCACATGCTTAGAGTGAGAGAGAGAGAGAGAGAGAGAGAGAGAGAGAGAGGGAGTACCTATACACATCGATATCACACCAAACCGGCAATCTTTGCCACGGCGTTTCATCTCATGCAACAGAGTAGCAACACAACGTGCCCCTGAGACAGTGGTAAATGTACTCAGAAAAACATATGCCTGGCGGTCTTGAGAGTTTTTATTACAATTAAGAACATATCAGAAGGCACTAAAATCTGCAGATGCAAGTGGGTTGCCGCCATACAATCAATTCTCTCTAGTCTCTAATGACAACGAGATTCTATTTACCCAATCAATCAGCATTCTCCAATATATAGGGTTTCATAGAAAGTGGTTTCTCCCTCATTTGTGGATTTGGTTCCTAAATCCTTTCACTCTTCCAGTTTAAATGACCCAAACAAATTCTCTGAAAAATCATTGCCAGAGTGACCTAAACTTTGTGCTGTAACTTTCCAAGTAGACAGCCATTAGGTTAGTCACTGACTTCATTAAACTGTTGCTAGTTAGTCATCAAACCTCCACCTAGCAGGCATTTAGCTTTACTTACCCTAATTCCATGGCAAACAGATTGTATAAAGATGTTTAAGATGGATGATTAAAATCTTTGCGTAGTCCTGCATAATCAGTTACAGAGTCATACCATTACAACAAGCAGGACTTTAGGTCAGTCACGGACAATTCCATGAAATGCATCATAATCAGTCTACTAATGGTTTTAGATTAAAAATAGTTTTTCCTTGATCTACTGAATAGTGACAAGTAAAAGATCTCGTGAAAGTCAAAACCAATGCAACATTAAAATCAGAAGGAATTACCAGTTGCACCCAAAGGATGTCCCAGGGCCATTGCTCCTCCATTGACATTGACCTTTTCTGAATCAAGACCCAGCTTGTTCCGACAGTAGACAAACTGAGATGCAAAAGCCTGAAGGCACAGCCATGTTTGAGATATCTTGTGGCTTGAACGAAAAACCGATATTAGAGACCATCACTTACCTCATTTATCTCAAAAAGATCAATGTCATCAAGTTCAAGACCAGCAGCTTTAACTGCAGCTGGGATCGCAACAGCAGGCCCAACACCCATGATAGCAGGATCCACACCAACAGCAGCAAAAGTCCTGCATAACGATGAAGAGAATTGCGTATTTTTTAAGAAACCTTTCCTAATGTCTTCATACAAGTACTTCTCTTGATCACACCAGACGTCCACAGGATTTGGTCAGACCAAGCATACTGCAACAGTATACCTGAAGACACCAAGAATAGGTAGGCCTTTCTCCATTGCAAGACTTCTCTTCATGAGGAGAACAGCTCCAGCACCATCACTCACCTGGCTTGAATTACCTATATGACCACAAAGAAATAAAAATAAGTGCTAAACCGCGACAGAGTATTGTTCCACATGTCTTCAACACTTTATCATTTATTACCAGCAGTTGTACAACCATCTTTCTTGAACACGGGCTTCAGCTTAGCCAGATCTGACAATGTTGCGCTAGGCCGAATACCATCATCCACTGCTATGGTTACAGGTTTCTCATCACCAGTTTTTGGGTCAACAATCTGGAAGAGTAAGTGTCAGAGGTCGATGTGGCCATGTCCAAAGCTTGCAGAGGAATACTCATACTATAAATGAACTGATATTACCTTGGTAGCTACTGGGATTATTTCGTCTTTAAATCTGCCAGCAGCTGTGGCAGCAGCAGCCTTCCTGTGAGACTCAACCTGTACACAAAGCCCGTGAAAATGTAAACGAATCATTGATGCATAGCAACATTAGCTGTAGATATCATTTTTTGTACTCACAGCAGCTTGATCTTGCTCCTGCCTTGTCACGCCAAAACGGTGTGCGACATTTTCAGAAGTTACACCCATCGGCAGCAGGCAATTTTGAGCTTGAGCAAAGCTCTTGACCTGGTGTCATTTCAGAAGAGAATGAACCCAAAGAACTAATCCGTGAAATTGAACTTTAGAGCATAACACAGTTCAGCATATTGGACCACACATGCTTTGTGGCCATGCCCATGCACACATTTGTCAAGTGGCATCGCAGATGCGGACACATGAGAGAGAGAGAGAGAGAGAGAGAGAGAGAGAGAGAGAGAGAGAGAGTACCTTTGGGTTGACTGATCCTTCCCAAGCCATTGGATTGACTGTCATAGATTCAAGCCCAGCTCCAATGCCTGTAAAAAAGGGTGTATGATAAATCATGATCACAACAGCCACAACAAACACAAGTTTTTCATAAGGCATGTCCAACATACCAATGTCATAAAATCCTGCTTTTATAGCTGCAGCTACATCAGCAACTGCTTGAAGCCCAGATGAACATTGTCTGTTGACAGTTCTAACTGGCACGGTTTCTAAGCCGTTCAACCAACAAGGAAAAAGTCAACTAAAAAAGCTAACGATAAATGAAAAAAAAAGAACAATTGACAATGAAGATCGCAACACCAACCCCATAAACCATAAACCATAAACCATAAACCAAAGATGCACTTAACAAAAATTACCAGGGAAACCGGCATAGAATGCAGCCATTCTGCATTCACTTGCTCTTTGTGAACCAGGTGCCAGTACTGTGCCCACAACAATATCTCCAACTTCACTTGGATTTATCTTTGTTTTATCAATCAACGCCTGCACCGGTGACAGTTTTCAAATATTCAATTTATGAGTTTCAAATAAGGCATGAATACTCTCAGTTTAAGAGTGATTAATTTACAGCAAAGACCACAGCACTTTAAAAATTGAAACATGGTTGGCAACCAAGTTTTTCTGGAAAGAATTTCAGCTGTTTGGATCTTCCTTGGCATTGTTTGTCACATTATAGAGGATCAATTGAGATCTAAATTCCCGTTTAAATGAGAGAACAATCACCATACATTCAAACTAGAGGTTCTTGCTGTTAAAAAGAAAAAACTAGGGGTTCTTGAAAGTGTACCTTCCACGATACATTCATGTGTCTCCAAAATAAGCCGAGCAATCACATGAGCCAGGGGAAATGACTTACCCTCAGAACAGGTGCAAGCAGATCATCTGGGTACGTGTCCTTGAAGCCACCGCGCTTCGATTTGCAGAGTGCTGTCCTATACGCACTGTAGAAGAATTACAGGTCACCGTCAGCAATGAGCACATACACAAAAACAGACCCCAACTTGCAACAGTTAAAAACAACAATACTTACGCTACTATCACTATGTCGTCCCCAAAGCTACCTGATCTTTGATACGCAGCGCTATCACCTGCCGCACATATAGATGCCTACATTCCAATCACAAAACCCAAAAAAGTCCGAAAAAATCTTAAGGACGCTAACAAGAAGAAACATAATAACAATCACAGTCGAATAACCCAAAAAAAAAAAAAAAATTACTATGATAGACAGCATCATATTTTCGACATATGCAGGCCTTACTTATCCGGCAAGATATGCCAAATAGATGCATAACGACGGAGCAAGCAAGAATGAGAGTATCAGCGAACCGATCTACACCTCAAAATTCGACCTTCATCTTGAATTTCGCACAATCACCGACACCCAAACAGTAAAGTCAAAAAGCTCGCTCGCTTTACGAGCTAGCAACACCGGAAAAGAAACACAAGCGCAGCAGAGCTCAAAGGATCAGCCCAAAAAGACAAAAAAAAAAAAAAAAAAAAACACAAAGCAAAGGAAAGCAACGAAATCGCGAATTCCAAGCGGAACTAGAGGACGACGCCGACGACCGAGCTGGAGGGCGGCGCAAATCACGAAATCCGGCGATTCGACCGAGGCCGACCGATTCAGAGCAAACCGCACAGCGGACAAAACCTCGAGCCACTCGCGATCGGATCGAACGGGAGCGCGGGAAGAACTCGAATTCCGCAATCGAACGAGCGAAATTCCAAACAAAATGAATGACAAAAAAAAAAAAAAACAGAGAGTTCAGCGACTCACGGAGAGCGAAGATGCATCGCCATGGACGGAAGAGGAGGAGGAGGAAGGTCGCAGGTGCTGTAGGAGAACTCGCTGCCTCTCGATCGCCTTCTCCATCTCTCTCTCTCTCTCTCTCTCTCTCTCTCTCTCTCTCTCTCTATCTTCTTTCTCTCTCTAGGATATCTTCAGCTGGTGCAGGATCTGCGTGCAGAAGATGGAAATGGAAGGAGATGGCGATGAGGACGACGCTATTTATATTTGCAGAGAGAGAGAGAGAGAGAGAGAGAGAGAGCTCTCCTTCGGATAAATATTATTATTTTGGAAAATTCTATTTTCCTCCCCTAATCATTGGCCGCCTTGTCATGATAAGTGAGAAAGGTTAGAAATTTGAGATAAGTCCAGGGAAAATGAAAGAAAAATTGGAAATATAAATTTTTGGGGTCGTATTTACGTGTTTCCTTTTTATTGCGAAAATAAAAATTTTATGCATTTGTCAAACACATTTCTCTCCTCATAAACTCATTCTGGGAATAAAAATAAAAAAATATATTTCTAAATAGAAATTATTTCCAAAAACGTAAATTTTACCATATGCACCATTCCCGGCTACATCTGGTTGTAGACAATGAGCTTTGATCGCAAGAACTCACATGTATGAGACCAATCAGATCCCGTGGCTATGCATATTGATTATTGAGTGCATGATTAAGACATCTTTTACAGTTGATTGAAGGATGTGGTCCATCAATCACACCTCAACCATTTTGTCCTTGCAATCTAACTTCGGTATTATCTCTTTTCTCAACATTTATGGTAGTCGAAAGTCATTCTATTGATTCTTTATGATAAGACCTGAATGTTGAGTGAATTTTGACTCCATGATTTCATTGAAAAATAAATAATTTAGAAAAATATATATTTTTAAAAATAATTACTTATATCTTTTTAAATAATAATATAATAAAAAAATACTATTATCATTGACAATAATTTATATCTAATAATGACAATATTTTTTGCTAATTTATATTTATAAGTAATATGGCAATTAAATTTAAAAAAATATTTTTTAAATTTTCTAATTTCCACAAAATAAACGTCTTTTTTATTTTTATTTAGTACCATATGGGGAATGATTCCATCTTATATTCTTTGGAAAACAGTACACGAAGTGATGTGGGGAGGAGTCAGAGAGGGGCGGTGATCTACCTGTTAATAGCAACTGGACGATGATAATGGTGCCTACGATGATCCTGCCGATTTTGCTTCTTCCCCTCCTCTTTCCCCTCCAGCGCGTGGCTCCCACGATGCTGCTCCCTAGAAAAAAAAAATTAATTATAAAGAAATTGGGATGTGCCCATCTTTCTCCTCATTTTGCAATCTTCGCTTTTTTATATCTTATGCTAATTACGACAAAAAAAAAAAACATATTTATCTATTGAGAAATTGCTTATGCACCGAGAGAACGACTTTCAGGAAAAAAAAAGAGAGAGAAGAGGGCAATTGGGGCAATTGAACTTTCATCATAATTGAAGCAATTCGTATATGACTTTTTTTTTTTTTGATAATTTTGCCTTTCGTTTGAAATCAATACAAGTAATTTAGTTATACACAAAAGGAGATCACAATATCATGCGAATCATGCACTTCTCTAATTTTGGTCAAATGAGACCTTTCACCTTTTGGATAGATCACGCTGAATACTAATGCAAGGATTTATTGAGAAATGAAGGATTTGACTGGGTTGTTGGTTTTATCACGTTCAATTGACCATAATGGGAAATCAATTTTATCAAATAACTCGAATTTTATAGGATCAATATTCAGATTGCTTATTAGCTTGCTAATCTTGGAGGATGCTAGTCTATTTTCATTACCTTTAACAGAATTACTTCATATTTTATCAGAGGATAATATATGGGATGGTAAACCAATCGTGTTAAATTTTTGGATTCGGCCTTTGCCCTTTCTAGTAAAACAAAGAGAAAAGGATTTTGAACTCACGCGCCTCGGTTCGCGTGGCGATTTTGTGGAATGGCTAGGAAGTGAGCTTCGGAATGCGTGCCTTCTGGATAACGATTTTCTTGCTTATAACTTCTTTTCTCTTTTTTTTTTCCCCCCTTTTCTCTTTCCAATTTTATTACCCAAAAAAACTGCCGCAGGAATCAAGGCCGCAAGATGACGTCAAAAGGCCGCTTGGACGAATGGACCGCGTCCTATGAAAAGACCATAATGCCCTCGGCGGCAACGACAGATAACTAAAAAGGACGCATCATCCGGCCTAGAGAATTAGCCGGCGTCCTGTTGATAACGGGCTTCGGGGGCGGCACCAGGCTGGGCATTGCGTGATTAGACTGTCGAGTTGGTCCGGGTCGGTCAGGACGATCCCTCTCAAATCTCCCAAAGGACCGTAATGCGCTCAAGCGCCGTAATCACACGCGAGCGGCATTGGGGCCGAGCGGGTGTGGTCAGGCGATCGAGTCGATCTGGTCGGACCAACACGGTCCCTCCGCAAACCTCGGCTCGAAACGTTTAGGACGGACAGGGCCCCGGAGCAAAAGACCAAACTTGTCCGTGTGAGCTAAGCAAATCTTCAACCCCTAATGACATGTCATGAAACGTCAAAATCCTCCCCTCCTAGAATGCACAATCATAAGTTGACTCTCTCCTCCTCCTTTTCTTCCTTGTTCGTGCTTTGTGAACCTTGGCTAGCAGGCTATATATACAAAATTTCAGTACAAGAAGAATTCGATGCAGTGCAGTCCGGTCGATCCGGTCCGTGGCGATCAATACTTGGGCTTCTCGGCGTATCGCTTGGTCTGGAGAGTCTTCAGCATGGTCTGCAGCCTCATGGTGATCTGCGTGAAGGACGGCCGCCTCGAGGGATCAGCAGACCAGCACTCCTCCATCAGTTCCCTCCACCCCGGATCGCACCCCTCCGGTATCGGCGGCCTCAGCGTGTTGCTGACAATGCCCCCTTCATGAAAAATGTCGAGCAAAATTGAAAACAAGATCAGTCCTTTTCGATCGTATTAATCAAGAATAAGATCTGCAGGCATCTTCGGAAGATCACCTATGATTGCACCACAGTGCATGTTAGCATAAGGTTCTTCGCCGGTCACCATCTCCCACATCGCGATCCCAAATGAGAAGATATCCACCTGAGAGATACAGCATTGTGTCACAAAGTCTTGATTGATTATGCTATTTTATGTGATAATTGTGATTAGTTATCGCTAACCTTCTCCGAGACTCGGTTGTTAGTACCGTTCAAGAGCTCGGGCGCCATCCAGGGGAGCGTACCCCGGATTCCACCCGACACAAAAGTGTTCTGTTTGATCCTCGACAAGCCGAAATCTGCGACCTTCACCAGAAGAACAAAGAGAATTCGGATTTCTTTTCGAATTGTCTGTTGTGCTATGGAATTGGCAACGTGATCATGCAAGTAGATTCGAGTTGAAAGCTACATCACGTGAGTACCTTGCAAATTGGTCGACGGGGATCCTTCAAATTGACAAGCAGATTGTCGCACTTCAAGTCGAAATGGACGATGTTCTTGAAATGCAGATACTCCATCCCGAAAGCTGCATCCATTGCTATCATAAGCTTTTTCCGACGGTCCAAAGCTCTGTAAGATAGATAGTTGTACTGCTCATACATCCAGGCTTTCACTTATTCAAAATGCGCTTCCTCGTGTTCATAACATGAAAGGAATTGAGATTAACAAGACTAAAGCGCGAGAAAAATGACCTGTTGTTTCTGACTAGATTATGTCTGAGTGAGCCATTAACCATGAACTCAGTCACCGTTGCCAATGTCCCACCAGGGCCATCAGGAACAACTCCATAGAATGCCACGACGTTGGGATGATGAAGATTCGACAAGATCTTCGCCTCTCTCCAGAAATCTTTTGTCTGTAAGTAGCATTACAATGGTTTTCTTGAAACAGAAAGAGATTAAACATGATATCTACTAGGTTTAGGACCTGTTAATCCAGGAAAAGAAACTTCACAAAAAGTCCTAAACTTAAAACTTGATGTAGAGAATGTAGTTGTGAATTCAGAAATAGTTGCAAGGTAAACACGGAGACATTGATTTCCCTATCATTCTGTCCGAGATTTGTCAGTTTTATCAAAGAATTGCTTCATGAACAATATTCAGATGGTTCTGTTGTTATCTGGAATAATCTTTTGTGTCTTGAAACGATTGTCATGTGAGTCGAATTTGCAACTACGCAGCTATGAGACGTACTATGCGATCTTGCTCGGATGATCTTCCTGCAAAACAACTGTTCTTAATTCGTTTGATGGCGACATCTGTCCCTCTCCATTTGCCGTGATAAACTGTACCGAATGTGCCGGATCCTAATTCTTGTAGTTCTTCCAGGTCGGTGTTCTTTATGATCTACAACAGCACACACAGCGTTTAATCGTAGGAATATTGTTTCCATGCTAAAGCAATTATAAAATGAGAGAGAGAATCGAATAGTTTCACAGGGCAAACGTCAACGAAAAAGTTTGGAAGTCCATCGTGGTAGATATGACATCGACATCCTTTAAGGTTTAGCATAATAAAATAAGTGCTGCTCATTTTAGTCCACGAATAATAGAGCGATTTTCCAAGATTAGAACCTGCAAACCGTAGATGCCAGCTTCGATTTCAGCTATCACTGCATCAGATATGGGGTCATCTGCATCATGGCCTTCGCTTTTCACATCCTGGAGAATGTAAAGCGAGAGAAATTTAACAACCATCATAGTGTACTCAATCAGACGTTTAGCAGTGACTCAAATCAAATTGCAGTACCTCATAGTCAGTATCAGCAGCAATGCTTTCACCTTCTGTTTCTCTAGCGGATGAGATGCTATCACCAGGGTCATCCTGGATATGCGCCACTGAACTTGAGGAAATGGGGATGTCAAGAGGCATATTCTCAGTTACATCCTCAACGATCACCGATATTGGCTGGACAATGTTCCGATGATTTTCTTTGCGAGGAGGCATTACATTTACAGGTTTCAATCCCTTATTGAATCTTGCCTCAGAGCTGACTTCTCCAGCGCCGTCCAACAAACCCTCTTCATGGGATTTTCTCTCTTTGCAAGAATGATTAGGCTGAAGATTGTCAGAAAAAGAGAAAATGTTAAGTACAGAGAATACTTGAGAAATTTGAATTGATTTCGTGATTTATTTGGGGGGAGTCATACATACAGAGACTGAAGACACAACGAGTTCAGGAACTTGGTTAGGTGATCCATGAGTCCGCACAGGGTTCTGTCCATGCTGATCTTTGAAAGCTGATTCAATACATCCCATTCGTTTCACATCTTCATGAGGTGCAAGGCTATATTTTTGGCTCTCTGAGGAAACGTTTAGTTCAATGTTGGAACTTGCCTTGTGCTCTTGTAGCATGTTCGTGCAATCCTCATCAACAATGACTACTAAAACAGATGTCATTTTGGGAAAGTAAGAAAGTTCATATAGAATTTCACAATGTTATAAGACTTGATCAATCAAATTTCACCTCTAAATTGCTTTTTCTCTTGAAAGGAATTGGAATCTTTGTCATCTTGCCACTCCAGTACTGTTTGGTCCCTGATCATTCGCGCCTCCTCATTCGAACGCGAACCAGATGTGCTTTCCTGATATTTTGCAGCAGTTAGGTCCTGTGACTTCATCTTCCATTCACGCGAAGAATGGCTTGAAGTTGCCAGCAAGGGGACCTTCTCTGTCGAAAAACTCAATGAACATGAAATTGTTCCTTCCTCTGTAGAATGCGTTGATCCCCTATAAAGTCCTTCCAACTGTGAGTCTGATAGCACGTGCATCAATCCATAATGAGGGCCATCCAGTTCAGGAGATTCCAGAAGCTGAGATGCCGGGTCTTCAGGACGAGTTGCGAGTTTATCTGAATGGAACACCCTTGCCTTGAGTATAGGCCTACTGAAATTGATGTCGAACAGACCATAGCACGATGCTGGCACGAAATCTTCTGCAATGTTCTGATCAGGAACATGAGTGCCTCTTTGTCTATATATATGTTCGGCTTCAAACAAGTTCGGTATTTGCGAGTCGATCAGTTGAAGAGGCTGAGTAGATGTAGGATTTTGATGATTGGCATTGTCATGATAGTAGGACTTATCACTAGGCTGCTTGTCCAGCACAAAATGCCTATTGCTCTCATTCACATGACAGTGATTCGTCAAATCCTTCTTCTGTGGTGGAACCTGAGTCGCCCGGGGAGAAAGGTCATGAAGATTGTTGGAGATCTGTCTCACCGTCAATAATTGAGCGGAAGGATTCGAACTTGTTCTTGCCAAATTCGAGTATTTCGGGCTATAATCGTGGATTTCTAGAGGCTGAACGAACGTTGGAGAGTCTCTAAGACAACTTGGGCTGTTGTCTGAGGACGTTGTGCCCTGATGCATTACTTGGCTCGCCGGAATCTGTCCTTTTGCGCTCTTTTGTGGGCTCCGATCCAATATCCCATTAACGGCGATGACATATTGATAATCGACGGCTTGCTGCTCAGCCGATAATCTAGCTTCGAAGGAATTCGGGCTCTCTATCTCGGTTAGGGGGACGAGAAATATCCGGAGTCTCTGACAAGTACCAACTTTTTCGAGCTCATGATATTCCTCTATCATATTCTGTAGGTCCTCGTCGGAACAAACCGAGATCAGCGCGTCAAGATCTTCACCAGGTAGTTGATACTTGATGGTGTGAGGCTGGTTGCAGATCGCCGAGGTCTTCTTCATGAGTTCTTCCCAAGAGAGGTTCTTCCTTATGGATATGATGCGGGTTTCACCGCCAACGTACCGAAGCTTCCCATCGCTAGGCCTCGGAAAAATCCGTCCACCATAGCTACAAAGTAACTTCATCTTGAAATGGGAAGAGCCCTGCGTGATGATTCCTGGTCCTTGATGAAAGTACGACTGAGGCGACCCTGAGGAATAAGGCGGATCCATGGCGCCTCGAGCATGAGCGGCATCGTCGTAATATACATTGGACCATGGCCCGAGAAAATCGTATTCTCCTTGAGGCCTTGCTGTATAATCCAAATGAGTGGGGCTCTCCATGTATGGACTCGGCATAGGTTTAGCCATGACATTAGCGAAATCTGCATTGGCGTAGGACAACCCTCCGGCGTGCCGGAGCGGGCCACTCGCCTCCTCGTAAACCACATGTTGATCCTTCAAAAAATTGAAGCTCGGACTCTCTGGCAGGAAATGATCCGCTTTCGGCATCACGTGGATTCTCCGGACGCCCATCCGATCCCTTAAGAACTCAACCGAAAACTCTTCACCTGTCTGAGAACATACGTCGCCGAAGTTCCCGTCAGCTCTGCCTATTTTGATTTTCTGGCTTGAATCTTCCCTGGCCTCATTCATCATGGTCTCAACTGGACCCTCGTCTGCTTTTCAACCCATATAAACATCCTCTGACCCTTATCATTCGACACTCATCAAGATTCAAAATAAAGCCGGCGAATCCTTCCTCAACCACGCTACCAGGCTATGCAGGTAACCTTCGAAATGATACGGGCGTCAACCCTCGGTCGTTGGGAAAACCGATGCTCAGGAACGTCACGAATGTTAGATCCTGGGGATAAGAACTGAAGATTGGTATAGTGTTAGCTGAAATGATGGGGACAAAAAAAAATAACCATCAGCAATGATCAGCAAAAGCAATACAAAGCACAAAGAATGATACCTACTTGCTTGTTCAAGGCAATTCTTGCCTTCGGAATCCCAGGATTGTCTGTCGGAAGCTGAGAGACGAGGGAGGGAAAGAGATTGTGGAATTCTCAATGAGTAATGCAGAGAGAGAGAGAGAGAGAGGTAAAATGGAGTGGCTGTGAGAAGACAAGTCTCAGAATAGTCCGGCAACAAAGTAGGAAAGAGAGGAAGGATATAGCCTCAGGACCCAAACTGCAAGATGAACGTTGACGATGAACGCATGTCCGCGATGGGACAAGCTTCTCCCGATCCTTACAGAATCACCCTCATGTCAGTATGTATATATCTATCTTTGCAATTCATGGCTCGATCTTGTGTGATCATATCATCCTTCAAGAGTCCCTATGTTGTCTTCGAGTTCTAGATAGTTACGTCTTAACTTTTTAATTCCTTTCTCAACACAAGAAACTTTAAACATTGTTAAGAAAACGTTAGAATTAACGAAGACGGGTAAGGATGGAAAAAACTTAAATTAAACGTAGTTGAAAATACTTCTAGATGGTTTGTTATCACGTTGTTTCTCCGTAGCTTTCAATTTCAGTGTCCACGATCGGATCATCACACCCCTAAAGTGCAACCGATCTTATTTCTTGGCGGTCCACCAATTTTTAAAGGGTAATTTCACAAACAATCCTTAAACTTTGGCTAAATATTTAATGTCGTCTTTTAACTTTTAATTTATTCAATATGATGACTGAACTTTATATTAATGAACAATGTTATTCCCGAACTTTTAATTTATTTTAATGCAAGTCCTAAACTTTTTACATGAAAATATTTAAAATGGAAAGACAACATTGAATATTTTCATATAGACAATGGATTAAATTAAACATGTACAAAAAATCTAGAGACAGCATTGCACATTGAAAGTTTATGAACAATTTGTATCATTTTCCTATCTTTATATGATCCAAAATGAAGTCTTCCACAAAGAACAAATATATTGATATAAGGGAAGTTGAACCACTGAATGTAACCAAACTAACTTTAAAGCGACCCACCCAAATTTTGATTCCTAGGACATTTCTCGTACCTCATTAAAAAGGAATTCTTTTTTTTTTTTTTTTTTTTTTTTGGTCGGTATTAAGAAGGAATTCGATAAGGTGGAATTCATGTAAGAAAAGAAAGGCATTCTCCCTGAGGATCATCACTCCCCTTTCAAGTTGAAGGGTTTAAAACTTAAATCTTTCTGGAATTAAGGCCCATTTATTCGAAAGAAAGCTATTTTCGAAAATAATTTTCTAACCTTCTGATGTTTAGATGACAGAGAACTAATCAATCCTAAGAAAATGTTTTTCATAGGCTGACAACAATATGCACTTACTAACACTAACGAATTATTTTTCCTAAACCACTAAACAAATGACACTAAGTATTTTCCTTTAAAATTGTTTTTATGAAAAATATTTTTCATTATCATGAAATTTTCAATGAAACAAACATAAAAAAAAATAAAAAAAAAATAAAAATAGAACCGGTAATGCAGTGCTAAAGGGAAATCTAAAAATTAAACAGGAAATGGGTGCATAATCAAGTTGATGGAGCAGAAAAGGATCAGAAGAGTTATATCCATCAAGGTATTTGGGCTAAAAGATCATACCGACACCGCGCTTCGCTTGCTGTATTTCATGTCTTTAAGAACCATCTAACGTGGTGCTTGAAGTCCCACAAAACTTACGTGGATATGTGTCGAAATGAATAAAGGTGCACTCTACAGAGAGAGCTTATTCAGACATAACAAGACAGCATATTCTCCACAGTTATGTGTTACCTGCAACCCTTTCACGCTAAAATGTACGAGAGCATGAACACAATTAATTCAAGAAGGAAGCAAACTCAGGCCACAAAATGCAAACGAACCACATGGCTTCATATGGCCAAAGTCGAAATAAAAGTATTTATAACAACCCAACATGGTCAATAGTTCCATGTTTGCTCAATGATGTAAACATGTCCACCACCAACCAAACCTCACGCTCCCTCAAATGAAAAGAACACCACACCCAGGCCCAAATACACCATAACCACGGTCCAGAGTAAAACTACGCACAAAATGCTCCATATGGAGATGGAATCGGCACTAAGCTTGCCCAAACAATTGAGTTGGCTGCACACAGGCAGATATCGGATGGGATATCCATCGTCTACCTAAATGAATCGGGACGCTTTGGCTTACTTTGAACAACAGCGTCAATCTTTTCCATCACAGCAGGAGTCAGTAAGGGGATGACATCAATGGCCTTCATGTTCTCTTGAATCTGCAAGAACACAGGCCGCATCAATAACCATGTGAAGCATATATGATGACTTCTGAGTTTTCTAAGGGAAGCAATCAGGAAGACTATGATTGAATTATACTGTTCAAAGTTCAGTCTGTTTCACAATATATACTAAATGCACAGATCTAAAGCAGCCTCACAGTGATGGCCCCATCAGAAAATTGCCTTTGCCCAAAAATTGAACGTACTATCTTCAAAAAACATATTTGTCAGGATATCCAAAGTGCTCAATCTACTCAGATAGAGAAAAAATCGCAGATCATATCGTAGTTCAACTTTATAGGGGCTTCTTTTGGAGGAACTTTATTGACGATGGATAATTGTGCAGATAGTAACTACTCTGGACTGACCTATTCATGTAACATTTTTTAAGGGCAGCAAGAACTACCTTCTTATCGGTCTTTCCTCCACTTAATTGACTATATTTCTAACCTGAGCAAACTCCATGAGAACTCAGGATTCCTTTCACAAGATGGAGGCTTTGGATTCCATAAATTTTTGCAGAAAAGTTCAGCAGTTCTTCAGTTTATTGCATCTACTTTCACAAAGAAGTACCTTGGAGTTCTTACTACTAGCTAATGCCTCAAAGGAAGAGCTCAACCCTAACTGCTATTGAACACCACATATGGACAACTTTCATGATGAGTCAACTTCTGGGGATAATCCTCAGTTCAATATAATATTGTTATCTTCCATTTTTTTCACTTCCAATAACATTCGTGTCCATTGCTAATTATGTTCCTCGTTCTCATGTCATTCTTACAGTAAACCCTTTTTAGATTCCACATAGAGACCCCAACATACCCCAACCTACACATAGCCGAGAAAAGTTATGCACATCAGCCACTCCTGATGATTGATGGAAGTCTAACAATTGCAATGTGCAAAAGTTGCCTGGTTTGCTCAATTTAAAACAATGCACGGTGGAATACGAATGTGATACCCTAACTTGATTCCACGATATATCCTGTAACACCCTGAAGGATCCAGGGAACACCAATCATGGCAAATAAAATTAATGCCTTAAATTCATAACGCCACCATCAACCTCAATGAGAGATGATAGTAATAAGCTAATTGGATGCTACATGAGATTATAAAGCTACAAAAAAGTTCCAAATACCTAAAAGTAACCATACCGAGATTAAATGCTAAATGAGTTTACTCAGAGATCTTTGCATTTGAAAACCAACCTGGGACTCCTTGGTTGCACCAGTAATAACAGATGAGACGTTAGGATTTGCAGCACACCATGCAATAGCAAGCTGAGCTAATGGCACCCCAAGTTCATCCGCAATTGGTTTCAGTCCATTGACCTTCTTCAGCACATCATCAACCAAGGAACGAGTAGCAAGATTCTAAGAGAAAAAGAAGCATTAATTCTCATGTTGTCTTAAAGTGAAGCATTCATCAAACAAACATACTGGAAGGGTGAAAAGTTAAAATTTAGACTAACACCGGGGAGATCAAATATATGACATGCATTGTCTTAAAAGATAAGCAAGGGCCACGTGTCTTCCATGATTGTACAGAATAAACAATTACCACATTTTTTTGGGGCCAATAGGGTCTTGTAAGATCAGCATCTATCAGTTCAGTATATTTCCCATAAATATCATCTTAAACAGTAAGGAATTACAGATATACTGCATCTCTTATAAAAATAAACAGGAATAAATGAAAGCAGGACTAAAAACATTTTTTAAACCACGGGAAGTTTTAAAATAGCACAATAAGCTTATAAATTGCTGACCCTCATACCATGAGCCTATAGTTTCTCATAAACAAAACTGAAGCAATGACCATTCACAAAACACATTATCGATCTCTTTCCCAAGTTGAATGGTTTGTAAGTCAATGAGGACCAGGAACATACCATATCTAATAATCGGTCACTTAAAAGAAAGTAACAAGAAGGCTCATCCAAAATATCATATATTCAAAGCAGAGTACATCGAAGGCCAAAATCATTTTCTCCTTTATCCTATCAAGGCTACGCTAGCACAGTGATGGATGAAAGATTTATCTAATCAAACAACATAAGGATTGAGGGCATGGAGTTGTACATTGTTCCTGGGGCAGGGGAACATCAATGCAGAAGTTAGTCAGGAAGAACACCTGAAATGGATCATTCCACTCTATAGTTTCCAGGACCCATACAAATCTTAATTAGCCAACCCATTTTGAAGGAGATATCGATAATCAGAATTGTATTTCAAAGAAACTTACTTTATAGTTTTCCAGAGCAAAGCGGCTATCAGGAGGTATGTTTCCCTTGTTGTATTTCCCAGTGAGCACTCCAGAAGAAAGTGGGCTCCATGTAGTCAGACCCAAGCCATAGTTGGTATAGAGGGGTAGAAATTCAGACTCGACCTGCATCCAGTATTCAGATTATAAATCAGACCAAGACAACCGATACAAATGTGTCCTTTCCAGTACTTTCATATGTGAAATTTCCAAAGCACAATATCAAACTCAATTTGGAGCCATTTCCTTAGCCAGAACTGCACAGAAGTCCCCTTTTGACATTGCCATCCAATTCTTCTTATGCTAAGTTGGAAAACCATTTTTCTGTTGTTGACATAAGCTGATCCAGCAGAGTACCAATCTTTTGTTATTTTATTTTTGCAAGCTTCGCAAATATATTTATTTGTGAACACCACAGGGGAGCCTCCCATTCACAGATCAATAAAATAGACAAAGTATACACTGTTGCTAGACCATCCTAAAACTATTATATCACATGTCAATATCTAACACTTGATTCAAGACAAGAAAATTCATCTTAGGCTGCAAATGTGCACAAATACATGACATGGAAGGATTAAACGAACTCATACAACATATCTCTTAACTATTACATGAGAATAATTAACAAAACCAGCATGAGGTTACAGAGGACTATGCATTGAGCAAATGACCCATATCAGCTCAGTAAACCTGATGATCTTAACCTGCTACTTATTCCTTTCACTTAAATTGAATAAAATGACCCGGTCATAATGATCATGCCTCACTTCCATGCAATTTATAAACAAAATGGTGCCCATTGACAGCATCAGAGCAACGTCAACCATAACTAATTCAAGGCGACGAACAGATCATGACTTGTCACAACTGGGAATAAGAAAGGGCATCCACAGAGCTTCGATTACTGCAACCGCACAGAAAGCTATTGTCAAAGTGGGTAAAATGGTGTCCCACTGCCATTACCAATATCAAGCTAACAAATTAAAACTACAAGGGAAAAAAAAAAGACAACCACAAACTTAGCAATCTCTGCATTTGAAGATGCCAAGAGTTCTAGTTTCTCACATTGTGCTAAGCATTCAGAGCAAAGGGAAGTCAGGTATCAAAGCACAACAATGTCATACTAACAATCAAAAGCAGAATCAAACTTAATCATGATCCTAATGAAAACATGCCCAGCGATATCGAAACACAGACCTCATGTTCAAACAAGCAAACAGCATCGCAAGATTCACCGTGCGCCAAGAACACTCACCTTATGCCTAGAGAACAAGTTGTACTCTGGCTGCTCAACAATCGGCCCCACCATATCCAACCTCTGTGCAGTCCCCCAAGCTTCAGTAATCTGCTGCGCCGACCATTCACTAGTTCCCCAGTAAAAGGCCCAGCCTTTGTCAATGACGTAGTTCATTGCTCTAACCGTCTCTTCAATGGGGGTAGAAGAATCTGGCCTGCAATTAAAACCCATTCACGTGAAAAACCACTCACCACCACCAAAATGTGAATTCTATAAACTAAACAATAAATTCTATCTCTATCAGGAGAACAATAAAGTCAAGCAACCAAAAAGCAAGATCAAAACCCAACCAAAAACCATCGAAAGATCAACATATTCAGATGAGAGGAACCGAACGCCTCTATAAACTATAAGATTCAACCTAAACAAAACCACATTCCTCACCTTTCAAGCAAAAGACAACAGAAATGAGCAAAAATTCATCCCACATGCAGCTCTAATGAAGCAAAAAACTTAACTTAACCACTACCAGCGCCAGGAGATCAACTAATGAAACTACGACAGAGACCGACAGACGGATCAGTCCTGTCAACTGCGTCAGACCACGAAATGCAGGGCAATCGAAAGCCGAAACGCAATCGACCGATCAAAATCGAAGCACCAAGGCAGGCAAAGCACGCACCTGTGGCAGTAAATCACATCGACGTAGTCCATGTCGAGGCGCTTGAGCGAGGCCTTGGTGCCCTCGACGATGTGCTTCCGGGACAGGCCCTTGTCGTTGGGGCCGGGGCCGCCCCAGAAGATCTTGGTGGAGACGACGATGTCGGAACGCTTCCAGCCGAGCTCCCGGATGGCCTGGCCCATGATCTCCTCGGCGCGGCCGTTGGCGTACACCTCGGCGTTGTCGAAGAAGTTGACGCCATGGTCGCGGCAGCACTGCAGGAGGGATTTGGCCTCCTTCACGTCCAGCTGGTTCCCGAAGCTGACCCACGCCCCGTACGAGAGCTGGCTCACCTTCAGCCCCGACCGCCCCAGGTTCTTGTACTGCATCTTCCCCTCCCCGGCCACCATCCGACCGGCCGATCGGGCGCGTTCCCCTCCCACCTTCCGGCGAGCTCCGGCGACAGCGAATCCAACAGGGCGACGGCGCTAGAGAGAGAGAGAGAGAGAGAGAGAGAGAGTGACTCGAGACGACGGAGATGCGGCGGAGAATTTTTATGCTCGCGAGGGGGCGGCGAGAGGGGGGAAAGCGGAAGAAACGATGCGCGGAGCTGGCGGCGGCGCGTGGCGTCCACGTGCTCGCGCTCCGCCGTCTGAGGCGACGCACGTACGCGTCCGCGCTCGGGAGGAGAATCCTAGGACGGCAGATGGGCGGCGGCGAGTACGCGAGTGGTGAGCGTCGAGGTGGCGCGTGGTGGCGTTCGCACGTGCGAAGCAAAGAATCTAACAAGAGCTTTCTCGCCTCGGTACTCTTCTGGAGTAAAAGAACAACTGCGGCCGGTCTGTCGGAAAATGATTTTTTCTTTTCTCATTTATTATTTTAGATTTCTATTTTTCCTTGTTTGTTAAACAAAGACACGATGATGCATTGCGTCCAAAGTCCAAGGAGAAAGCGACGTGAATTTGATTCTTCGAGTGGGAAAACGACGAATTTAGGCGGCCTTCTTTGGAAAAATATCAATTCCACCAAAAACCATTAATTGATGTATCCTAATAATTACACCGAATTAATTTTTTGATCACTAAAAATCTCAAATGCGATATGCTTATTACAAATTTATCCAAAAAATCCAAAATTAATGCATTTGTGATATTTTCATTAAATTGAATTAAAGTTACGAAAAATCATAAATAGACAAACAGAGGATAAAATTTCAAATCGATATCTTATCAATTGCTACATATCATTTAACCCAACAATTTGATATCAAAATTTAACAAATACTAATAAATGATAAATTTATTATAAGCATATCAATTTTGATTTTTTGGTAATATTAACCCTTAAAAAATTATAGATAATAATTACAAAACCGATCATAAATATATTATAGTACGAATGTCAATGTGGTCTTATGCTTTTCTATTTTGTCGATATTGTCTTGAATATTTGCTTGGAATTTCGATCAATTGCCATCATAAATCACTTATTATTTTACGCAACATGTTAACATGGACAATTTTACCTTGAAATGATGTCTTATATAAATTATCATGTCAGTAATTTTTAGCTATAGATGACTAAAAGGAATACATTAGAATTATGAAACCCGACCTATACTATTTGGGGTTAATCACATAGCCTTTAACTACATTTCTTGAAATGCAATTTAAGAAAGATCTTAGAAATACGGAACTCGATATGTGATTTTTATTTTGCCGGCGTGGCACGGCGGTGTCCGCGGCCGGTTGGTATGTTTGGAAGAACGCTCGTGCATGGCGCGGACATGTACGGGAGAGAAGAATGACGTAGAGAATGACGAAATCGATGGGAAAATGTTTTTAATATTTAATGTGGGAGTTTCATATGGTACAACGTTACTTCTTTGATTGGACATATTTTATTGACCAAAACCCTTTTGCTTTATATAATAGTGGGATGTCAATGTCATGCCTTTTGAAAGTTATTCCGTTATTTCCTATGACGCTTTGAAACGTAACCTATGCGATCAAAATAACAAACTTTTTTTTGGCCAATTTTGGCTGGAAACCTCTAGCATAAATACTAAGTATTCTACATGACATAATCGGTATTAGTGTAAATAATTTTATATTATTTTTTGAATTATCCAAATTTGTATTGATATTTTTTTTTGTTTTGTTTTCTTCTTTTTTTCTTTCTTATTTTTCTTCATTTTACACAAAGTCTATGGAGTGCCATCGGTCACTAGGCAAGGGCTAGCAACCCTTGTTGGCCCTTGAGTGGGATGTGATGCCCCTAGTATGTCATAACTAACGTAATTAGTAAAACCTTTTCACATTTTAAGCATGTGGAAGTATATACGATTAAAGAACACTAATGACATAAAAAATTTGAAAGAACACACGAAAATGCAAACCATGTAATCTCATTTCATTTTTTATTTATGTATATTTTAGATGATAGGATCAAGGCATACCGGGGATGAGCAAAAAGATACCACTACTCCATACCACACCCAGAAACCTTAGCAGCTGCATTATTTCAACTTGGATACTACACATGTACTATATCATCTGTCTCCCATGCACAGAGCATCCAAAATCTTGGCTTGATCTTCCCAAATACTATTGATATGAGAAATAATGATCAACCATGAGTGAGGGCAAAACTCAATAAGCAAACGACCGGGCAACTACAATTCAAGGAAGTTGATCTTGAAGTATGGACATTAACATATGTAGCATGAACGGGCAGTAATTCACTTGCCTCAGGTCCGAGTTGAGTGTCGACGTGGCTTGGCGAGGTCTTGGAAGTCCCGGTTGCAAGCTGTTTTCTAGTGGTCTGAGTCATGTTGAGGCGGCAATGCGGGATGATGAGGCGGCGTGAGCGGTGGTTGGACGAGACGCGTCGCCGGTGAGGTTGATCGTCGGGACGGTGCTGTCGTGCGCAAGATGAGAAAAACACCGAGAGAGAGAGAGAGAGAGAGAGAGAGAGAGAGAGAGAGAGAGGCTCAGCTATGAGGTAGAAAATGGAGGAAGGAGAGGGGAATGCCGCTACTGTTTTTATTTCCTGGGCTCCCCAATGCCTCCACCGTTCGACCTGCATACTTGGCAGCGAAAAAGGGAGGGAACGCGGGGGTTGGTGGCATTGCTGGTCAGCTTCTCTTGCAGTCACGTTTGTTGACTCAGGACAGAAGTTTTTACCGGCTGGTGGCATGTCGCCCATTTTAGAGAAACGGTGGGGGTGAGGGAATGGCACGGTGCTTGGTTCTTCGGCGTTTCTTCTTCCACCGATTGCTGTTGGTGGCGGACAGGCATAGTTGGCAAGACACGGTGGTGACGTGGATGATGTGGTCCAGTGACGAGTTTGGTGCCATGGCAAATGACTGCTAATTGCTTGAGGCTCGCGATTCCATCGAGTGAAAACCCGAGTGTCACATGAGAGTCATAAAGCCCTTGCCTAGTGCAAATAGAAATGAGCGGTCCCAAATTTATCTAGAACTCAAAATACTTATCGGAATTGATTCTCCATTTTTCTGAACCTGAAACCTACTCTGCATATAATGAAACCTAAAATCTATCTTGTTACAAGATTGATTCTAATGTCTATTAGGGAATTGGCTAATTTCATTTATTTTTTTAAAGAAGCAAAATGAAAGTGAATGCAACAACAAAAATGAACATTTCTCATTTTTAAATAACAACAATCCATAAAAGATGAGTACATAAATAATAACAAGTTCAAAACAAGGTCAAAGATTATTCAAGGCCTAGTTTGTGTTGGTACATAATTTAGAATAAAATGACATCTATGCACATGCCCAGAACTTTACCTGAAATATGACAGATTGCTCAAGGAACAACCTAATTGCCACTTTTATGGTTTGTAGTTTAGGAAATTACTATGTCTCTTCAAGTGTACTGAGCATGTCATGTTAGGCAAAGTCTCAAAAGGCAAAAACCAAACGCCTAATGCTTTAAAGGCTTACCTAAGAGCCACAATCAGGTCACTGCAGGTATAGTGCATCGGGATCTTGTTTGGCTATGAGTAGAGGTGTCAAAATGGGTCTTAGACCTATATATGACCTATTAAAATCATAAATAGGTCATAATTGGGTCATTTATTTTTGATAAAAAGTAGTTAAATGGGTTTACTTTGATAGTTGGGTTTTAAGTGGGTCTTAAGTGGTCTTAAATGGGTCTTAAATGAGTTTAGTTTTAACTTTTAAGTGGCTCTTAAGAAAGAGACTCTCTCTTCTCTTTTTAACTTTACAAAAATAATTTTTATAAATATCGAAATTATAATTATTTTTTTATTTTAATTTCTTTTCTTATTTTCTTTTTTTCCTATTCTTTTCTTTTCTTTCTTCCTTTTTTTTTCTTTCTTCTTCCTCCGGTTGCCAGCACGGCAATGGCCGGCGATCGGCCAGGCAAGCCTCGAGCTCGCCGGATCTGGCGAGGCTCGAACCTCACCAACGCCCAGCGAGGCTCGAACCTCGCCACCGTGTCAGGCGAGGCTCGAGCCTCGCCAAATCTGGCGAGGTGTGAGCTCAAGCTCGCTTGACGTCGGCGAGGCTCGAGCCTCGCCCGACGTCAGCGAGCCTCGAGTCTCACTGATTAGGCGAAGCAAGACTCGAGCTTGTCGGCATCGGGTGAGGCTCTAGCCTCGCCAATCTGGTGAGCCTCAAGCTCGCCTACGTCGGGTGAGCTCGAGGCTCGCTTGGAGCCGGCCGCTAGTCGTTGTCGTGGGGCGGCTACGGCCAAAGAAGAAGAAGAACCAAAAAGGAGAAAAAAAAGTATTTTAAAAATAAAAATAAAATTAATTTAAAATTAATGTTTTAAAAAAAGAAAATTATATTTTAAATAATTATTTTTAAAATTATAAAAATTGTCCATTAAATTAATGTTGTCTAAAACTATTTTAGCAATACCATTTAAAAAATAATATATATATATATATATATATATATAATCTTTAAAAAAAAGCTTGGAAGTTTTTTAGCAATATAATCTTAAAAAAAACATAAGAATAAGTTTTCCTAAATTTGGTTAAATATGAAAATATTTTACTAATATGGGTTGGGTTAGGTATGGGTTGAAAAATTTACATTAGGCTTAAATGGGTTAGAAATGGGTTAATGGGTTAATTTTGGTCGACCCATTAATGATATGATCCAAACCCAACCCGACCCACCCATTTGACACATCTAGTTATGAGGAACACAAGAACCCAGACGTCCCTGTCTCTAGCAAAGACCGAATCTCCATACATGATATTATTAAAATTCTTAAAACTTTCAAAAAAATGTAATCACGTTCTAAAATTTATCTGAAAGTGTAATCGAGTCCTAAAACTTATCAAATTGATCAAATCAAATCATTTCGTTGATTGTGCTTTTTGAAAATTTTATGATTCAATTATACTTTCGTGATTAGTTTTAGTCATTTATTGCACTTTTTGAAAGTTTAGTTTTCGATTACACTTTCATGATAAGTTTTAATAATTAATTGCACATTTTAAAAGTTTTAGGACTTGATTGCACTTTTCTAAAAAGTTTTACGACTTGATTGTATTTTTTGAAAGTTTTAACTTTCATGATAAATTTTAAAAATTTCGATGTACTTATCCATAATGTTTAGGAATTAACAAATAGTTGCCTAAGTATCAGAGTCATGGCGAGCACTAGCCAATAACCGATCTAAGAATCATGTTTAATCATTACAGCATCTGGCAAACGGGATCAGGATGCACGAAGCAAAAGTGAGGAATGCAAGCCTGCTAAAACCAAGCGATGGCACGAAGATTGCTAGAAGAAAAGGGAAAAGAGCGAACAAGCCTTTGGAAATATTGACATATGCTCTGAACGCTCTGAACCTTTGAACGCAGGTACCCCTGATAAGGAGGTGGGGTCTGTAGTGGGAGGAGCACATGCTGAAAGCTGGAGTCAGGAATCTAGCGGCTGGAGTGGAGTTTGGACACAAATTATTCTATTTTAGGATTTCGTAGATTCCGATTCAGTTCTTACCTGAAAAATAAGAATCGAACCACATGGTATAAGTTCCAAAAAATATGAAATTGGGAACTAGACCTAATCTTATTAGAACCTGAAATCAGACTAATTCTCGTCTTTTTGATTTTACTCTAGAACTATGCTTATCCCTAGCAACTGACAAGAGTTGTGATCCTTGCTATAAGCGAGGGCTTTGTGGCCCTTGCCCAAGAGCTGGCATCCCTATTCACCTTGTGTTAAAGAAAGAAATAATAATAATAAGAAGAAATTAATTAAAAAAATCATAACATTAAAAAAAAAATTGCAAAAAATATTCACATCAACATTATCTATGTCATGTGAGATGGTCAATGTTCACATTAAAGGCTTTTTTACCGAAATTGACTGAAAAGATTATATTGACAAATCATTTAAAATTAGATTGCACAATTGAAAGGTCTAGAATTGCAATAACTGTCATATAATAGGTTTAGGATTTTTTGGACAATTATCCCTGTACTTTAGGATAACTGTGCTAATGAGAAGCTTTTAAAGTAGTTCAAATCTAAATGCTTGGGCATGCTTATCTAGCTGAACACAATCTAAACGCGTTGTTCAAATAATTGTTATTGATTAGGGCCAACAACTTGCGTTTCCATTGGCAAAAAGAAAAAAGAAAGCAATGTTCATCGGCTCGTTATTTAGTCCGCCATGTCTTAGACAACAATGCCAATGTTATTGTTCGACAGCAGCTAAACCTCGCTCCCTTGGCAATTAAGTCGAGTCAATAGTCTATTGTCTACGAATTCTCCCCATCATGTGGAAGATTGTTGTTGAAGTACTAATTTGACATCTTTTTTTAGAAAATAAACAATTCTGAACAACAGATTTAATTTGATATGAGATGTAGATTCTGGAAAATAAAGTGGATACGTGTCTAAAGAAAGGCTGCAAATTTCTTCCTTTCTGTTCTCTTTTTATTGTAAGGTTGGCCCTTTTCCAAGTGGAATGGCCCATTCTAACGAAGCTAGGAACCATAATAAACCCAAGATCCATGTTACTTGAGTTACTTTTGTTTTGGGCCCTCTTTAGTTATATCCTCATCGTATGTTCAACTGGACTAAGATAGGACATACAAGGTACACGCTCTTGGGCTTATTAAGGTTCATAGCTTCGTTAGATACATCAAGTTGTTTTTGTGCTCATGCGCAATATTTTCTCTATGCTTTTTTTTTTTAATAATAATGTCTCGTATGCGGGAACGTTTTCGGTGATGTATTATATGAACTAAAATACATTCAAATTGGTGATCTAACAGACTAACTTCCTCCTTATATGCAAAGTACGTATAAATATCCTAAACAAGAATAAGACAAGAATTGTCTAAGGTTCATCAATGAGAAAACTCTAAGGCTTCGTTCATTTCACTTTGGAAAATAACTTCCGATAAAACATTTTCTGAATTTTCCGGCATTAGTTTCACTGAAAATGAATTGCTTGGAGAAAATATTTTTCATGAAAGAAAAAATGTCTTCTAAACTAGGGGAAAATGTTTTTCACTTTTAAAAAGTGAAAAACAGTTTCTTACACTTGATTTCTCTTATCTCACGCCCTTATAAGCCCTCACTTCCTCTTCCTCCTCTTCCTTTTTTTTTTCCATTTTTTTTTAATTCAAATTACTTTTTATTTTCTTTGTTTTCCCTCTTCTTCTTTATTTTTATGTTTTCTTTTTCTTTTTTTCTTTTTAAAATTGGGTTTTTAATTCATTTTCTTTTGCCTCCTACTTAGCTACCGACCACAATAGTAGTCGGTGATTGGCCATAGCCCAACCTTACCCAAGGCTAGATTCGATGAGGGCAAGGCTTGAGCTCGCCAAAATCTAGCAAGTTGTGAGCTCGCCAGCCTCGGTAGAGCTTTGGCTATGTTGGATCGAGTCAGCAAGCTCGAGGCTTGGCCAATCCAAGCAAGCCCGAGCTCCACCAACGTCAGCAAGCTCGAGGCTCAATTGATCCAAGTGAAAAGGACGTTTGCTTACTGGATCGACCGAGCCTCGAGCTTGCTAAATTTTGTGATAAGGTTTTGGTCGGCTGCCGGGCAACCAGCCACTTCGAGGCACATGATGGCGGAGGAAGGAGGAGGATGGAGAAGAAGGAGGAAGGAAAAGAAAAAGGAAAAAAAGAAAATTAAAAAATTAAAAAAATTAAAATTGCTCTTTTTGAGTAATTTTTCCCGAAAAAATCAAATTGGATAACGAACAATTAAAAACATTTTTCACTCAAATTTCAGGTTTCAGTCGAACAAAAAAAAAAAGACCAGAAAATATAGTTATTTTCTTGGAAAAAGACTTCCTAGAAAATATTTTTTCGGAAACGTGATATTTTAAGGTAAACAAACGGATCCTAATATTAAGGTAAAAAATGGTGGGTAAAAATATGGAGAAAAAATAGCATATATCTGTTTAAGATTGGAAGTAGTAACTATAAATTTAATGGAGCAAATTCAGATTTGGTTTATCATTAATGATATTTTAGAAATTTTAGAAACTAATATACGAAGGGTGGCGGTCTTTTACGTGGGCAAATTACTAAACAATTTTAAATCAAACAGATATCCTTTTATTTCCCTCATAATTCTTCAGCTAATTATGATTTCCATAATGAGCTTTTATCAAAAGTCCCTTCATTCCACAAGTTCCTTTCCTCTCGTCCGCACCACCGTTCATAAGGAATCAATTTCAAGTGTCAGAGAATTTCGAAATTTGCCGTCTGAAACTGAAACTTCTTTTTCTTTTCTTTTTGGTTCAAATGAAAGTTGTCGAAATCCTCTTTAATTAGTGGTGCGTGGCATTGAACTGTCTTTTCTTTATGGGAAACAGCGGGGACTTTCCTAACGCCAACCACCGCCTCCACCATATGGAAAAAAACCCACAATCAAAAGCCAAAGTATTATGTACCTTTTATTTCTGCCTAGACATCCATGTGATGATCCATTTTCCGTACCTCAAATAGAAGTAACCTGTTTTTCCTCTGCGGCACATGTCTTTCGAAACGCGTTCCCACCAAAAGCGATACCCATTTGCCACATTAAAAGTCTTGGTGCCACGAATATGTCACCTCCACCACAGAACAAGGTCTTGGGGCGCATTAGGAAAACCTTACATGACAAACAATTTAAATTTAAAAAGGCTAGAGCTTTTCCATGTCCTTTATTGAGAGCAATTTGATGGTACCCCAGGGACCATCAACCGCCGTAACAATGTTTCTATTGAGTTGAGAAGTCAATGCGAAATGTCGTGTTTAATCTTTTAATTAAAATATGATGGCATCCCATATTAATTTAGTTGCACAGAAAGAAGCAGGTACGTTCGTAGTACCTCAAGGGAACGTTGCAAAATGGGGAATTAAAAGTGCATAAATAGGATGGAGACAAGGAAGGAACCTTCGGAAGCGAAGTAGAAAACAGAGAGGGAGTGATGTGATTGATTGTAGCCAAGGGAGCATACGACAAGCACATGGTTTCTCACATGGCTTGGTTGATGGATAGTCATTATCCCAACAATTGGCAAAAACCCAGCTTGGCAATTGGAGAAGATAAGGCCTAATCCACAAACCCATGGGAGAAGAGAACTCACACAAAAACAAAATATAATATAATATAAATTGAATAATAATCTCAAAAATAATTTTGGTATTTTTGAGTGCCAAGATGGCTTTGGTGATGAACCCATTTGCATGTACATTGTATGGTTCTAGTCGATTTGCATGTGCCCAATTTGGATGGTTGGGGAACATGGGGTCACCCACCATGACATTTTATCTATGCAATGTTTTGAGCACAAACCCTAAGAAATTAGCTAGAGGCCACATTGGACAATGACACCCAATTAATGTCGTCCTTGATAGCATCCCTTTTATGTTTTGGGAGGGGGGGGGTTGTTTATATATATTTATATATGTGTGTATATAAGTAAGTGACTAAAATCAATTCCATCTTTCTATTTTCTGGCAAAAAGTAGTTTTTTTAAATTTTTTTTTTCACTTTTCTGCTTTAGATGTAATGCCATGCATGTTATTATGTGGTTTTTTTTTCCCCAATTCATACGTCCACTCATGTGCTTCTTAGGGTGCGTTTGGTAACGATTACATTAGGAAACTAATTCGACAAGAAATGATTATTTTTATTCTGTTTAGGGAAGGCGATTTTGAGTAAAAAGAACGTGTTTCAGAATCGTCTAAAATTTCGATTCGGAATAGAATTGCGTTTGATAACGTGTTTATTGATTCTATTCCAAATTATTTTTTTAAAATTTTTAAATAATTTTTTCTACATTTTTTCTTTTTTTATTACCTTTTTTCATTTTTTCTTTTCTTTTCTTTTCTTTTCTTTTCTTTTCTTTTTCTCCTATTTTTCTTTTTTTCTTCTTGTGGCCGGTCGCCGGACTGATGACCGGCCGGACGAGGGCTGACGACCTCACGAGCATCGCTTAGGCCCTCAGCGAGGCTGGCCCTCGTCGGCCGAGCCTCGCCGGTGGATTGGCGGGTCTCGCCGGGGCTGGGCGAGGCCCGCCTAGCCACCAGTCAGGCTAGGCGAGCCCGGCCGGTGGACAGGCAGGCCTCACCGGGGTTAGGCGAGCCTCGGCGAGCTTGCCAGACCTCGCCCTGACCAGGCGCGCCTCCGGCGACGATCGCGGGATGGCGGAAGGAAAGAAGAAGAGTTTTATTGTGTTGATTCTTTTTTTGATTCTCAAACGCGAATCAACTTTTTTTATTCTCAAATCTACTCCCAAACGATTTTGGGAACAAAAATTTTACCAAATGCGATTCTCGTCCCAAACTGATTCTGAGAACAAAAAATTAGAATCAATCACTGTTGGCACGTTGCTAAACGGGGCCTTACTTGTCCATCAAGGCATCAACTATAGATTTCCTTGAATTAATAAAATTTATTTAAAAAAAAACTTGAGGGGGCCACTTTTCAATTTTTAGATAGTGGGCCTGAGCTGTGATTGGTGAGTTTAGGGATCCAAATTTATACATATAGTTAAGAATAATACAAAAAGAAAAAAAAAAGAGAATCATAAATTTATATAAGTGATGAGGGAGTTCAAGAATTTCAGTCACATTTTTTACTGTATTGCCTAATTTGATTTTTCTAGAAATGGTTAACTAAGTTTTTTTTTTGGTAATGACTCAATTACCCATGTTAAGAAGTCAACTCTTGCTAGGCATAGGATCCTAACAAACAATTTTCACAATTTCACACATAGGAAACTATGTTGAATAAATAAATAAACAAATAAAAAGTGGGTAGGATCAAGGGGGAGATTTTAGAAAGACTTGGAGGGATTCATGTAAATTGAAAGCAGCTATGTGGTACCAGGCTTAATCTCCAACACTTGATCCGAATGAAACGGCATGGCTCAACTTCGGGCACAAGTTTTGCGCAATCTCTCCCATTCAGCTCCTAGTTAGGCCGATTTGATCTCATATAGTCTCAAGCTCGAATTTGACTTGAACCACATATTTGATCGATTTTTAAATGTCTTGCTTGAGCTCTACCCAAATAAAAAACCAAATCTCCGTTACAATCAAGTTAACATAAGTTCAATAGATTCAAGTGATTTCCTACATATATTCGTAGATAAACTATTTGATCCCAAAGGTTTTCTAGCCGTATTAGATATTACCAAGTTTATGATCAATCTATATTGAGTAATTGTCAAGTCAAGTCCGAGCTACTCACAAGCAACTCGATTCAATCTCATTTCGAGCTCTTATTTAGGGCGATTATCGAGAATGCATTAAGGCGCTATAATCATAAAACATGCAATGATACATAGAGAAACAAGTCCATAGGCATCAAATCCTTTAAAAATTCGATGGCAAGATTCTTTGCGATTCACGTCACGTGAAAGTCGCAATCGACTCTTTCCACCAAAAAGCGGACCCTTCAAAATCTTTTCCCGATCTACACACAGCCCATCGTGTCCGATGTTGACCCGAAACGGTGAGCCGGTATTGTAATGGGGGAGGTTGACAGCGGTTATGGACGTAAATGCTAAATGGGGGTAGTTAAGGGTGTTAGGGTTACTGACTTAGTTTACCAATACCACCAAATAAAAAAGAAATTGCACAATTTGTTCGAATCATTAAAAAAATATGGAAAAGAAAAGGAAAATACCCAATTCGTCCTCTAAAATGTTACTTTGCAATTCCTCATAATTAAAAGGAGTTTTTGTTGTCGAATATCCCTAAGGCTTCCCACTTATAATAAAGTATTGTTAAATACAACTTTTATATCAAGATATATGTATAATTATGATTTTTTTCATTTTCAAAGCCAGACATAGAATAATACTTGGCTTCCGATTAGGGCCTTACTCTACAATTTTGTTTTTCACGCCATGCTAATTATTTTATTTGATACAATGAGTCGAATTACCCAAATGGCAAGAAGAGACTATCTACTATATAGTTTTTGCTTGAATAGAAGTCGGAGCATCTTTCATTAATATAATTGAATCGGGATCATAACCCAAGACCCTAATTTACATTTTTTTCCAGAAAAAAAATATTAAAAGAAAATAAAAGAAAAGGAACAATTATTAAGATTTCCTTTTTGGAAAAGTTGGAAGAAAACACATTATTAGGAAAAAAGTCCTATAAAATGCGCCCCTTTTTGTTGCGTCTTTACGAATCCTCTCATCACTCGTCCTTCATTCACTTCATTTTCCTCTGCATCTTCGATCCGCACAGAGACAGAGCGAAAATGGTGGCGCAATGTCAGGCCTCGTGTCGGCTGAGCACGGTGGTTCTTGTCTTGCTGGTCGCCGGAGCAATGTCCGGAGCAGCGATCGCCCGCGACTTGTCTCGATCCGAGTACTTCTTCTTCTTCTTCTTCTTCTACATTCCCGCATGTGCATGTAGAAACAGGGCATTTCCGGTCTGCGCTCTGGCAGTCTGATTTCCTGATAGAAATATCGGAGTAGTTCATCTGCATTACTTACGTTTTCGTGGATGAGGGGGAAGCTTTGAAAAACCAGCGAAAAAACCCGGATTTTCTCGGTTCCTAAACCCCTTTTGACAGTCGAACAATGTCTTGCTCTGTTTTAACACACAGCTCAGTCCCGACGCGACGTGATAATACGATTCGGGATTGCTGAAGAGAGAGATCTGCAACACGTTTGATCAAGAACCCGAGATCTACACGACTCGACGAAAGCAAATTATCACGACTTCGAACCGAATTTGTTCTGTTTTTCATTAACTAGACAAATGGATGCCAATGAGATCACTCTAACCGGTATCCCTGTTCCTTTTTCAAGAAAATATTTTTTATTTTTTAAGTATTCAGGCCTCCTCATTCAGTGCTCGAGCGACTCCATTAATGGGTCTCTGGCGAGCTTCAACAGGGCACCTTGCCTTCACTTTGGTGCTCTCTTTCCTTATTTTCTTTCTCAGGACCACCTGAGATTTTTTCCTTCTTTTTCTTCTCCCCCTTGTCGATGCGAAACTAGCCATGAAAATGACTTGCATTGCATTGTGCTTTAATGGCGGCCTCTAGCTCCCAGCGAATCCTCAATCTGTGAAAACTCGGATTCAGGAAAACTTAATTTTTCTTTTCAAATTTCTGAATTGCAGGAACCTTGAAACGGGAGTGCTCCGGAGCTCGAGCTCGAACTACTCGTCCATGGCGTCATCGAGGTAACTGCATTGCGCACTTGCTCGACCGGGCTTTACGAAAATTCCACGATCTAAACACTAGTTTCCAGTTTCAATGACTCGACGACACCATTAACCCGAGAAATTACTCTCGATTTCACCTCGATGGCTTCGATAAGTTTGTTCAGCTCGAGCGAGCCATTAGTTTTGTCGCCGCATCGCTCATACATTGAGCTAACATTCTTGTGCTGTTCGAACTTCCCTTCTTGCCATCCATCAGAAAACTGTAGGTTCACCGACAGAATAGGAGCTTAATTTTCAAGATCTGCTTCTTTTTTTTTCTTTTTCGTCCTATTACATTTGCAAAATTATGTACTTCGATATTTTGTCCTCGCTAGCATCCAAAACCGAACGTAAGTACAAAGCAGTGCATTTATTCAGTGGTCGTTCGATGGACATGGACATCAAAGCAATTGTTTACGGCGATGCCGTGCTGTCGAAATCTCAGAGATATCTGACTTGCTTTTCGCAGCTCTAAAGAGGCGGATCGCCTGAACGATCAAGCAGTCGATGACCCAGAGAAGGTTGCTGCCACGGTCGACAGGTGAGTTTCCTTCCGCTCCCTCTCAATCTTTCTTCGATGTTGTATGTTTCCGACACTAGATAGAGCTTAAGTTTTTCGTGGGGACCATCAATCCGATACCGAACAGCATCAGATGCCATGTGAGAGCTTTGGCACCAAAGTGTTTTTTATCGTATTCCCTGTTCAAATGTGACCATACGCGACAATTTAGGCAATACGTTTCCAAAAGAAGCAATAAAAGTGCCCTGTCTGTTTCTTCTGAACTTCCAAAATGAAGCCAGAGTTTCCTCTGTTCATCGTGCTGACCGAATCGAAACCCCGATTTGTTTTCGTGAAGGGACGGATTTTCTGTCGCTTGTTTGGTGTAATGCTATGTCCAAGAGCCGTGATGTCACAGAAGGATTCAATTCTTTGTCTGAAAACGTTGCGTCGTGTCGTTATCTATCGCTGTCGGATGGCGATTTATACTGAATTAGCGAGATTGTAAATGCAGAATCTGTGAAAGGATGAGTCCACATTGATGTATAAAGAAGCTGTGACTGAAAATTGATTGATTGGAGTGTTTTGGGAAAGCAGCTTGACTTGGTTTAGTTTTGATAGGATCATCAGGAACAGCACGGAAAGGAGGAACTTGGGCTTCTTCTCCTGCGGGACTGGCAATCCGATCGATGACTGCTGGCGCTGCGACCCGAACTGGCACCTCAACCGCAAGCGCCTCGCCGACTGTGGCATCGGTTTTGGCAGGAATGCCATCGGCGGTCGTGACGGGCGAATCTACGTGGTGACTGACCCCAGCGACGACGACACAGTTAACCCGAGGCCTGGCACGCTGAGGCATGCTGTTATCCAGGACGAGCCCCTGTGGATCGTGTTCAAGCGCGACATGGTGATTCAGCTGAAGCAGGAGCTGATCATGAACAGCTTCAAGACCATCGATGGGCGCGGGTCGAACGTCCACATTGCGAACAGGGCGTGCATCACGATCCAGTTCGTCACCAACGTGATCATCCACGGCCTTCACATCCACGACTGCAAGCCCACCGGCAATGCCATGGTCAGGAGCTCGCCAAGCCACTTCGGCTGGCGGACCATGGCCGACGGCGATGCTATATCCATCTTTGGGTCGAGCCACATCTGGATCGACCACAACTCTCTCTCCAATTGTGCGGATGGCCTTGTTGATGCCGTGATGGGCTCGACCGCGATCACTGTTTCCAACAACCATTTCACCCACCACAACGAGGTGCGTTGAACTGTTTTATCATCTCGAGTTTGGGTTAACAGATCGACACATCCTTTATACAATCGCAAGGCTTATTGACGGATTCATGTTCTCATGGATGAAGGTGATGCTGCTCGGTCATAGCGATTCTTACATGAGAGACAAGTCGATGCAAGTCACCATCGCTTACAACCATTTTGGCGAAGGACTGATCCAGAGAATGCCGAGGTAAAAAGATCGGTACAGCCTTCAATGGCCAAGGCCTCGCGTTCGGTTAATGTTTTCTCCAGTTTTTCTTCGACGGCCATTCCTAGCAGAGTGGTGTTGATTTTGACGGAAGATTTGAATGATCTCATCCAATATGCAGGTGCAGACATGGCTACTTTCATGTGGTGAACAATGACTACACTCACTGGGAAATGTATGCCATCGGCGGAAGCGCCAACCCCACCATCAACAGCCAGGGCAACCGATATGCCGCCCCGGCGAACCCCTTTGCGAAAGAGGTACGATATCTACCCGCCAGTCGAAAGGCCAGTTTAGCATGCCTCCATAAATATGGATCGAGCTAGCTAATGTAACATACGCCTGTCGCAACTAAATGCCGCTGCAAATTGCGAACGAAACTCGCGCAATAAGTGACCTGTAATGGCCTTATCATGCAGGTGACCAAGAGGGTGGACACTGCTGCGGGCCAGTGGAAGAACTGGAACTGGAGGTCGGAGGGAGATCTCCTGCTGAACGGCGCCTATTTCACTCCGTCAGGTGCTGGGGCGTCAGCCAGCTACGCCCGAGCCTCCAGCCTTGGGGCCAAGTCTTCTTCCGCGGTCGGGACCATAACCTCCGGCGCCGGTGCTCTCCCCTGTCGCCCCAACCGCGCTTGCTAGCCTCGGAAGGGGGCACTTTTCCAATTCTTGGTATATAGTCATACGCCTAACGGTCTAAGTACAGAACACACTCGCTCCCTATATCGCAAAGATACTGAAAAAGAAGTTCACATTCGTTTCGAATGTTTTTCGACTGAGTGTAGCAATTTACACCCAGTTCATTGCAATGGCCATCCATCGCATTCTCAACCTCGGCCTGCTTCAATCGGAAGGGAAAGCAAGTGCCACAGTTGGAGCTGGTGCGGAAGCGTTGTCTTCGATTGGCTGCCTCGCTTTTTTCTGTCTTCGTCGACTGGTTTGTTCGGGTGCATGTGTCGTCTTCGTGTCTGTCTGTCCCCTTGGTCGTAACCATCGGATCGTAATATTTTCTTACGGTGAATGTGCTCAAGGGTTCTGCAGTCTGTCTTCGATAGGTATGATGGTACGACGCAATAGTATGCAAAATGCAAGTGTGAATTCGAGGCTTTGTAAGACAATGTGATTTCCTGGTGATTCTGCAATTAGCAATGCAAGCGACGCTATTTCAGCACACTCTTTCTTTATGGTTTTCGATTCATGCCTATCAAATCTACTATTTTTTTGAGAATTTGTTTGATGTTACGAATAAGGGCGCTTTTGATAATATTTTTATTTTTGAGAATAATTTCTGATCAAAAATAATTTTTTATTTCTATTCCTTGACGAGTTTTTGAGCATTTGAACACATTTAATAATTGTTTAAAATTTCTATCCTAATTAAAAAAAGAAAAAAGAAAATAGGAATGTGAGTGGTATGATACTCAAATTTTTTGTAACATATAATTTCTTTTAATTTTTTAATAATTTTATGAGATTTGTTTTTTCCTCTTGTCTTAAAAAAAAAAAAAAAAAAACCCGTCCACAAATCTAATAAAGATACTTGATTGCAACAATACTTTACAAATTTTCGGGATTTAATTGCACGATTGGAAACTTTAAAAATTCACTTGCGCTTCAAGTATGAATATCATGAATTCAAGAGGACAAGCGATTGTCCCTAAATTTACAGTAGAATCGATGTCGCTTAAGCTTAATTGTAGCTTATGTCAATAGTCTACGACACCCGGGAGTCTAATTTGGTAAATTTTGAGACTGTAATTTTTATTCTTTTTTGGCCGAATCACTCTAGAAAGACTTGTCTTTTATTTATTTAATTTTCGGTGGTCCCAAAAGCGACGTGAAGTTTCGTTTGGTCATGCAAAGAGAAATAAAAGAGTGGATATGACTTCACTTCACTTGACCAACTAGCAAGCTGGGGACCAAAATAGGGGGCAAAATGAACTGTCTGAGCATGAATGCTAACCTAACATACTTGATTGATCGATCCTAGTTCCCTTTGTGTCGCGTGCATCACAAGGATCATCGAATTGCCTAATAGATCTAGAGGATGTACACAATCATTACCAATAAAAATACCTAAAATATGTTGTCTGAATGCCAATTCAATTTTAAAGCTTCCTAATAAGTATATCAATGTAGTCCTTCTGACCAGCTTTTGGCCGGAAAATCGCCGGCGTGGAGCAGCTACTTTTTGGAGAATTGAAGAAAAGGTCTCTTATCCAATCTAAGCCAAACGTTATGAGATGGACAATGCTCCTACCAAGGTCATTGGGATTGAATCTATCTGCCACAAAGGAGGAGGAGATTTGAATGGGGATAGTCCTAGTTGACGTGGAAGATGTGGATGTCACATGACCATGCATGTGACCATGTGGCCCCCCATGGCATGTGAGGGGTTGTCCGTACCTACATGGCATGGACCCCATCGCCCCCCACACATACATCATGTCCTCCCCAACGTTGCACATGGTATCCGATGATCATGTGCAAAGTTGGGTGGTGGGGATTGCCGTGGACCTCAAAGCTCAGGACTTTCTGAAGGCTTTCTAGACACAGCACCATGCATCATGCACTTATGACGACATGTTGCATTGGCCGACATCCCATTTGGAGTCATTTCATGTGTAACTTTCCCAATCACCCATGAACTAATTTAAGTTATTTAGCACACTTATTGCCCAACCCCATCTGGGGGTGTATATTAGCTTCCGCCCCCTCAATACTAAGGCGATAATGTAATTTTAGGGCCACATTTCGTATCATGTTGTATTGCCTTACTCATTAGGGTACGGCAGCTAAATTGCGTCATGGTTTGTCCATTAGAACAGGGCTTTCACTTACTTACCAAGGACATGTTTGAATCACGTTGATTCCAACTTATTCATGGTTGTATCATTTTGACTTAAGATTTCATCCTAGCAATTCTCTTGCAAGTCATGTTAGAAATTGCAGCTACTATCTATTTTGCACTCTTGATGTTTTCTATAATGTGGTTAAAACACTACATCGAAAAACCCACTGAATCACAAATATAAATCTGTAATGTGCATTAATCACTCTTAAGTAATTCTGTTTTAGAAAAATTGTGCATGTAGAAATTACGATAAAATGCATTAGGTTGCAAGGCGTTGCGACAGAGACTGAGCCCCTGAGGAACCATTAGAGGCCCCCTCCACGCTCCTGTTCAATAAATACCTACTTATCCAATTCAATGAGCACACGTCTCCATATAAGCATAATGAGTTCATGAAGCTCTGAGAAATAACCTTGTGTGTATAAAAGTTACATAAGAAATGTTAAACGATTTGTTGAAAGAGAACTCACAAAGAACTTCGGGTCATTGCAAAGGGGGAGGGTTTTTCTTCTACAATTTTAAGGGTTACCATGTGAACGTTTTACTTTGAAAAAGGTTCTACGGAGTGAATGAGTGCAGATGCTTATTCATAGAGCAAATGCGGGTGATTATACAGTGACATCCATGTAATAACGGCAAAAGTGAACAGTAAGTACGCGTGCTGCTACCCACAATGATCGAATAGTGTTGTCCGTCATACTTTCTTACGGTGTTTTTGCTATAAAATCAATTTGTTAGATGTGACAGCCCAAGGAAGGAGAATGGGTCATCTCTTTAGTCTTACATAGTTTAAGAGGGAGTCATGGGCTAGTTTATAAGGTTTGGGATCCCTTTAACCTGTGTAATGCGTTTTAAAGCCGTGAAAACTTAGTGTCCAAAGCGGACAATATTACATAATGAGACCTTGGGTCGTTACAAATGGTATCAGAATCGACTCTTGACCGCGGTGGCCACAGCAAGGACGCAACGCGTTTTAAAGCCGTGAGGACTCCATGTCCAAAGTAGACAATATTACATAGTGAGGACTAGTGTTCAAAGCGGACAATATTACACAATGAGGCATAGGTCGTTACATTAGAAGAAGAATAAGATCAATCGGAGCATATGGCATATCAAGATTGCGGTAGCACGAGCAATGATACAGTAGCAAAACAAGTTATACAATGGGACCTGAGTCGTTACCTTAGAAGAAGAATAAAATCAATCGGAGCAGATGGCATATTAAGATTGCGGTAGCACGAGCAACGATACAGTAGCAAAACAAGGCAGTACAAACACTATCCAATCACACGCATTCACTGTTTACTTTACCGTAGCCATTGTACTGTTACCATGCGGATAATCACTATATAATCATGCGCATTTGCTCTATAAATAAGCATTTGTATCCACTCACTCCTTCTAAACTTTTTTCAGAGTAGAACACTTACATTGTAACCCTTACAACTGTAGAAGAAAAATCATTCTCCTATGCATTTGTGTCCCAATGTTCGTTGTAAGTTCTCTTTGAACAAATCGTTTATCATTTCTTATGTAATTCTCTTATCAATTTAATACCACCTACTTTGTTGATGTATTCATCATTTTATTTGTAACTTTCTTATCATCTTCTTATGTTGATTATACTTTTTGTTTAATCGCTTTTATTATTTTATATATTCCCTTCGCTTTCTTTCTTATTTACATTCATTCATGAATAATCTTACTTTCACTTTAATCTAATCATTTACACTGCATTTAACATAATCTACCTCACCATCGAACTCTTTATATTCTATGTAAATCTTTTTTATTATTATTCCGGTTGTGATATTTTAAACCCCAGATCTTAGTATATTTTCTCTCTTTAGTTTAGATTTAGATCCTCAGGCTCTAAAATCACAATAATAAAAAAGATCTATATAGAATATAGAGTTCGATGGTGAGGTATTATTATGTTAAGTGCAGTTTAAATGATTTGCCAATTAATTTTGAAAGTAAGATGATTCACGAATGGATGTAAATAAGAAAAAAGCAAAGACAATATATAATGTAATGAAAGCGATTATATATAACGTAAAACCAACCATGTAGGTGATAGAATTGATATTAAGATGACAAGAAATTTATAAAAGAAATTATGAATAAACCAACCATGTAGGTGGTAGGAGTGGTATTAAATTGATAAGAAAATTACATAAGAAATGATAAATGATTTGTTCAAAGAGAACTCACAAAGAACTTCAGGATACGAATGCAAAGAGAAATAGTTTCTCTTCTACAATTGTAAGGGTTACAATGTAAAAACTATGAAAATGGTCCTGCCAAGTGAGTGAGTGCAGATGCTTGTTTATAGAGTAAATTTGCGTGATTATACAGAGATATCCATGTAGTAACAATAAAAGTGTTATAATATAAGCGAACAGAGGTTGGGCGTTTTGCTATAGTGTATAGCATAGATGTGTATACCTGTCCACAAGGGGCAAGACGAGGAACAAGTAGTGAGTGCTGATTTTACATAACGAAAAAGCTGGCTCGCACCGTTATGTTTAGGACTGAAGACAGTTGAAGAATACGAATCTCGATTGGACCAAAGACCCAGAACGAACTCAGCTCGGAGGGAAACAGCTTGTCAGCGAACCTTCTTGCTGACATCTTTCTCTTTTCCTTCTCTAAATCAATTGAATTTCGTCCTTGTTCCTTGCAAGATTTTGCTTACGAACCAAAAATTGTCAAAAGGGTAAAAGGGACGAATAAGTTTGCACTTGAAAGGAAGTTCAGGATCTATTTTGCCATAAAAAAGATGACAAGGAAAAGGAAAAGAAAAAGAAGAAGAGTACAGTCCTGCTTGCGAGTCTTTCTAAGTCACCTTCATTTCACTATATATCTGCTTTCCAATTGCTGCAAGAAAAAGGTGAAAATACATCCGGTTGGCTATGTTATCTAAGCTTCTCCAAAGTTATATAATTTGTATACAAATTGGGTTCGGGAGGAAATGTTCTCACCATCAAAACTGAGCATGAAGACGGTCTATTAAATCAACCCTGGTTTGTGCCTCCTGTGTTGGTAGAAAGAGTGTTCTCAAACTCCAATCAGCTACTCATGCTCTCAACGATTTGCTCTTCAGTAAGGCAGTATCAAATATATTTCGAGAGAGTGATTCAATATGATCCCGAAATAGGACAATACTTGCATGTTGTTCATGTATTGCCAGGAGATGCAATTGACCACAACAGCAGATATATAATTTTTATGATCATTTTTTTGTAATATTATATATGCTTCAGGGTTTTGTCAAGCACTTCCAAAAAGTTTGACAACACATGATGCTTGCTATGCAAGCAATTGAGCAATGTTTGCACAATTTGTTCAATTGCAGATATGATCAATCTCTTCTAGACACTATTGAAAGATGATGTCCATGAAAGCCCAGTTTGCTGATTTACTGCACCTAACAAAGTTGCAGGAAAAGCAACACTAGCAATTGATCCTGACATTTTCTCTGGCCTTTCTGTTCTTTCTCCTCCTCCATCACTTGAGCATCCACTGTAGAAAGATAAATTGCACAGCATGTTACTGCTAGTACAGAGTGAAGAAGTACAAGAAATAGCCATTACAGAAGTATAAAAAGCTTACTCTTATGGGTCAGACTGGAAAATGTAACCAGCCTCGGCGAAGTGGGATTTTACTTGTGCAAGAGCCCTGTAGCGGTGAGAGATTGTATTCTTCTCTTCCTTGGGCATCTCTGCGTACCTATAACATAAAGAAACAACATATTAAAGTCCCGTAACATAATATGACCGTTAACATAGGCAAGACTACAAAAACCAAAGAGGAATCGGACATAAAACTTACGTTTGCTCGTAGCCATCAGGTTGAAAGATCGGATCCCATCCAAAATCAGTGGGTCCCCTTGCAGGTACTATCTTCCCCTGAGATGGCCACAAAAGTCAGATCAGTGCAATGAACCAATCCACAACTAAAATTTCTACAATTTAGTGGAGCAGACAAAAGACAGCAATCATGGCATATGAAAAGCTCCACTGTAATTGATGAGCGAAAAAAATCAATTAAGAATTAACCATGGATATGATTGAAATTCCCGAGCTCATTCTTCTCACGTAAAGAGCAATTCTCAACATTATTATAACAAAAGATTATAGAGAATGTAGAATTATAATCAGGTACTTAGTACAATCCCGGGTTCACCTCACAAAAACCAAGGATCTCATTCAAATTAACCTAAAATTGGACTTAATCTCATCATGGAATCCTTTCAGTACCAAAAACAAGGGAAGTCGCAAACTGTTGTAGTAGAATAACTAAGTTCTCCACCATCTGTCAAGTAGCTAAGATAAGAGGACCAAAGGCATGGATTAAAATTGCAGAAAAAGAAATCTGATGTATGATGGTGTCTTCTACAAGAGCAACTTACTGGAGTCTTTCCAAGAAAAGTGATTGGTTCAGCACCAGGTCCATTCATGAAAGAAAATGCGCACAAAGCATAAGCTGATTTATCCTCATATGCCATCAACAAATTGTTGAGACCTAGAGTAGTGAGACAAAAAGGGCATAAAATAGATGTATGAACACTTCCAAGAGAACAGGGGCAAAATAATTCAGAAAAAAGCAAAGGAAAAAAAATACCTTCATGACCAAGCTTCTGCAGAAACCACTTGCTGTGTGATTTATTTAATAAATTAGATATTATCACAGAAAGAAAATAAGATATTTTAGTAACCCAATTAAAGAACAATACATTGTAACACGTATACATGTTACATAGTTCAAAGCATTAAAAATCTGATATTTACTGGCATTAAATATCGTAGGAAAATAGTAAAGTCACTAGGTAGAACTTTCAAAATTTCTGCATCTACATATAGAAGAGGTTTTCAAAAGCAAAAAGAAAAATTCTAAATTAAAGACCCAAAATGCCCTCATTTTCTCAAATAATGGTGTAGACAATGTTTCAAATAAGTGCTCGAAATGTCATCATTTGTTAAATAAGGGCCTAAAATGGAAATAAGGACTTGAAGTGATCATATCAATCTCAAATAAGGGCTTGACCTCATTAGTTGTGAAGGGTAATTTGTCTTTTTAAAATTTTTCCTTTTTTCTTTTCTTTTTTTCTTAAAAAAATCTAAATAAAGGTAAAAATGTTTTCAAAAAAAGGGAAAACACAGGCAAGAGGACCACTGCCCCATCGCCGGTGGGGCAGCGGCGACAGCCGGCAACCCCTACCAACCAGAGGTGAGGGAGGGCCAAGCCCTTGCTAGAGACGGGAGAGGGCAGTGATCCTCTCCCAGATTTGGGCAAGGGTTGCCTACCCTTGCGCTAGCTTGGCGGCCTTCGCTGCCCAAGTCTGGGGTTGTTGGGCAAGGGGTGGCGACCCTCTCCCCGGGCCCTTGCCTCTAGTTAGCGAAGGTTGCCAGCCCTTGCCCAAGCGCGGGTGACCCTGCCGAGCATCATTGCTGCCCCACCGACAATGGGGTAGTGGTCACAACCCTCCCGCCCCCCCCCAAATTTTTTTTTTTAAGTTTCAATATAATTAAATTTAAATTGTATATGGACAAAAATACCCCAAATTGGCCAGAATTTTTTGTCAACTAGCGAGCCAATGAGACTAGGTCCTTATTTGAAACAGCCATAGCTACTTCAAGCCCTTCTTTGAGAGTGATATAATTACTTCATGCCCTTATTTAAAGAAAAATGATGGCACTTTAGGCATTTATTTGGGATTTTTCCAAAAAAAATTAGTGCCTGGATGGGGGAGCTTCCCCAAGATAAACAAAATTGAGGGAGGCTGGCAAGGCCCTCCCAAATCTGATTAAAGCTTCAAATTAATGACTTGAAAATTGATTGATGCATTTTTGTTGTCTGGTGAAGATTTATTCATTTGGAGAGATCTCATGCAAGAAGACAAGGGATACCAGCAGCGACTAGATGATTTACTCTAAAAAAATTCAAAATCCAATTATTGAAAGAATTCCTATCTTCAATCCGGTTTACTGTTGACCAAGAACAGAAAAACTCCAAAATTTAATTATTTTTCAGAGAATGAAGTCAGTAACCTATGAAAGTGATAATATTTTTTCACTTAATCAACCATTAATATAACCTGCCTAACTAGAAAGGGAGGAGAAAAGAAGCTAAAAGAATAACAAACAACTTTTCTTGGCTAGATTTATCAGCGAAGTGGCCCCTTGGTTGCAGGAGAAAGACTAGTAACATATAAACATGTCAGATAGATCATTTGTGTGCAGATAAGGGGAAAGAAGGATGTGAACGTCTGAAATCAATGCTCTTCGAGGTAACCTTATTCACTAAATCTGGGGCCAATTACAATTTTGATTGAGGTTGAGAGTGTAAAAAGCATCTTATACTGCATCACTCCCAACTCCTCCAAGTACATAGTAGAATAACTAACGGCTTCCCAGTTATGTTTACCAGAAGCAACCCTAATATGTCAGAGTAAGACTACAAACAGCCACTTTTCTTCTTCCAACGAGTTAGTAGGCCAGAAAGTATATATGAGTGCAGCTGAAGGGAAGAAAGAAGAGAAAACCTAGAAACCGTGCTTTTGAAGGTTTTTTATTAGGCCAAAGGTGTATGAGGGGCCAATCACCATTTTACTTAAGGGCAGAAGTGCATGTAGCTTCTCAGACTCCCATACCAGAAGTGACAATTCCTCTTAAGTTCATGGTAGAAGTTAGTACACCACACAGAATATGAGTCGCTTAAGCATCCTACACTTGAGAATGCAAGTGCACCGATTGAGGTTGGATCAAGGTTAGTAGAGTTGAGGGTACAAAATTAGTCCATGATGCGGGGGAGAGAGGGCATATAGGCCATCTCATCAGATGTCAAGAATTTAAACTATCCTCTCAAATGGATCAGTGAATATGGAAGGGGAAGGCGTCGCTGATAGAGAAACACTCACGTTCATCAGTCATGCTAGTCCTGAAAACTAAAGAAATTATGCAGCAGTCCTGTATCAGCACTTCATAGTCTATACACCAGCCAACAAATATACTTAACCATCTCTTTGACCATTGCTTCAAAAAGTTGTTGATATTTTTTATATACTCATGCTTTAGCTTCAGGTAGAACTCATTATCCTAGCATCCCTGTTAAATCCAATTCAAAATTTTGGGCTCAAGGCCTTATAAATATTATCCAAAGGAGCTATGAAACAGGTGAACAAAGTTCAATCATCCAAAGGAGCCCAGCCCTTTCACTTGCCTCACTCTTCGCAGGAAAGTTGCTGGAGACAGCCTGATCTATAGACAAACAGATGCCTGGAAAGTGAAGGATAAATATTCTACATCCATTGTAATGAGATAGGATAATTATGTGAGCGCAAACTGCAAAGTTCTTTCCAAGCATAATATGAGATTTGACCATCATCATACTGTAAAAGGCAATGGATATTCATGAAACATCGTTTACAACTCTTAGTAGGCAGTAGGACATCAATGTCATTTGATTTAACTCTCAATCAATGCACTCACGACCTTTCAATGCACTCATCGTGATTTATCAGTGTATCTCGAGAGCTATGAATTGTTCTTCTTCGATTATACTCAGGTTTATAGTTTCCAATGATCCCGACCATTTGATAAAAAGTCATCTCAAACTCTGAGGCAAACATTACTTAGGGAAAAAACTTGGAACCTAGAGACAACTACAACCAACAACTACAGCCAACCACTTCACTCTTCCGCTTTAGTTTGTCACTTGGGACTTTTTGGCATGCAGAAGTCAGAATGCACCTTTGTGGTAGATATTGACATTTGCTAAAAGATAAAAATATCCCCCAGTCCTCATACAACCATTGCACACACCAACTCAGTCCCAGAGCCAAAAAAAGAAAAAAAGAAAAAGATTTCTGAGATAAGTTGCCTAAATTTAAGGGCAAGCAAACTAATTTGAATGTAGTTGATACACCAACCAAGCATGCATATGTTATGTCCTTGACCCTTAAATATTCTAGAAGGGGTCAACACTTTCCTTGTAGGATAGAAAGTGACAGAGGTGAAAGAATTACTAGGTCAATTGTTGGACAGAATTCTTCTGGATGATAGCAGTAACTGCTGTTTAAACTCGTTCTGACAGCATAAGACTAAGACTCGATGCTTGATGTATAATACAAAGTGCGTGACCTCACATAAATAATCATATAGGCAATCATCTTTCCTGAGTGACACTAAAACACCCTTTTCACTCTTCTCTAAATATGACTCTCTTCCAGGACCTGTTTGGGTATTGTCCTCCATAGAACAACCATTGGCAGAGTGACAACAAATAATTCTGGAGAGAGAGAAACTGGCTAAAGCTCCTGAGCGAACAAAATTTTGGGCGGAATAGTTCAGACTGGTTTCTGGAAGGGAATAGAATGAATCCAAATCTGCAGCCCTTCAGCCAGTTCTCAATGTCTAACAGAAGGTCAAGGTAACTCCGGACTTTCAATTTCTATCAGTCACTTACTGATCTGATTGATTGTTTCAGCCTCACAATAGTTTGATCCTCCATCAATTAATATGTAAACACTACTTTGCAGAAATGACTACTGCAGTAGCAATTATTGACACCAATGCCCGAATTAGATATAAAATCAAGTATAAACTTATCATACTAAATATCCCAATTTAACAATAAGAAACTTTGATCCTACAATAAACTGATCAGTAGTATAACCCCTCAATTTGTTCCAATGCCTTACTTAAGATAACTAAATCCAAAACAGTGCACAGTTACAAAGTCATTGACTTAAAATCAAGGAAAAAATTAAAAAGCACCAGACAAGTGCTGATTTACAGACACCCATCACCGCTATTCTCAAATTATTCAAGAAAATTTCTAAAAGCGAATTCTTCATTGCTAATTAAGAAAAGGAAGCAATAGAGCAAAAAAGAAAGAAAAAATCAAACAGAGCACCAAAACAACCAGATAATTAGAAATAACAAGAATTTGAAATAAGACCTCACATAGCAGAGCAACAACAAGAGAAAGCGACTTACATATAAGGCCCTGCACATCAATCCGAAAACAAATCGATCAGAAAAATCCGTCGTACATAAATTACTCACCAAGGCATCAAGCACTCAAAAAATCGAGACGTACCCGGAAGACCCTTTAGGGCATTGAAGCAGAGGCAAGTGTCTTCAACCAGAACAGGTCCATTGACCTTCCAATTCAAAGAGTCAAATCAAGTCCACCGGGCAAATACGCAAATAGCACGTTACAGAAACCCAAAAAAAAAGAGAAAATTGAGAGAAGAGAAAGTGTACCTCGATCGCAGCCAATCGAGCCTTCTCTTTGGAGATGTCTTCAGGCTCTCCTTGCAGTTCGGGCACTTAGAACGACGAAACAAGAACACCCGTATAAGAGATTTCAAGAGGAAGGGGAGTAACAGAAGATCATCGAGACATCGAGAGAGAGAGAGAGAGAGAGAGTATACAGTCGAGCTTGAGGGACTGGAAGGGGATGGATTGACCCAAGATGAAGCGGACTTCCTCGAGCTTCTTGGCGTTGCCGGTCACGAAGGTCACCGGCCGCGACAGCACCGGACCGCAGGCTTTCACGGCCGCCATGGTTTTCCCGCCTAGTTGTCGGAGAGGGTTTATAGGAACGATCGAATTGGCTTTTAAGTAGTGCGATCTCAACTCGTCGAGTAGCTAAAGACCCGAGTTCGATCTTCTCGCTATACTAGTCAAATGGACGGGTCAAATCAAGTAAATATAATCCGAATAAATCCAGTCTCATGCAATACAAATTTAGGGATTCAATTTGAATCGACCCATATTATTAAAACACTAATATATTTAACCTGATATTGAAAAACTCATACCTAGATTAGAGTGTGAGAATGAAGTAAATGAGCTGGGATTGAATGAGGGGGAGAGAGAGAGAGTGAAGAGAGAGTTAGATCTTGTGAAGTCATTTAACGGTTATATTATTTTGGACTTTATCATTCTAATTCATTTATAACCCATTTATTGAATGTAATTAATCCATATATTAACTTAAGCCATTAAATATGGAACGGGTTTATGACCCATTTTGGCAGGTTTATCTCTCATGATGATGGATACAAAATACTGTTTAAATTTGATTTATTATAGACAAAGTTGTGTTTGAGAAATTTTGTGAAGTAGCTAATGACACATGTTAATGCAAAGTTTAAGCACAACAGAAAAGTCCAACTTGGACTTTGATATTGTTCAAAAGGAATGTAAAGAGTTAGCGTAGCAAGGATTAATTTAATAGATTTTTAATGGGCATCCGAAGCTCTTTTATGTCAATAGGTGAACAGAGCGAACTGGGGAAAAAAACTACCTTAAGCAATTGAACTAACGCCTATCTCTAAGTTTCTAATAATATTCAACTTCAAGGAAGAGAGGGAATCTTCAATATGTTTGACTTTTTAATCATGAGAATTTTCAATTCGCAAGAGTCACAGCTTTACAAGACCATGCATAAGTTAGCATTTGATATGCATGAAAATCTCGATAACATTTGTGTAATTCCTCCGTGATGACTAGTTATTTCGTGAGAGAATTGTATGAGACTAAATATAGCAAGTTACTAATATTATTTGAATAATTTCAATGCAGTTATATTCTTTATTGTAACGCTTCATCTTCATCTATTATGAAAATTCATGATGCTTTTATAAGGTCATCTCAACCGAATTATGTAAATTTAATGTTCAATATATTTCCTATTTTTATTTATTATTATATTTGTTTTCAAAGCATTATATATTGACCTATCAGCTCCATAAAATGTAAGTCAACATAAAAATGATTCTCATATTTGGCCTCCTGGCAATATCCACACACACCCATAAGATAAAATGTTTGTTTGAGGGTTCGCTCGAATTTAAAAATGAGGATTTAGAACGCGTAGGAATCCACCTAATCTTAATAGGTATGAGCTAGAGTCCCGGTCCTTAGGAATGATGCAACTCAAGTGGAAAGAACCATTTCAACTATTTTATTTAAATACCAGGCTACATCACTATTCTCAAATCATAGTGATGTAAAGAAAAGGAGGAGAAAAAGGAGAGTTCATTCAAGGCTCAACACAGCAACAGTACTGGTTAAGAGGCTCGACACATCTCCCTTCTTGATATCCCCAACGTCGGCATTTGCCGTCGCAATCGGGAATATCTTCACATTTCCCTTCGCAAACTAATCCTCCTGCTGCATCCCCTACAAACCGAAAAAGCAAAAAGAGAAGAAGGAAGATTATCTTGATCCTATTAAAGAAGATATTTGATGGGGGTGCAATTGTGAGCACATATACTCTCTGTAGAGTCCAAAATATAACTGGACAAAAATAGATAATTAACAGGAAAATCTCTAATATTTCAAGGTCCATTTGTTTAAAGAAAAATTATTTTATGACTTTTCTTTTGAATGATGTAAAACTAATCAATCTAACTGAAAAAGGTTTGCCATGGAGTGAAACCAACAAATCTAGATTGAGAGCAAACGACTTCTCCATATAATAAAAATAAGTCGCTTTCCTAATCAATCAAACAAATAAAAATCGAGAATTTTCTTGAAAATGATTCCCATGAAAAAAGATTTCCTTCTATAATAAATTTCCAATGAAAGGAAGCACTCTTATTTTTCATTTTCATTCTCATTTCCAAACTGACTTTCATTCGTTTGTATTTCCAAAGTCCAAATAACCTAAGGAGAGGATGTGCGAGTTCGGAAGATGCTGAATTATTTATGTCATTATGGAAAAGCACAAGAAAAGTAAGTAGTCATGAAAATTACCGAGAGAGAAGAGACAGGCCAGTAGAACGGCATAGATAATCGCGATCAGTATATGCTTGGAGACAAGTCGAGACGCCATCTTCTTCAATGTGCACGCCTTCGGATATGGAAGCTGCTTGTTTGTGTAGGAGTTTTCATGCGTTTTGAGTAGCAAGTCGCCTCCACTTTATGCGGAGAAAAACGCTTGAAGGAGACTATCAGACGTACTTACCTTAATTAAAGATTTCACGAATCAAGCATTCATGGAATTGAAATAGATGGAGTGACTGCCAGATCCGTTTGGGTTTGAGCTTTTAATTGGGACATTCTCTTAACGTCTTTGTCATAAATCATACAATTTAGTAATAATATTCATTTTTTAAATAGTACTAATATTCACACAATAAGAAACAAATCCCACAACACCATTCAAATAATGAGAAATATATGGAAAATTCAGTTACAATTTTTAAAATAGTGGATATTATTCTTTGAACAAAGAAAAAGATGATGTAGACATTATTATCAAATAAAAAAACTTAATAACTAAAAAAAAAAGTAATATAATTATCTCTTTTTTTTTTTTTTTTTTTTTTTGCAAAATGTGTAATTATCTTTTATGCTTTGAACTTCGATTGTTGTATTTGACCAAAAAATAAAAAACTTCGATTGTTGACGATTTTTTAATTGAACAAGTCATAAATTTGGAGAATTTTCTTATTGCAAGAAAGTAAAAGGTATTCATTATTGTTGAATTTTAGTTTGTATCTATATATTTTAGAGAGGGAGAATTACGAAAAAAAGTCATAAAATTATTGTAATTGTGCTAATTCAATCCTAAACATTTTGCAATTATGTCAATTTAGTCCATCCGGCCAAATTTGACCAATCGGCAATGACATGAATGTCGGCCGGTGTTAGCGTTGACGAATGTTGACATGGTGATTTTTTAATAATAATTTTATTTTCAAATTAATTTATTTTATTTATTTCCTTTTCTTTTCTCTCTTTTTTCTTGGCTTCTTCTTGTGGCTAGCGAGGCTCCAACTCACCAACCATTGGGCGACAATCGTGAAGCCCTTGCCAATCACCAGCGAGGTGGGTGAGGCCTCGCTGACCGTCGACGAGGGCTTTACAGCCCTCACCCAATGGCGGAGAAGCCCTGCTAGAGCCTCACTGGCCACTGTGGGTAAGGAAGCCGAAGAGGAAGAAGAGAAATAAAAAGGAAATAGAAAAAGAAAAATGAAAAGTTAATAAAAAATTTCAAAAAAAATACAATATACTTTTAAAAAATTGTCATGTCAACATTGGTCAACCAAAATTGGCCGGATGAATTAAATTAACACAATTGAAAAAGTTTTAGGATTGAAATAGTCAAAAAAATTTAGAACTAAATTGGCACAATTGCAATAAGTTTAGGACTTTTTAGTAATTCTCCCTATTTTAGAAATATAATTCTTATTTTTTTTTTCTTGACATCTCATTTAGATGGAAAGAATTCATATTGAAAGCAACTTCACTAATGAAAATAATGGTGGTGATGAAGACAAGGATAGTACATATTGAAAGCAAGTGCATTTCAAGCGTTTTTTCATCTTTTAAATTTAATATATTTATATAATGACATTAACCATTTCTTTTTAGCAAGTGATAATATTTTTTACCTGTAGTTATTTGTAATTCGCTATCTAATTTATTTTTTGATCATATTCATGAAAATTGATTGTATGGGCCAAACTAATGATTTTATCTTTCAATTTAAGGTCACAATGAGAAAAATAAAAAAAATAAAGAAAAAGAAAAATAGGGTAAAAGATAAAACTATTTCATCAAAAAAATGGGTGGTCCTTAGTTGACGGAGGGCGGTCAGTTAAAGCGGACCCTATTCATTATTATTGATACATCAACACGTTGTTACAGGCCTAAACAGAGGGATGAGAGTAATCCTAAAACCAAATAAGAGTGTGTTCGACCATATCAACGTGACTAGGTGTTGGAAAATCCAAATTTGTTTTCGCTTTTATAGTTCTTTTCTTCCCTCTTTTCCTCTTCTCCAGTTTTACCGTTCTCTCTTCCCCAAGCCACAGCGAACAGCTCGCTAGGCACGTAGACGTCCTCTACCGTCGCAGCCCTGCCAACCTTTGTCCGAGCCGCGAAACCCATTGGCTACTGCGTCACCGTCGCAGCAGTCACCACCACCCCCGCTCAACTCTCCCTCTCTCCTTCCTTTTATGCGTTCTTTGTGACAAAGATTGCCGCCCTCAAGCAGTCTAAATCGTAGATCGCTTGAGGCTGGGCGACCTTCGAAGGGGATTCCCAGTTTAGCATTAAGCCCTTATTCATCACAGTGGCGACGATTGAATGGTCGCGCAAACTTCAGAGGAGATCCAACAAAGGTAGAGGGGTGCGGGAAGAGACGAAGGAGCTAGGGTTTATCTTTGGATATCTTGGTGTGTTCTTCTTAATCGGGCCTTTTAGGCCTTCAGGTATATGGTTAGTCAATCAAACCCTAGCTTTGTAATCATAAATTTAATGGTGGATGAAGTTGCTTGTGAAACTTTTACCTTTTGTTAGTGGTATATTACATAAGGTTATGTTAACTAGTTTCTATTAGAATATTTAAATAATAATCAACGCATTCATCTAATTATTTAAATTAGAACAGTTGACAGTGGTTTCATAAAATTTTACACGATATCAGAACAGCATGAAAGGGAATGTTAAAATATTTAAATAATAAACTACATATTCATTTAATAGCTTAAACTTTTAGAATAGTTAGCAGTACTTCCACAAAATCTTACAGTTTCTTTTAGAATAAGACGTTTTCACAAAGTCACATACTTCATAAAATAAACTTTAAATTCTCAAACATATTTAATATATGATTTAACAAGTATGTGGGGGCACTATTTCGACAAACTAGTTTTTGAATTTTAATACATTAATTACACGTAACATGAAAACCACCTACTTTTGTTTTATAGGTGTTTGACAAGTTTCCCTTAGAGAATTGTCCATCCCAATAAAGTCCATTTAGGACTGGTAACCCCTAATCACAGAGGACTAAAGAGTAATTAGTGAGTTTTCATAACTTATCTGATACCGAATCCGATCTTTTGGACCGCCCGGAATTTGTACACCAGTCGTAGCGAGAGAGAGAGAGAGAGAGAGAGAGAGGTTGGCGGTCTCTCCTCTGCATGGCATGCACGTCCCTCTACTTGAAGCGGCGAGATGCATCTCCCATAAATGGCTCTCTTCTTTTCACAGGTTTCAACCAACTCTCTGCCATCTTCATTCAAACCTCCATCTCGCCCCCTTCGAGAGCGCCCCTGCAACACAACTCTGCAGTTTTCACCGTCATTAACTCGACCCCTTCAATAACCTCAACCGTACGCCTTACCGTCTCTCTCTCTCTCTATAAATAGTCCACACTCTCATGCAAGGCAACAAACAGCAACACTCAATCTTAGAGAGAGAGAGAGAGAGAGAGAGAGAGAGAGAGATGGCGAGGTTGGCATGTGCGTTTCTGGTGCTTGCTCTCGTGGCAACAACGCAAGGAAGTGCACGTAAGGTTCCCATCGACGCTGGTCCAAACGACGACGCCTCTGTGCATGCAAGTGCATGTAAAGAGCCAAGGGCAAGGTTCCGAAGGAGCAGACGGTCATGATGCATGCGAGTTCACCGGAAAAGGCGGCCACAGCGGAGGCACCAGGCGGCAGTGTGGAGGACAAGAAGAATTTCATCGCCTTTGGCGGCGTTGGTGGGTTTGCAGGAGCTGGCGGGTACGCCGGAGTTGGTGGTATCATGCCGACCCTCGGTGGTGCTGGTGGGATCGGCAAGTTTCATGGAATTGGAGGAGCTGCAGGAATCGGCGGCGTCGGCGGGGTTTTGCCTATTGGGGGTGTCGGCGGGTTGGGCGGCCTGGGAGGTGGGCCAGGCGGTTTAGGCGGCCTTGGAGGCGGGGCTGGCGGTTTAGGCGGCCTCGGAGGCGGGGCTGGCGGTTTAGGTGGTGTTGGAGGTGGCGCTGGCGGTGTAGGTGGTGTTGGAGGTGGGGCTGGCGGTGTAGGCGGTGTCGGAGGCGGGGCTGGTGGTGTAGGTGGTCCGGCTGGCGGTGGGGCCGGAGGGGTAGGTGGTGGGACCGGTGGAGTTGGTGGATTGGGGGGCCTCCCAGGAATTTGTCCTTGATTAAATTCGGGCATTCTTAGATGTTTGTCACATTTAATCTTTCTTCAACCCTAAGTTTAATGTTGTGGTCTTTGAGCGTCGGTCATTGTCAAATAAAGAAGTTTAGGAGCATTGTTAGGGTAAGGTCGTCGATGAGGAGTTTGGAGGACATCGTTGTCCTTATTCGAGGTTGTCAGTGAAGTCGCTTTTTACATCCTCATTTTGGGTTTGTTGCATTTTGTCGTTGTACTTCGGTATATTGACGCATGCATGGAGATGTTAGCTTTCTTTAATGAATTTCCCCAGTGAGCCTCTTGAAAATTCTTGGAGCTTTTTATGGTATTTTTTCAGAAGATGAAGAATACGAAGGGAGTGCTTGCATGTGGAAGAATGAGAAGGACAATGCGTATTTTAATTGTTAATTATCGAAGTTTAGACTTTGGGAAACCCTAGAATGGGAGATCTGGATTTATAAAACTTGACTAAGTTTCGGCCGTTTTACTTTCTGTATAAAAATCTGATCGTGCTCGAGGGGGCCAAGGTAAAAGCATCTTTGTTGCACTAATCTTGAAAGGGACTATCTTGTGACTTTTTGTTAGCATAAGATCTTGTAATCAAGATCAGTCAGGTCTAAAAATTTAAATTATTAGACAAAAACCACCCGCCACGAGGAGGTCGCATTTTGCCTGAAATTCAAAGATTGTAGCACAAGAGAGCTAATTAGAATTTGGCAGGTAAAAAATGAGACCGGAGAAATATATCGTAAATTCGTAATAATGCATTACCTTTTGCTATCATAAGATGTGAAATCTTGTATAACCCCTATAGTTTAAAAAGCTTAAGGTATTAAACAAGTGTAAATATTCAGATGCCCTAACACTCACGAGCATAGATGCGAATGTATAATTCTTGTCAAAAAGTCAAATAAGATAAACATTTGAAAAAAGCAGAGTTTTGACTTACAGTAATTCAATTACAATGCGGTGCACCGATTTCTTTTACAGATTTTTCTCGATAAACTGATTAATATGAATTGATTTGATCAATTTCAAAATAAACAACATCATTACTTATTTATGGTTTTGCAATTTCACACATTAGACTAAAGAAATTTTTTGAAAAGTGGAACTCTTTTAGAAATTGTGAGATTTTAGATTCTCATTGTATTGTCTTTTACCATCGATACTTTTCTTAAGATTATTTCGTGAAATAATATGTGCATGAGATCGACCATCCAAAAATATATCACAAGTTTTAAGCACAGGTATATTTATTAGGATTCGTGCGCACCCATAATTTTGGAAAATCGATTTGTCTGATATAATATCAGAATATAATTAAAGAGTGTAAGTTCTATCATCTTCTCAAATTTTCATCCACCTCCTATTTTGCTAGTGTCAGGACCAACTTACACGCAAGAGGATTGTAAAGTGATATGCTATAAACACATTTACATTGATTCCTTTTTTAAGTTTAGCTTTTGACAAAAAAACGAGTTATTGACTGCTATGATTGTTATTTTCGAGAACAAAAACTTAGACTATTGTAATAGGACACTACCAAAGAAAAAAAAATCAAATATGGTACATTTTAAAGTATGTTACAGAAGACCAGCGCAGCTGCTGATAAGAGAGCCTGAACCCCCGCTTTGCATGCCCACCATCTGTACGAAGCTCTAAGGTGGCAGAAGATTTATGTCCTCCTAAGTATTTAATGAAGACAGCTGAGAAATTTAAATGGTGCATTTAAGGCAAATGTGTCATAAAATATGCTGCAGAGCACTGGATCCAGATGTACAAATGAGGGCACTTCATCAGCGTTTGCTCGGCGCGGTTCGCGCTAGAAAAGGTTGAACGACAGAAGCGCGCAGCTAGGGGAAAATATTTTCAGAGGATCTTTATATTTATTGGTCAAATTATGAAAAATGCATACTTAGGGATGTAATTCGCAAGAGGGAAAACAAATGTATTAATTCAATCACGATGACTCGTGTTGAAGCTATCTCGTTAAGTTACTGAAAAAAACGGGGTAGGACCGTGCCCGAGTGACATGGTCCAGCCACTATGAAAAATCCTAAGTGTTGGGGCAGAATTTGACGAGAAAGGAGACTATTGCAGGTTTGTTAATGTCCCAGTGGCACCTGTTAATGAAGCAATTGAGGCCTACTTGTTTTTTTTTTTTGGCATCATGTGTTATGACTGCCTTGAATATTAAATTACTTTCAAGGTTGTTAACAAGTGCCTGAAAATATACAAGTATATTAGGGTCTACTTGTTTTGTGAAGTAATTGCTATCAGAGAACATTCATTTTTTTTTTCATTTTTTGATAATTGGATGCTTCGAAAAATGAGAACGGAAACCATATGCTTGAATTTAGGAACACGACTTCCTCATTTGCAACAGAATTGATTTTTCAAAGTACAAATAGACCTCAAGCTTAGGATTAGGACTAAAGCTGTCGACCTAGGATCTCAGCACCCATGCGTAGGTCCCTAGACGCCAAGCTCCAATCTCTTAGCTCAAGACTGAGGCCTCAAAAGCGGTGCTGGATCCTAGAGGGAGAGTCGGAGACCCCAACTCATGCCTTCGGAGACCCCAACTCATGCCTTCAAGACAGCTAGGTTCTGATCCCACAAGGATGGGTCTAGATCCCTTGAGACCAAATCCGGGACCCTTGTAAATAAAAGAATGATGAGCTAATATTTGTAAACAAATGAAAGTGGGTAAACGATAAGACAAACTTTTTGTTGTTAGAGATAAAGAAGTTGGTATTTAAAAAGAAAAAAAAAACAGCTAAACAAAGGTAACTAATTCAAATAAGACAAACTTTTGCTTAAATTTAGAAAAATCGATTCCTCTCCAAAAATTAAAATTAACTTACTATGAATGGACCTTGGACTTGGACTCAATGCCCTATCAATTAGGCCGGAAACCCTCACAATTGTGCATAGGTCCCTCAAGGCCAAGCCTAGGTCTCAAGCAGTCAAACTTTGGACCCTAATGTTTGTGCCTAGGTCTCTTAAGGCTAGGTTGGGGTTCCAAGTAGTTAGCCTCGGGTCCCTTGAGGTTGGATTGGACTCTAGCACCCATGTAGGGTCATTGGTGTGTGGATCATAACCCTCAATAGTTGGGTCAAGGTTCCTCAATGATGGTTTGGACTCCTTAAGACTTAATTTCAAATCCCCACATATAAAAATTGATAAAATATTTTAAGTAAATAAATTAGTAAACAATAAGATAATAAAAGCTTTTTACCAAAGATAATGGGAGTTGACACATATAAAAACACAAATAAACAGTGGTAACTAACTCAATAGGAGTTAGTAGAGCAAAATTAATTTGATAACTTAATCAAATAAATTATTAGTTACTCAAATTCAAGTTTGTAATTTCTAAAAAGGATTGATAAATTTAAAAGCTCAATAGGCAAGACAAATAAAAGTGGTGATTCGTTAAAAATTTTAGTGCATTAAAGGAAGATAAACATATGTAACAAGCAACTCAAATCAAAAATTGATAACCAAAAATTAGTTGATAATTTAATAAAAAAAATGATAGGTCACTCAAATAAAGGCTGAACATTAATATAATAATCAATAGCATCACATTCGCAACAAAAGTAAATAAAAGGGAAAATTATATAAAAAAATCCTAAATCAAATTTATAATGACAATTCGGTCATAAACCTTTCAATTAAGTTAATTTAGTCCTCAATATTTTGATAATTTACCAATTTTATGATTTCAACCAATTTTGATTGGAAAATGCTAGCATGGATGCTAATCGACCTACATGGCATTGCGAGCGTTGACTTGGAGATTTTTTAAACTTTTGTTTTTAATTTTTTTTAAATATTTTAGTTTTCCTTTCTTTCTTTTCCTTTCCCTTATGGTTGATACTCAGCCTTGGCTGGCAATTGGCCATAGGCGAGGGCCAACCTTGCTTGATTTTGCAAGGACGCGAGCCTTGTGGCCTAGGAGGCCAACCCTCGCAAGCCATGAGTGAAAGGAAAAGAAAAAGGAAAAAAAAAAAAAAGGAAAACTTTAAAAGATACAAAATTTGTCCTTCTCAATGCCGACCACATTATGTAGGATAGTCGACGACCAACGGATGTCCATATCAGTAATTTCAGCCAAAATTTATCAGAATAACTAAGTTGACAAATCGTTAAAATATTAAGGCTTAAATGACACAATTGAATGATTTAAAGACTAAATTAACATTGTGCAATAGGTTTAGAAATTGTTGGATAATTATTTCATAAATAAAAGTTCATACATCGATAAGAGAAGTAGGAGAAGTTGATAACTCAAAAAATAATGAGAGTTTGAAAGTCAAAATTAGTTAGTGATTTAAGTGGAAAAAAAAGAGAGTTAATAAATCATTCAAATAAATATCAGCAAATTTGTATAGGAGTCGGTAAATTTAAAATGTCAAAAATAAAGAAGATAAGAGGAATTAATAATTTGTAAATAGCAAATACAAAGTTATAAGATTATTGGGACTCGGTGATTACTTACAAGTTTTCGGAAAATTAGAATACCAATAACCTTTTTCAATAACTATTGACTCCTCTAGGAATTTATCGACACGATCCTTCCTTTTGGGACAGAATCAGTAGAATCATACTCAACTCAGACATATATCGTAGTCGGTCGGAGGATAACCGTATAAAACGTAATCGCGAATGCGAATCTTCGTACAGACGACTCCCCAATTTAATGTACTTTTGTCGTCAGAAGGAGCTTCTCTCTTTTTCACACATCTCAATTAAATCCTAAGAATCCAGCACTGTCAAAAATTGGAAATGCAAAGCCTCAGAAAAACCCCCAATGCTCTTTTTGCTTTTGCAGGGAAGGGACATTGATTTTCTCTCGTTTCCAATTGACCAAATCTGAGCGGAATTGAAAGACGTTTCCTTCACGAGACAGCTCTGTTTGCTAAGACCGCTGATCGATCTTTCATTTACAAGAAACCCTCCATTGATAGCTCACATCCGTCACCAACCACAAAATCTTCGCCCTATAAAAAGCGACAAGCTTAGAGACTCCATGCCATGCATGCATGCGAAGACCAAGCAATCAGGAGAGAGGATCTTCCTGCGCTTCGACCTGATCAAACCTGATGGCGAGGACTTGGGTCGTGTTTACGGTGCTTTTCGTCATCATCGTGGATGGCGAAGCTGCACGTCCTGTGGGGAGCGGCTGCGATCGGAGGACGCCAAGAGAGCGAAATGAACTGCTAGCTCATGCGCCAGATGCGGTGGCAGCAGTGCCGATGGGGACCGGAGGAAATGGTGTGGGCGATCAGAAGAACTTCCTGCCGGTCGGTGGCATCGGGATGGGCGCCGGAATGGGTGGCTTTGCTGGCATGGGCGGTTACCTCGGTGGGGTCAGTGGAGTCGGCGGTGGCTTTGGCATGGGTGGCGGTTTTGCGGCGGGAGGTGGTGCCGGTGTTGGTGGCATGGGGGATGTCGGCACTGGTCCGCTTGGCGGTCTTAACGGCGTTGGTGTCGGCCCTGGTGGAAGTGGTGATCCTCTTCCTCTTCCTTAGGCGAAAGTTTTCCCTAGGGCTCGATCAACGCGGTGGATTGAGCATACAAGGCGTTGGAGTTGATGTGTTTTGAAGCTTTTTCTTTCAATGTTGGCATGACGGTGTTTTGTCTGTGCTTTTTAACCTTCGGTGTTCGTTTTTGTGTGTAACTTTTTATGTGGTGAGAAGCTGTGGCTGGACTACCTATGTTCTTGAGTTGGAGCCTATGGATTTGTAGTTCAAGCTTTTGCGTTTCTAGTCTCTTGCATGAATTTTCTTTTCGTACCATCTTGCATTTTTGTTACTAGCCTCACCCAAGCAAGGGTCACCCTCGCTGCCACAGGTGAGAGTCGATCTTGTAGGGACTCACTTAGGCAAGGGCAAGCACCAGCCACTAGAGGCGAGCACCAGCCACTAGAGGAACAGAGGGGAAAGACGAAAAAAAGGAAAGGAAAATATAAATACACTAATTGAACACCATTGTTTTCTCGAATCAAACATAGATTAAAAGAAACATTTTTCAGATTTTGAAAGCATAACAATCTCTGTAATATTATGAGAATAATAGTTTGTTGTACAAACTATCGAATGAATGAGTTATATAATAATTTTTTATTTAATTTTTTATTATTCAAAATAGATTGTTATCCTCATTGTAGATTAAAAAATTCACATAATAATTTTTCATATTTTCATGGAAATTGCAGCAAATGGTAGCCGTCTCTTTTTTTTTTTTTTTTTTTTTGGTAAAGGTAGCTGTCTCTTTTTTTAAATGCTCCTATGGGTCTCCCATTCACGGAAAGCTGCTGAGTTCAGATTCTCTCTTGCTTCATGCTTCAAATCAGATCTTCCAAGATTCCCGTTGAATACACTCACGCTTTTTCTCCCACAGCACGTGTATATAAATGCAACCACGCTCTCGGTAGCAGTAGTAGTAGTAGATCTTCGAATATGGCACCTCGCTCGGCTCTGCTGTGCTCGGTCCTTTTCCTATGGATGGCTAAGCATCACTAGCGGCACGAGCTTCTCTTCCAATGTTGTCCGCTGCTGCCGTACTCCTTCTCCCTCCCTCCTCCACCGTTCAAACCTCCTCCTCCTCCTTGTCAGAGACGCATACTTCCATCGCTGTTGCTTTTTTTTTTTTTGATGACCCAAGGAAGCCTCGTACGCCACGGGCAGCTAGAGTAAACCCTAGGGCCCACGGGAGAACCCACCACCCCCATGGAACGGGTAAGACGCCAAGCGTCTCCACAGCGAATCGAATCCTTGCCCTTTGGGAAGGGGTCAATGGGTCCCCCCACGATAAGGAAGACTTGTCAGCGGAGCCACCGCGGTCGGTGGTTCCATCACTGTTGCTTTGAATGACGTAAATCGAGCCAAAATCTTTAGGACGAAAATTTGAGGACCATGTGGGGCATCCCCAATATGTACAAAAGACTTGACTGGGCCCCACATTGTGATGGGTCTCAATTTTTTCTCATGATTGTAGATGATCACATATGTAGTCCAAAATTCAAGCTCTTTCCCACTTCAAGAATTTTTTTTACCATGTTGAAAAATCAATTTGGGTAATTTGTGTTGGACGCAAATTGCGCAACCCCAAGATCTCCATAACCAGAACAAGAACATGCATAATTGAGTAGAAAGATTAACGCACCTGTTTTGGAATCCATCGAACATAAAGCGGAAGCAAAAAAAGAATTACCCACATGTTATCAAGGGGATCCACGCAACAAGTCCTTCTCCTCTATTGCCATCCGTATCACTGGCTCAATGAGGCGGCCCCCTCACGTTTAGCATTAGGTAAACGCCCCTTAGGTGAGGATACATGTGAGAATTAGGGTTAAAGGAGAGACTTGAGCACTATTTATAGAGTTTCCAGCCAGTCCCCCTCATTACGGGCCAGGCTCAACTCAGCCCACACTAGCTAGCCCATATTAGACTAATTAAGAAACATTCTATCTCTCTTTAGACCAACCCTGTTTTACGGTAACCGTAAAAACAGTAAATTACAATATCAATTAATTTAATCCACATTAGGAAAACTTTTACATTCTCCCACTTGGACTATATTAATTGAAATCGTACCGTATGTGCGTACATTTGGTCCAGAGATAATTCTTAATAGTCAATCCTATCTCATAAAGTCTTAAACACCGAATCATGACGGTAACTGCGTGTATACACACAAAGCCTTCCATGGTCACGAATGTTCTCAACTTTATTGATATGGATTCAATATGGTAGTGTGTCAAATAAATAACATCTCTCATAGAGAGATCCCATTTGTCAGTCACCATTCTCTTACCTTAGGTGTCACAAAAACTTGTGCCACAAGAGAATGTTTTATGGTTCCAATGAACCCACATATGTCTTGTCCTTATGGCTAACCTTTCTTTATGTATCACAAGACATATGCACAAGGCTAATAACCGGATGCCCGGATGCCCCTAGCCTTCACTCAAGGTCTATACAATCCCTTGAGATTTTATAAATATGTATTCAACATAATAACAACACATTTAAAATATTTTATTGAATGCAAAAGTTGATACATATCAAACCGTTACTAAGTGTAACGAACCACAGATGTGAACTTTATCAAATAAAGCCAAAATAGCTCCCACTAAATAACAGTATCCGAAGATACTCCTAGGCCCATGTTAACGATATGTTACTAAAATACACATGGGCGTAGGCCTTTAGTTAGTGGATCTGCAACCACATCATCTATGAAAATATGTTATATTATAAGTCACATTTCTGTACCGTTTCTTTATGGTCAAAAATATCTTATCACCATATATTTAGACCCCTTGAGACCTCTGTAGTAAATAAATAATACTACAAATTTGCTATCTCAATACAACTGTATGGGTCTATTCATCAAGTTAAAACGATCAATTCCGTCATGAGGTTTTGGAGCCTAAAAGCCCAAGTAACAGCCTAAAATAATGTTACTAACACTGCTTACATAGCAGAAGATGACATAAGACTTTATTTACTGCACTTACTGCTAACATATGTATTATGTTATTGATTGCATGTCATCAGAACAGCCAGCAAAGTTTACATTTAAATACCCTACTAACGCAAGAATTGAACATGGCTATAAATTAGCATATAATCTCTTGTCTTCTTTAAGTACTTTAAAACCTTCTTGACAGCAACCCAGTGATCATGTCTTGGATTTGATCGATATCTGTCTAGAAGTCCCGTCACAAAGACAACATTTAGTCTAATGTAAATTCGAGCATACATTATACTTTTAAATGCACTAACACAAGGTACACCATTTAATTAGATTTTCTCAATATCTAAATAAGGACAATGTAATAGATTCAGTCCATCACCCTTAATAACAGGAGCAATTCCTGGCTTGCAATGATGTATATTGAATATTTCCAATATACAATCAACAAATGTTCTCCGAGAAAATCTAATATAATATGGCAAAAAAAATCCTTACAGACCTCAGTACAAAGGATATAAGATGTCTCAAGGTCACAATTTGTAAGCAAAACATGAGAAAAAATAAATTTCCTCCCACTGACCTTGCAGTATTTTGAATTACTTTGTTCCCAATTGAACAAAATAATAACACTATGAAACTTTAATAATATTGTCTGGAAACTTGCTTAAGACCATGAATTAGAACTTTTCAGTCTACACACAAGTTTACTTGAATCTGCTGCAAAATCATCCAGTTGCACAATATAGATTTTGTATCTATTTGGCGTAGCTTTATATCAAATAAATTATTAATGCCACGTTCGATCTGAAAGAACATTTAAAGAAATAATTATTTCTTTACTATAAACAATCCACCCCTCTTTCGAGTTAAAACATTAGTTACAAATTTGGCTTTAAATTCCATAATCTTTGTTTGAAATTCTTTTAGTTTTGTACGTCAATTTGCAACTAATAAACTTATGATCTTTAGACAAGTCAGTAAGTTTCCAAACATGTTTCATAGATTATATATCGCCTTTTATGGCATCTAATCACATACTTAATTGAGAATAAGAAACGACATTTATAAATATGTCATTACATCAACCATATAGTGGATATTGTAATCATGCTCTCATAAATAGACTATATAGTCTGATGGTATAACTAATCGTCTTTCCTTAACAAATCTCCTTAATAAAGCTACAACCACTTCATTCTGCACTTGAGAGGTTTAAGAAATTTCATTATAAACTATATCAAGAATAGTACCTTGAACCTCAACAAGTTTAGTCTATGGTACAGGAGATTCCATAATTATCTGTATAGGTAAAGACAAAAACATAGTAATCTCCATCATACTATTATCTTTAATAATCTGAGAGCAGCTATCCTCTACAATTACGTCAATATTTAGAAACTTTAGAGTATGTGATTCCATAATTCTTATACCTTCTTTAGGGTCATAAAATCAATACCCCTTTTGTATATGAAAAAATTGCTTTCATAATATCAGCCCACAAAAGACCAGATAAATTAGTCTTACTAATCATACTCATCACCATGTTCAATATGGTGCATTTATGCCTTTCGACCAAATCTTTTTGTCAGAATTTTCAAGTATAGTAATTAAACTACCACCCTAGAATCTACCAAGTATTTGACAAATGACCCTTTAAGCTATTTCGCATTGTCATAATTGCCAAAATACTCATTGCCATTGTTAAACCGACAACCTTTTTAATCATATACGAGATGTATATGTCATTAGGATTTAAACACAATTTTTGCAGATGTGTCCTAATTTCAATATCGAGACAAGACATAATTTCAAGCAACTAAGGCTTCATTCATCTTATAGCAGTGCAGTCCGAGGCAAACCTCTTTTCAAGTGTTCTAGAATGGAACGCTTCATGGACAATAAGCAAATTCAATTGCTCTTTTCTCAAGCAACAAATCATATGTCCACAACTTAAAATTTGAAGCAGTAAAAAACCTCAATGATGACGGAATTACCATTTATAGAAAAGGTGACTGAAAAACAAGCAGTATATAATTAGCATCATGTGAGCATTGTGTAACTTGGCGTACAAGTACACATCCAGAGAGTTACATGCAAAATCACATAATCACCTTTGGGCAGAATACATGACATGTAATTGTACACTCCCCACATGATAAGGGTTATGAGAATATGTTCCAATTCTTCGTGAATTCATCACCTTTGGGCATATGAATCACTAGAATCAGTCACTTCTCCACCACACTATCATGTATCCCTCCATGAACTAATACACAATCACCTCCTTTGGGAGTATGATTATGCATTAGACCAGGAGACATCCCAATCATCATACGAGACCGAAATTTCTCAAACCCAATCAAGCGTGCCACTTTGGCGGTCACTACTCAATTGAATCATTAAAATTCTCTCATACCAGGGATATAAGCTTTACTCCTCACATTCACCATATATATGTGATTTTAACTTTAGTGATAGGGGCATCATATCACCAAAATCACATATCATGCTAATTACATTGCTTTATTCATTAATATATATATATATATATATATATATATATATATATATATATATATAAATATATATAGCGAACCCGAAAGACAGATTCCAATGAGATCATTGATCACAGTAACACAAGAAATTTCTCATAATAGAGAATAAAACATCTCTTATGCACCCAAATTACATATTACCACAACAACATAAAAAGAATGCTGATCTATAATATCTCTCACAAATTAACATCAATAATAATACAGGGTGCACCAAATCGACAAGCTTGACAGCTGATCTATTATTACTCATGAATTCATAAGGCAAAAATAACTCCAAGGCCAAACAACTGATTTATTAATCAATTTTAGGTAACAAATATCATTACTTCACCCAGTGGCCTATTAATTGAGTCAAACCAGAGAACCAAATATCTAAAATTTAACAGTAGATACTATTGCTCTGCATAAATATTGTCATACTCCTTAACCATAAAAAATATTCAACTTGATAGACATTAACAAGTGTCCGAATGAATTCATATACAATATGCAGTAACTTAATTGACATGCATTACCCACATTCAACAGATGTATTAATCAGTATATTAGTTTGGTCACGAGTCCTTAAGTCGTTTATCATTCAAAAATTACCAGTGTGTAAAGGAGTATACTTGAGTAACAAAAGTTTCATAATCTTTATTGTTTCTCATCGGCTCAATACATAGCTCAAATACAATCTCATATGAATTGTATCTCATTAAGCCGCTTCAGTTCACAATAAAGTTTGATTTTTATTTATGAATCACACCTTTATAATATTTATGTGATAACATACCTATAACCCAACACTTATATTTCCAAAATCACAGAAAATATAAGAAAAATACGCAAATGTACATTAAAAATACACGTATTTAGGGTTTCGTATGTATTTTCATATCCATAAAACTATCAAAGATATAAAACAAATATAACACAAGATAAGGAATCACCACGAGTCCAATGCCGCCAGCCACGCGCCGATCCGACACTCCACGCGCCCTCACGCGCCGCCTGAGTGCGCGGCGCGCGTTCGACGCCCAGGCGGCGCGTGACCGCGCGTGGGGGCGCGTGACCGCGCGTGGGGGCGCGTGCGGCCTCTCCCGGCGATGCGCCGCCGACCGCCTTGCTCGTCTCGTCGAGCCCAGTCCGAATTTGTGATTTAATTTAATTTTTATTGAATAAAAAGTCTCGAAAATCACAAATTAGGGCAAGATCCGTACAATTTAGGGCAAAACTAATTGCGTTCGAGTTCTAGGGTTATAGTTGCTCTGATACCACATGTTGGACGCAAATTGCGCAACCCCAAGATCTCCATAACCAAAACAAGAACATGCATAATTGAGTAAAAAGATTAACGCACCTGTTTTGGGATCCATCGAACATAAAGCAGAAGCAGAAAAAGAATTACCCACATGTTATCAAGGGGATTCATGCAACAAGTCCTTCTTCTCTATTGCCCTCCGTATCACTGGCTTAATGAGGCGGCTCCCTCACGTTTAGCATTAGGTAAACGCCCCTTAGGTGAGGATACATGTGAGAATTAGGGTTAGAGGAGAGACTTGAGCACTATTTATAGAGTTTCCAGCCAGTCCCCCTCATTACGGGCCAGGCTCAACTCAGCCCACACTAGCTAGCCCATATTAGACTAATTAAGAAACCTTTTATCTCTCTTTAGACCAACCTTGTTTTACGATAACCGTAAAAACAGTAAATTACAATATCAATTAATTTAGTCCACATTAGGAAAACTCTGACAATTTGTTCAATGCATCCGAACGGATAATGGAGAAGAATTTTCTAGTTATGACTATCAATCACTTTTCTCTTCTCGTGGAATTTTGCATGAAAGCATGTGCACTTACACCCCTCAACAAAATGAGATTGTTGAATATAAACATCGTCATCTTTTAGAAGTCGCACGTACCCTTAAATTCCAAGCATCCATCCCTAAAACTTTCTAGGGAGATAGTGTGGTCACGTCAACTTACTTGGACTTGGGTTCGCAGACAGACTCCTTTTGAAGTACTATTTGGTAAGAAGCCTGAGGTTAATCACTTGAAAGTCTTTGGCTGCTTATGTTATGTCATTGCCCGGGTCCTCATGACAAGATGAGTCCTTGGGCTAGATGATGCATCTTCGTGGGATATCCAACTCTTTAGAAGGGATATCGTGTCTACGAGCCATCGATAGGAAACTTCTTTATAAGTAGAGATGTCATTTTCCATGAAGAAATTTTCCCCTTTCAAGATGAAGCATCTTCAAATGAGCCTTCCAGCTCGAATAATTAGAACATACATTTTTTTGTTTGAGGAAGATTTATCTCCTATTTTCTACTATATACATGTCTCGGCTACTTCGACTTCTCCAATGATCAAGACCACTGCAGCTTCCCCATCTACCCTAGATTATTCAGTTGCAGAATCGATAGTACACGTCGGAGAAAATTTTGATTCAGAATGGTTATCTCCATAGTCTTCTTTGGAGTCATCTTCTTTTACACTTGACCATATTCCACCACGACGTTCAAGACGGATTGCTCGTCCTCCTACGTGGATGAAGGATTATGTTTGTGCCTCCCTCAACTCATCAGGTACCTCATACCCTATCTCCTATTATGTTTTGTTCGATCGCCTGTCTACGGAACATACATGTTGTCCAAGGAAATAGAGCCATCATCTTATGACGAAGCAGTTTGTGATCCACAATGGTAGAAGGCCATGGAAGTAGAGTTGCATACCTATTCATTGCAAACCCATTGGCTACAAATACCCATTGGCTACAAATGAGTATATAGAATTATATACAAGGTTGATGGATTTGTTGAACGATAAAAGGCCTGCTTGGTGGCAAAAGGCTTTACGCAACGTGAAGGTTTCGATTATCACGAGACATTCTCTTCGATTGCGAAGGACGTCACTGTTTGCTCCTTTCTGTTGCTTTCCAAGATTGGGACCTACATCAAATGGATATGAAGAAGTATATATGGAACTTCCCTCGAGATTACGACGATAGGGAGAGGTTGGAGTGTGTCGTCTCCGTAAATCTCTTTATGGGCTCAAGCTAGCTTTTTAGCGGTGGTATGCAAAGTTTATTACAGCTTTTACAGCTATTGGCTTCAAGCAATCCAAGCACGACTATGCTCTTTTCATTTGGACAAAAGGTACGTCATCAATCTACTTGCTGATATATGTTGATAATATACTTATTATGGAAAATGACGATTTAGCCATCAAAAATCTCAAAGGATATGCACTCTACTTTTCATATTAAGGACTTGGGAACTCCCAAGTATTTTCTTGGTATTGAGATTGCTCACTCAGATTTGGAAATCTCTCTTAGTCAACGAAAATTTGTGTTGGAAATTATATCTGAAGCACTCCTATTAGGATGTAAATCAGCTGCCATTCTTATCGATTAGAACATCAGGTTAACTATTGTTGACTATGACGTCACATCGTCTTTGAGACTAATGACCCACCGCTCGAAGATCCATCCCGTTATCAAAGGCTTATAGGGAAACTTATATTTCTCATCATGACCAAGCCAAAAGCATGTTATGCAGTGCATATAATCAATTAATTTATGCATAACTTGAAGAAATCTCACATGAATGCAACCTTGCAAGTCGTAAAATATTTAAAGAGAGGGCTTGGAATACTCCTCTCTCGAGATCGTGATTTGGAAATGAATGCTTATTATGACATGGACTATGCCACATATCCTATGAGTCGAAGATTAGTCACTAGTTTTTGCATTAAATTGGGAAAGTCGTTACTTTTGTGGAAAACAAAGAAGTAGTTGATAGTATCATTATCATTCTCTGAAGGTGAATATCGAGCTACGGCCAACACCATCTGTGAAATAATTTGGATACAAGGCTTGCTTTCAGATCTTGGGGTACAAATCATAGGACCAACAAATTTATTTTGTGACAACGATACAGCACTCAAACTCGCGGGGAATCCCTTTTTTAATGAGAGATTAGACTGAATTATGTAAAATTAATGTTCAATATATTTCCTATTTTATTATTATTTTATTTGTTTTCAAAGTATTATATATTGACCTATCAGCTCCCTAAATTGTAAATCAACATAAAAATGATTCTCATATTTGGCCTCTTTGCAATATCCACACATCCCCATAAAATAAAATGTTCGTTTGAGGGTTCGCTCGAATTTAAAAATGAGGATTTAGAACGCGTAGGAATCCACGTAATCTTAATAGGTATAAGCTAGCGTCCCGGTCCTTAGGAATGATGCAGCTCAAGTAGAAGGAACCATTTCAACTATCTTATTTAAATACCAGGCTACATCACTATTCGCAAATCATAGTGATTTAAAGAAAAGGAGGAGAAAAAGCAGAGTTCATTCAAAGCTCAACGCAGCAACAGTACTGGTAAAGAGGCTCAACACATTTCCCTCCTCCATATCCCCAACGTCGGCAAGAGCCGTCGCAATCGGGAATATCTTCACATTTCCCTTCGCAAACTAATCCTCCTGCTGCTTCCCCTACAAACCGAAAAAGCAAAAAGAGAAGAAGGAAGATTATCTTGATCCTATTAAAGAATATATTTGATGGGGTGCAATTATGAGCACACATACTCTCTGTAGAGTCCAAAATATAACTGGACAAAAATAGATAATTAACGGGAAAATCTTTAATATTTCAAGGTCCATTTGTTTAAAGAAAAATTACTTTATGACTTTTCTTTTGAATAATGTAAAACTAATCGATCTAACTGAAAAAGGTTTGCCATGGAGTGAAAACAACAAATCTAGATCGAGAGCAAATGACTTCTCCATATAATAAAAATAAGCCGCTTTCCCTAATCAATCAAACCAATAAAAATCGAGAATTTTCTTGGAAAATGATTCTCATGAAAAAAAATTTCCTTAGATCATAAATTTCCAATGAAAGGAAGCATTCTTAATTTTCATTTTCATTCTCATTTCCAAACTGACTTTCATTCGTTTGTATTTCCAAAGTCCAAATAACCTAAGGAGAGGACGTGCGAGTGCGGAAGATGCTGAATTATTTATGTCATTATGGAAAAAGCGCAAGAAAAGTAAGTAGTCGTGCAAATTACCGAAAGAGAAGAGACAGGCCAGTAGAACGGCGTAGATAATCGCGATCAGTATATGCTTGCAGACAAGTCGAGACGCCATCTTCTTTAATGTGCACGCCTTCGGAAATGGAAGCTGCTTGTTTTTATAGGAGTTTTCATGCGTTTTGAGTAGCAAGTCGCCTTTACTTTATGCGGAGAAAGCGCTTGAAGGAGACTATCAGACGTATTACCTTAATTAAAGATTTCACGAATCAAGCATTCATGATATTGAAATACATGGAGTGACTACCAGATCCGTTTGGGCTGAGCTTTTAATTAGGAGATTCTCTTACCATCTTTGTCAAGTGTACCGAAGAAATAAATCCTATGATTTAGTAATAATATTCATTTTTTAAATAGTAATCATATTCACACAATAAGAAACAAATCCCACGACACCATTCGAATAATGAGAAATATATGGAGAATTTAGTTGCAAATTTTAAGATAGTGAATATTATTCTCTGGAAAAAAAAAAAGATTATGTAGATATTATTGTCAAATAAAACAACTTAATAAGTAAAAAAAAAAGTAATATAATTATCCTTTTTTTTTTTTTTGTAAAATGTGTAATTATCTTTTACGCTTTAAACTTCAATTGCAAGAAAGTAAAAGGTATTCATTATTGTCGAATTTTAGTTTGTATCTATATATTTTAGACAGGAGAATTACCCAAAAAGTTATGAACTTATTATGATTGTGCTAATTTAGTTCTAAACATTTTGCAATTGTGTCAATTTAGTCCATCTAGCCAAATTTGGTCGATTGACATTGACATGGACGCTGGCCAGCGCCAACATTTGACAAACACCGACGTAGTAATTTTTTTAATAATATTCATATTTTTTTAAATTATTTTATTTATTTATATTTTAATAATATATATTTTCTTCTTCTTCTTCTTCTTCTTCTTCTTCCCACAGCGACCGGTGAGGTGAAGCCCCTGCTAGTCATTGGCGAAGTGGGCGACCAGCGAAGGCTTCGCAACCCTCACCTAGTGGCTGACAAGCCTCGCTGGCCACTAAAGGTAAGGAGGTCGAAGAGGAAGAAGAGAAATAAAAAAGGAAAAAAAATTCAAAAAAATATAAAATACTTTTAAAAAATAGTCACGTCAATGCCGATCAACCAAATTTGGCCGGATGAATTAAATTAGCACAATTGCAAAAGTTTTAGGATTGAATTAGCAAAAAAAAAAATTAGGACTAAATTGACACAATCGCAATAAGTTTAGGATTTTTTAGTAATTCTCCCTATTTTAGAAATATAATTCTTATTTTTGTTCTTGACATCTCATTTAGATGGAAAGAATTCATATTGAAAGCAACTTCACTAATGAAAATAATGGTGGTGATGAAGACGAGATTAGTACATATTGACAGCAAGTGCATTCCAAGCGTTTTTTTCATCTTTTAAATTTAATATATTTATATAATGACATCAACAATTTCTTTTTAATAGGTGATAATATTTTTTACTTGTAGTTATTTGTATTTCGATACCTACTTTATTTTTTCATCATAATCATGAAAATTGATTGTATGGGCCAAACTTATGATTTTATCTCTCAATTTAAGGTTGCAATGAGAAAATATAAAAAAAGGAAAAAAATAGGGTAAAAGATAAAACTATTTCATCAAAAAATGGGTGGTCCTTAGTTGACGGAGGGCGGTCAGTTAAACCGACCCTATTCATTATTATTGATACATCAACACGTTGTTACAGGCCTAAACAGAGGGATGAGAGTAATCCTAAAACCAAATAAGAGTGTGTTCAACCACATCAACGTGATTAGGTCTTAGAAAATCCAAATTTGTTTTCGCTTTTATGGTTCTTTTCTTCCCTCTTTTCCTCTTCTCCAGTTTTACCGTTCTCTCTTCCCGCCACAGCGAACAGCTCGCTAGGTACGTAGACGTCCTCTACCGTCGCAGCCCTGCCAACCTTTGTCCGAGCCGCGAAACCCAGTGGCTACTGTGTCACCGTCGCAGCAGCCGTCACCACCCCCGCTCAATTCTTACTCTCTCCTTCCTTTTATGCGTTCTTTGTGACAAAGATTGCCGCCCTCAAGCAGTCTAAATCGTAGATCGCTTGAGGCTGGGCGACCTACGACTCGAAGGGGCCTCCCAGTTTAGCATTAAGCCCTTATTCATCACAGTGGCGACGATTGATGGTCGCGCAAACTTCAAAGGAGACCCAACAAAGGTAGAGGGGTGCGGGAAGAGACGAAGGAGCTAGGGTTTATCTTTCGATAACTTGGTGTGTTCTTCTTAATCGGGCCTTTTAGGCGTTCAGGTATATGATTAGTCAATCACATCCTAGCTTTGTAATCATAAATTTAATGGTGGATGAAGTCGCCTGTGAAACTTTTACCTTTTACCTTTTGTTAGCGGTACACTGTATGAAGGTTATGTTAACTACATTTACCAAAAAAAAAAAAAGGTTATGTTAACTAGTTTTTATTGAAATATTTAAATAATGAATCATGCTTTCATTTAATTACTTAAACTTATAGAATAATTGACAGTGATTTCATGTGATATTAGAACAGACATGAGAGGGAGTATTAGAATATTTACATAATAAACCACGCCTTCATATAATTTAAACTTTTAGAATAGTTGACAGTGATTTCAAAAAATCTTAGGGCACGTTTGATAACGATTCTGTTCGGGAGTAGATTTCGATTAGAAATTATTCTTTTTTATTCATCGTTCCCAAGAACAGATTCTAAGCATTTTAAACCGTTTAGTAACTATCCAAAATTTCTCGATTACGGAATAGAATTGTGTTTGTTACGTGCTCATTGATTCTGTTCTAAATCAATTTCTTTTAATTTCTAAATAATTTTTATACTTTTTTTTCCTTTTTTTTTTCTTTTTTCTCCTATCCTCCTTCTTCTTCTTCAGGCTGGTCGCCGAACCGGCAATCGGCTAGACGAGGGCCGACGACCTCACCAAAGCATCGCCGGCCCTCGTCGGCGGGCGGGCGAGGCTCGCCCGGCCTCACCGGGTGGCTAGGCTAGCCTCGCTGGGGCTGGGCGAGGCCTACCTGGCCATCGGTGAGGTTGGGCCACCGGTGAGGCTTGCCTAGCCTCGCCGGTGGCCAGGCGAGCCTCGCCCAGCCTTGGCAAGGCACGCTTGGCCACCGGCGAGCTCACTAGACCGGTTGCCGGTTATCGGAGGCAGCGGTGATGGCAGACGGCAACGGGTGGCGGGTGGTAACCACGGGATGGCGGTCGAAGAAGAAGAAGAAAAGAGAAGAAGAAGAGTTAGTTTTGATTCTTAGATTTATTTCCGGAACAAGAATCGATTTTTTTTTTTATTCTTAATTCTATTGCAAATCCACTTCTGGGAACAAAAAAATAGAAATTTGTTCCCGGGAACAAAAATTTTACCAAATGCGATTCTGTTCTCAAACTACTCCCGGCAACAAAAAAATCAGAATTAGTCGGTTACCAAACAAGCACTTATAGTTTCTTTTAGAATAACATGTTTTCACAAACTCACATACCTTATAAAATAAACTTTAAATTCTCAAACATATTTAATAAATATATGATTTAACAAGTATGCGGGGGCACTATTTCGACAAACTAGTTTTTGAATTTTAATACATTAATTACACGTAACATGAAAACCACATGCTTTTGTTTTGTAGGTATTTGACGAGTTTCCCTCTGAGAATTGTCCATCCCATGAAAGTCCATTTAGTATTGGTAACCCCTAATCACAGAGGACTAAAGAGTAAATAGTGAGTTTTCGTAACTTATCTGATACCGAATCCGGTCTTTTGGACTGCCCGGAATTTGTACACCAGTCGTAGAGAGAGAGAGAGAGAGAGAGAGGTTGGCGGTGTCTCCTCTGCATGGCATGCACGTCCCTCTACTTGAAGCGGCGAGATGCATCTCCCATAAATGGCTCTCTTCTTTTCACAGGTTTCAACCAACTCTCTGCCATCTTCATTCAAACCTCCATCTCGCCCCCTTCGAGAGCGCCCCTGCATCTACAGATGACGATTATGTCAATGGAGGAGTCTCAAGAAGAAGAACATTGCAAGATTTTTTATGTGGTAACTTATCCCTTTTTGCTAGTTGATTCTCTTTAGTATCTTCCTTACCAAATATGCAATACTGCTAGGCGTAGAAGAGAGCTTTCTCTATTTTTTGGGGTGAGGAGTGGGGAGTTCTTGGGGGATGCGGGAGGGCTGGAGCTGGGGAATTGCAAGCCGGGAGGGGTAAGTGGAAGTCGCGGCTGGCTCGTCTCATCATTACACAAATTGTTTAGGACTGTGTTGGGAGCTTAGACAAGGTACAAGATGAAGCTAAATGTTTGACTGAATTTATTTTGACTAGACTATCTCATTTCAGCACCATCTTAAACTTACACGGTAAACGGCTCTGGCAACTTAAACCTGTGCACGGAGAAGGAAGGAAAATATTCTGCATTAATAATTCTCTAATTAGGTAAAATGCCTAAAATTAAATTGGGGGAAAATATGTTTCATTTATTACTGTTGGATGCTATCATGTATCTTTTTCTTCTGGCCAAATGCTTTTCTCTATCTTTGACATTGTGAAATTCTCTAATACTGTTGTTTCTAGAAGTACTTCATTTCTGTGGCAAAAGATCGCTTCAAGTGCCATAACTTAGCACAAATGGACACTTAAGTGCCACATGTTAAGAAAAGTGGGACACCTGAGTGCCACCTCCGGCGAAGCCTACCGAAAATCATACGTGGCAATTAAATATTAATATTTCTCGCCAAGGTGGCTCGCCGGAGAGCTGACTCAGCTCTAATTTACCCAAAACAACGTCGTTTCTATAGTTGGCCAAAATAGTACCCTTAAATCGGCCAAAACAACATCGTTTTGGCAGAATTTGAATTTTAATATAATATAAAAATTAATTAAATTAAATTTAAAATAATAATTTATATTTATTTAAAAAAAAAAAAAAAAAACACGAAGGAGCGGGAGGAGGAGGAAGGAAGCCGACGGGCCGAGGGTTGACCTCTCGCCGCCGCCTCCTTGCCATTGCCGGAAGGTGGGGAGGGTCGGCGGGAGTCGCCTACCCTCGGCCCCAGTCGACCCTCCCCCACCTTCCCGGCGACGGAGGGGAGACGGCGGCGACGGCGGCCGAGGGTTCCCTCCTCCTCCTTCCTCCCCCCCCCCCTTTTTCCCTCTTCCTCCTTCCTCCTCCTCAACCTCCAACTGCCTCCCCTCCTCCTTCTTCCCCTTAGCCGGATTTGGGTGAGGGCCACGAGCCTCACCCTAGATCAGGGCAAGGGCTCACGAGCCCTCGCCGCCAGTCAGCTGGGGTTGCCGAGCCCTGGCCCTCCCTCCTCCATCGATGGCCCTTGCCGCGGGGCGGCCGAGGGCCGAGCCGTCGCCCTTTTTTTTAGATTTTTTAAAATTTTTAATTTTTTTACATTTTTAAATTTTTGTATTTTTTTATAAATTTTTTAAATAAATATAATTTTAAATATAATTTAATTAATTTTTATATTAATTTTTTACCACATCAACACCAAAACATTGCTGTTTTGCATTTGCTTCGCCGGAAAATTAACACATTAGCGTTTTGGTCAGATTTTGGCCAGATTGACACTTAAGTAATTCATTTTGATCCGATTTTGGCACTTAAGTGTCACTTTCGTAAGTTATGGCATTTAAGTATTCCTTTGTGCCAAGTTATGGCACTCTAAGGGTCCGCGCGTCTCATTTCTATAATGCAAGCTTCACTGCTTTGGTGCAATATCCTTCGCTAGCAGACAATACACTAAAGAATATTGTGGAGTTTTCATTATTGGAACAACTAAATTTAACAAAGATTCATTGTCGGAACATGAGGTACTTATTTACCGCATTAAATATTGCCTTCAATCGTCTCTCTCATATCTTGTTTATATTCTTAATTTTTTTTTTTTTTTTTGGGGTCGGTCTATTCTTAATTCAACTACTATAGATTAGATACTATGGGGGCTTATTTCCAGTATCTTGGAGAAGCATATAACTTTGAAAACATGGATTTCTTCTCTTTATTCTTTTCCTATGAAACAGGGGAAGCATATACTTTTTTTTTGATAAGGTAAGATTTGTATTAACTTTCAACCAAAAACGCTATACAGCAACAGGAACTAGGCACCAACATGCACTCAATATGACAAACAAGTCAAAAGAGTGGAAGGGTGCCAAGCTTCAAGGAACAAAAACAGGGAAAACTACAAAGCAGCAACCCTCAATATATAAATTACAAAAGGCACACCCTCGGCAAAGGTAAACAAAACAGAAGCAAAGGCACGGCTCAGTCAGAGAAAATAGATGGGCTGAGGCTCCAGCTGTACTGCAATCTCCTTTTGGTAGGGGTATGGGTACCTGGTGGAATGTCAAAGCCTTGTCCCTAACAACCTTGTCAAGGCGTTGGGGAAGCATATACCTTTATTATGCCATCTTTGATAAAATGTTTTCGTTCATGTCTGATACAGAGAATCCAATCCATTAGCTCAGAAATAGTGAAGGTTTCACATACAGTCATCAACGGTTGTAAAATTATGCGAAGATTATTGCCAATCTGGTAACCATTTGCGAGCAAGATCTGAGAAAGAACAGAGTACCATGGATGCAGAAGGGGCCGGTGACATAAATTATGTTGCTAACGTGGCAAAACATACAGTAGAAAAGCTGTGCGAATTGGGAACTATAGCAGCTAGTGGTGGTGGAAGTCTGGTCAGCATTCTGAATTTCACTTGAAAAGGTGTTCTCACACTTGTTCAGATAGGAAAAGCAGCACTAGAAATCGATTTTAATGTAGCAGATATAATTTTGACTCTTATTTCATTAGCCTATGAATCTCTGAAATGTGCAGCTGAGAATTGGTCTTTGCTGAAGGAATCTTTTTTCAAGCAGAAGCTAGATGGTCCTTTGTTCCTGTAAAATTTTTACCTTGTAAAAGCTGTGAAATAGCCTCCCTGTATCCATGTCAATCGAATAGTGTTCACAGGCAATTAACGCACTGTGCCCTGATGATTGCAAATTTGAAAATTCAAATGTGCCTTGAAGACCACCTAAAAATTGCTAGTGAGGTATTGTCCAGACTTCTGGATCGAACATCCATGAATTTATTCAAGTTGCTGAATTCTGATGAAGTAAACCAGGAGATGAAGTTTAAAATTCTGGATTGTTTGTTCAGTGATGAGATCTATATCGATGAGGACTCAAATGATGTTTATGGCACAAAGGCAGTGGATAAAATCTCTTCAGCGAACTCCAAGGTTATGTTTGGGAAAAGACTACCTTCGCTTGGCCGGATTCTGTTACTTGTCTCCTGAGATAATCTTGCGATATTGAGGGAGATGTACGACTTGGGATAACCAGAAAGCTCCGATGGCTATTCAACATACTTGTCCATGAAGAAGTATATCCTAGTACCCTCTCAATGTTGATACCCCAACTACATGGTACTAAGAAGACCCTGCGTTGGTATGGGAGACTGTGTTTGCTTCTCTTATACATTCCCTTAAGTCTTTCATGATTGTGGCTTCTTCTGGTACGGCATGGGGAGATGTGGAGGCTTTTTTGCTTGACAACTTCTTCCCTCCTCACTTTCTTTGTTGGGAGATTATAATGGAGCCGTGGTGCTTTATGATGCGCTATGCTGAAACCTATGTGGTAAATGATGTTATTGATAAACTCTGCTCATTTCTGAAATCTGTGTCTTCCATCGAAGCTGTTTTTATTGATGACTCTTCCCTGAGAGGAGTGGCCGGATCAATAAGTATGCTGGTTTCTTGTGCTACAGCATCTGTGGCGGACAGGGTTTATAACTTTGTTACTAGTGTCGGTGTACCTCCGTCTTCATCAGTCATGACTGTAGCCTTGCTCGCGGAAGGTTTTCTGCTGAATTTGCTTTCAGACAACTTGAGAGGCATCGCTTAACAAAGGATAATCAGTGACTATGATGAATTCATTGGAGGTTTTAGTGGCATGCTCGTCAGTGCTTGCCCTTCTAGGCTGCTGGGGGCTCCACTCTTTGTGTTGTGTGCTTTGCCATCTCTGCAAGTCCCTTTGCACTTTGGAAGAGAAGTTCCGATCAGAAGAAAAATATGCATAAATTATATTGCCCAGGCTTACTGAATAATAACTATCATCATAGGATATTTTCTAGTTGTTTGAAGCAGCTCGCAATAAGTGATTGTAGCACAAAACCGTTGCAACCTACATGCATTTGCATTTTTTTTTTGTCCTACAACTATTCACACATCTCTTCCATAAAGGCCCATAAGTCAATATTGCTTGGCCTTTTAACTCCTTCAATCACAAGGCTTCGCAGAGGAGCTTTTATCCCCGAGCTCCCTAAATCTAATGTGGCATCGAGAGTTATTTATCAGCCAGGCATTCTTCTTATGGCTAGATCTAATCCCCAGGTTCCCGTGGAAAGGAAAAAGAGTTTCACGTCCTTCCTTGCCTGACGCTGAGATGCAGACATCCAAGGGCAAGGAAGGGGTAATTAAATGAATGAGACTCATTTGTAGGAACAAAGAGAAGCAGATCTATTCTATATCCAATTAGTACCAATACACAACGGGGGTTGATCCTTTTCTATCAGATAGGAAGGGTTGTTTCACGAGTTTGTTCTTCAATTCCTGACAAATCTGGTCATCTATTTTCCTCTGCTGGGCTCAATGTTAAATGTTTGCTTTGTATTACTTTATTTACTTTTTTGTGCCATAGAAGATTCTTTTCAGTTCATTTCATGAGGTTTTTCCCTTTTACAGTAAAACGCAAATTTTGTCAATTTGTTTCCAGCATTGCATGATCACTGACCTCTAACGACACCTTTTGACATAGTGAATTCAGGTTAAGTAGCAATTGTCGCTTTCATTGAAATCCGAATGAACTTTCTTACATTCTCTAGCCAGATTGCCAAATCTGACATTGACGAGAAGATGCTAAAGTTCCTAGCCAATATTCTGCAGAGTTGCACCCGTTCTCCAGAGCATGTGGCAAGTGACATTTTCCTTAAGCTTTTGGGTCAAACGCTGGCGATAGTTTCTAACATGACACGTCTATATGCATGTAATGGCATGGACGAAGTCATCATGAAGCTGCAAAACCTGTTTATCACAATGGCAGCTGATGCCAGGTTGTACCAGTGCAAAGTTAAATTAGCTCTTTTCATGGCAGGACTTGGTCATATAGAAATGAAAGAAAGAGATGACTGTCCGAAGAGCTCTGCTATTTGGGAGCTGTATCACATATTACTCAGAGAACAGCACTGGGCCCTCAAGCATTTGGCAATTAAAGCATTTGGACATTTTGCTGTGAGAACCTCCTGCAATCAGCTTTGGAGATTTGTACCACAAAATGCTGCTCTATCATTCGATTTATCGCAAGTGAATGAGGCAAATGAAGAAAGATTTATGTCTGAATTCAAAAAATTTCTCGAGAAAGAAGTCACCCTTCTTAAAACTTTTCCATGCTGAGGAAAGTGGCTTTAATCCTTGAAGTCACAGCTCAAAAGAGTCAAAACATTAACGTGGAAGCTACTAGGCACGAAAGAAAGGAAATAATTTGTGAAAATTGATACAACAAGGAAGGTTCCTGACGAGATCAGCAAGGGTGTTGAATTGCTGCAGAGTGGTTTGAGGGCCATTTCTGATGGTCTTTCCCTTTGGAAGAAGGCTGAGGCTAGCCCCTCAGAACTTCATGACAAGTTTTTAGTTCATTTTTCTTGCCTCGAGGATGTCTTTACTCACTTAGCTGGCCTTGCTCGTATCGATTGATGTCGTGGATTAATACTGCCTGCTAGAAATACTTCATAAACAGACTAATGCAAGGTCTTATTCTCCTTCACTGTTTAGATAGAAAAGATCACACTGGTATAATTTCAGTGTTAGATCAGTCGGTCCTCTTTTTAAGAAATGAAATCAACTACTCAATTGCTCAATTTGAAAAGACAGAAACCAATGTTTCAATGAGACATGCTGGGATGGTGCAGTAATTTTTCTGATCCATGTTCCACAAATTTTACTTAGGTACATCATTTTAATTTGATTTGGCTGGGAGTGTGCCAACCACGGAGATGTTTTTTTGGGTGACTTTCTAAGGTTGGCATCTTGTGGGTACAAAGTTGCCAAATTCTCTCCGGTCTATCAGCATATGTGATAATGTGTTGGGAGTCTTGGAGACAGAAGAAGAAAAGTCATCCACTCCATCAGGAAACCAAAGGAATTTCCTGGTAAGTATATTTACTAGGATTATATGGAGGCATTGCTTGTAGCATTGTTTATGTTGTGTGGAATTTTTACAGCGAGTGGCGTTTCAGGGTAGGTCTGGTCTACTATTGTGGCTTGTTCTGGTGTGCCTCTTTACTTGGGGTGGGGTGCCCTTTACCTTGTCCGTGTATCACTTTTTATAGACGGACAACACATTAGTAGCTCTTCCTTTTGTTTACATTGAGAAAACTGTAAAAGCACAATAGAAATTTCAAAGCTAAAATCAAATTAAAAATGCTAATGTCTTAAATGGCTGAGCATGTAAAGTAAAACTCCATCAAATCTCCTTTTATTTAACATTGAACAATATTGAATGGAACATAGAATAGGCAGTCTCCGAAGTTTGAAGTACCTTGACCCCCAACTCTTTAGCTCATTATTATCTCTTTTAAATTATTGAGTTTGATTTTAATCAAATTATTGTCTTGCCTGTCTCAACGGCATTTATAGGGGATTTATGGTTATTGAGATATGACATCTTCGTCAATGACGTGAGAATTCACCAACCAATGTCTTAAATCCTGTTCAGTTCCTGCGTATTCTCATAAATGTTCTATTTAGTTTACATCGAGAATGAAAATGGCTAAGAAAATATGTTTGACATTAAGTAATTTTCAAGCGAAATCAAGGGAAAATGTCTCCAGAAATGATATAAGATTGAGCAAATCTTGTTTGTGTTTCAGTGCTTCATTTCAAATGAGAACATGGGACAGCTGAAATATCAAAAGAATAGCCTCTATTATAATCTTGATGTCGATAGAAGCGTATCTTCACAACTTCTCGTTCCTGAAAAAAGTTCATTAATTTAACACGTTTTAACGGAAATGCGAAATGACAACAATAAAGTGCTAGTGGAAAAGAGTGAAAACAAAAACAGCTTTCTGAAACTGGATTCAGATTTTCTTGATGTCAAAATTTCCGAACTCTATCTGCTTAGTATATGTGAAAAGTGGAGAAGAAGACTAGATGAAACACAAGACACTGTTGATGCTATGGCCCTTGTTTCACTCAAATAAAGACTTGTAGTTTATTCCATGGTTCGTCTTTTGGATGCAAAATTGGTGGTCGTGTAACTACTAACTATCGTGTTTTATTGTTAGGTAACATTTAGCAAGTGTTAAGCCAAAAAATTTTGGATCCCATGTAACAGCACACAATTCCCTAACCCCACGTTTTATCTAATCCATGCCAGTTTAACAGAATGCCAATAGATATTAGCCACACAAGTTCGGTTCTTGATGTTAGTCATCTGACTTATTTCCTTAAATGTGTACATCTCACCAAACAATTTTGATTTTATAAGATCTGATAAAAAAACCTAGAAAACCATTAGTTGTGAAACAGCGTTGCGAATGTTAAGAGCATTCAGCTTTTTATACCTATGTCAACGTATCTTTATGTTAGTTATCATGTACTGCACTTGAACCAAATTTGACTTAAATCGAGCTTAAGAATAGAAGAAATGAACTTGAGAAACTTTGAAATCGAGTTCAAGTAGTTTTGCGGTAGTTTTATCTCTCTGAGTGTCGTGTTTTAAATTGTGTTTTGCTGATTTGTTGTCATCAACAAATAAGATGTACTCTAATCTTTTGTTTACTTTATATGTCGAATTTGTCAATAGTCAGTAGGTAAATTAAAATTTTCTTGTTCACGTAGATTTTTAATTAAAAAAAAAAGCACGGTAACCCAAAATTTATGGACTCACAGTCCATTCTGGGTTGAAAAGAGATAAGGTGGGCTTCGAGTTCAAAATGTGGGAAACTGGTATCCACGGGGACATACCCAACCCATCCTATGTCATGCAAACTCCCTATCTAAGTTAATTTTATTCATTCTCAAAATGAGAAGCGGACTTTCTTATTCTAGCATTTAGTTAACTTTTAGAAACTACACGCAAGACTAACAATTAATTGAAGATAAAAATAACATTGCTCACCAAGGATGAAGGCAAGAAAGAAGTACATGTAAGGTACCAAATAGCCTCGTTAACTGAGATCCCTTCGGAGTGTTACCAACTCAGATTCTTGAAAAGCCCCCTGACTTGCCAATGCCGTTGGAGAACTCTCTCTTTTGCAAGACACACATTAGGCGAAAATTCTGCCTCACATCCGTACACAGTTAGATCCTTCAGGGAATTCAGTTCCTCTACTCCATGAATGCTGTGTATCTTCTCACATTTGGATACATTCAAAACTTTCAGCTTCTTCAAGTTTGATAAGTTTGGCAATCTTTGCAAGGAAATACAATGTTGAATCCACAACTCTTCCAAGCATTCTAATTCTTCAAGACCTCGAATCTCAAACATGTTTGTGCAATGAAATAGCCTCAACTCCCTTAATTTCAGCAAGTTGGACAGACAAGGCAGTCTCTGGAGGAACTCACAGGTGGAAACCTTCAGTGTGGATAAATTTTGCAATTGTTCGAGCCCATCAATATTTTCTATTTTGCACCTTTGTATATCCAAATGTTTGAGTGATGCTAGGCCCCAAAGTCCTTCAATCTCAGTCACCTGTATCTCGGCAAGAGCAAATATCAACAAGTTCTCCAAATTTGAAACTGTCGGTAATGTTTTTATTGAAATACAATTTCTGATGGATAACTCTGTCAAACTAGTGGGAAGCAGTGGCAGGGATTTGAGGTTTACACAGGACAGGAGCTCGAGTTTCTTGAGACCTAAAAGTGATCCTAAAGAGGGAGGCAGAAAGATGATATTTGAAAGGGACAATTTTAAGTGCTCCAATTTGGATAAGTTCCCAATCCAACAGGGGCTGGGAGCTTGTAGAAGGTGAGATGGGTCTCTAGAGGAAAATATTCTCAAATCCAAGTCCAGGTCTCTTAAGTTGATGAGGTTCGAGAGATCAGGAATAGTGGTTGTTGATCGTGATTCGATTTGTAGACTGGTTAGGCTTGCTGGAAGTTTCGGTATTCTAGTTATGGCAGTTCTTGATAATCTCAAGATTTTCAAAGAGGGAAGGCACACAAAATTACTAGGAATTTCCTCTAAGCTCTCACTCTTTAAGGCATGTAGTTCCTCGAGTTTCTCCGCCATTCCTATAGCATCAGGTAACTTTCTTATGCCACTTTCATTAATTCTCAGCACTTTCAAATTCTTCAGATTACCTATCGAATCAGGTAATTCAGTTATTCCTGTGCTTGATAAATCCAGCTCAACCAGTGATTCCAAATGCCCCACTGTTTCTGGAAGTCGCTCCACCCACTCTAGTTGGTTTGAAGACAAATCTTCGTGTTCTGCTTCTACTCCTGTCGAATCTCTAATCTGAGTCATTCCTGTGCCTGCAGTAAACTTTCAGAGATTAAGACGCCTAGTAGCCAATCAGTTCATGTTTCTCTTCATCCCATGGTTATTTTTCTTCATCATATAAAACTCTAAAATTGATGCTACGTTGTAATACTTACTTGGGTATGTGGAATTGGTTGACAGTTGATGGAGAGCACACTTTGATGTGTACTCTCTCGGGTTGATCTTGTGACGCACTTGTGAGATCGTTGATACTCTTGAATTCCAATGGGTAGCATTTAAAGTACATAGCTTCTTCGTCCTTTGCAACATAGGATCATCTTTTTTAGAAGGTACATTTGTGATGAGATCGTCAAGATCCTCCAGGAAACTTATGTTACGCCAGGTGTTGTGCTTCAGAAAATAACATCCTCGGATATTCAAATGAGTGAGGCACTTCAAGTGAATAATTGATGAATCAATATGAAACAAACGCGAACACCCTTGGAGAATCAATCTTTGCAGGCTTCTAAAAGCTAATAAGTCCGGAGTTTTGGTCAACTTGTTGCAGTGGGAAAGATTCAGAACTTTCAGTTTCTCAGCCATCTGGTGATAGGAACTTTATTTAAAATGGATTGAAGGCAGAGAGATGCACGAAACATAACAAAAATATGGACTCCTGAACTTAAGTTACCTCAATCTGCTTCCAGCCTTTCCATGTGTGTGTTATTTTGCTCCATGACAGATCAAGAACCACTAGATTTCTAGGATGAAAATTAGTAGCTCCAAAATCTGGAGGACAATTTTTCCAAGAAAGCCACCTTAGGTTTGAGAAATGATGCTCAAAGTCTCCAACAAAATTCACACTATGCATTTGGAGGAATCTCAGATGTGAAAGGCTTGAAAATTCTTCACAAGTAAAGTTCTGGTTCTTTAAGGCAGTATCAGAACTGTTAGCATAATAGTTCAAAACAAGTGCTTCCACAGCATCTGTTCCCTGTGAACATGGAACGTGCCTCATTTATCAAGAAGGAATACAAATAGCTTTTCCAGCAAACAGAAGTAGTAATGAAGTCGAAATTCTACCTTCTTACTTTTCAGCACCTCTAGTGCTTCCTTGTCAATCCACAACCTACTACGCCTCCCGGGATCCTTACGATTCTCACAGCGAACAATCTGCCTACCAAGGTCTCTAAGTTGATCATGCATGGATAGCTCATCATTATCTCCAATTTTAACTAAAGACATTAGGAGAAGGACTTCTAAGCCATACTCTGGATAAAATTTACAGTCATCCCACATATAAAAAGCATTTATTCTGTTACTTTTGTTAAAGAAACATGCAATATCGAGAAATATTTGCTTTTGTTCATGTTCCAATGCTTCATAACTTATCATCAGTTTCTTCTCAACTTCCTTATGTGGGACATCTTTCAACCTTTCCAAAATACCTTCGCATACTGCCTTGCTTTTGCCACACAAAAAGGAACCTATGACCTCAATTGCCAAAGGGAGCCCTCCAGTGGTAAGGACTACCTCATTTGACAGAGTCATGTAGTCTTCTGGAGGAGAGATTGTTCTGAAGGCGTGTCTACTGAATAGTTGCAAGGCTTGTGCGCAGTTTAATTCGGCAACTTCATAAATCGAGTCACCTTCAGAGTGATCTGGAACTTCAGGGGTACCTTCCCTGAAGACACTCCTGTCTCTCGTCGTAACTAGAATCCGACTTCCTGAACCAAACCAATCATGTTTTCCCGCTAATGCCTTGAGTTGATCCCTGTGGTCAACGTCATCGAGAAGAATGAGAACCCTCTTATTCTGAAACCTTTCTCTGATCATGTTGATCCCTTCGTCGACGTTAAGGGGTCCTATGCATTTATAACCGAGGATGTCACTTGTTAGTTGTTTCTGCAAAGTTGGGAGACCATGGGCTTTCATTGTTTCTCGGACATCAGCGATGAAACTGCAACTTTCAAAATGAGACGAAAGGCGATTGTAGACAACCTTGGCTAGAGTTGTCTTTCCGATCCCTCCCATTCCACAAATTCCAACCATATGTACGCCCTCTGAGCCAACCTCTAGCAACCTTGTTACTTGTTCAACGGAATCATCAATTCCCACTATATGGTCACTAACATTTAGATAATTGATCTTCAATTCAATCAAAACCTTCTGAACAATCGACTTTATCAGTTCTCCATGTCTGCAACAAACATGAAATTTGTAACAGAAAAATAAGTCAAAAGGGGGGATTATCTATTTAGTTATCGAAACTTGTCAATGTACATTAGTTCCGTCATTTGAACTTATAATTCTGCCCAAAGCATGCTGTGTTGAGTTATGTCAAAGTACGGCCCTGAACTACTCTTTCCAGATCTTGATATAATTCCATCGCTCTGAGTGATTTCCTGTTACGATGGTGGATAAAACTACAGTTGCAATAGGCTAATATCGAGTTTAGTCATTAAAAAATGCGGCAATCGACTGCTTTGATTTAACATAGGCTAAAACTAAAAGCAAGGCTGAATTTCCAGAATCATCAGTCGTATAATGCAGTGACACAAAATTATGAAAGATAGCAGGCCTGTCACTAAGAAAAATGCTAAACAAGTGTCATTTAGGAATTACCCTCTAGATTTTACTTCCCATGCTTTCAGTTTAGATACTTCCATAAGAGCCTCCCTCCATTCCAGGACTGTTCTAGAGCCATACTTTCTCTTGTGTTGGGAGAGATCCCTCTCGTATGTATCAGTCTTGAGCTTAACATCAGAGGGTTCCACGTCATAGAAGATGGGAAATATCTGTCGTTGGGCCAACGATCTCTTGCTTTGCACAATCTGTGCAAGCTCCATCAGGCACCATTTGCTATTAGCATAGTTCTTGGACAAAACGGGTATGTAGATCCTCGAATTTTTTATCACTTGATGAAGCTCGTCGCCAATGCTGTCTCCTACTCGGAGCTCTTCCGCATCTCTGAAGGTGCGAATTCCGGAATGAACCAGGTCCTGGTACAGGCAATCGGTGAAGCTTTTGCGAGTGTCGGGTCCTCTAAAACTCAAGAACACCTCGTAATCGATCCCTTGCCTCCGTGCAGCCGGTGGCAAGTCGTCCGCAGTAGCGGGCGACTCATCCAGATTGCGCTCTGCGCTTCTTTTCTTCCTCTTGAACAGCAAAACCCCCAGAAAAGCAAACGCTAGGACCGCGACTGCTGCAAGAACGACGAAATGCGCCGGTTCAATTGATTTCTTACCTACAAGCTCTTCCATCACCGTGCTACTGTCGGGTCGGATCTTCCGAAGCACTAACAGAGAAAATCCACCGGTGGTTGCTTTGCAGGCGAAGAGGAGGAAACAAGATGAACCGAAACGTTGTTCTCAGAACATTGCAAAAAAAACAAAAATAAATACATGAGATGTCGACAAGTTTGGCTTAGTCATCGCTTGACTTTTTATGGTCAACATTCATTATCTGCAGCAGGTCGTCGGACGTCCGTGGGCAGCGCCTTTCGTGGTCTGTGGATTAGCCAATTTAGATTCGACTCTACTCAACTTTTTCTAATTGACGTATCCGATTTTCCTATGACAAATAAGAGAGCAGTCGTTGGCGTTTTTCCAGGAATTTACGTGCTCCTTGGTTAGAACCTCTAAGGTGCTGTCCACAGACATCTGACGACCACAGGATTAGTCGGGTATTTAAGAGATTTAGACATCCAACGTTCTCGAGTACTCGGACACCTAATTTTTATTTTTATTTTTTGCACGGTAGGCATTCAACGCTTACTACTCCGATCATAGACTACATGCTCGAATCCTAAATGACTCCGAAAACTGCTCAGACCTTATTTGGAGAGGAAAAGCGTCACAAAATTATGTCAATTTAGTTCTAAGTATTTCATTCATATTAAGGTAGTTCTCAATCTTTTGATTTGGTGCCAATTCAGTCATAAACCTTCTGATTTAGTGTTAATTCAGTCATTTTGACTAATTTCGATTACATTTTGCTAACATGAATGTTGATCAGCTTACGTAAATAATTTTTAATAATATTTTAATTTTAATTTTAATTTTAATTTTTTTCTTTTTTCTTTCATTTTTTCCTTTTTTTCCTCTTTCCTTTGATTTTCCCTTTTCTTTCATTCTTCTTCAAGCTGGTCGTCTATCCAATGGAGAAGGCTGACGAGGTCGATCACTGGCAAGCTCGCCAAGGGCCACAAGGGCAACCTCACATTGGGACTCGTCGACCATGGGTAGGGCTTGGCCTTGACTCACCAACCACGAGCGAGATCGAGCCTCACCCAACCATAGGCGAGGCTCAAGCCTTCGCCAGAGGCTGCCAAGTCGAGGAGCCTCACTAGCCCTAGGCAATGTGCCCGTGTGGCCTCTAACTAGCCCGCTAGAGGCTGGGCAAGGCATAATCTTGTCGGATCTAGCAAGAACAAGCCTCGCTAGTGGCCATCGACCTAGCCAGCCCTCATCTCTGGTCAGTCGCCGATCGGCAACTATACCTATACTAACATGCCCCTGCAATTGCCTCAATTTTTGATACCATCCTCTTTCATTTCCTTTTGCATTATGTGTATAAAAACTGAATTGATCAAAACCCAAGAGGAGAAAACACGAGAAAAATAATCATGACTTCTCTTCGCATTGCTCTCTTCCTAGTCTTGTTAGCAACGACGAACGTGAATGCGAGCAAGCCTGTCGTTAGCAACTTAGGATGGTGAGTGCGCTGCTGAATGGCACCCAAGTCATGCAGATTCACTGTAAGCCCGAGGGCTCAACCGCCGTTGTGATTGACCAGGCACTGAGCATCGGGCGGGGATGCAGTTGGGCAGCCATGGAGAAGGCGTTGTACCAGTGTGAGGAGGTGTGGACGAGGATCTTTGTAACATGACACGAGTTCCAGCCCCATGGCGATGCGAGGCAGGGCCGAGTGCTTTGGCTGATGAGGGAGGAAGGGTTCTTCCTCGATGTGAATGGGACCGATTGGGTCCGAAAGGCCATTTGGGAAATTAAGTGAAAAGGCGAGGTTTAATCATCGCTGTAGGATGGCTATTGCTACTAAATCATTGAAGAAATTCCACTCTGTTTACCCCGAAAATCCTCTATTTCGGTGATGGGATATCCCGAAACTCCATTAGAAAGATATCGAATATTTCATTTTATGAAAGGGTTTATTGTGGTCTTCTAGGGCATGCCTGACCTAGGTCGTGAACAACTTGAATGGCCTGAGCTGTAACAGAAGGCCGGTTTGGCTTGAGATTTTCTTCAAACACTTGAACTTCGGCCCACTAGGTCCAATATCCTATGTCACTAGGCTTGCCCTATCCAAAATGCCCTCATTTTCACCCAATCAGAAATAAATTTAGTATAGTCCTCAACTTTACAACCACAACTGCCCTTAGCCTAAAGATTCTCATTTGTCAATTCAAATAAGGGGTTTAAGATGCGTTTAGTTTAGCTTTTTGAAGGGGTTTTCGGCCTCTAAAACCTTTTGAGGAAATGTTTGAGTGTTTGAGAAGCCTTTAGGAATGCCAAAAGCCCAAAACAAGTAGGGGCTAACATTTTGAAGTAGCATTTATGGAATGCTTAAATTAGGGTTAAATAATTTTTTTCTTCCATAACTACCCTCACAATTTTTTCAATTTTCCGGTTTTGCCCCTCGTTGATGAGAGGATTTATGCTTAGAACCAGGGAAGATCGGGTTAGTCATAGTAGGTATGCTATCCCACAACAGGGAAACCTCCATTTAAACCTTCAAGAGACTACCTTTTAGCTGTGAATTATTCGGAAGTTTGGTTCAGAGCATAGAGACACTCAAAGATATCAAGATAGTAATATTTCTAACTTAGAAGAGTTGTACTTTTCAGAGGATCCTACCAAGTTGGGGAAAATGAAGTATTTAGAGAGATATGGAGATAATTTGCATAAACACATACTTTACTTCAAGGGGTTGTACCCAAAACGTTATATCTTTTTTGCCTTTTATAGACATTAAGAGATCACAAAAAATAAAGACTAAGCTCACGAATCTTAAAACACACAGAAGACACACAAAGATTATGGTATTCCCAATCGGGAATTATTCTAGTTGATATGAACAGTGATTATGAACAATAATTTCCCTAACCTATTGCTACAGTACTTTGCTACAATAATCTATGTCATAGTAACTTTCTCTATAAATTTGTCTGTCATCCCAAAAGTTATAGTTATAATATGAATCATCATAGCTATATCTTGCAAGCCATTCTTCCTCATAGCATTGTTCCATGCCAATGTTACTTGGAGGACTGTTAGTATTGTCAGAAGATTTCCTTTGTAAGATCAAGGTATCCTACTTACTTTGATTGCTTAAGGCAGGTTCTTCATGAATCCGAAGGCACCTGGAGTGTCGACAAGCATGACTAGCTAGGCCAAATTAGGCACAATGGGAGACTATGCTGGGGTCCATTCCAAGGGATAAGGACAAAGGTCCTTGATCATATAGATGTTGGGAGAGAGGATCTCCCCATTGGGCATAGGATGCCTGAGCTTAAGATTCTTGAGAGGATTGTGTGGGATCGTTTGTGTCTGCCATTTCTTATTCTTGTGATGGAGGTGTCTTTGCCTAGTCTTGTGCTTGCTTGAATTCCTCAACTGTTTGTCTGGCTTTATATGCAAGACCATAGTGATCCATGGGACAGGTATAAAGTAATTCCATACTTCTTTAGGAATGGTCTAGTTTTCTTGGCATAAGACTCTCTAGAGTTCTCTATAGTTGTATTCAACAAATCCAATGCAATTTGGAAATGTCACGTAAATACAGGCTTCTTGGAGATGTGGTTGAGGCTTAGGGTGCATTTGTTTATATTTGTTCAAAAATTGTTCCGGGGAATAAAAATAGAAAAAAACTATTTCTGTTATGGGGAACAATTTTTGACTAGAAAGACGCATTTGGTAAACTTGTTTTGGGAATAAAAAATGAATAGAAACACATTTGGTAAATTTGTATTCTTTTTTTGTTTCTTTTAATCTTTTAATATTTTTATTTTATTTTTCCTTTTCTTCTTTCTTTTTTTCTTTTTTTCCTTTTTCTTTTTTTTTTTTTTTCTTCTTTTGGCCGGTCGCCGGCCTCGGCCATGGCCGGCGGCCTCGCCTAGCCACCGGCAAGGCTCGGCCTCACCGGATGCGGGCGAGCCCGAGCTCGCCTCGCCTCGCCTCGCCTCACTAGGGGCCGGTGACTCTCGGCCTCGCCGGGGGCTGGGGACCCTCCGGCGAGGTCGTCGGCCCTCAACAGCCATGGTCGAGGCCAGCGACCTGCCAAAGAAAAAAAAAGAAAAAAAGAAGAAGAAAAAAAGAGAAGAAAAGAAATGAGAGAGAAAAATTGTTCTTCAAACGTGTTTCTGGAACAAAAAAATAACTTTTTTTTGTTTCTTATTTCTGTTCTAATTTTGTTCCCGGAACAAAAAAACAGATTTTGAACAAAAACACAAACAAACGCGTTTCTGTTCTTTTTTTGTTCCCGGGAACAAAAAAACAGAAAATCTGTTCATGAACAGAAAAAAAGAATACAAACATGCACGCCCTTATATGTTATGGTTTTTATTCCTTCTGGTGCACAGGTGAGGGTGCCATTGTGTTGCACAAAAGTCCATAGTCTCCAGAAAAACACTACTATGTAGCTTTGGTTCTGCTTAGGGGCTTTTCCTAGTTCTTGTCCAAAGAAACGTTTCCACATAATAGGAGGATAGAACCAATTAAGTATAGCCAAGAGGTTCTTGTTACTTTCACTTCCCTCGTGACGCCGAAGCGCAATCAGTTTGGTTAACTTGACAATGAATTTTCTATTGGAAATCTCAACAATTATTAAGTACTTATTAGTTAAGTATCAAAACAGCCATTGAAGCTAGTCAAGGAAATCGTCTTCTTTCCATATTAATGGATGAATAAATGGATACTTGGGTTTAATCCAAAATGATAAAGAATTGAACTTCCATGAAATCTGAATACATTTGTATGGCGTTGCCACGTGAAGTTATCAAGATTTTCAATGAAGCTATCACTTTGGATCTATTCAATGATTTCTTGAGGATAGTCCAGTTTTGCCAATCTCGCATTCTTTCAATCTTATACTTTTAATTTTTTTTTTAATGTAGCCACCGGTGGCCAGATCTAGCTGCCGGACAGCCTCGCCTGAGGTCTGGCGACCTCATGCGAGGGTCGTCTAGGTTCGCACGACCCAGGCGACTGTCACCTGTTGCCGCCAGACCTCAGGCAACGCTTGGGGTTTGCAACCCAGGCCGCTATCGCCTAGGTCATGCGCCGCCACCTAGCGCGTGACCCAGGCGACGGCCGCCTGGGTTGCGAACCCCAGGCGTCGTCGCCTAGTTGCACGGTCGTCGCTTGGGTCACGCGACCTAGATGTCACCTAAGGTCCGACAACCTCAAGCCTCTGTTGCCTGGGACCTGCGAACCCAAGCGACCACCGCTTGAGGTCGCGCGACCGTCGCCTCAGTCATGCTACCTCAGGTGGCAGTCACCGAGTGGCCGCAACCCCCCGGTCGCCAGGGTTGAGCGACGCCTTAGGCGACGGTCGCCAGCATGGGCCACTTCTTGGCCGACGATTGTCAGCCTCCGTTCGTTTCTGCAAAGAAGATGAATAGTACCGGGACTTGCATTCCGAAGATGCAACTTCGCAAGGTACTTCTAGAGCTACATTGGGCTAAAAGCCCTTAGAGCCATTTGGAGATGCAATTGCATCTTGTCAAATCGCCTAAAAAATCGAATTAAATGCGTTTGCCTTGGCCAAAAAAAATCGAATCAAATGCGTTTGTATTTGGCCAAGGGACTTTAGAGTCCCAAAGCCCATTCCAAAAACCGAACCAAACGGAGCCATCATCGGGATTGATGATGAAAAGAAAATTATGTAGCAAACCAATTAAACGACAGATATATTGGCATCCTTCGGGCATCCCGTCGACTCGCCCCAATGCATTCCTCACATGTAGTGTATACATAAATCGAACTGCCTGTATGTTCGAAATCTGGGTTACTGCTGTAGTCCTTCGAACATGGCATCTTGCGTAGCTATGTTATGGTTGCTCCTCTTCCTGCTGATGTGCTTATCTTTCTATGCCCGCGGAGTATATCGCCCGCCTCCTCCTCCTCCGTGCAGATCGCCTTCACCGTCTGCTTTGAATGATGCAAGCATGGCTGGAGGTGGAGGTGGAGGCGGCAGCGGGGAAATCAGCGGTGCCACAGGTTCAGGCAGCTTTGGTATGGCTGGGGTGGCAGCATTGGTCTTGGGACCGGAGGAGGCGGCGGCATAGGCAAGGGAAGAGATGGCTGGAGCAGCTATCGCTTCAGATCTGGCCACAGCTTTGGTGGTCTGCCGGGTGGCGGTCGTTCGGGCGGTGATGGCTCAGCCGGAGGTGGCCGCGAATGGATGGTTGGGAAGGCCACTCCGAGTCCTCGTTAAGAAACAAAGGCGCGCGCGGTTTCATGCAGTTCTAGCGCATTATGTATATCGCTTGTGTATACACACACACACATATATATGTCGACAAGTACGAGAATCAATAGAGAAACCTGAAACATGGTTTTTTTTTACTTTACTTTTGTGTCTAGGTCTTGTCCGAGAGAGAGAGAGAGAGAGAGACCACTTGTCGCATCCGCGGTTTAGCCATGAGTGGGGTTGCCGTCGACGTTCGCCGGTGCCAAACGAGCTCAACTACTCGGTCACAGGTCACCGCAACAAAAATTGGTGATCTTTGTCGCCATAGATACAGCATCAGCAACGAAATTCTTTTATAGACGTGGATTATCACGCAATTTATTAATTATATCGCAACATGTGAAAAGTATTCGTTGCAAAAACTTATAAGTTTTCCTCACTAAAAGTGTTATAATTCTCGTTGAATGATGTTATAGAAAGTACATGGACACTAATTCGTGATGAGCCGATCAAAGTAAAATTCTCTTTAAAATTTTATAGAAAATTGCAAAATATTTGCAAGGGTGAAATTATTTCCCCCTGTATATCTAAATCCACTCGCTTTTGTACTGGATAGACAAAATTGGCATTGGGAATCCATTTTGCATAATTTCCTTTAACTTAATTATTATCAATAATGTTCATGATTCCATATATGCCTAGAAATTAATAAATAAATATTCAATTATCAAGATTTTCCACCACTTAATCTCGTTTTATTTGTGTTTATTGTAATCTTTATTAAGAATGTTGACTCTATGTATCTCTATCTGATAATACGACACATGTCGCGTAGGCGGTCATATTATTGAATAAGAAATTATGAATAACTACTCTTACAGAACTATTGTCCAGTGCTTCAATTATATAGATAGATAATCTTTTCCTGTTTGCTGTCAAAGGATTACAAAACCAACGTCCTTTGCTCCATCTCAAGTTTGATTTTAATATTCAAAGTCCCTCGAAAATGTACTCCACCACACCCATCCCCCCCCCCTTCAACAAAAAAAGGAAAAGAAAAAGGAAAGCAACAGAATTGGGGATAGCATAGATCAGTACGACGATGATCATCTTCCTCAGAAGTCGCATACATTGCACATCTCGTGAGGTCTGAAAACGCATCCTGAAATTCCTGACCTCGAGCTACCCTTTTATAGGCGTAGGTGGTGGTGAATGAGGAGGCGGCGGTGGCGGCGGCGGCACAGGTAGCGATGGCTAGGACTATGGATATGGGTGTGGAAGAGGCTCCGAGCGATGCATGTAATTCATTAGGCACATAAAATAAATCCAATGATATTGTTATTATAAAAAATCAAATCATCTACCTAAACAACAGCAAATCCATATAATGTATTTTACATTTTTATTTTGATCGAAAGAAAGTGTCTATAGGCACATAAAAAGGTGTATAGCCAATTTGTCGATTCATTTTTTATAATCGATATAAGTACTTGTTTTTTAAAAAATTATTTCAAAATTATTGCGTTCATGGCATTCCCGAGTAAACAAATTTGCTTTATTGAGAGTGTTAGCCGACTCAATGAGACCTCTAATTGTTCTATCTCAACAGACACCATGATATTCTCATCAATTGTTCAACGGCTAGTTTGGGGGTTGATATTGTCCAATGAGAAGTTTTGGACCGAGGAGTATAACAAAAGTCCAAGGCATTGAAAAGAGATGGATCGATAGCTTCACAAATTTTCATTGTCTATTGTAATCATTTGGTAAGTGTTAGCAGAGTGTTAGTTTGTGCTTTGGTGTGAGATGCTCAATCCTATCAACTTGTGTATAAGTAGTACAGACTTCATATAGAAATGCTTGAAAATAATCAACACTTACTATTGTAATTTCTCATTGCTTTACTAGTATAATCTAGCCACTAGGCTATTTGCATAAAAGAATAGAAGGAAACTTATACTAAACCGAACCACTACAACCATGGTAAAACTTTGTGCTCAGATTCTTTTATCTTTATGCTTATATTCACTTATTACTTAATAGAAGTTCCTGCATAACTGAATATTATTAGAACACCAATCGTATCAACACTCTATTTCTTGCAATCACACCCATATCCACTCGACTCTTTTAATTCGGCACTTATTTGTCAAGTTCTTTAAAATCATTTACTCACCCCATTCTAAGTGATACTATCAACCACTTGATAAATCAATAGAAAACAAATAAATTAGATAAAATCATCATAAAAAACCATCGTTTTACATCATTTAAAAGATATCAGTCACCAAAAAAATGAGGGAAAATTCTAAATAAGGGTTTGAAATAGACATTGTTTCAAATAAAAATCCGAAATGCCCTCATTTTTTCAAATAAAAGCTTGAGATAGACCTTATTTCAAATAAAGGCTTGAAGTAGCTATGTTAGTCTCAAATAGAGCTTGAATTCACTGATTGGTGAAGGACAATTTCGTCTTTTAATTTTTTAAAATTTCTTTATTTTTTCTATTTTTTCTTTCCAAAAAAAAAAAGAAGCAAAACACACACGAGAGGGAGGATTCCCTCTTGTTTGTGGCTATCGCCTAATTGCTAGCAAGGTGGCAACTATGGTTGACGAGGTTGCTAGTGCCCCTGTGAGGGCCAATAGGCCTTTGTCAGGGAACAGAGAGGGCAGCGACTCTCTACCAAATTCGGGCAAGGGTTGTTGGCCCTCGTATAAGCCTAGAGACCCTCACCTAGTGCTCTCCGACTTGGGCGGCAAGGTTCGGGGGTTGCTAGGCAAGGACCGCCAAGCCTACGTGACAACTGACGACCCCTACCTAGACTAGGGTGAGGGCAGGTGACCCTTGCCCAGATCTTGGAGAGGGTTGTCGCCCTCTCTCGTCTCTATAGAGGGTCGTCAGCCCTCATCCAAGCACAAAAAACCCCATTGCTCGTCGTTGCTGCCCCATTGGTGATGGGGTGATGGCCACATGTAGGAGGGAGCCCTCCTGCCTCTTTTTTTGCTTTTCCTTTATTTTTTTTAACTTTTAATCTAATTTTATTTAAATTTAAAATTAAATTGTATTTGGATAAAAATATCTTTGATCGACTAAATTTTTGTGCTAGTTGGCAAGCCAGCAACACTAGATTTTATTTGAAACAATCATAACTACTCCAAACCTTTTTTTGAGATTGATATGGCTACTTTAAATTTTTATTTGAAATAATATCCACTTTAGGATCTTATTTGAGAAAACTATGACATTTCGAATCTTTATTTAGAATTTTCTGCAAAAATAATCTCCATCATCATTAGCAAAATATACCTATACATTACCACTCATGATGAAAGTATTTTTGTCGATTCAATTTTTATAATCGATACAAGCAATATTTTTTTTTTGAAAAATTATTTCAAAATCATTGCCCTCCCTCACGGCATACCCGAATAAAACAAATTCGCCTTAGCCGACCCGGATGGGCGAGCGGGTCGGGTTTGTGGGTTTTCCGTCGGGTCATGGGCTTCGCAATGGCGGGAAAATGAAATTACCGCCGACCTGAGAACTCAAGAGGAGAGACGCGGGGATCGAGAGAGAGAGAGAGAGAGAGAATGGAGCTCGAGAGCTCGAGAGCCGAGCTGCTCTGCGCCGTCGAAGCCATCAGATCCGCCGACGTAAGCTCTCCGCCTCCTCCGAACTCCGCCGTCGATTCCATCGATTGTCGTCTTGTTCGTTCGGCCGATCGTTGTCCGGGTTCGAAGAACCGGCAGCTTCGAAGTTTCGCGCGTGTCGTCGCGAAGCGATGATTATATGAACACCGTTTGATTCGGAAGTATCTAGTAGTGATTATCCCGAATTGTGAGAAATGGAATGTTGAGCTCAGTGAATCCCTGGGGAGCTAGCATAGGCTTTGCTTTTCAGCGATGGAAACTGTTTCTCATGTGTTTCTTTTTTTTTTTTGGTGTCGATGCGTTTGCAGGTGGTCGAGACTCGGGTTCAGCTTATTACTAGGCTCGGTGAGCTGGAAATCCGCAAGGGATCCGACATAGCTTTTGTTGTCGAAAGCTTAGCAGTATCCTCTGAGCCGAGTTTTCTTTTCAGTCATTTTGCTTAATGATGTTGAGAGAATAAGTGGAATTGGAATCAGCTGCGATATGAAGCTGCGCCTGTAATATCAAATCCTTTATTTTCTAAAATTGAAAACTATCTGCACATCGCCGTTTGTCCTTTTTATACAAGTGAATTAGATGGTTGCAAGTCCCGATGAATGTGTGTATTGCTGTTCTTGAATTTGCACATATGGGAGTCTGCTATGATGTATTATTTTGCACGTTTGGATGAATGTCTTGTGGATGAGCTTCCTCTCTGATGCTGTTTCTCTGTGTCGATAAATCAAGTGTATTCTTTTACTAATTTTTAGATTGGTATAAATAGCATGCTGTGCGTTTGTTCACTGTATTTCCCGGCTGATTCTTTGCCTTTTGCTCTACTTTTGATCAATGCTCGAGTAAAGCTTCTGGGTTGATCGGGAAAGTATGCGCAGAGTGGATTTTCTGGAATGAGCCATGTATGTGATAGATTATATTGGATATCCACTGAACAGTTTGTATTTGCATTATAAGAAGTATTATTAACAACTATGGTGGTAGCTGGCTTGTAATGGGTCTAGTCAACCCATGTTTCCTTGGTTCTGAGCAATACAGACTAATTTATTTACAAAAGAAAAGCTACTATGGTGAAGCATCAATGTGTTTGTTGCCATTGTCTGGTATATTAAGGTGTCTGAGTTTGCAGAAGATATTAATAAAAGGGAGCAAGAACAAGAGGGCTGTAGTATCTTTCAATATACCACTTCTTGTGTGCTTTGATATACATCTTTCTTTTTGGATACGCGCGTTAGTGTGCATATGTGTGAGAAGGAAGATACAGCGCTCGCAAGGCCACTGATGTTTCTTTTCCTGTTATAGCTTGCACATAGTGAAAATCTCAAAGTTAATGTTTCAAATTGGAAGAAAGAAATACAGGAGTTCATTAGTTAATCACTCTACCTGTGGCTCTCAAGGATTACTTACCAGAGAGTGATCTAGTTGATACGGGATTTGTCATTTCAGAGAAGATGCCATCTGTTTTCAACCAATGGGAGATCAAGGGCCATTGAATAAATTTTCATGCTTCAAATTCTAGATGGAGGCTAGATTAGATTGTGTTATTCAGCCTTTCAATGAGAGTTTTAGAGAAAACTCATATGGTATCTAGCTTGCAGAATAATTCTCTACTTTATATGCTTAAAAAAAAAAAAAAAAAACACCTTCATTCTTAATCTATTCTTCAGCCAATAGCACTTTAGTACTCTGTGGTTTGAGTAAAAGAGTACACAGAGCTTCTATTTCTCTTAGCTTACTGGCTTAGCACTAAAATATTCCATTGATGTCCAACCCTTTCTCGAAATGTTCCTTTATAATTTTGACATACCTTGAAGGAAGGGAGAGAAACTGAGAGGTGGGTTTGGAAAATTTCAGAAAATTTGAATTTTTTGTGAGGAGAGATTGTAGGGAAAATGTGATTTTTCCTCTGCCACCCAAAATTTTACTCCCCGTCTTCCAAACAAAAACTCAAAGAATTTGCAGATGATTTTAACATTTGTTTAGTCCTTACACATGCTATTCTAAAGGACTAGTCAGTCTTACAGTGCTTCTGACTAATTCCTTCATACTATCTTAATGCCATTTTTGCCTTCTTTAACTTGAGAAGTGCTTGGAATATGGAAGGACTGAAGGACTAAAGCCTGTGCAAGCTGTTTTTTCTTTAATCATAATGACTGATTTGATCCATTGGAATTCTTTAAGAAAACAGAAGGGAATAATTTCATGCTTGTCTTTGCAAAATCATGATCTTCACCTTGACAACAATCTGGACATTTTGGGAGGACTACACCTGTTTGGATGTTACCCAGTGCATATTACACAAAGCAATCATAAAGGTCGCTACAAAGTTCCTCAAGCCTACTTTATGTGGTGGCCTGACACCATTTCTTACCCTTGGGGCCCAGGTAGTTTTATCTTCTTATGATGCTCCTAACCCCAACTCCCACCTAGGAAGTAAAGAATGCCTTGCATGCTGTTACAAACCAGCATGGTGTAAGTGAGTTCACATGAGTGAACACTTCTTCGAAATTTTGTATAATGAGTGGTGTTATTAATTTCATGACAGGCAAGCATTTGGTGTAAAAAGCATCTACAGATGACGACTATGTCAATGGAGGAGTCTCAAGAGGAAGAACATTGCAAGATTTTTTATGTGGTAACTTATCTCTTTTTGCTAGTTGATTCTCTTTAGTATCTTCCTTACCAAATATGCAATACTGATGGGCGTAGAAGAGAGCTTTCTCTATATTTTGGGGTGAGGAATGGGGAGTTCTTGGAGGATGGGGGAGGGCTGGAGCTGGGGAATTGCAAGCAGAGAGGGGTAAGCGGAAGTGGTGGCTGGCTCTTGTCACATCATTACACTTATATTATTTAGGACTGTGTTGGGAGCTTAGACAAGGTACAAGATGAAGCTAAAAGTTTGACTGAATTTATATTGACTAGACTATCTTACTTCAGCACCATCTTATCTTAAACTTATAGTAGGAAATCCCTGCTTTAATACACTGTGAATGGCTCTGGCAACTGAAACCTGTGCATGGAGGAAGAAAGGAAAATATTCTGCATTAATAATTCTCTGATTAGGTAAAATGCCTTAAATTAAATTGGGGAAAGATATGTTTCATTTATTACTGTTGGATGCTATCATGTATCTTTTTCTTCTGGCCAAATGCTTTTCTCTATCTTTGACATTCTGAAATTCTCTAATGCAGCTGCTTCTAGAAGTACTTCATTTCTGCAGTGCAAGCTTCACTGCTTTGGTGCAGTATCCTTTGCTAGCAGACAATACACTAATGAACATTGTGGAGTGTTCATTATTGGAACAACTAAATTTAACAAAAGATTTATTGTCGGATATAGAGGTACTTATTTACTGCATTAAGTATTTTGGATAGGTTAAACTTATTTACCGCATTAAGTATTGCCTTCAATCATCTCTTTCATATCTTGTTTCTATTCTTATACAACAACTGTAGATTAGATACTTTGGGGGCTTATTTCCAGTATTTTGGATCTGTTAAACTTTGAAAACATGGATTTCTTCTCTTTATTCTTTTCCTATGGAACAGGGAAAGCATATGCCTTTATTATGCCATTTGATAGAATGTTTTCGTTCATGTCCGATACAGAGAATCCAATCCGTTAGCTCAGAAATAGTGAAGGTTGCACATACAGTCATCAATTCGGTTGTAAAATTATGCGAAGATTATTGCCAATCTGGGAACCATTTGCTAGCAAGATCTGAGAAAGACCAGAGTACTATGGATACAGAAGGGGCTGGTGACATAAACTATGTTGCTAACATGGCAAAACATACAGTAGAAAAGCTGTGCGAATTGGGAACTATTGCAGCTAGTGGTGGTGGAAGTCTGGTCAGCATTCTGAATGTCACTTGGAAAGGTGTTGTCACACTTGTTCAGATAGGAAAAGCAGCACTAGAAGTCGATTTTAATGTAGCAGATATAATTTTGACTCTTATTTCATTAGCCAATGAATCTCTGAAATGTGCAGCTGAGAATTGGTCTTTGCTGAAGGAATCTATTTCTCAAGCAGAAGCTAGACGGTCCTTTGTTCCTGTAAAATTTTACCTTGTAAATGCTGTGAAAATAGCCTCCCTGTATCCATGTCAATCGTATGGTGTTCACAGGCAGTTAACACACTGTGTCCTGATGATTGCAAATTTGAAAATTCAAATGTGCCTTGAAGAGCACCTAAAAATTGCTAGCGAGGTGTTGTCCGAACTTCTGGATCAAATATCCATGAATTTATTCAACTCCTTGCTGAATTCTGATGAAGTAAACCAGGAGATGAAGTTTGAAATTCTGGATTGTTTGTTCAGTGATGAGACCTATGTCGATGAGAACTCAAATGATGTTTATTGCACAAAGGCAGTGGATAAAATCTTTTCAGCGAACTCCAAGGTTATGTTTGGGACAAGACTACCTTCGCTTGGCCGGATTCTGTTACTTGCTTGTCTCCTGAGATCTTCTTGCGATATTGAGGGAGATGTACGACTTGGGATAACAAGAAAGCTCCGATGGCTGTTTGACATACTTGTCCATGAAGAAGTATATCCTTGCATCCTCTCAATGTCGATACCCCAACTATATGGTACTAAGAAGACCCCAGAGTTGGTATGGGAGACTGTGTTTGCTTCTCTTGTACATTCCCTCAAGTCTTTCATGATTGTGGCCTCCTCTAGTATGGCATGGGGAGATGTGGAGGCTTTCTTGCTTGACAACTTCTTCCATCCTCACTTTCTTTGTTGGGAGATTATAATGGAGCTGTGGTGCTTTATGATGCGCTATGCTGAAACCTATGTGGTAAATGACATTATTGATAAACTCTGCTCATGTCTCAAATCTGTGTCTTCTGTCGAAGCTGTTTTTGTTGATGATTCTTCCCTGAGAAGAGTGGCCAGATCAATAAGTATGCTGGTTTCTTGTGGTACAACATCTGTGGCAGACAGGGTTTATAACTTTGTTACTAGTGGGGGTGCATCTCTGTCTTCATCAGTCATGACTGTGGCCTTGCTTCGCGGAAGGTTTTCCGCTGAATTTGCTTTCAGACAAACTGAGAGGCATTGCTAAACAAAGGATAATCAGTGACTATGATGAATTCATTGGAGGTTTTAGCGGCATGCTCGTCAGCACTTGCCCTTCTAGGCTGCTGGGGGCTCCACTCTTTGTGTTGTGTGCTTCTTTGCCATCTCTGTAAGTCCCTTTGCATTTTGAAAGAGAAGTTCCAATCAGAAGAAAAATATGCATCAATTATATTGCCCAGGCTTACTGTAAAAAATAATCATAATCATAATGGGATACTTTCTAGTTGTTTGAAGTAGTTTGCAATAAGTGATTGTAGCACAAAACCGGGCATCCTTTACATGCATTTGCAGTTCTTTTTTTTTTTTTTTGTCCCACAACTATTCACAGGTCTCTTCCCATAAGGCCCATACATTTTTTCTTGGCCCTTTTAACTCCTTCAATCACTAGGTTTCGCAGAGGAGCTATTATCCCTGAGCTCCCTAAACCTAATGTGGCATTGGTAGTTATTTATCAGCCAGGCATTCTTCTTACAGCTAGATCTAATCCCCTGGTCCCTGTGGAAAGGAAAAAGAATTTTATGTCCTTCCTTGCCTGACCCGGAGATGTGGACATCTAAGGGCAAGGAAGGGGTAATTGAATGAATGAGACTCATTCGTAGGAACAAAGAGAAGCAGATCTATTTTATATCCAATAAGTACCAATATGGAATGGGGGTTGACCCTTTTCTATCAGATAGGAAGGGCTGTTTCACAAAATTATTCTTCAATTCCTGACAAATCTGGTCATCTATTTTCCTCTGCTGGGCTCAATGTTAAATGTTTGCTTTGTGTTACTTTATTCACTTTTTTATTCAATAGAAGATTCTTTTCAGTTTATTTCATGAGTTTTTTCCCTTTTACAGTAAAACGAAAATTTTGTGAATTTGTTTCCAGCACTGCATGATCACTGAACTCTAACAACACCTTTTGACCTAGTGAATTCAGTTTAAGTAGCAATTGTCACTTTGATTGAAATCTGAATAAACTTTCTTACATTCTCTAGCCAGATTGCCGAATCTGACATTGACAAGAAGACACTAAAGTTCCTAGCTGATATTCTGCAGAGCTGCACCTGTTCTCCAGAGCATGTGGCAAGTGACATTTGCCTTAAGCTTTTGGGTCAAATGCTGGCGGTAGTTTCTAACATGACACATCTATATGCATGTAATGGCATGGACGAAGTCATCATGAAGCTGCAAAACCTGTTTATCACAAGGCCATTGGCAGCTGATGCCAAGTTGTACCAGTGCAAAGTTGAATTGGCTCTTTTCATGGCAGGACTTGGTCATATAGAAATGGAAGAAAGAGATGGCTGTCCGAAGAGCTCTGCTATTTGGGAGCTGTATCACATGTTACTCAGAGAACAGCACTGGGCTCTCATGCATTTGGCAATTAAAGCATTTGGACATTTTGCCGCGAGAACCTCCTGCAATCAGCTTTGGAGATTTGTGCCTCAAAATGCTGCTCTATCATATGATTTATTGCAAGGGAATGAGGCAAATGAGGAAAGATTTATGTCTGAATTCAAGAAATTTCTCGAGAAAGAAGTTGCCCTTATTAAAACTTTTCCATGCACTGAGCAGCTTCAGATGCTGAGGAAAGAAGCTTTAATCCTTAAGGTCACAGCTCAAAAGAGTCAAAATATTGATGTGGAAGCTATGAGGCACGAAAAAACGGAAATGATTTGTGAAAATAGATCCAACAAGAAGAGGAAGGTTCCTGATGAGATCAGCAAGGGTGTTGAATTGCTGCAGAGTGGTTTGAAGGCCATCTCTGATGGTCTTTCCCTGTGGGAGAAGGCTGAGGCTAGCGCCTCAGAACTTCATGATAACTTTTTAGTTCATTTTTCTTGCCTTGAGGATGTGATTACTCACTTAGCTGGCCTTGCTCGTATCGATTAATGTCGTGAGGATTAATACTGCCTGCTAGAAATACTTTGTAAACAGACTAACGTGAGGTCTCATCCTCTTTCACTGTTTACATAGAAAAGATCACTGCCGTATAAATTCAGTGTTAGATCAGTTCAGTCCTCTGTTTCAGAAGTGAAATTGACTACTCAATTGCTCACTTTGACAAGAGGGAAACCAATGTTTCAACGAGACATGCTGGGATGGCGCAGTGATTTTTCTGGTCCATGTTCCGCAAATTTAAGTTAGGTACATCATTTTAATTTAATTTGGCTGGGACTATGCCAACCATGGAGATGTTTTTTGAATGACTTTCTACGGTTGGCATGTTGTGGGTACAAAGTTGCAAGATTCTCTCCTGTCTATCAGAAGAAAAGTCATCCACTCCATCAGGAAACCAAAGGAATTTCCTGGTAATTATATTTACTAGGATTATATGGAGGCATTGCTTGTAGCATTGTATATGTTGTGTGGAATTTTTACAGCGAGTGGCGTTTCATGGTAGGTCTGGTCTACTATTGTGGCTTGTTCTGGCGTGTCCCTTAACTTGTGGTGGGGCGCCCTTTACCTTGTGTATCATCTTTTATAGACAGACAACATATTAGTAGCTCTTCCTTTTGTTTAGATTGAGAAAACTGTAAAAGCACTATTGAAATTTCAAAGCTAAAATCAAATTTAAAATGCTAATGTCTTTAATGGCTGAGCATGTAAAGTAAAACTCCGTCAAATCTCCTTTTATTTAACCATTGAACAATATTGAATGGAACATAGAATAGGCAGTCTCCGAAGTTTGAAGTACCTTGACCCCCAACTCTTTAGCACATTATTATCTTTTCTAAATTCTTAAGTCTGATTTCAATCAAATTATTGTCTTGCCTGTCTCGACGGCATTTATAGGGGATATAAGGTACTTGAAAATTAACATCTTCATCAATGACAGGTGAGAATTCACCAACCAATGTCTTAAACCCTGTTTAGTTCCTGCATACTCTCATAAATGTTCCTTTTATTTTAGCAAGAATGAATATGGCTTAGAAAATATGTTTGACACCAAATAATTTTCAAGTGAAATCAAGAGAAAATGTCTCCAGAAATGATATAAGATGGAGCAAATCTTGTTTGCGTTTCAGTGCTTCATTTCAAATGAGAACATGGACAGTTGGAATATCAAAAGAATAGCCTCTATTTTAATTTTGATGTCAACAGAAGCATATCTTCACAACTTCTCGTTCCTGAAAAAGTTCATTAAGACTTCTTAACACATTTTGACAGAAATGCATAATGAAAAAATAGTGTTAGTAGAAAAGAGTGAAAAAAAAAAAACAGCTTTCCGAAACTGGATTCAGATTTTCTTCTTGATGTCAAAATTTCCGAACTCTATCTGCTTAGTATATGTGAAAAGTGGAGAAGAAGAATACATGAAACAGAAGACGCTGTTAATGCTATGGCCCTTGTTTCACTCAAATAAAGACTCGGGGTTTATTCCATGGTTCGTCTTTTGGATGCAAAATGGGTGGTTGTGTAACTATTGTGTTTTATTGTTAAGTAACATTTAGCAAGTAAAAGTTTTATGCAAAAAAAGTTCGGATCCCATGTAAACAGCACAGAAAACCCTAACCCCTCATTTTTATAATCCATGTCAAGTTACCAGAATATCAGTAGATATTAGCCACCCGAGTTCTGTTTTTGATGTTAGCCATCTGACTTATTTTCTTAATTGTGTACATCTCACTAAACAAGATTTATAAGATCTGGTAAAGAAACCTAGAATATCCTTAGTTGTGAAACAATGTTGCGAATGTTAAGAGCATTCAGCATTTTATTCCTATGATCAAGTATCTTTACGTTAGTCATCATGTACTGCACTTGAACCAAATTTGACTTAAATTGAGCTCGAGGATAGAAAAAATGAACTTGAGAAACTTTGAAATCGAATTCAAGTAGTTTTGCTCTAGTTTTATCTCTCTTGGTGTCACTTTGTGAATTGTGTTTTGCTGATTTGTTCCCATCAACAAATGAGAAGTACGCTACTCTTTTATTTACTTTGTATGTCGAATTTGTCAGTAGTTAGTAGGTATACTGAATTTTTCTTGTTCACATAGATTTTTTTTTTTTTTTTGAAAAAAAGGCACGGTAACGCAAAATTTATGGACTCACAGTCCATTCTGTGTTGAAAAGAGACAAGGTGGATTTCGAGTTCAAATGTGGGAAGCTGGGATCCACAGGGAGATACCCAACCCATCCTATGTCATGCAAACTCCTTATCTGAGTTAGTTTAATTCATTCTCAAAATGAGAACCGGACTTTCTAGGTCTAGCATTTAGTTAACTTTTAGAAACTACACGCAAGACTGTTACAATTAATTGAAGATAAAAAACAACGCTCGCCAAGGGCGAGGGCAAGAAAGTACATGTAAGGTACCGAATAGCCTCGTTAACTGAGATCCCTTTGGAGTTCATGCTATTACCTACTCAGATTCTTGAAAAGCCCCGACTTGCCAATGCTGTCGGAGAACTCTCTTCTTTGCAAGACACACATTAGGCGAAGATTCTGCCTCGCATCCACACACAGTTAGATCCTTCAGGGAATTCAATTCCTCTACTCCATGAATGCTGTGAATCTTCTCACATTTGTATACATTCAAAACTTTCAGCTTCTTCAAGTTTGATAGGTTTGGCAATCTTTGCAAGGAAATGCAATTTTGAATCCACAACTCTTCCAAGCATTCTAATTCTTCAAGACCTCGAATCTCAAACATGTTTGTGCATTGAAGTAGCCTCAACTCCCTTAATTTTGGCAAGTTTGACAGATCAGGCAGTCTCTGGAGGAACTCACAGGTTGAAACCTTCAGTGTGGATAAATTTTGCAATTGTTGGAGCCCATCGAGATTTTCTATTTTGCACCTTTGTATATCCAAATGTTTGAGTGATACTAGGCCCCGAAGTCCTTCGATCTCAGTTACCTGTGTCTCGCCAAGAGCAAATAACAACAAGTTCTCCAAATTGGAAACTGTCGGTAATGTTATCATTGAAATACAATTTCGGATGGATAACTCTGTCAAACTAGTGGGAAGCAGTGGCAGGGATTTGAGGTTTACACAGGACAGGAGCTCAAGTTTCTTGAGACCTGAAAGTGAGCCTAAAGATGAAGGCAGAGAGATAATATTTGAAAGGGACAATCTTAAGTGCTCCAATTTGGATAAGTTCCCAATCCAACTGGGGCCGGGAGTTTGTAGAAGGTGAGATGGCTCTCTGTTGATGAGGTTCGACAGATCAGGGATAGTGCTTGCTGATCGTGATTCAATTTGTAGACTGGTTAGGCCTGCTGGAAGTTTCGGTATTCTAGTTATGGCAGTTCTTGATAATCTCAAGATTCTCAAGCAGGGAAGGCACACAAAATTACTAGGAACTTCCTCTAACCTCTCACTTTTTAAGGCATGTAGTTCCTCGAGTTTCTCTGCCTTTCCTATAGCATCAGGTAACTTTCTTATGCAACTTCCATCAATTCTCAGCACTTTCAAATTCTTCAGATTACCTATCGAATCAGGTAATTCAGTAATTCCTGTGCTTGATAAGTCCAGCTCAACCAGTGATTCCAAATACCCCACTGATTCTGGAAGTCTCTCCACCCACTCTAGTTGGTTTGAAGCCAAATCTTTGTGTTCTGCTTCCACTCCTGTCGAATCTCTAGACTGAGTCATTCCTGTGCCTGCAGTAAACTTTCAGGGATTAATATGCCTAGTAGGCAATTAGAGCATGTTTATCTTCGTCCCATTGTTGTTTTTCTTCATCATATAAAGCCCTAAAATTGATGCTACGTTCTGATACTTACTTGGGTATGTGGAATTGGGTGACAGTTGATGGAGCGGACACTTCGATGTGTACCATCTCGGGTTGATCTTGTGATGCACTTGGGAGATCGTTAAATTCCAATGGGTAGCAATTGAAGTATCCAGCTTCTCTGTCCTTTGCGACATAGGATCAGCTTTCTGAGAAGGTACATCCGTGATGAGCTCTTCAAGATCCTCCAGGAAACTTATGTTACGCCAGGTGTTGTGTTTCAGAGAATAACATCCTCGGAGATTCAAATGAGTGAGGCACTTCAAGTGAATAATTGACGGATCAATATGAAACAAACGCAAACACCCTTCGAGAATCAATCTTTGCAGGCTTCCATAGGCTAATAAGTCTGGAGTCTTGGTCAACTTGTCGCAGTGGGAAAGATTCAGAACTTTCAGTTTCTTGGCCATCTGGATAGAAACTTTATTTAAAATGGATGAAGGCAGAGAGGTGCATGAAACATAACAAAAATATAGACACAGAATCTACTCCTGAACTCGAGTTACCTCAATCTGCTTCCAGCCTTTCCATTTGTGTGTTATTTTGCTCCATGACAGGTCAAGAACCACTAGATTTCTTGGATGAAAATTGGTAGCTGGAAAATCTGGAGGACAATTTTTCCAAGAAAGCCATCTTAGTTTTGAGAAATGATGCTCAAAGTCTCCAACAAGGTCCACGCCATGCATTTGGAGGTATCTTAGCTCTGGGAGGCTTGAAAATTCTTCACAAGTAAAGCTCTGGTTCTTTAAGGCAGTATCAGAACCGTTAGTATAATAGTTCAAAACAAGTGCTTCAACTTCATCTGTTCCCTGTGAACATGGAACATGCCTCATATCAAAGAGAAATCAAGGTTAAGGAAGGCATACAAGTAGCTTTTTCAGCAAACAGAAGTAGTGATGAAGTCAAAATTTTACCTTCTTACTTTTCAGCACATCTAGTGCTTCCCTGTCATTCCACAACCTACTACACCTCCCGGGATCTTTACGATTCTCACGGCGAACAATCTCCCTACCAAGGTCTCTAAGTTGATCATGCATGGATAACTCATCATTATCTCCAATTTTAACTAAAGACATTAGGAGAAGGACTTCTAAACCATACTCTGGACAAAAGCCACAGTCATCCCACATATAAAAAGCATTTATTCTATTCCTTTTGTTAAAGAAACATGCAATATTGAGAAATATTTGTTGTTGTTCATATTCCAATGCCTCATAACTTATCATCAGTTTCTTCTCAACTTCCTTATGTGGGACATCTTTCAACCTTTCCAAAGTACCTTCCCATACTGCCTTGCTTTTGCCACACAAAAAGGAACCTATGACCTCAATTGCCAAAGGGAGCCCTCCAGTGGTGAGGGCTACCTCTTTTGACAGAGCCATGTAGTCTTGTGGAGGAGAGTTTGTTCTGAAAGCGTGTCTGCTGAATAGTTGCAAGGCTTGTGCGCGCTTCAATTCGGCAACTTCATAAATCCAGTCACCTTCATAGTGATCTGGAACTTCAGAGGTACCTTCCCTTCCTGCACTGAAGACACTCCTGTCTCTCGTCGTAACTAGAATCCTACTTCCGGAACCAAACCAATCTTGTTTCCCTACTAGTGCCTTGAGTTGATCCCTGTGGTCAACATCATCAAGAAGAATGAGAACTCTCTTATTCTGAAACCTCTCTCTGATCAGGTTGATCCCTTCGTCAACGTTAAGAGGTCCTACGCAGTTACAACTGAGGATGTCACGTGTTAGTTGTTTCTGTAAAGTCGGAAGACCATGGGCTTTCGCTGTTTCTCGGACATCAGCGATGAAACTGCAACTCTCGAAATGAGAAGAAAGGCGATTGTAGACAACCTTGGCTAGAGTTGTCTTGCCAATCCCTCCCATTCCACAAATTCCAACCATACGTACACACTCTGAACCAACCTCTAGCAACCTCGTTACTTGTTCAACGGGATCATCAATTCCCACTATATGGTCACTCACATTTAGATAATTGATCTTCAATTCAATCAAAACCTTCTGAACAATCAACTTTATGAGTTCTCCATGTCTGCAACAAACATGAAATTTGTAACAGATGAATAAGTCAGAAAGGGGGATAATCTAGTAAGTCATCGAAACACATCAAGGTACATTAGTTCCGTCATTTGTCCCTATAATTCTGTCCAAAACATGCTGTGTTGAGTTGTGTCAAAGTAAAGCCCTCAACTACTCTTTCCAGATCTTGATATATCCATCGCTCTGAATGATTTCTTGTTACGATGGTGGATGAAATTACAGTTGCGAGAGGCTAATATGGAGTTTCATTGTTAAAAAAATGCTGCAATCGGCAACTTTGATTTAACATAGGCTAAAACTAAAAGCAAGGCTGAATTTCCAGAATCATCAGTCGTATAATGCAGTGACACAAAATTATGAAAGATAGCAGGCCTGTCGCCAATAAAAATGCTAAACAAGTGTCGTTTAGGAATTACCCTTTAGATTTTACTTCCCATGCTTTCAGCTTAGATACTTCTATAAGAGCCTCCCTCCATTCCAGGACTCTTCTAGAGCCGTACTTTTTCTCGTGTTGGGAGAGAGCTCTCTCGTATGTATTAGTCTTGAGCTTAACATCAGAAGGTTCCACGTCATAAAAGATGGGAAATATCTGTCATTGGGCTGAAAATCTCTTGCTTTTCACCATCTGTGCAAGCTCCATCAGGCACCATTTGCTATTAGCATAATTCTTGGACAAAACGGGTATGTAGATCCTCGAATTTTTTATTGCTTGATGAAGCTCGTCACCAATGCTGTCTCCAACTTGGAGCTTTTCCGCATCTCTGAAGGTGCGAATCCCGGAATGAACCAGGTCCTGGTACAGGCAATCGGTGAAGCTTTTGCGAGTGTCGGGTCCTCTAAAACTCAAGAACACCTCGTAATCGATCCTTGCCTCGGTGCAGCCGGTGGCAAGTCGTCTGTAGTAGCAGGCGACTCATCCAGATTGTGCTCTGCGCTTCTTTTCTTCCACTTGATAGGCACGAGCCCCCGAAAAAGAAACGCTAGGACCCTGAGTACTGCAAACGCTAGGAATTTGACCGCTGCAAGAATGCCGAGATGCGCCGGTTCATTTGATTCCTTACCTACAAGCTCTTCCATCATCGCACTCCTGTTGGGTCGGATCTTCCAAAGAAGCACTAACAGAGAAAATCTACCAATGCGGTTGCTTTGCAGGCGAAGAGGAGGAAACCAGATGAACCAAAACGTTGTTCTCAACGTTGCAAAGAACAATATGTCCACAAGTTTGGCTTAGTCATCGCTTGACTCTTTTATAAGTCAACATCCAATCTCTACCGCAGGCCGTGTGACTTCTGTGGACAGCGCCTTTTGTGGTCTGTACTCGATAATTTGTAATCTCAACGATGGACCACGCGATATAGTCGGGTATTCAAAGATATTTAGACTTCCAACTGTCTTGAGTAATCGAACACACAATTTTTATTTTGTTTTTTGCTCAGTAGACATTCAATACTTACTATTACCACCATAGACTACATGCTCGAATCCTAATTGACTCAGAAAATTGCTCAGACCTTATTTTGCTCAAGCCATTAGAACGCTCGTTGTGCACATGCACGCTTCATGTAACAGCAAAATGAACTTGTGACGTCCAGGAGAGTAATATTTGACGCACTATAAGCGTCTAATCATTCCACTCTTACAGATGTACAACAAAACCGAGTCCCTTGCGCGTAATAAGATGATTGACCCAGCAGTGTTTCCTATGTTACGACCGTTTTTGTTCATCACACCGATCGTGAAATCAGAGTCTCCACGGTTCTCGGCGTTGAATGAGTTGCGCATCTTGACTTGGCCCAAGTCTCCATCGGCATCGGCGGGTATATGCTTATGTAAGCGAGGTACGATACGAAGGAATCTCGCGTGCGCCAGAAGAAAGGTCAAAATTCTCTTGCAAAGGAAAAGCAAAGCAGGCGTCGAAGAATTCGTCATTTGCTTTTTGTCGTGGGAACAGCAAGCACTTCGATCCGAGGGGCAACCAGGGGGCAAAATGGGATCGTGAACGAGCGCTTGGGGAGGACATCCATGCGTGGAACCTTTAGAACCAAGCACTTCGATCCGAGTATCTCAAAAGCATCTGGCAAGTCTTTGGTATTGTTTCAGGGTGTGCAATTAAAGAATACCCAAGACTTATAAAAATTTAAAGGAACACGCGCAGAAAGGCAAACCCAACAATCTCATTTCATTTCTTATTTGTATATATTTTAGGTGTCGGGGTACCACTACTCCGTACTACACCTAAAAGCCCCAGCTGCTACATCATCCCAACCTGAATACTACGTATACACTATGTCATTTGTCTTTCACCCATGATTTGGCCCGGTCTTCTCAAAATACTACTGATTTGAGAAATAATGATCAACTACGAGTGAACACAAAGCTCAGCAAGCAAATTACTAATCTGTCTGTACCACATAAGTCAATAGCAGCACATACGAGAAAGTTTATATATAAACGACAAAAGATCATTGTAATATCAACTTGCTTGAGAACCTTTCTTAAATATAGGATAGTAAATAGAAAACATTTCTTCATGAGTTAGTAAATTAAAATCTGAAATTGCAATTGATCATCTTTATTGTGAATCGATTGCCACCATCTTCCAGGGAGCCCCATTACCCCTCGGGCATCTCACACCCATCTAGCATTGCGAGGACATTTGGGGGAATTGTGTTACACTCTCAAGCATCTAGAGGAATCCAGTTACTCCTATGAAGCACGGACATGTTACACGTGCTTCCATGTCGTGTCCGACGCGTGTTGGAGCGTGTCGGACATGTTGACATGCTTGGACACGCGTTGACCACGTGTCGGATTTCTCGACACGAGGTCAACTTTTCTTGGCACGCGTGTCTGAAAGATGATGGAGGGTGAAGGCGAGGGCGAGGGAGAAGAGACAAGGCCGCGAGTGACGGTGAGCCCGCGACGGCAAGAGATGGCCAGAGAAAGAGTAGAGACTGAGGCGAGGGCTGCCACTCTATGATGCTACGATGGATCAGCGACGAGGCTGCAGCTGCGAGGGAGGAAGGGCTGGAGGCAAGGCGGTGAACGATTGTGATGAGGACCGAGAGCAAGCAGAGATCGAGAACTAACATAAAAAGGGCAACTCCCCCATCCGTAGAAATCAAGGGAAATTGCCAAGCAAATCAGTTCCAAGAATCACGAAACTTTAACATATTGTGGATGAGACTCGAGGAGCGTTTTTCGTGAGAAATTGAGGTCCAGTTTAGCTTGTATAGGTCCCAATAATTTTCTATACCTCGGACCAAAATAGGACACACGATCAGGTTACGAGAGATTCAATAAATGGCACTTTGGACTCCTAATGGAACTCCAAAAATCATAGAAAAATTCCACATTGCATGGTCTAAAATTTTTATTAAGGACACTAGTCCAAATTGTTTATCAAAAATCCTATAGAAAATGGAAACCTAGCAAAGGTTAGGAAACGGCTTATAAAAACAATTTCGGACCCGCGTAGTTTTTGAAATATATTTTGCACATGTAAAGTCTGAAAAATCTGAAATCAAAGTAGGTTGTAGAACAAGGCATAACACACAAATTTCATGAAGAAAGTCTCATCAAATTTGTACCATAAAGACCTGTACCAAATTAGAAAAATTCGGCCTACAGTAAGTTGATCCAGAAAGTGTTGTAACCTCTTATTTGTCCACAACTCGTGTCAATTAAACTTAAATCAATGCACATTTTAATATCCAATATTCCAACAATATATTTATATAGTACTAAAATCTTAACACTACTTGCAACACGTACATTCTGAAATTGTCGATGTACACAATTAAGCATGAAAACAATCAAGGCGACTACAATTCAAGGAAATCGCCCTCGACGTATGGAAATTGACCAACGTAGCATAAATGAGAATTAATTCACTTGCCTCTAGTCCAAAGCAAGTGTCGACGTGGTTCTGGCAAGGTCTCGGAAGCCCAGTTTTGGCTAGTTGTTTGTCGCTCCGCGACAAGTCGATGGGCGGCTTTAGGACGGCGGGGTGGTGCGAATGTTGGCTGAATGAGGGGCGCGTCACTAGCAAAGGTGGTGGTGAGGAAGCCACGGTTGTTGCGCGGAAACAGAGAAGAAACGAGAGAGGGTCGTGTGGTGTCGAGCAGCAAGGAGGGATGATGCGCAGATGAAGAAGAGGATAAACGGAGGGGGACGGTGGGTTAGTGGAGTTGCAGAAGAGGTGGAAATGAATGGAGTTTGCTGAATTTATATTTTTGTTTCGTCCTTCGCCGCCGCCTACATGGTCTTAACGGTTGATTAAATACCGCAAGAAGACGCCGGCTGAGGGAAACTAAGGAAGAAAAACGGTGGTTTGGCTGATTTTAATCTTCAGTTTCTCCTCTCCCTCCGCCTGCATGAACTTGGGCACAAATTTGTGCCACATTTTGCGAACATGGGCAGTCCATGGAGGCGCCAAATGGAGAACACTCGGCTAGGCCGAGTGGCGCATCGAGCCACGCATTGGAGGCATAACAGGGCCTACGTGGGCGGTGAGCCGCGCCGAGGGATGCGATGAGGTGGCATGGCGCACAGGTAAGGTGTCGTGGTGAGGCTAGCGGGGTGGCGACGGTGACACGGTGGCAAGGTGGTGCCATGGAGGCACAACGAGATGGCGCTGCATCACGCAGCGATATGGTGCGACGGTGGTGTGGTATGGTGGCCAACTTGGTGACGCAGTGATTATGGGCTAGGCACTCAAAGGCGGACAGTTCTGCTAAGCAATGATCCTGATGTCACAAATTGACCACTTTATTAATAAATTGTCAAAAAAAAAATTAGGACAAAGTTTGCCAAATGCAAAGTGTTACGACTAAATAGGCATCCGTACAATTAGGGGAAAAGTGTTATAAAAGTCTTAAACCTATTGCATTGGCATTTTAATGATGTCAATTTAGTCTTAAAACTTTTGAACTTACTACTTATTTTTTCTCTCCTTTATTTCTTCTTCCTTTAGGCGGTGATCAGCCATCAGCCATCACAAGGACAAGCTCCGGCGAGGGCTCCCCTCACTAGATTTGGAGAAGCCAAGGCTACCCTAGCCTAGGTGAGGGCCGACCTCGCCAAATTTGGCACGAGAAGCCCTTGCTGGGGCTGCCCTTGCCCAGGTGAGGCCAGCCCACTTGGCCATGGCTAGCGGTTGGCCATCGCTCAAGGAAAGAGGAAAACAAGGGGAGAAAAAAAAGAATAAAAAGAATAAAAAATCAAAATATTATTAAAAAAAAGTCCACGTTAGCACCGATAGTGTCACTTAAATTAGTCGACATTCATGTTAGCAATATTCAATTGAAATTATTTGAAAGGACTGAATTGACACTAAGTTAAAATTTTTAAGACTAAATTAATACCATTAAAAGATTTAAGATTAAATTGACAGCAATACAATATATTTATGATTTTTCTGATACTTTTCCATACAATAGATTTAAAAATTTTTGGTTATTTTTCCCATTTTTGTACAAGGCAAGTGTGATACATTTTTTGCACAATCAATCTTGAAAAGGTCTGACAAAAAAAAATTGAAATGGAAAAAACTTGGCCCAAAAAACTCTTTTTTTTTTTGTCATAGCCCAAAAAAAGTATCGGAAAGGAAAAAAATGGCAAAAAAGATCTTGAAAAGGAAAACAACTTACCTACAGTGGAATGACATAAAGTAGAGATCTTGCATTTATGGTCACTACAGAAAAGAAAATAACCGAATGACGACTCTGTTAATTGCCATGTTAAACCTGGGTGTTGTATCTTCTCCATCACCAGCAAAGTTAGGGGAAAAAGGAATAAAGAAGAGAATGAGAGCGCTCAATACAAATCTTCTCCTATTCCTGGCCCTGACCCTTCTCAAGATTCAAATGGCGACCGCCTTCCATGTTTATGTCATAAACAACCTGGGGGACTACACAAATCTCACCGCACATTGCCGGTCGAAGGAGACCGATCTGGGCACTCGGGTGTTAGAATTTGGAGCGGCTTTTGATTGGGACTTTGACCTCAGGCACGGGGCCGAGTACTGGTGCGACATGAGCTGGGCCGTTTCCCATGGAGATTTTCAGGTGTTCTACGAGCCGAGGGATGCCGAAAGATGCGGCGACCAGAAGTGCTATTGGCGCATCGACGGGGATGGCTTGTATCTCTACATCAAAAGCGAAGATGATTATAAGCTGCAATTTACCTGGCCTTAGTCGAATATGTTCGAGTTGGTTCTTTGGATTTAGAATTGACTTCATTATGAATAAAGACAGCTTTTTTTCTTCTTGTTTTTTCCATTCCCCCTTTGCCATTGATTAATGATGGTTGTGCTAGATTGCGCCACCGGGTAAGAATCAGATTAATTTCCTCTGTTGATGTCATTACGCACAGGTTCAAAAGAGGAGAAGAGACATTTCCGATTCCTGAGGGGATCGGGTGAAATAGACAAGATTGGAGGGTCCGTTTATTTGAAGGATTACTATTTCCGAAAAAAATATTTTCCTTCTTTCCAATGCTTAGACGAGGGAAAACCAATCGGTTTTTCAATGAAAACAACAAACTTAGTTAGGGAGAAAATGACTTACCTTTCAACAAGAAGGAACCCTTCTCTAATTTTCACGCAACTTTCTTCTTCAACCTCCATGGAGAGAAGCGTTTGAGCTAGATCCCTCCCCTCCTCTTCCTTTTTCTTTGGCTAATTTGGTTCTCTATTCTCTTTTTGTTCTTTTGCTCCTGTTTTTTTTAGCTTTCCTCTTCTAATCTAATCCAAATCTTGAAGCTTCTCTCTTCAGTTTTGGGTAGATTTCTATCTTGATCTAATCTAGATTTAGGGATTTTGCGCATGTGATTTCAAGTTTTCGCTTCCTTCAGGATTCATTGGTGTACAAATCCAGTTTCAAAGGACATCGAAAAGCTTCATCATGATTTCACTCTTACAAATGTCAGATCTATGCTTATTTAACATTTTTATTCTAAAAGGCAATGATGTTGGGGACACCACCAAAGGGCAAAACTATAGAAATAAATGGAGATTTTTGTGTGCTCATTACTGAAGATGGGTTTGGTGATGCGCGGCTGGTTTTGGTTTGAATAAATCTTAGATCTGCCCTTTGAGCAATGACTTCAAATCTCGTTCTAGTCATTCCTCTTGTTATCTAGAGCTTGTTTTGTCTCGGATTTATCTTGGTTTCTCTTTTGTATTTCCTTGAAAAACTAAGTATTTTTCTAAAAATGATTTACAATAAAAAAAATATTTCTATCATAAAATTTGGAATGAAATAAATGCAACCCTTAGTTTTATATCTATATAATTATATTAGGTAAGGAGACACTTCCTACTTTTAAAGGCAATTTTCCTTTTCTTTCTTTTTGAATATCTTGTTTTCTTAATTTAAACTTTTAAAAATAAGCTATACATGTGACGATATCTTCTCTATTTATAGAAGCAAAATTTCATTGTTCCGTTTAAAAACATATGAATTTGTTTCCACTGTTGCCTGCTGGTAAACTACAATAAGAATTGATAAGTAAAAAAACTAGCGGTATATAAAAATGATGGGTAACTTTTTTTTGGCTAAAATGTTCGTAACTTATCAATAGAAATTACCAGCTCCCTTCATATGTTAAGAGTTAGCAATTTTGTTTACTAACTTACCAATGTTTATTTTTAGAAATTACCAAAATCTTTGAACTTACTAAGTATCATATGAATTACAATCTTAAATTAAAGTGATTACCAACCTTTGTTAGAATAAGTTATAAACTAGTCTTGGATTACCATCTCTCATTTAGTTACTTATCATCGTTTTATTATTTATTCTAACTGAGCAACTCTTCTATTGAATTACCTTTTTGATTCCTCTTGATTAGCAACCTTTCACACTTAGGTTCTATTTGGTAATCATCCATAAAATAATTGATTCTATTCTTTTATTCTCTAGAAAAAAAAAAAAAGAACAGAAATCATTTTGGTAAAATTTTGTTCCTATAAATAGATTTGGAATAAAATCAAAAAGTAGAAAAAAGTTACTTATTGTTTTCAAAAATCAAGCCCAAATTTATCTTCTCTTTCTTTTCTCCTTCTTACTTCTTCTTCTTTTTCCTCCCGGTCCCGCCTAATCATCGGCCACTGCTACCCATCGCAATCGCCACCGGCGATGGTGGCAATTGACTGAGCGAAGTCTGGCGAGCTCGCCGAAGGCTCGCCTAGCCACAACAAGCCTCGACCTCGCTAAATCTAGGCAAGACCAATCTCGCACCGCCTAGGTGAGGTTGAGCCTTGCCTAGCCACTAGCGAGGCTTGGCCTCACCAGATCTAGGGAGGCCGAAGCTCGCCATGGCTAGGTGAGCCTCCAAAGAGCTCGTCAGACCTCGCCTAGCTGATCGCCGACCATGGCGGTCGGCAACTAGCCACAAAGAATGAGGAAGAAGAAGAGAAAAGGAAAAAAAAAAAAGAGAAATAAAAAAAATTAAAAGAAACAAAAGATAAATTTAAGAATCCTACCAAATGCATTTATATTCTGGGAATAAAAATTTTTTGCAGGAACCAAACGTATTCTTTTGTCCAAAAATTGTTCTCGAGAACAAAATAAAAAAAATCATTTACGATGAAAGCTTATTCTCAAAAATAAAATAATTACCAAACGTGCCCTTATGAATTCTTTTCTTTAAGCCTACCATGAAAATTGGGATACACATTTTCGATAATTAAATAGAAAGGACAAACCAAAGTACATCGGAAGACAAAAAAGAACCCAAAAAAAAAAAAAAGTAGGGTGTGGGAGTTGAAAGTAGGTAATGAAATCAATCGCCTACTCAACCAGCCGAAATGGTTTACTAGCATTCACATATTGGACTTGGAAAGAAAAATCAATCAACCCGCAGATCGCGGTTGTGAACAAATAAAACGGATGTAATCGATTCCTAATTGCACCAATCATTGCTTTACTTTTCTTGAAAAAAAGGTACCATTTCAATCCGGCACCAAAGTTATATCGACCAACGAAAGCAAACAACTTATAAACAAATCATCATGATTGCGCCACCTTGATGAGAATACCACAAAATATTATTATTTTTCTTTTAGTATGAAAAAGGGTTAAAGTTGAATATATATTGAGATAATGACAAAAATAATTCATAAACTTTGACGCAATATGCCATGTGATTCTAAACTTTTATTTTGTTCAATTTGTTTATTAAACTTTATCTCGATTTACAATATGATCATTCAACTTTTAATTTGTTTAATATAGTCACTGGACTTTTAGTATATATTCAACTTGGTGCGTAAATTAAAAATTTAAAGACGACATTAAATAAATTGAAAGTTTAGAGATCACATTGCACATTGATCTACAATTCATTAATTAAATTGAATAAATTAAAAGTTCATAAGCCACATTGCACATTGAGCCAAAGTTCGATGACTATTTTGTCATTTTTCCAATTTTTTTAAATACCTCGGAATATTAAAGCAATCCTCAATCCATATAATATACAATAAAAAAATTAAATATACAAAGATAAGGAAATAAATCCTTTAGTAATCATGTCAATTAAATATATAAAGATAAGGAAATAAATCCTTTAGTAATCGTGTCGATAAGGAAACAAATCCTTTAGTAGTAAGGAAATAAATCCTTTGGTAGTCATGTCCCCTTTTGACAGTGCAGTTATCCACACCTCTACGGAACGTGTCCCTGCAATCGCCTCAATTCCCGGCACCATGTTCTTTGATTTCTTTTCGTATTATATATATATGAAAGCCGAATCGATCAAAACCCAAGAGAACAAAACGAGAGAAAAGCAACCATGACTTCTCTGCGCGTTTCTCTCCTCCTTCTAGTCTTGTTAACAGCGTCGTACGCAAGCGCGAGGAAACTTTCAGGAAACACCGAAGAGGCGATGGTCAACGAGCCCGTGGTCAGCGTGGTGAGCGCACTGCCGAAGGGCACAGAAGCCATGCAGATCCGCTGCAAGCGCGATGGCTCGGCCGCCGCCGTGATCGACCAGGCACTGAGCGCGGGGCAGGGATGCAACTGGGCGGCCACGGAGAAGGCACTGTACCGGTGCACGGCGGTGTGGACAAGGAAGTTCGCGTCGTGGGAGGCGTTCCAGCCCAGCCGCGACGCAGGGCAGGGCCAGGTGCTCTGGCGGGTGACGGAGGAAGGGTTCTTCCTCAGTGTGAACGGAACCGGTTGGGTCAAGAAGGCCGTTTGGGAAACTGAGTAAAAAGGCGGGATTTGTTGTGAATTGTAGAGTGCTTCCCTAGTGATGTCGACCATTGCTATGGGATGATTATTGCTATTAAATCATTGAAGGAATAACACCCTGCGTACCATGGGTTCGAAATCCTCAATTTTAATATTTGGATTTTCTGGAAGTCGATTTGAAAAAAATTGAATTTTTCATTTTGGAAAAGGGTTTATTGTGGTTTTCTAGGGTGTGCTGAACTTGGGTCGCGAACGCCCGAATTTTAACACCTAGACTGTACTGGAAGGCTCATCTCACTTGAGATGGTCTTTGAACACCTAGACTCGGCTCACTAGTCCCGGTTTTAAATGTCACTATGCTTGCCTCCACAATGCCCTCATTTCCAACCCCCAATGAGAAATAATTTACTGTATTCATCAACTTTACGACTACAATTGCCCTTGGCTTGAAGATTTTCATTTGTCACACATTTCTCACTTTGAAGGGGAGGTGAGAAGTTCGATTTTCCACCACCTTGAAAGAGTTGGAATGAGGACGTGTGAGCAAGGCAATATAGTTTTGCAACATGCATATCCCATAATACACATGACTTGAATCTAGCAACCACCTTAGGGAGGTGACTGCCACGGCGAAGGCAACCACCACACGATGATTGTTAGTTGCCATGGCTTGAGGTTCGGAGAGCCAGAGCATAACTGCCTCTTTGTAATGGCCTTTTCTTTGACCTAACACACAAAGGCCGTCGGTACTAATGGCTCATGAGATGATGACCATTGCCACGCAGCGACTCACTATCTCTAAGTCTCGCAGCCTGGCGACGGTCTTATGACATCCGAAACCCTATATCGGATGGGAGAAATCTTGTTGCGTTATTCATAAGTCAACATTTACATTCAAACGATCATCATCTTGTGTGGTTACTTTGAGTACTCCTTTTGAAAATTTAGTCTAGGATGAGATCGTTATACATCTTGTTTTTAGATATGGGATAGAGAGTCCGCATTAGTGGCATTTAAAGTTGTTAAGTCCAAATCAGCAAAATTTGTCGGTAAACTCTTCAAGGATGAGGCTTGATCATTTAAACTAAAAGAAACTAGAGGGGTGACCTTAAATTTCAATCAAAGCAAAGAGTATAGAAACTATTAGTGGTGTTACCCCCATTTTTTAATAAGGATTAAGACTCCGAAAAACCCCAAACTGGTACATTTGTAATAAATTCCCAAAACTAATTTTTGAACCATAAAAAACCTCAAATTGGTACATCCATGATAAATTTACCCCCAAATTAATTTTTTGACCACCAAAAACCTTAATTTTCTATACTTGTGACAAATTTACTTTCTATTAACTTCCGACAAATTTTATCATTAAATTTGCTGATGTGAATAACACATAGTGACATGTTATGGTAACGTGGCAAGTCCACATAAAAATCCATAAGATAAATGCCACGAAAAATCTCAAAATTGTCATAAGTGTACCGTTAAATTTATTATGGGAGTATTGTTAAATTTGTCACAAATGTACTTGTTTGAGATTTTTTTCTATATTTGCCATATGGAATCATCATCTAGGTTAGTAAAATTTAACATTTAAATTTGGCAAAAGTTAATAGATGTAAATTTCTCATAAATGTATCAATTTGGAGTTTTTCATAGTCAAAAAATTAGTTTTGGGGTACATTTGTCACAAGTGTATTGGTTTAGAGTTTTTCAGAGTATTAACTATTTTAATAATGCAAGCGTCTATCTTATGAGGATAGATATGCCACCAATAATATATCCAACTAATCTCATGGACCATATAAGAAATAAGTAAAAATATAAGCGAATGGTGGCATTAATACAAGTCATAATTAGTCATGATAAGAAAAAAATTCAAGGCGATTTATAGCAAATGAAAGGTTTCAACATATTACCACCGGCCACGGTGGCTCTGCTGGTTAAGTCTTTCCCACCGTGGGGGGACCCACTGACCCCTTCTAGGAGGGAGAGGGTTCGACTCTCCGCGGAGACGCTTGGCGTCTTACCCGTTCCACGGGGGTGGTGGGTCCTCCCGTGGGGCCCCAGGGTTTACCCCCGTCACCCCGGGCCTACCGAGGCTGTCCGTGTTGGTACGATGCGCGGGTTTCCGGGTTATCAAAAAAAAAAAAAAGATTTTAACATATTGTCATATAATTTTAACTGCCTTGGACGGAAAGCACACCCTTTCAACTTAAGCATTATTTCCCAACAGCTTTTATACTTTGCAAAATGACAATTATCCTCTTGAATTACTATTTTTGTTAAAGCCGCTAGTTTCCCATTTGCATAACTATTAGGCGTTGCATAAAAATGAACTGATTTTCCCTTACCAATCTACGCTCTACTACATGGTTAAAGACAATTAGAAAATATAGAGGGTTGTGTGGTAATAAATTTAAGGAAATTTGGCAGAGGTTAATTTGTTCAAGAAAAAAGAGCTAGTCCATATTCCTATTATATTTAACGGATACGCGGATAGAAAATTAGAGGATGCAAAAAAAAAAAAGTTCAAAAATAGGAAATCTTTGAATAAATTGTCCAAAAAGTTAAAATTTATTGCATTTTTACTAATCCAGCCATAAATTTTTTAATTTTGTCAATTGAGTCGATCTAACCAATTTTAACTAGAAAACGCCGCTATGGACATCAGCCATCCTATGTGACACCGCTCGATTCTAACATGGACATTTTTGAATAATATTTTAATATTCTTTCTTTTCTTTTTTTCTTTTTCTTTGTTTTTCTAACCTTAGGCTAGTGAGGTCACTAGCCACGGGTGAGAGTCGCGACACCCTCCCCTAACTTGGCCAAGGGCCTCTGCACCCTTGTCTTCAATAAGCGAGGGTGCAAAGGCCCTCGCCCATGGCTTTTGCACCCTCGTCTTTGATATGGTTAAACCTAATCAAAGCCCAATAAATATCATTACCATAATCAATATTACCCGATTTTACCCCATATTTATCTTCACTACTCTCACAAGTAAAACCAAAAATTGCCTCATTACAATCATACAAGCTCCAAATAAGATCACAAACTCAAAAATCACTATCACTATATGTTCCTATTAAAATTTTGGTAGACATTGCTGAAAAAAAAAAAATCCATCAAAGCAAATTGAGATCACTTTAAATCTATCACCATTGGCCTCTCGCAATCCAAAAAAATCACAATTACTTAAAAGAATAATCAGTGAAGTAGTCATAAAACCACCTTCCTCTGCAATAGTTAAACTCTTTACCTCCACTACCTTTGTAATAACATTACAGTCCTCAACTAAATTACAATCCATCATTAAAAGCCAATATCAAGACCTCATGGTAGTTGAAAGAGAATATCATCATAAAAGTCAAAAAGTTTATGCAAAACATGCTTTTCTAGAAAATTGATATTACCTACCAATTGATTTGTCAAAAGCCATGAACAAATCCTTATTAAAACCAAGTCTGTGACATTCAAACATTTTGCATCATCCAAAAACCCAAATAATATCACTCATTCAATAGCCACAATCCTTATCATCATACCCAATTATAATTTGAAGTCATATTAACCTCTAAATTATCATATCTTTCAACTTTCACTTATTGGGATTGCCAAGAAGCTTGGCGGAATGCTTTTTCCCGTCAAAATGAAGATGGCAGTCACACCTTGCTTTTTTTATTTCAAAACTAATTTACAACATTGAACAACTAACTTTTGGTTTAAAAAATGATAGTTATTTTGGCCATGTCATTGAAATCTTACCTCCACAATTTAAAAATAGGTTAAAATTCTTTTACGCTCATTTCAAACGAACTAATCATGAATCAAATTTTTTTAATCTCATGCACTTTTTCATTAATTTGCAAGTCTTCTTGGTAACTGCTTGGAAATTTGACTATCATTAGCCTTCCCACTCTTCACAAGTCTAGCACCTACTTAGGAAATTCAAAACTAGGACTCCATTTGGCAACACTTTTGTTCTTCTTTTTTTTAATGTTCTTTTGCTCCCTAGAATAAAAAAAAAAAAAATAGAAATCCATTTTGCAACATTAATTAATTTTCTATTCCTCGTAATAAAAAAATGGTTGGGGAATAGATTTGGAATAGAAACAAGAAGTAAAAAAAGTAGTTTCTTATTCCCGGGAATAATTTCTAAAAGTAAGTCATTTTTTCTTTTCTTTTTTTTTTTTTTTTTTCCTTCCTTGTTGCACGCCACCCCCACCACCGCCGTCCCAGGACCATTGTCGTCTGCCACTGTCACCACCCCCTATCCGCCACCATTGGCGGCTGGCAAAGGATGGCGATGGCGGACGGTGAAGAAAAGAAAAAAAGAAAAATAATTCTTAAAAAATTAAAAGAAATACTACGTTACAAAAAAAAAAAAAATTGTAGATCATACCAAATGCATTCCCATTCTTTTTCTATTTTGAGAATAGAAATTTTGTGAAGTTACCAAACGCATTCTTTTACTTAAAATTTTTTCTAAAGAATAAAAATGGAAAAAGACTATTTTTAAAAAGAAATTATTATCGGAACATAAATGTTACCAAATAGACCATAAGTGGTGAGACAATTTTAAGTTCACCAAAAACCTTTCCAAGGAATCAATTCTCAACTGGTTAAATTGGCAAAATCACAAATCACCAACTGATCACAAAATTACAGAATTTCTTCAGCAAAAATCATTGGCCCAAGACCATTCAATGGCCATTCAATCACCAGAAGAATATCGTTTTCCATTGGCAAAAATCATATGAATTACTAATCACCAAATCACATCGAAAATCTCCAAGTTCCTATGATGAATCCCATCACAATGGTAATACAAATGAAGATGATTGCCATGGTATCAACCTGTCATATGAAGATAGAGACGAATAGAGGAAAATATTAATCACAAATCACCAATGACCAAAAGGAGGCAAAGGCTAAAGAAGACAAGAAATTAAAAAAAAGATTTTCATCAAGAATCTCATCATTTTCCTTTTTGAAGACAATAGCTGAAGATGCTGCAATTGTTGACCAAGCACCAAAATGGGCTAAAGCTTTTTTTTTTTTTAATTACTGTTCACTTCATTCGATCACAATCCTTTCACTTTCATCCCAAATCCACTCTTAATTACTTGTACCTTATTGTAATCACTTTCCAATCACTTGTAATCACCCCCGATCATTTATAGTCACTTCTTCAAGATATCTCCAATCACTTACACTTATCTCTAATCACTTGTATCAATCGTCAAGTAGGTTTTTTCTATTACTTAACAATATAACCAACCAAGTCTTGGTTGGTATCATTACTTCATACTCTTAGCTCTCTTTTCCTTTTACTTTAAGTAGGATCTCTACTTGAGTGCAGACTGTTGCTCTTGTGGAAGGTCACACTTTCTTTTCTTACACATATTGGTGGAATCTCTGCTCGAGTGCAAACTACTGTCCCTACGTGAGATCACACTGTTTATGCATATCAATGAGTTTTTTGCTCGAGTGCAGAGATCACATTGTTAATTTAAATACTTTCAATTACATTTCATATTATTTTATGATCGAATTTATAATTAGTTTAATCTTCATCTATACATCATTTCTTTGTTTAGTTCGTTTCTTGTATATAATCACCTTAACTTTCAAATTAATATACTTCATATTATCAACTTTCACAAAACTCTCAGAGTTCTTTGATTACTTTAGAGATATAAAACCTTTATAATTCTTTCACATAATAAATAGATCAAACAAACATAAATGTTTAGATTAAATCACTAATCACTACTCCATTATTTCTTTTCTTTATATAGAACTTCAGATCCTCGGGACTATCCAGCATTAAAATAAATCACTCATCACTACCCCAGATAGCCCTCAGTAATATATAAAATTTTTTAATGGGTTTCCTAAGGGCTATATATAACGAATCGATCAAAACCCAAGAGAAGAAAACACGAGAAAAGCAACCATGACTTCTCCGTGCATTACTCTTCTCCTCCTAGGCTTGTTAACAGTGACGTACGCAAGTGCGGGGAAACTTTCGGGAAGCACCGAAGAGGCGACGGTCGATGAGCCCATCGTTAGCGTGGTGAGCGCGTTGCCCAACGGCACCCAAGCCATGCAGATTCGTTGCGAGCGCGATGGCTCGGCCGCTGCTGTGATCGACCAGGCACTGAGAACGGGGTAGGGATGCAGCTGGGCAACTAGGGAGAAGGCGTTTTACTGGTGTGAGGTAGTGTCGACGAGGATGTTCGTGGCATGGCACGCATTCCAGCCCCGCCGCAACGCGGGGTGGGGCCGGGTGCTCTGGCTAGTGAGGGAGGAAGGGTTCTTCCTCAGCGTGAATGGAACTGGTTGGGTCCGGAAGGCCGTTTGAGAAACCGAGTGAAGGGCAAGGGTTTGAGTAGGAGTGCTTCTCTAGTGATGTCGAATGGCTACTAAATCATTATAGGAATCCACTCTTTTGTGTACCATGAATCCTCTATTTTAATTATGGAATATCCTGAAACTTCATTAAAAAGATTACATATTTTTCATTTTAGGAAAGGTTTTATCGTGGTTTTCTAGGGCTTGCCGAACCTGGGTCGCAAATGACCCGAATGCCTTGGACCGTACCTGAAGGCCCGTTTTGTTCAAGATATCCTTCGCACACCTGGACTCAGTCCATTAGGATTGATTTCAAATGTTACTAGGCTTGCCCTCCAAAATGCCCTCATTTCCAACCCCAATGAGAAATATATTAATGTAGTCGTCAACTTTATGACTACAACTACCATTAGGATGAAGATTTCATTTTTCAACTTGGAAGGATTAATCACTGGGGTTGCCCTAGTGGCCATTACTCTCTCGAGAAAGCTGGGGTGAGGATACATAAGTGAGGGAGCACGGTTTCGAAATATGCACATATCACATAGTACACATAGTGACTTATAAAATAAATATAGGATAAGATCAAACAAAAATGAATACTCAAATTGGGGGTTTAGAGATGTCACCAATTTTTGGAGTCCAAGTCTGCAAGTCACAAAGAAAGCAAGGAAAAGCCCAATAGATTAGGCCACACCAGGTCCAGCCCATTACTTAATAGCTACACTAGTGCATATCTGGACGATTGATTGATATCGTTTTTCGATTCGGTGACAGATCTAGACAACCGGCCGAGCCCCAATCCAAGGAGCCGGCCTCGTCCGGCCCCACCGCTGCCGCTGATCTCCAGTGCCAAAGTGTTGGATTTTGCCTCTTCAATGCGCTCGTTTGTATTTGCAAATCCACCAGAAAAGCGGAATGGGCAAGTGGAGGCATGGCAACATCATGTAGCCCCTAGTCACCTGTCACTACTGACATTACGTTATGCCCATCCTTGAACTTTGCTTTGGCATCGTTCCCAGATCAAGAAGAGCCGCCCATCTATTGTAAAATAAACGCTAAAAGAGGAGCCGCCAAAAACCAATTGCCTTTTTATCAAAGGCTATTTCAGCTTGGACAACAAACTTTATATCATCGCTCCCTCTTTTTGCAGGGATTTGATGTTCAAACTCTATGGATTTCTTTGCTTTATTTATAATGCTGGCGCACGCTTGGAGACCCGATTGAGCTCATGAAACACCCCGTAAGCTTCATAAATCGATTAAATCTAGTCCTCTGGTTTGTGTAAACGGCTATATCCCAGAATAATTTACAACTGGTAGGTGATATCCAAATAGATAACCTTTAATTTCCAAACCGAAAAATCTCCTGACATTCCAATTAATTGCTTCTATCAGATCTTGAGGAGAATAAAGTCCACAGATCTCGGTTCTGCTTTTAGCGATCGAGCGGCGTTCCGGGTTAATTAATCTAGCAGCCTATCATTGTTGTTCTGATAAAGACAATAGACAGGGATGTAGTGGCCCGTCTTGATCTTCATTAGTACCCAAGTTGAGATTATTGTAATGGTGTCTCTTCTTTACAAGGGATCGTAATCATTCCAGCACGCCGCGAAAGATAAGCTATTCTAAGAGTTCCTTTGTTGTCTTGTTTTCTCTCGGAGACAAAAGTGCGGATTCTCCTATGAAGTGTTATTGGAGGCTAACCTTTGCGTGCCAAAAGCAAAGTAATTGCAATCCGTGTAGGACATAAGATAACGGCGCTCACATTCCCCTGGTTAAAAATACGAGATGATTTAGATTTCACACTAAATTTGCCGACATAATTATCATTAAATGAATGACACAGGAGAAAATCTAAAATATAACTCCCGCCGTTGGGCATAGGACTTAGAGTTCCGCTCTTATGAAAAAAGAAAAGAATCACGGAACCTCCGAACATTGTAATTGGACTAGACATGCCTTGCCCACAAACCCTAATGATTTTGGTGGAATGATCTGGAGACAATCTTTCCAGAAAACAATAGATTGAAAGAAAAAGGAACCTGAAGAGATAAAGGATTTTTCAAAGACATTCTCTACGGTAAATAATAAAAGAGGGGAACATGCACGTCCACCTAACCGGCCCCATCGCACAGCCATATCAAAGCACTCGATTAAAATAGATATATCATGCCATACATCAATGCATGCCAAAAGATGAAATCATGTATAGGCATGCATAGAAAAGGAACTTACTTCTTCTTTTTTTCGTTCGAAGAAAAAAAGGAACTTCTTCTTTTTCTTTGGTCTGTGATAAAAAGGAACTTGAGTGACTGATATAGTTGGCATTATTGTCTATTGGAAAGTGCTTTTTATTGAGCTTGACCTAGACAAGATCTAAAGAAGGACCGGACTTGGATTAGCATATTTTGGAAGTTTTGCTTTGTGCTCCCAAATGCCATATTTGTATTTTTGGACACATTGACAAATAAATAAAAAGAATAGAGAAAAGATGACGTGATTCCCTTATTAAAACGCCATTTTTGGACACATGGATATATAAATAAAAAGAATTGAGCGAAGATGAAGTGATTCCCTTATTAAAACGCCTAAAGTGACCTTCAAATATTGCTTACTAATTTGTTTGTGCTTCCTAAAACTCGAAAAAATTAACTTTTTTCTTAAGTTTTTCTGTTAAAGTTCAAAAGAGTATCCACGTTTAAAAGAACTCATGAAAAAATTACATGTGAATTTATATGTTCACATAACACCACTCTTTAAAGGTTTCTAGAACTTTGTGTTAAAAGTGATTCCATAACACCAATGGAAGACATGTATTCATGCCGATGTGATATTACCAAAACTTATCGAGCCATTCCGCTTTACTTCTTACATCACAGTCAACCTAGAAAAATTGAATTTCAAGATGAATTTCGGCGCATCGAGTGCCTATGAGCCACGCGCATCCGGATCCTTGGATCACATCGGTGCGGGTTCCGCTGATACCGAGGGCTCGCATGTATGGAGCTCGCATAGACCGGGATCCAAATTTTTAATAACTTTTTTTCCCGAGTGTCGCCAGTGCACACCCCGTGGCTGGCAAGTGGCAACTTCGCACGAGAGGTTGCACTTTAAACGTACTTCTCAAAACAGAAAAATGAGATAGGGATTTCGCTCATTTACTGACATTCTCACGAACCACACACCACCACCACCACCACCGCCTTCTTCTCAGAATATAATTCCTCTCAACGCTCTCTCTCTCTCTCTCTCTCTCATCACCACCGCTTGCCTTCTCTGTCTTCGTCTTCTTGTTCTTCACCTTCTTGCCATCAACCACAAAATGAAACTCCTCGCAGGCTTCCTCCTAATCTCCTCCTCCCTCTCCCTCTGCTGCCTATTCCTGTCCAAGCTCCTCGAGCCCGAGTACTTCTACGGCGCCGAGTTCGACGTCCGTGTCATCAACGGCTTCAGCACCAACTCCTCCCTCCCCCTCGTGATCTGGTGCTCCTCCGACGACCACGGCGACATCGGCGGGCGGGCCCTCCAGGAGGGCGACGACTTCAGCTGGGCCGTCCGTTCCAACTTCTGGGGCGCGGCGGCCCGCTTCCTCTGCACCGTCAAGTGGGACAGCACGAGGAAGCGGTTCGACGCGTTCGAGGCCGAGCGGGACGGCCGCCGGTGCGGCCCCTTCAGGAAGTGCTCCTGGCTCGTGAGGGAAGACGGGTTTTACTTCAGCAGCGACGAGGTCAACTGGAAGAAGGACTTCTCCTGGTTTTAAGGGAGAAAAGAAACAGTTTTGTCAGGTTCATTTAAGAATAACACCTAAGAACGCAGAGGCAGTTACATTAAAATGAAAATATGAAATGATGTGACCGACCATAAGTGAATATTTATCAAATTTTGTCGCACAAGAATCTGTCACATTAATTTTACAAGCATGGTAATTTTCTTTTATTCTAGAAAGGATTTGATGTTGCATATTATGCCAGATGAGCATGGACGATAATTAGCGTTTTTTTTTTTTTTCCAGTGTTTGATTGGGTTGATGACTTCGGTTTTTTGGGGGGTGATGGCTACGTCCATCGATTTCATGTGATGTTGTTTATGGTAAGAGATAAGTTGGAATAGGACTAGGCATGCAAAGGTGTTGGGGTGGTCCAACAGGTTGATGAGGAGGTGGCGACTCCTGTGGTAGTAGGTCCGCTGATGGGAAATTGAACTAGGATTATGAAACGGATAATGATACACGATTAATTGTCATTGGATCTCACACACACGTGGAAGATATTATGAGACTGACAATTACTGATTGATAACGAAATGTTCGTGGCGTGGTTCTTTGATTGTGCTATAGTGTCCCTGTGTCGATTTCAGAACGCCATGTCATCGTAATCACTATCCTTCCTGTTAGAATGTGACATGGCTGAAAAGATTTAAGCTAATAAGTAAAAGGAAATTGTATGAATATTATAAATCCCGTGGGCTACTTTAATACCTCTCTTACATGCAAATTAGATTTGAAATAGTACGTGGAATTTGACAAATGGGTACCATCACACTTGGAATTGCAATGCAAATTTACTTTGATACCATGTTAAAATAGCTAATCTAAAAATTTAAGATAATATATTGAGAGAGATTTATATAAAGAGTATATAAATTTTCTAAACAAACAATATGATATGCTCTAACATATGCTACACATCTCGCACGTCTCAACTTCCAAACGTTTTATTGAAATTTGGAACAGGATCCTTCATTTTCATTCAGTTTTCTCATGTAAACTCAATGGACATAACCATTCATCAAGATGGATGTAATTTGTCTAGAAATATACGATTGAATACGTCAATAGTTGAGATTACAAGAAAGGATAATAATTCCTCATCTAAAAGGTGGGCCATGTTTTTCTCCATCCTAGAGAAAACTTTCTGAAACCTGCCTTCAAGGAGTTACGATTAGAATAAAGATTTGTTGAAGAAAGAGGGGAGGGAGAGAGAAAAGGGTAAATGAAAAGGTAGCGAAGTGAGTGGAAATTGCAATAAAAGATTTCCTATATTTTAACTCAGTTTTTTTTTTTTTTCATCCTCTAATTTCCCGTCTGCATATCCATTAAATATTACATGAATACGAACTACCTCTTTTTTCTTGAACAAATTAACTTCTGATAATTTTTTTGTAAATGCATGAACCACACGGCCCTCTTTAATTCTAATTGTCATTAACAATGTAATAGAGGTTATATTAGTAAGGGAAAATGAGTTACTTAATTTTTATGTAACAATTAGACCTGTGAAAATTGGTTTTAAACCCATACAGGTCATATATGGATCATTCAATTTTGAAGAGCCTACCTTAAATGAGTTTTAAATTTAAAGGCTAAAATAAATTAGTCTCAAATGGATTGAGTTTGGAACCCATTTTCAACCCAATAGACCCACCACCTCTCTCTCTCTCTCTCTCTCTCTCTCTCTCTCTTTCAGAAAATGGAAATTATTTTTTTCTTTTTTCTTTCCTTTTTATTATTTTCTTTCTTCCTTCTTCCATCTTTCTTCACTATTGGGTTGCCATGGCAACAACAGGCCAAGTGAGGGATGAGCTCATGGGAGGCTAGCAAAGCTCAAGCTTGCTGGTCTGATGAGGTCAAAGGAGAAGGAATTAGAAAAAAGAAAATTTTGATAATAAATAATTAAAAATTCGATTTTTTTTAATATAAAAAGTATTTTAAAATTTTATTTATTTTTAAATTTCAAGTAAATATCAAAGAATATTGTTTTTTTCCTATAAAATGATTTCTTAAAAAACATTTTTCAAGAAAAAATGAAGCCTATAAAAATTGTTCACTAAATTTGTATTGAATGGAGGTGTTTTAGCAATATCATTTTTTTTTAAATCATAAGAAATAAGCTTTCCTAGATTTGGAAGTATTTTAGGAATATACTCTTTAAAAAAAATTATAAGAATAAGTTTTCCTAAATTGGGTTAAATATGGAAGTGTTTTAACAATATAGGTCGAGTCAAGTATTGATCAATTATAGATTGAGTCGGTATGGGTCAAGAATTTACATTTTGCATTCATAAATTGATTCATGGGTTAATTTTGGTCGGACCATTTATGATCCAACCTACCCGTTTAGTAGGTCTAGAACACCTAATAGTTATGCAAATGGGAAAACTAGCGGCTTTAACAAAAATAATAGTCCGAGAGGATAATCTATCATTTTGCCAATTAAAGAAGTTATTGTTTTGCATCGTAATGGAGCTATTGGGAAATGATGCCAAAGTTGAGAGGGTTCATCCAAAGCAGTTAAAGTTATATGACAAAATGTTGAAACCTTTCATTTGCCAAAAATCACCCTAAATTTTTATCTTAAATATGAGTGACTATGATTTATAATAATTTTATCGTTCGCTCAGATCTTTAAAGTGATCGAGCTTCATCCTCGAAGAGTTTAGCTACAGATTTTGCTGATTTGGACTAAACGACTTTAAATAATGCGGATTCGCTCTCCCAAATCTAGAAACAAATCTAGAAACAAGATCTGTAATGATCTCACCCTAAGTTAAATCCTCACAAAAATACTCAAAATAACCTTCCAACAAGACTTATGAATAACTCAACAAGACTTCCCCCAGCCAACATGGAATTTGGGATGTCATAAGAATGCCGCGGTCGCCACCGCCGCCAAGCGGTTGTTGTGGCTGCAAGCCTCAGGGATAGCCAGCCATCACGTGGCAGTGGTCATCGTCTCATGAGCTATAGATGATGACAGCCTTGGTATGCCAGCACAAGGAAAAAGGCCATCACCAAAGAGGCGATCGTGCTCCCTCTGTCCAAGCCTCGAGCGGCAGCAACCAGCGTGTGGTGTCGTTTTCGCCATGGCAGTCACCCATCTCACTCACTCTCTCTCTCACTCACACACACACACAAAAATGGACCACCACCCCCAAGGTGGTTGCTAGACTCAGGCAATGCCCCACGTGGTGTCATTTTCGCCATCGCCCACCCCCCTCTACTTTCACATTGATCGTGCGTTGCTTTGCGTCACTTACATTGCATCACGTAAGAATTTGAGAAAAATTATTCTAAAAGTCTTAAATTTATTGTACTTTTGTCAATTTAGTATTAAATTTTTCAAATTTACCAATTGAGTCCAAAACATTTTCACATTTTATCAATTAAGTTTTTTTTTTTTTGGTAAAAGGTAAGAATATATATTGAGCTTTGGACAAATATACAAAAGATCGGCACCAAAAACTTACACTCAAACATCAAACAACAGAGAGAGTGAAAGGGAGCTGATGTAAAAGCCGTGAGGGCAACAACAAAACAACAAGCTAGACAGCAACAACAGATACAACAAAGCGAAACTTCAAGGCACACCAACCCTCGGCCACTCGACAAGTAAGCGGGACGAAGAACAAAGAGCCTATAGCCGGCTAAGAAGCGAGGCAAAGCACATGAGCAGCTGCTAAGGAGAAACGGGCAAGTGAGAAAACACCGAAGGGTCAAAGCCCCACCCTCTCTAAAGGCTCTTGTTCCTTGGGGTAAGAGGAACATTTTTGAAAGTAATAGCTTTGTCTTTGACAACCTTGATAATGTAATTTTTTAAATCTGAAACCACCAAGGATTCATCAGGAAAAATGATGTTATTCATCTTTTTCCAAATCAAATGGCACATAGCTCCAAAAGAGAACCACGCAATACTATGAAAGAAATCCTTACTGGATAAGAACTTCGAGGCCCAAGAGAGAATGTCTTTCCAAGATCTAATCCGCCAAGGGAGGTTACACCTGGCGACCCAAAAGAAGGCCAGCGAAGTCGAGGTGTCACAATCAAAAAACAAATGTTTGATAGAATCCGGTAAAGCGTTGCAAAAGGCACAGACAATATAATCAATCATTCCATGCGAAAGAAGCAACGTCTGAGTGGGGAGGCGATTCTTCATAATAAGCCATAAATTGAATTGGAACCGAGGGACTATTGCATTATACCATATAAGAGGTGCCCAAGCAACACGGTCTTTCTTGGCTCTAATGGAGTTCTAGCGAAGCTATGGAGAAGGAACCAGAAGCATCATAGCCCCAAGAAAAACGATCAGAAGCCAAAGACATGATCGGAAGAGAAAGAAAGATTTGCACAAACAAGCCACAAAGGTAAACAAGTCCGCCACAACAGCATAGTTGGGAAGATGTAAGCTTTCCCTGAAAGAGAGTGGAACAAAGGAATCCAACGGGCCACAAGAGAGCCAATGATCATGCCAAAGAGAAACCGATAGCCCGTTTCCAATCTTCCACAAGAAAGACAATCGAAAGCACTTTCAGAGTTGAAGGATTTTTTTCCACGCCCATAAGCATAAAGCAGGTTGGGAGGAAATCCAAAAGTTCTTCTTCCTTAAGCAGTTAGTGTGAACCCACGGACACCACAAAGATTCTTTATTGGTGAAAAGTATCTAGAAATATTTAAGCATAGAGGCTCTATTGCAATCATTTAGTTTCCGAATGCCTAGACCGCCATCTTCCTTCGGGAGACAGATGTCATCACAAGAAACTTTGGCCCTATCTCAGTTGGGGGTAGTGCCCTTCCATATAAATTGTCTTAAAATGCACTCAATACTAGCTATAACCGAGGACGGAAGAGTGAAGACACTACTCCAGAAAGCTTGTATCGAGTGTAATACCGACCTTATCAGTTGAAGACTCCCTGCAAAAGATAGAAAATGCTGAGCTCAGGATTGGACCCTGGCGGTAATACGATCAATCAATGTAATGCAGTCCGCTTTCCCCAATCTAGAAGAGATAATGGGCACACCTAAATAACGAACCGGGAGCTTCCCCTCCTGAAAGCTGAAAGCCTAGAGAACCCTATTGTGAAGAGAAGTATGCCTGCCTGAGATGAATATCTCACTTTTGTTTCTATTCGGATATAGACCACTCCAAGAAGAGAATATATCCAAACCCTTTTCAACATCGTCACCGATGCCCAATCAGCTTGACAGAAGAGGAAGACATCATCGGCAAAAAAGAGGTGAGAAAGCTTGACAGATTTGCACCTCCAAAAATATTTGAAATCTTAGTTAGAAGTTCGAGAAAACAAGATCCTTGAAAATACTTCCATGACTAAGGTAAACAAGTAAGGAGACATAGGATCACCCTACCGTAATCCTCTCCTAGTTGGAAAGAACCCGTACAACTCACCATTGATAGAAATGGAATATTTTGGGGTTCGAACACAGACCATGATTAGCTTTATAATCCACTAGGGAAACCGGAAGGCTAAGAGAGCAAGCTCCAGAAAATTCCAATCAACAGTGTCGTAAGCCTTATGGAAATCTACTTTTACAGCACATTTAGGCAAATAAGGGTCTCAATGAAATCCAACAAATAACTTCTGACTCAGGAGAATATTATCTTTAATCCTTCTACCCTTCACGAAAGCGTTTTGAGATGAGCTTATCAAATCACTTAAAACAGCAGCAATGAGATTAGTCAGGATTTTTGTAATCACTTTATAGATGGTATTACAACACGCAATAATCCTTTTGTCAATTAAGTCTTTTTATTTAATTTTGGAAGAAAATTGCTAACATGAACACTTGCCATCTTACGTGACATGGGACGATGCTAACATGGATAATTTTTAATAATTTTTAAAATTTATTTATTATTCTCTCTTTCTTTTTTTCTTTTTTACTTTTTTTTCTTCCCTTCTTCTACCTTTAGCCGGTTGTCAGGCCTTGACGATGGCCAACAACCAACTAATGGCGAGGGTTGGCGAGGATGACCTCGATGTAGTGAGAACGAGCCTTGCCAAACCATGGCAAGGCTCGACCTCACTAGATTTGGTAAGACCCCCTCGCCAATGGCTAGCATGGGCAAACTTGGCCAAAGGCTAGAGAGGAAGAAGGAAGAAAAGAAAAGGAAAAAGAATTTAATAAATTTAAAAAGTATCAAAATTTTATTTAAATTAATCACACCAATGCCGACCGTAACACATAGGACAGTCGACGTCCACGTCAGTAATTTTTTACCAAAATTGGCTGAATCGACTCAATTGGCAAAACGTAAAGATATTTAAAACTTAATTAGCAAAATTAAAAGATTTAGTATTAAATTGACAAAAATATAATAGAATTAGAATTTTTTGGATAGTTTTCCTTGAGAATTTGAGTGAATTCACATGGGGATGGTATTTTTCATCACCTAACTTAGCATCCCAAGCTCGGGAATGACCTAGATCTCTCCCTTCCCTCCCTCGTTGCTTTTTTTATTATTATTTATTTCCTTTTGTTTGCTTCCTTACTTTCCCAATCTAATTTTAGATTTGAGAGTTTTGCTCTCTTGATCAAATTCTAAATTTATGAGTTGTAATGAATAAATACTCCACTTCCAATTTCAATGATGTTCACAATAGTTTTTTGTCAAGTCTGTACTCATTCAATGTATTTTTGTTAAAAGCTTTGGCATCTTGCACTTGTTAAAGGATTCATTCTCAAAGGCGTCAGACTTGAGCTTGTTCAATATATTTATGTTGTCTCTATATGGCAATGATATTGAGGACGTCAAACCTAGGCACACACCGTCCAAAGACAAAGCCATAACTACGGTTGAAGATCCCAACACATGCTCATCACTAATGATGATACGTGATTTAGTGATCAACCACCGATCCTTTCGCTTGGTGTTTATGAAAGACAAGCATATAATTATCTCTACCATCCATATTCTAATGATATACCTTGATTCTGATTTTTAATTTAGTTTGAACCTCTATGAGCTTGCCTTATTATGGTGACTTTTGAAATTTCCCGTGAATTCTTTTAGGTATTATTTTGGTAGTGAATAGAAATTTTTTAACCAAAAAAAAAAAAAAAAAGAAACCTAGCATTCTGACCGACTAAATTAACATGAAGGCTAACTGATTCCGAGCGAAAAAAAAAAAAAAAAAAATTAAATAGACGATTCGAAGTTGTGACCAAAACTAAAGAGATAGTTGAGCCTTCTTATTTAGTCAGTCTCATTTTGGTATGTAACGAATAAGGAAAACACAAAAGGAGAAAGGAAAGGATAAATAACAAAAGAATTTAGCAACTGGTTACGAAGATAATTCAATTAAAAGGCAAATTGATGCATTTCACGTGAAATGTCCAAGCTGTAAAGATTCACAAGACTGATCAAAGTACTCCTCAACCCATATCTTTTATATTGGAATTCATCATAAGTAGGGAAAAAAAATGACACATAAAGTACTGGAAAAGCTTAAAACTCAATTAAAAGGCAAAACTGACACATATCACGTGAAATATCTAAACGGTACAGATTCACGAGCCCGCTTAAAGTACACCTCAACCCATATTATTTATATTGGAATTTATTTCATACGTAGGAAAAAATGACGCATAAAGTACCTAAGAAAACTTAAAATAAGAAGAAAACTCTGTAAATGTAAATATAAATTATATGGGTGTGATGATGTATGATGGAGTTTTATCTTGAATGTTGAGATTAATATGATTCATCCAGTCTGAAAAATTAAAGTTGCAATAAACCCATCAACATTTACGATTAACTTATCCTGATCAATAATTTTTCATGTTTCGTTTATATCCATGCTGTCCTTTCTAAAAACTACCAAAAGGATTGATGAAAAGTATTGTTAAATTAAAAGTGAGAATAGAGAAAATAAAGAGCGGATTTTGAGGAATCCGTAACCTAATTATGAAATTCTCGAGCACCAACGAGATCCCTTTGCATTTTTTTTTTTTTTTGTGGTTTCTCTTGATTTAATTCATTGGGAAAATAACAATACATACAAATGCGAACTTGGAAGAAAATTGAAAATCATGAAAAGTCCTCAAGTCATCATCATTTCGGAAAAAATTAAAATCATTAAGGTTTCATTTGAATTGCGAAAAATGAATAGTTCAAAGAAAAATTTATAAAAAATGTTTATTTATATCACTTATAAAAATGAATAAACGAAAAAAATCCGTCATCCATGAAATTATTCTTAAATAACTAATTATTTTAAAAGATACAAGCTGTCAATTTTTAAAAAATGATTTTTATCATTTATTTTTGGCAAAACAAATGTACCCTAAAATGACAATTATCTTGGATGAGAAAATTTCATGGTCCGCAAGAGTTTTTATGAGACTGGTCCTGCAGTCAATTGGATTGCTGGATTTGGATTGTTGGATAAGAAAAAAACGTGGCTCGTTAATTAGCTGTGCATGATCAGACCAAAAAAAAAAAATTAGCTGTGCATGAACAGTTCTCCTTGTTACTTAAGGAAAGTTATGGACGCAATGGTGATCAACCTTATATTTGATTAGGATTAGTTGGGACGAGCAGGGAAAATTGCTAGCACATACATTGCAGAAGTTTACGAGTGTAAAGGAAAGTTATGATCAATTAGAAACTTTACTAACACCAACACAGAAGAAATTTGCTATTAGCTTAGATAGATTTTATTTTTTTTATTATAAACGTATGAATTACCACCGTCAAATTGAATTATGCCCTCTGAAGAAAAGTTAGAAAAATGATATTTTAGGTGTAAATTACTATTAGTGAGAACACAAACGTATGCCATAGGAAAGTTACGATTCATTAAATAATTAATAACAATAGGTCATGAAGTTTACTATTATTTCAGGTAGATTGCTATTGTTTGGCGGAATATTACAGATTATAGGACCCACAAAATTTACGACGACAAAAGAGAAATCAGGTCCTCTGAAGAAAAATACGACTTGACATATAACAAGTAAATTACTATTATGAGGGAAATTACGAATATCAAAAGAAATCTATTTCATTAAGACAAAATATTAGATGCAATCTTTTCCAACTTTTGTGTACTTCTTAATCTATCCTCTTCAGGAGAAAAAAATTTGGAAAAGCGACAACTCTCTTAAGAAGCCACATCATCTATTTCCTATCCAAATCGCAATCATCTTAATATATAGAACTCAAATTAAACCAGTGCAATGCACTAGACAACATTTAATATAGATAAAATCATAATTCTTTTTATCTCCAAAGTATACTTAAATTGTATGATAGATAAATAATTTTTTTATGGATAAATAATTAGGATGTTCATTTTTTTTCTTCCAGTCAAAGTCAATAGTAGTTATTTCTGTTCGATTTACGTCACTCTAAAGCAATTAATAATTTGGACTAAAAGAAAGCAATTAAAAGTGGAATGCTCAGGTGGCATGAACAAATCTAGCTTACACAATTTCACATTGAAAGAATTAGATATACTTAACCGATTGAATTTTCCTTTCAAAATCCATTACGTTTTCTTTTTTTTTTTTAATGCTTAAGGATCCAATAGTTAAATACTTACAACATATTATACATATATGCAAGTCATATTATCAAAAGATAATCCTAAGTATCTCATTAGATAAGACTACAAGAGAGTTTCATTTTAATCAAGCTAGTAAGTGATTTATCAAATACATTTTATTTCCGACTCTCTTGCTGAATATTCAATCTTTATTATTCGTTTCAACTACAAAATTTATATTAACATATAATTAGACATACCATATATATTTTCGTATTTAGTGAAGTTAAAATCCATCAAAAGACCTTTACCAAAAAAAAAATCCATCAAAAGACTCTTACCAAAAAAAAAATCCATCAAAAGATATTACACATACTTATTTCGTAATTTTCTGAATCGGTAATACCAAATGATAATCATTTTCAAGTTAAGGCAAATTGTCGCTCCCAACTCTTGAAAATTGGGGTGTAGCTACATCAAAAACGCTTGTTCACTCTAATAAGTATAATGACATAAATAGTTTTTGAACTTTGCTCAATATATAATATATAGTCAATGAATTTTTAATTTATTTAATATAGTCCTTAAACTTTAAATTTATTCAGTCACTATATTTTTTTGTATAGGTTCAACTTAGTTTCTAAACTATATGAAAATGGACATTAATGAACATTTTCATATAGTTTAGGAATTAAATTGAACATGTGCCAAAAATTCATGGGCTACATTGAACAAATTAAAAATTCAATGATCACATTACATATTGGGTCAAAATTCATAAACTATTCATCTCATTTTCCCACTCCAATGTTGAAAAGAAAAACAAATTATTAAACTAACAAGAAGAACTCACCTATCAACTCTCCACCAAAATGAATACATGACATCAGACTCGAAAAACTGTGGACCAAGCCACTCACCATTTTACTATTCCCATCCCATTCATGCCCATTTATCTGTAGAATGGGGAACCTTTTCACAGCGAAAATGACTCGTGATGAACAAGAATCGAATGGTCTCGTCTCGTCTCCATCTAGTGACATTTCAGACGGTCATAAAGCATACTTAACCTTAGTGTTCCAGCAGAAGAAAATGCCAACGACGGCCCCGCCACTTAAATCTGAATTCCCCGGAATAGGTGCCAAACTGGCAACAACCGATTCCTAGACCAAAGCATGGGAAAGGTCCTGCCAAGCAATAAGGCTAGCTTTTCCCTTATTGTAAGGCAAAGATTGCTCCCTTTTTGCTGCTTAAAGTGGCAAAAAGGAAGCACGCTATGGCGTGGCTGGCCAAACAGCGGTAGTCATCGGTCCATCGAGCGTGTGTGGTTTGAGGGAAAATCTACATCGAAATTTGAAACGAACGGTGACCATTAAATTGAAATGAAAAAAAGAAGAAGAAGAAGAAGAAGAAAGCATCCGACATAGGAAAATAAAGGAGTGTGTCTCCGCAAATGGCATCAAAAAGGAAGCGACCTAGAGATAAGGGAGACCCAGTCTGAAAGGGGTTCACATGGCGAAAGGGACAAGTCACCAGGCCCACAAGTAGAGACAGAAGTCTCTTTCGTTTTGCCGTGATTTAGAAGATGGTGTTGAGAAATGTACGAGACCGAAAGGAAAAGGGAGACAAGGGCATCGGATTTAGATTCCTTTGAAAATGTATAGAGCCTGTAAAGCAAGCTTAGTACCAACCCTCTCTTTCATGAATCCAATGTGCTTCTTAATGTACTTTTGAAGTGATAAACAGCTATGAATCCTGCCTTTAGAATGCCTTTAGAATGTCCGCATGGAAACTAAATCTACGAGGTATTGATGTTATGCGACGGTTGCATCGTACGGGATATGTTTGAAGAACAATAGCATGTATTCTCGTAAGCTTCCATTAACCATTAACAGAAAAATGGGGCATCATATAAGTGTTGACTGGATTTTTCTTTTGTCTTTTCAAAGCATACAAAGTTACAAAGAGATCACAAAGAGTACCAGCTTAAAGATAAGATCGGTATGAATCAAGTATGAGGGATCATGAATGCTTTGAAACATGCAATTCTCAAGGTCAATGAAGATCAAGTGGACTGGTGTGTTCACATGAGCATGTCCAATGTGCAAGCGCAAGGGTGAACTGTGCATTAGCTGTAATGGCTTCAAAAGTTTGCTCGACGTGGATGTTTCGTCAATGAGAAAGGAGTGCACGGTGTTGGCACGGGGGGAGGTCGGAGCCTAGATGATGCTCGATGGGCTACTGAGAATTAAGAGAGAAGCAAGAGAGAAGACAGATTGTGAGCTTCACTTCTCACTCGAGATAAGGACGTGTCTGCGATTCGGTGAATGACAGGGACATTTGAAATGCTATAGTTTGAAAATAGATATATCACCAAACATACCAGTTACACCACTGGGTTCTTGATGAAACTATTCAAAGGAGGACTTCAGTGCCAGCACTAACTAGGAGGTCTTATCCCAGAGGCGTGAATGAGAGCTATCCTATGATCCTTATGAGAGCGTTAGAGGTATATGAAACCAAGCTCATCTCGTCAAACCGCGATGAGCAAGCCCATAATGTACACTAAATCACTCTGTAAAATTCGTAGTTCTGTGAACTATTAGAAGACAACAGAAAATAGAAGAGGATGAAAGCAACAAAAGGGGATTGCCGCTTGAGAAGGGAAAGTAGAGAAGACATTTGCCAGCCAAATTAAACAGGTGATGACCATGCATTTAAACAGTAAACATTAATATTTCAACAAAAACATAAGAATTTCCCAGGAGTTTGGCTAAACAATTAAGCGTTCGGTTTGGATGCGACATGCAAATCACCAAAGGCTCCAATTCAATGCAATCTTGGGGGTCGTGCCCGCAACCCTTTGAATGGAGCGTTGCATGTATGCACATGGACGGTGCTTTGTGTGCATTCATGGGATTAGTCCGGCCAAAAGATTGGAACACCGAATGTCAAATAAAAAGTTTTAAGATTGAAAGAAAAAAGAAAAGACCATACAAGTGCATGTTTTCGCATACAAGTAGCAGAAAGGTCGAATATTAAATTGGAGCAAATCAGTGTGCAAGGAAAAGCAATATAAAAGCGCGTGAAAACCTGAGGTTGCACATAATTAGAACGTACATGAGATGGGATGCAAAACGTGGCTCCATAAAACATCGTTCAACAAGAGCCACAGAATTTTTCTCTTTTCACAGCAACATCAGTCAACTAAGCTGATAATCAATCAGTTTTAGTATAAACGGTTTGCCGAATGGAAAAGGACAAGCATAAATGCCATAATGCACAAAGGAACTGCCATAGCCATAAACACCCAAAGGAATTGGAAGATGCAATGACCCTTCAAGACCCCTTGTTCATATGAACAAAGTTCTACTCATGGAATAAACTTGCCATGTGTCGCACAAAAATGATGCAAAAAGACATGAATCCCAATTGTTAGCAGTTCTACCTCATCTAGGAGCTCGCATGCACAAGGATGTACAAAAGCGTCACAAGGAGGGACCAAAGAGAAATTACTTTTCTTCAGTGAGAAGCATGAGCATCCATAGACAAAATAAATCTCCAAAATTTATGCCCATCAATGAACAAAGCAATTCAAAGGGGACACTTTATATTGCAAGGGGGGTCTCCACAATGTGAAATCAGAAGCTAACTTTACACTGATGTTACATTATGGGAGAGCAAATGCAGGGAAGCAATGTAGATATCACTAGGACTCCCGTATTATGTGAAGTCAATATTGAATGATTTCACTAATGCTATTTGCTCAGTAAAATTTACATGGTATTCTCTCATTTAGCTATTCACGTAGAAAAACAAAGAATAAGCACCGAGAAAAGAATCATTCCATCTAATACCCATGGTGGAGAATCAATACCTTCATGAAGGATTGTCCTTTGAACAGGAGTCGTAATTCGGAGACAAAATAAGGTTCCCTACTAGCTCATTTGACTCGATAAGCATCGAGACAACTTCCCGCATTGACGGCCGTTCAAGAGGAGACATATTCGTGCAACATAAAGCGATTTTAAGAACAGTAATCATGTGGCCAATGGTGAGTTTGTCCTCCAGATCTAGCCGAGCATCAAGCACGCCAGAGGAAAATGAGTTATTCCGAATGTACTGTCTCACCCAGGTGACAAGATCACCTCCTTGATCCAGCGGCTGAACTGGAGTCCTTCCAGTGAGCAACTCCAATAGAACAACTCCGTAGCTGTATATGTCACATTTCTCCGTGACCTTCATAGTATAAGCATACTCTGCATAAAGGATAATTGCAGATGATTAGGAAAGAAAAACGAAGCATTTCAACCTTCTCCACAGAAAAGGGGAAGGAGAGGTCTATTTTGTATCAAATTAAGGTTCAAACTGGATTTTTGTGAGAGAATGTTTACCGGGTGCAATGTATCCGTAAGATCCTGCAACAGCCGACATTGATTTAGACTGAGGCATGTCAATGACTTTCGCCAAGCCAAAATCACCAACATGGGCTTCGAAATTTTCATCAAGAAGAATGTTATTAGACTTTATATCGCGATGGATTATCCGAGGTTTGCAGTCATGATGTAAGTAGGCAAGGCCTTCAGCAGAGCCAAGAGCAATGCCGAATCGAGTTGGCCAGTCCAAGCTACATGTTGGACCATGAAGCAATTCACCCAAGCTACCCTTCGCCATGTACTCATACAGAAGTAGATTTGAGCACTGGTGATGGCAAAATCCAAACAGTTTCACAATATTTCGATGCCGGATCTTTCCAAGAGTTGAAATCTCTGCACGAAAACTGTTCTCAATGTTGTTACTCTCCCTATCCGATGCTAACCTTTTCACAGCGATTATTTGTCCCGAATTCATGACTGCCTTATAAACTGTTCCACAGGCGCCTCTTCCAACAACATAGCTGTCATGGAAGTTATTTGTAGCTTGGACCAGATCTTGGAACAAAAATACCTCCTTTGGAGGAAAATAGATAGCATTCTCTGGAGAAGGCGACTCCTTGTCCTCTATGGAAGCAACCGTCTCAGACGGCCGTCTCAAGAAATAAATTATAACAGCTATTAACAAAAGAGATACGCCACCTACAACGGCTGCAACAATGGTGATAATTTTACCCTTTGGAACATCCACACTTGTCAAAGGTGGGATGGATTGAGAAGATGGGTTCTCATTGCAATTGACGAGCGGCTCACCACAGAGTGCCTTGTTCCCAATAAAGCTACTGATGGGCATGTGCTGAAAAAGTGGCGCGGATGGCAAAGGCCCAGAGAGATCATTGTATGAAAAATTGCACACCAGTAGGCTAGACAAGGACTCAAATGAGCTAGGTATCTCACCAGTCAAATTGTTGTTATTGAGCAGGAGGTACTCGAGTAGGTGAAGATTTCCAAGCTGTCGTGGTATTTTCCCAGTTAGGGAATTGTAACTGACATTCAATGCAATCTGTAAGCTTGAGAGGGAACCTAACTCTGAAGGGATTTCACCAGAAAATACGTTGCCCCCCATTTGCAACTCAGTCAAATGGGAGAGACTTCCTAAGGTCGAAGGTATATTTCCAGAAAACTTATTATCCGACAACTTGAGAAGCTCCAGGTGTGAGAAAGTCCCAATCTCTGCTGGTAAATCACCCACAAAGCTGTTCTGGCTGAGATCGAGACGCTGAAGCAGGTTGCAGTTGACAATTTCACGGGGTATTCGTCCAGAGAGAGAATTGGATGAGATATTAAAGAAGACTAACTGAGATAAATTTCCTATCTCTTCCGGCAAGTTAGATGCGAAGAAATTTCCTGCAAGATCCAGCCTCTGCAACCTCTGACAAAACCCAATCTCTCGAGGAATGGGACCGCTAAATTTGTTTTGCCCAAGCTCGATGGAAGACATATTTTCCAATTTGCACATTGCAGAAGGAAAGCTACCTGTAAGCCTGTTACTACCTAGACGAAGCTGAACCAGCGAGTTACAGTTCAGGATTCCAGCAGGAATGTTCCCATAGAGCATATTCGACTCAAGATTCAACAAAAAGAGGTTGGAGTGTCGACAAAGATGAGGAGGAATTCTTCCAGAAAGGCGGTTATCAGAAAAATCAACCACCCAAAGTGGACTGTAAATCCCCAGCCCCTGAGGAATAGGACCAGTCAAGGAATTATCAAAGAGCTGCAACTGACGCATCCGAGACAAATACTGAAATCCAGACGGAATTGGACCAGTTAAATTGTTAATGGACAGGTCAAGCTTGGTCAAGTTCCTCAAGCCACTAAGCTCATTTGGTATAACACCCGTCAGTTGATTCTGGAAAAGATACAACAAGGTCAGGTTGTTAATTTTGCTGAATTCAGACGGGATCTCACCAGACAAACAATTCTCGGAGAAATCGATTTCTGTTGCCAAAGACAAATTCCCGATTTCCCGCGGGATGGTTCCATTCAACTGATTACTGTAAAGGTACAACCACTTCAGAGATTTGAGGTCTCCAATCTCGGAAGGAATCTGACCCTGGAGGCTGTTCTGATAAAGGGCAATAGTCTCTAGGCTGGTACAGTTTCCAATTTCTTTGGGAATATATCCTGAGAGCTGGTTATCCCAAAGAATCAACTCAGTCAAGCTTCCAAGCATCCCAAGTTCCTTTGGCAATTCCCCTCCAATCTTATTCTGGGCAATACCAAGATACAGCAAGTTTGTGCATCCACCAATTTCTGGCGGTAAGATACCAGATATTGCATTTTGACCAGCTCGGAATGTCGTCAGGTTCTTGAGGTTTCCTATCGAATTAGGCAAAGAACCTGTGATATTATTACTGTATGCCCTAAAATCAACTAGTGAAGATAAGCTCCCAAATTCCTCTGGCAGTGGGCCCGATATTTTATTGTTGTATATATACAAGGTTGTCAGGGAAGACAGCTTGACCAGTTCAGCAGGAATTTCCCCATCAAATTGGTTGTTGTTCAAGCAAAGATCCACCAAGCTCGAACAATTGCCAATCTCCTTGGGAATGTTCCCGCTAATCGAATTATAAGAAAGATCAAGATAAGTCAAATGAATCAAACTGCCAATACTGGGGCTCAAAGTCCCAGAGAGATTCATAGAATTCAAATCTAGAGACCAAACGACAGGACTGCCATACGAAGTGCAATTCACACCTGCCCATCCGCATGGCGTTTCATCCAAGGCATTCCAATTTCCCAGAAACTTAAGTTCATCGTGAAGTGTACTCTTCATGTCTAAAAGATACTGCCCCTCAGAATTCAGTCCAGCCGTAAAGCACACCATTAGAGAGGCAACAAATAGAACAGTCCTGAACTCTGGTCCAGAAAGGCCACATGGTTTTAAAAATCTGGACATGCTTAACACCCGGACAGGAACAATGTCAAGGGTTTATATCACCAATAGACGATTCCTCCTGCATAACCGCCTCAGAATGCGATTTCATAAACCTGCATCCCAAGCTGGAGCATTTAACAAATGTAGCATTCGGACACCAGGACTGAAATTGACATCAATACGAAATATTTTAATTAAAGGATCTTTGTCTCAGAGATATAGACAAGGCAATGCAGACAATACCATTTGCCCCTCTATTACCTTCTCTATCATACAACAGTTGATGGATTTCCATCCAACACTAGTAAAATCCAAATTCATTTCCGAACTTAAGAAACCCAAAATCAAAAATACAAACTCATTCGATATTCAACTACCAAGGCGCATCCGATCAGTTTGAGATATGAAGCGTCTCAAAGAACCAACAGTATCACGTATTCAAATTCAAAGAAAAAAGATGAAGAGAAGTTATGAGCATATCATCTGGGTTTAAAATAGAACTCCAGAAAATCGACCGAAACATCACAGTTTCTCACGCACTCTACAAACTCAAAAAATGGATTCTTTCCAGAATTTGTGAAATACCAGATGATAAGCAGACTGCGCTAAATTAACATCTTTTGAGAAAGTAATACCGCATATCAAGCATGCTAATTCGAGATTACAACGAAAGCTAAAAACTTTCTTAAAAGAATAGCTTGCAAGAGATTAAATCACTGACCTTGAAGCTCCTAATCAATCGTCAAAGAAGGGACGGGTAAAGCAGCAAATCAGCAAGTCCTCGCGAGCACTCTGAGACACCGGGAAGCAACAAGCATTGAATTCATTCAGCACAGGAGAAGACAAGACCAGACCAGACCAGACCAAGCCCAACCCAGTTCTCCTTTTGCCAAGATCTTTACTGCCACCAGAATCTCCCCATATAACAGAACCAAAAAAAAAAAAAAACTCAAATTTGCTGTTAAAACCAAACGAATGGTATTGGGCAGGCCGAAAAAAAAAGAACTTTCTCTTCTGGTAATGTATGGGGAAGGCAAAAAGGAACGATGATTGTGGAGGGATCTTAGGCAAATCGGAGAAACTCTAATGGCCGACCAGGCATGCCTTTCCTTTCATACTCTCTCTTTCTCTCTCTGTGATGCGTGTGCTCGTGTCTTCCTGAGGCTGTCCCTTTTCTCTCTCTAGAAAGAGCTGTGGAGTAGTCGGGCTTGGCTTTGGCTTTGCTCATTCATCCTCTCTTCCCCTCCTTTTTAGTGCTGGCGAAAAAGCAAAATGATAAAAACTGTGAACTTTTCTTGGGCATGGGTGGGGGCGAGAAATTTTTCTTTTTTTTTTTTTTTCTTCCCTCCTTTTCAAAAATTTTCCTGGGATGTATCCTGACTGTGACAGGTTGGTAGGTGGATACAGGAGAGCCATTTCATTATTTAAATCTTTCTTTATTTTCCCACTTTCGTAGTTTGTCGCACATAAAAATAAAAGAATTGCTCGCATGAAGGTTTCGGAATTTTCACATGAAAATGTTTTTATGGCATTTTGATTGCATTCCAGAAAAGAAGAGCGAGTGAAGGGGGGAAAATAAATCGAGAGGATGAAATCTAGAAGATGAAAAATAGGGATGAGAAATGGGTCCTTAGATAAGAAGATCTCTTTTTTTTTTTTTATTATTGTTTTTGATTTGCAAAATCTTTTTAGTTAGGTAGCTATTTTCATTTGGATACCTACAAGTAGCTATCGAGAGGGTTTTTATCGAGAAAAAGAAGCTCAATATATTAGAGCTCGTGCAAATTAGATTTCTTATAATTGGGTAATTCCCCTAATCAGATTTATGTATTTTAAATTTGATGTCAAAAGTTGAAGAATGTTTATCCTCATTAGAAGCTAGTAGGAACTTATCTTATTGAATAAAAGTCAAAGATTATAAGCATGAGTTTAGCCAATAGTTCTAATGTGTGGAACTAAAATTTTGCTAGCTTGCAAGTGAAATTGCACTACTACATCACGCGTAGAACGTTTATTAAAATAGAATTGTATTATATCTGCATTAGCTATACTTAAATTATGCCACAATCGTTACCCAACCTAAGAAAGAAGAATCCATTTCTTTTCATATGGACCATATGTAATTCTGAAACTTTTAGAAAGTCATTAGGAGACAAAGCCTTTATAATTTCGACATTAATTTAAAGTCAAAATAATAAAAACACGATGCTTGAATCAATCAATAAACTTTTCTACAATAACACATGCTCTTGGGAGTGGGCCGCTTCCTTTGAGCCTACCAGTGTGAAAGATAGATTTTCTGTCTTTGTTTTTCTTTTTCTTTTTTTTTTCCTTTCTAGGTATTGAAGGTGGATTGTGGGGTTGAGACTGGAGATAGCTGCTTGAGCTTTCCAACCGTATCGAAATCAAAAAGGTCTATGTTTGTGGATTTTACCAGTCCAACACCCAATCATGAAATCTTGAAAGGTTATATTGGGAGGGGACCCTCATGAGATATCGATAGGAAAAGAAAATAAAAAAATTATTATATAATGGGGAAAAGTGGAAGTGATGGAGAACATGTCACGCCACAAGTGGGTTTGTCATAACCTGGTGGGACGACAAATGGAGATTTGGCATACAACCATCAATTCCATGGACTCTCTCTCTCTATCATGATTTCTGGTTTGGTTGAAATCCACTTGAGACTTGGAAATGTGTAGGTCACAAGAGAATTTATGGCCTATTTAGGCTTAGGTTTGGGAAAGACGAGATGAATGTGAGTGGTCGCTATTATCCTATCCCAGCTCGGATCTTCAACTTTCACATGCTCTTGACTTTTATCAGATCGGCTTGTGAAAAGAAACTCCCAGCCTAATGTCAATTGTGAAGATCTTGCTTTCTATGGATGCCGGATGGCATAGGGTTGGATCAGATCTTGTAAAGCGTGTCAAATTTCTCAATTTGTCTCTATTATTGCCTTTTCAACCGCTTTAGGGGAAAAAATGGTAAACTAAAAGCTGTGAATACATAGAGTATCGCTGTTCATCATCCTTCGACAAGCTTTACTCATTTTGAGAGTGATATTTTCAATAAATCTAAGATCAAGATCTTGATCGAAATGCACGATGCTCCTTGCGAGTTGTGATAAAAGAGCACCTCAACCATCACCCAACTGAGGGCTTCTCAAAGCGGGGAGATGGCTACCAAGACCACCATATCCTCACCAATGGTGGCTACCACAACTATCGCCTCTCAATTTTTTAGTAAAGAATAAACTTTTGAATAATCGAGATAAAGGTTTTGAATTGGTACTACAAAAAAAAAAAAGCCATAGAAGCAGTTATGTCTTTGCAATTAAGTGTATTAATTACTATCAAAGCTTGACTATGCAAATCCTCCAAGTTATAAAGACTTGATTATGAAAATTAATAATTTAAGAGCTTGTAAATTGATTTAATGTCATAAGTTGGAGAACCAACTGAAGTGTTTAGTCAATATGTATATGGACTTAATCTTGATGTGATAATCCATCAATCAAAGCAACCAACATGAACGCAAAATAAAAATCATAATTTAAGTTCCCAACTAGATAATAAAAAATTCATAAACGACATTGAATAATCAGAAAAGTTCTAAGTAGAAATAAATAATCTCAAAGGATTCCTCTGACAATCTTTTGATCAATGATCAGTGAGAATGTGAGCTCAAACATCTAGTTTTAGACTGCCTAAGCTTCAAGAATTCTTCTAATAAGACTCAAACCGTTCCAAACAGATTTTGTCACTTCGCTATTGCGGGAGAATGACTATTTGTAGCTTAATCATCTGTTTCTTCAGTGGTCCATAATTTCGCCATTAGTAGAGATTATGCAAGGGGGCAAGACTAGTCAAATTGTAATTCTAGAAGTAACTAGTGTGACGATTCACCAGAATAAACTGGACTCCTTCCTAGAATCACCCGGTTGATATGGTTATCAAGGGGTTAACATAATGAGAATCATGTTTAGATGCAATCGGATAAGGAAAATTTGCACTTATCAGTGCTTTGCTCTTCCAGTGCTGCTTGTGGTCAACGCTCTGTAGATCAAAACATTCATTACTAAGCCTGTTTAGCAAGTACTCCAGAAATACGCAGTCACAACACTCGTATATAACAAAACAAAATGCAAAAAGTTTATTAAAAAGCATCTCAAGAGTACTAGTTAAAACTATCAATATCAATTAATCATATTTGCGTATTTTGATAATTTAGATGAAACACATATTATCAAAGAGCGACATGCTTCAAATGGTAATGTTCATGTTCTCAAAGTGCACTTAATAACCATGGCAAGTGCCTTAGGGGCGCTCTTGCACATTTTTTTCCAAAATACAAAACCTATACGTGTCCATCTATGCTGACTCCATGCATCTCCCCTCATAAACAATTGCTAACCTTGCGTTCCGATGCAACCTAAGATCTTCCCTTTTTTCCCTCCAGCATTAGGTTTCATTAGTTTGGACAAACCGCAACCCCAACGTGCCTTGAATTCAGTGCCGAAGATAATGGTATAGCAAAAGAAGAAAAGTGCAAAAGGCAGGCTGCATTGTATCTTACGTATGCACTATTTAATACTTGCGGGATTGACCCATTACTCGGTAAGGAGTAGGGAGTTAGATCTGCCCTAACCGGGTTGACTCCACCGTCAACATCTCTCTCTCTCTCTCTCTCTCTCTCTCTCTCTCTCATATCCTTTGCTTTGTCCATCGGATTCGGGTTGGAAGCGCGTAATGAGGATTCCTGGCGTACTTGGTCAACCCTCGATGTATGCGTGATAGAGAGAGAGATTTGGAGACGAGGGAGGCAAGTTTACACGGGAAGAGCAGAGAGAATAGAATAGGATGATTTCAATTATTTTAAAGGGTTTGGTGGGAAAGATCATTAAAATGGATTGAGAAAGGGAAAGGTTCATGTGATTAACATCGTCTTTTTCATGGGAGACCCGAGATCGTATCATAATCTTCCTTTTCCTCTTCTCCTCCTTAATCCAATACCTAATTCGCTTTTCTTTCTCTCTCTTGTACTACCATAGATAATGTAATGACCTAACCCTATTAATATCATATTTGGCGGTGGTTGGTGGGTGAGAAGCTAAGTACTAGGCACTCTGGTGATACTTATTTTCGTCCTATTGTTTTTTCTTCATTTAGATTTGAGTATCTAGACATGATGGATTAGAATTCTTGGAGAAGGGTCGCTTCCTAGGTTGATTAATGCAGTCTAAGGTAGGTACAGTAGAGGAGAATCCATTCTTTCACCCTAGCATTCTACTTTTTTGGTGTCCTTGGACATGATGGATTGAATTCTTGGAGATGGATCATCAGCATCCAATTGCAAGTACTTCCTTCTAAGTCTTCCATTCATTTCTACTTTCCTAGAGGATGAAAACGTAACCAGTAAATACTGGTTAATAAGTTCCTAGATGCTTTATATGCGTAGATTAGCAACTAGAAAAGCTTATTGCAGTCGTTATTCGAATTTATTTTTGTGGAAAGAAAAGCGCAGTAATCACCTTTGACAGGTAGAGCTTAAGTAGGTTTAACGAGAAAACTGTTCAAAAACCGAGGTAGAAAGGCTAACTCCCATTGATGCTCTAGACTCAATAAGATAGATTTTAAGGTATAAGAATCAAGGACTGTCTATAATTAGGTGTATTTTTACTGGTATTACCCATCTTATGACAGTCTAAAATCAAATAGGAAGATCTAAAGGTGACATGCACATCTATATTTTTGTAAGAAAGGTGGATGAGACTTTTCCATTGTGGTGAATAAGCTCCGTCCAAGCTAGCATAAAACTTAAACAACTCAAGGGTTTTCCTTTTTCAGATTTGTAGCTGCTTAGCGAAACATCTAACTTTAGACTTTCATTTTTCTAGTTATAGTAGTAGTTCAAATTCCAAAAAGGAATCCAATTCACAGACTTTAGTGAGATATAAAATTGGGATCCCTGAAAAAATGAATGGAGTTGGATTAAGTTCCATATGCTAAGGAAAAATGGTAAGAATGTGAAACCAAATAGTTCAAAATTAGGGGATACATCATGTGTTATAGATTTACCCAATGAGTTCTCGCCGGAATGTTTGATTCGTTACTCTTTTCATTAGGTACAAGCATAGCAGAGTTCAAGTTCAATTTGAAGTAAATTTATAGGTTGGAAATAGATTGTTCATGTAAAACCAAATTAAATTTTATTTTCTTTATTTCTTTCTCTTTTCTATTTGCTATGGGCCTAAATTTAGCTTGGGGAGAGTATTAATACATGAGAAACCAAACAATTCGCTCACGTCAAACAATTTACTTAAGTTGGAATTTGTAACATGATATTAAAATTATACCCCTAATTTGTTTCACGTGTATGCCTCCTATTTGTCAAATTTCATGTATCATTCTAAATAATGCTTGATCGTTAAAAGTACCTTGCATTACTTATTCACGGCATTTACATACTTTTTATAGATGTGTAGTCTCTTTTCACTTCTAGATTCAACTTGCCGACAAAATCTAAATGGCGTGAATTATTGGAAACCATTGCCGGTCAGATTATCCAGTTCAATTTCCGGACCCTGTATTTGAAAGAGGCCCTCTAGAACCCTTAGCCAAAATCGTCATTTCGTGACCGGTTTAGTTAGGTCGGGATCCATCGATTTGATGGAGACCCTCTTTCTTTCCCCCTCGCCCCCACCTTTGCCTTCCGCTCCCAAACAAAAGTGTCACGTCGCGTCGCGTAGCGTGAGTCCCCATCAAAGAGGAGCAAAAAAGTCGAGAGAATGTTGCTTCATCGAGTGCCTTGGAGTGCCGACCAACCGCCGGTGGGCCAGCCATCGTTCTTGTCCGGGTCCATGTAGGATTGTGGGCCAGTGGATAAGACCCGCAGGCCAATTCCTTGACCCCCGGCCCAGATTTCAATTGTCAAATCTGAACACCTTGACACCCAGTTTTCTGTTGACTAAAATGTTGTAGAGAATTCTACGGGTGGAGGGAAGCCCTAAACATGTGATTTGTGTAACCAAAATGTTTTGTCCCCCTCGGTTTTCTTTTTTCTTTTCGGTGATAATTGGAAGTAGGAAATTTCAGACACCCTTGCTGTGAATTGTCGTCGCCATTAAGTACGTTAATTGAATTCGAGATCTCTTTCGAGCCGACAAGAGCACCTCATTGTGCAGACCGGACGCCACCGCTTTCAGGGTGGATTGAAGTGGACACCGAAAGGGTATTGGCCGGTGCGCTGATTCGAGATGAAGTGGTAACTAGAGAGGCATTTTGCGAGGCAAATAGGTTATTCCTCTTCCCTAAAAGGGGAACTAGGGCTCATGTTTATGGAAGCGAATTTGGCTTTAAATTCAAATTCTTGATCGCATAGGGCTTTCTCATGTGTACAAAGAAGGAAATTTTTGCGCAAATTTGTTTGTAAATTTTGCTTTGAACTCTGATATACGACAAGACTATATAGGTTTACCCCCTATAAATTCGATTCCTATGCTACCTGGTGATCAAGTACGAGTTTCGTCCGGCATCACATAATTTTGAGTTGATATACGGCCTTTCGGCCTTTCGGCCTCCCATTTTACCTAAAAAAATCTGTTGAAATAATATGAATTGGCCTAATTATTTTCAGTGATCTGTATATCAATGCAAATTCCCCTAAATATCAAAACAATTATCCCTAGCGCTATAGTGAACTTGCTTTTAATTCGAGCTAGCTTTTCCTTTAATCCGATTTTGCGATTCCATCCAATCCCGATTGCTATCATAAATCAATCGTGAAAATAACGAAGATATACTCAATCTGAATCTTAAAAAATCAAAATGAAAGGAAGAGTGTTGCCATCGACACTAAAATCAGTTTATATTTAGTGATCGACAAACTCCTTATGGGAATGATAAATATAATTTACTTACTTCAATACTTAGTTATCGTCCATCACATCATTTAAAAAATATTAAATTTATAGACCCGCATTTTAGTACATGGGCTATTACGATTACTTAAGTGGGTATTCAAGCCTTTAACATCAACAACACCAAAATTCTAAGAGTTCCTAATCATGATTTCATTATCATAATATACGAAATTCAAATTATTATAGTCAGTCACGTCACTTAAAGAGTACTAAACTTACCGTCTTGTCTTTCGGTATATGCAATATCACGATTACTTAAGTGGGAATTCGAGCCTTGGACATTAAGCCAACGTAGCCCTCAATTATGGACCAAAATGACACCAAAATTCTACAAGTTCCTAACCATGAATTCATTATCATGGTGCATGGAGATTTGAACTCGCCTGTGCCTTGAAAATTCAGTGATCTGCCTAACCTTCCTCTCCAGTTCTGCCGCACACCCAGTTGACAATTCAAACCGTACTTTCAATCTAAACCCTAATTTTTCTGCTCTTCCTTTGGACAAAAAACTTGTTCTGGAGACAAAAAGAAGATGTCAAGATCAGAGCCAAAAGGTCCAGATAAGTATCTTCTGACGAGTTTGGACCGTTTTTGGGATTCTGCGCACCTGGTAAGGAACTTCTGAAGCTGCCCGGATTTGACTCTGAAAACTGAGGCTCCAGAGCGATTGTGACAACTGTTGCAGGGTTTGACTCGTTCGTGGAGTTCCAACATGGTCGTTCATACTTCGCTGTCTTCTTTATGTCATCTTCTGCCACGAACGCGAAGCCCTCTTCGCCATCGCTGAACTTCTTCTACTTCTTTGCTTAAATCATGCGATGTAAGCAGCTGTGATTCAACCTTATAACGAAAGATCTTCCATCGTCGAGACAAATGTACAAGATTGTTCGACTTTTGGCCAAGAAATCATGATCAATGCATACGAAATGGTTTGACGGTACTCCCTTTCTTTCTGTTCATACCGTGTAGTGACCGTCGCTAACTCCTGTGTCTAAGTCATGAACATGACGTCTTGCATTGAGATAGGTATAACAGCTTAAGGGACATATTCAGGCATACGTGCCTAGGGTTCGATGACAATTTAGCTTAGTCGAATGAATTGATTCAAGATATGTTTGGGTCGAGCCTATGCGAATTAAGCCTAGCTTCAATCCAAGTCTATCCAAGCTATATTATAGAAAAATTTAAGTTTTACTAGTGTTATGGACTTGCATGCCTGTTTGCAAGAAAAGGGGAGGGTACCGTGACTAGAATATAAAATAACATATACATTTGATAATCAAACAATATAGGATGATACTTTAACATGGCCAACCAAATATTACGAACGTTTTGGCATTGTTTCTTATTACTACAAGAAATTAATGACTCGTGGCAAGAGCATTAGATGAGCTAGATATGTAGATCTTCATAGCCAAAAACAATGTTAATCATATTTGTGATTGCTTCTTCAAAATCACTATAACTTGCATGACACGAGATAAAATTCGATCTTTCAACAGCAAGGGCTTAACATTATATCGCAACAATCAACTTCGAGAAGAAGTGAACCGTGAGAATCGAGGTTATCAATTTCAAGAGATCTTGAGAAAAAAAAAAAAAGAAAGAAATCAAGTGAAATCAATTCCAAACCATGTTCAAAACATACCTAATTTTACTTAAAAGTTTGGTTTGCCTAACCAAATCATAGCAGCTGACATGATGCAGGTGCATATATCAATGAGATATCAAACTCAAGGGGTTGACGGTGACCGAATTTGTATTGACAAAAACGAGTTTATTGCCCAAAAATGACATTGAAGAAGCATCGAAGGCACGTAAATGAAATTGGCGGCCTCGTCAGGGAACTACTGAAAATGACCCAATAGAAAAGAAAGGAAAACGATACTTGCAAAACTCAAGTGTTGCTCAGTTAATTGTTTATCTGAAACGGTCTCGATTGCATATATCTATGCGAATCTATTGAACGATTAAGATTTGTTCCCCTCCCAGCTCTATTGGGGTCGATGATTCTTGAGGGAAAAGTTTTAGAAAAGTCATAAACTTATTACATTTGTGCTAATTAGTTCCAAACCTTTTAATTATGCCAATTTAATCATTAACATTTTGACCTAATGTCAATTTAGTCATTTCTATTAATTTTAAATGGGTATTGCTAACATAGACGCTAGACAACTTATGTGGCACAACCGACGCTAACGTACACAATTTTAATAAAAACATTTATATTTTTTTCTTATTTTTTCTTATTTTTTCCTTTTTTTCCTTTCTTTTTTTTTTTTTTTCTAGTGATCAGCCATGGGTGATAGTTGGGCGGGCCGGCCTCACCAAGGCGAGGGTTGCCATCGCCCACCATAGGCAAGGCTCAAACAAGCGAGGGAGAGCTTTGACGAGGGCTCCCCTCACCGGATCCAATGAGGTCGACCCTCACCCAACCTTGGGCAATCTCACCAAATCTAGTATAGGCAAGGCCCCTTGCCTAGGTTTGCCCTCACCTAGCAGGGCCTTGCCTTTGGCAAGCGACGGTGACCTTCACCCAAGCGAGGCCAATCTCTTTGGCCATTGACTATGGCCGGTGGCCAACAAAAGGAAGAAAAAAGGGGAAAAAAAGAAATATATTAGAAAAATATTAATATATGATTAAAAAAATGTTCATATCAGTAATGTCTAACCAATCAAAAGAGCTAAATTGACACCAAGTTAAAAAGTTTGACTAAATTGGCACTAATATAATAGGTTTAAAACTTACGAACATTTTGGCGGTGTTTCTTGTTACTACAAGAAATTAAGGGAAAATTGCAAAAAGGGACTCAAAGCACCATCTTTTTTCTCAAATAAGGGCCCAAAGTGGACCTTATTTCAAATAAGGATCTCAAGTGCCTTCATTTTCTCAAATAAAGGTCTAAAATGGATGTTATTTCAAATGATGACCTAAAGTGGTTATGTTTATTTCAAATAAGAGCTTGAAGTGGTTATATCCATTTCAAATAAGGACCCGTCTTTCCAGCGATCAAGGGTATTTTTGTCATTTGTCATTTTTTTTCCTTTTTTTCTTTCTTCTTTTTTTTTTCCATTTTTTTGGCCGGTTCTTCTTTCTCTTTGCTGGTGGCCAGCCGATCACTGGCAATGCCCACAAAGGGCTGGGCGAGGGATGGCCTCACCTGGGTATGGTGACCCTCGCCTAGAGGCCATCTACGAGGTCGGCCCGTGCTGGCCCCAAGTGAGACCAATGAGGGCTAGGTGACCTCGTCGGCTGCCCTTGCCTAGGACTGGCTAAGGCCGATCTCATGGATGGCCCTTGGGCAAGGGTCGCCACACTTAGGCGAGGCCGTCCCTCACCTGTGGCCAACATGGGTGGCCCTCGCCGATGGGGGCGACCCTCGCTTAGCCCTTTGTGGGCATCGTTGGTGGCCAATTGACCGCCAACTAAGAGGAAAAAGAAGAACCAGAAAAAAAAAAAAAAAGTTAAAATGCAAAATGACAAAAATACCCTCGACCAATCGAAAAATTTAGCTAGTCAACGATCAACAAGGTTGGGTCTTTATTTGAAATAACCAAAGCCACTTTAGGTCCTTATTTGAAACAACTAAGGCTACTTTAGGTCATTATTTGAAACAAATTTCACTCCAGGCCCTTATTTGAAAAAATAATGATACTTCAAGTCCTTTATTGAAATTTTCCCAGAAATTAATGACTCATGGCGAGGGCATTCGATGAGCTAGATATATAGATCTTCATAGCCGAAAATAATGTTAATTATATTTGTGATTGGTTCTTCAAAATCACTGTAACTTGCATGACACAAGATAAAATTTGATCTTTCAGCAACAAGGGCTTAACATTATATTGCAACAATCAACTTCAAGAAGAAGTGAACCATGAGAATCGAGGTTATCAATTTCTTGGATCTGTCTTTTGGGAAAAAAAAATCAAGCGAAATCAAATTCCAAACCATGTTCGAAACATACCTAGTTTTACTTCAAAGTTTGGTTTGCCTAACCAAATCATAGCATCTTACATGATGCAGGTGCATATATCAATGAAATATCAAACTCAAGGGATTGAAGGTGACCGAATTTGTATTGACAAAAACGAGTTTATTGCCCAAAAATGAGCATGGAAGGCAGGTAAATGAAATTGGGCGGCCTCGTCAGGGAACTATTGAAAACGAACCAATAGAAAAGAAAAACCACACTTGCAAAACTCAAGCGTTGCTCAGTCGATTGCTTATCTGAAACGGTCTCGATTGACGTTACCATTTGCATGTATCTCTGCGAATCTATTTAGATTTGTTCCCCTTTGGGGCCAATGATTCTTGAGGGAAAAGTTTTAGAAAAGTTCTTAACCTATTACATTTGTGCTAATTAGTTCTAAACCTTTTAATTGTGATAATTTAATCCTTACCATTTTGACCTAGTGTTAATTCAATCATTTCTATTAATTTTAACTGGCTATTGCTGATATAGACACTTGACAACATACGTAGCATGACCGAGGTTAATTTAGACAATTTTAATAAGACATTTTTATAATTTTTTCTTATTCCGTTCCCTTTCTTCTTTTTTCCCGATGACCAGCCATGGGTGATGGTTTGGCAAGCCAGCCTCACCAAGGCGAGGGTTGCCATCACCCACCACAAGCGAGGCTCGAGCAAGCGAGGGAGAGCTTTGACAATCTCACCAAATCTAGCCTAGGCAAGGCCAACCTTGCCTTTGGTGAGTGATAGCAACCCTCACCCAAGTGAGGCCAACCTCCTAGGCCATTGATTGTGGCCGGTGGCCGGCTAAAGGAAGAAGAAAGAGGGGAAAAAAAAGAAAAATATTAGAAAAATATTAATATATTATTAAAAATTGTTCACATCGTAATATCGGCAAGTCAAAATAATTGAATTGACACTAGATTAAAAAATTTATGATTAAATTGGCACTAACATGATAGGTTTAGAACTTTTTTGACACTTTTTCCAATTCTTCAGGTATGACATTAGATATATGGCATTTGATATATGCTCTCAAACCAAAGCCCATGCCTACAAAATAGATGTTACTTTTGACTCAATTTCAATCCAGTCCAAATAGAAAACAACCAAAGAGATTTTTAAGATGGGCGTGCAATACATCAATAGGCTCGAAATGCCCGGGGGCATGACCCTTGGCCTTAGAGCCAGGAGGCTGCGGGTTCGAGCTAAGACGCAAAATGGGGTTGTGTATAGCCTAGAGAAATTCTCTTCAATCTACATTTGGGCACCGACCCCTAGAGTTATGATCCAATTATAACCATACGAGGGCGATAAAGTTGACGACCACGAGCATCTCAAAGATCTAGTTCTAAGTGACAAATCGAAGTTGACGATTCATAAGGTTCTACTAGAATATGGATTGAACGTGTAAAAAGAAAGCAATCTTAGAGTATTTCGATAGGTATATTAGGTGGAAAGAAAGTGCAACAAGAACACAGCATGATGTGGTTTGATCCTGAATTCGCTTACTAGAGCTAACAGCATTTTCTTGGTGCTGCCTTCGCCGGAATATGTCTGAATTGGAGAGGAGAGAGAAGCGAGTCGACACTAGGGAAGGTATGGTGAAGGCAAATTCCAGGCATATTGACAGTAATTGGATCTAGTGTTTACGGAAAGTGGCATTATAGGTGTTGGAGGATTCAACTCTCTTGCACACATAATTGCGTGCACGAAGCACACCAATCTTCGCCGCAAGCACATGGGTCAAGACACATACAGCAGTGTTGCACTGTGCTCACGTTCGCAGCTACCTGCACATCACTCATGCTGCATAGCACCACCAACCATCGCTCACAATGTCAGTGCACCCAGTCAATCACAGACCATTGATGTATGTGCAAGCAAAGGTTTGGAGAATTTCTACGTTGATTATCACTAAAACAGTCCTAGGATTACCCTGTCTGAGACTTCTCAGAAGTCTGGGTACAGCCAGACCTAAACAAAGGAGGACAATGCATTATGCATTTTCAGGGGAAAAGCTCATGGCAGAAAACCATCAAAGTATCTGCAGCAAACAAAAGAGTTTCATGTTAAGAATATCTATCGATGCTGCAAGGTAAACCAACAATGTCAAACAAAACAAGGCAGCTGGGAAAATCAGCTGCAATCTCCAATTCAATCGGACTAAAATTTATGTTACAAATCACCATCCATCGACACCAAACGCTCTCCAACTAACCTCCACGCCAAGTCAAACTTCAAAGTTATCGAACACCACGAGAATCTGTTTCCTCAACCAAGCATCACCAAAACCCTAAATTCTTGCAAGCAACACTATCCCAAAACTTCCTCATCTGCAGCAATTCAAGCACTTGCAAAAAGAATTCGAAATAAGCAACAAAGAAAATGAGCTCTAACTTCTTCCTCCTCCTTTTTCTCCTTTCTTGTTCTAAAGCATGACCGGCCAACATTGCCAATGTCAAAATTCCCAAATGGTATTTCTTTCAGCACGATAAAGAACTTTGAAATCTCCATTAAATTTAAACCAAAGCCCTCACTCCTAAACACTAAGACTATGCCTATAAAAGGGAAAAGAGACCTAAATGATGAATTATATAAAAGAAGACTAGACTACTAACACTACTCTCCACTACTTTACTCTTATATCCACACCTTTCACCCCCCCACCCCCCATTGGCTTCGTCCTCCTCATCTCTATTATCTTCCGGTGCGAATTCGAGTGCAACTCACTTGAGAAAGTCGGGCTATTTGCCGGCCTATACTCAGGCACGAGCCGGCCTGACTTGAACCTCACCCCACAAGCGTTACATAGAGTCTTGGGTCCCTGCGGCCCTGCACGCCACTGCGGTGTCTTCTCCGACCCACAATGCAAGCACTTCCTCCCAATCTTGACACTGCCTTGACCACCCAACTTCGTCTTCTTATTTGCCTTCCCTTGGTCCCGCGAGATTAATAATCTCTCGGCAGCAAAAACACTTAAGTCCCCGTGCCGGCGCTCACGGGGCCGCTTGCTTCGGGCACGCCGGAATGGCAGGGGGGGGCCGCCGCAACAACTCGCAATAGTCGTGGTACCACCCCCGTTGCCACTGCTGTGTGTGCTGGTTGTTGTGCTGCTGCTGCTGCTATTTTCAAGCGGGGGAATTAGGTTGTCTTCCTTAAAGTTGTTCCCCGGTTGCTCGGGCAAAATGACGAATGATTCCAAAGACGGGAACGAGTCCTTGTTAGATATCCATTCCAACTCTTCCTCCCATTCCTGCCACGCAAAAAAGATGGTGAGCCTAATTCAATTAAGACAATTGACGGTAACCGTGAGATTCCCAATTCATCCTGCCCATTGTATCAAACTGGTAAAAACTCTGTCACAAAGATGATGTGACAGTGACTCCTCAACAATTCGAGTACACGAACATTTGATGATCATATTGTATGAATAAGCCCGATGATTTCAGCAACAAAGCCAGCTCGTTCCTTCAAGTGAATTGACAATCGGAATTTGTTGCGCATCTATAGACCCATGCACGGTACCTACTTCCAACATACCACATCATCGCCACACCTTATCTGTCCACCTAACCGGGCTCTACATCCCGGTCACCAAACGCGGCCTAGGGAATTGCTGGATTGTTAATTTTCGGATGGTCCAGGTCGGGCGATGACGAGGCAGTCATGACGCCATCGAACTACTGCAATCATCAATTGTGGCGAGAGAAGGCATCGATGTCCGGAAAAAAATCCGGTGCACCCACAAGTCAACAAGGTGGGTTAATGGGGTACTAGACTTTCATGAAACAGCATCCACTAAATGATTCAAATTGGGTCTGCTTTTGCTTGTGAAAAAAGCAAGGTGGAGTCTACACAATGGACATAAGAACATGGAATCCATGTTAAAGATTAGAATATGTAACATATGTCACCATGAGTGGCTCCAAAATTTGTCAAAATAAAATGGCCAGTTCATTTTTTCCTGGCACTTTCATATACAATTATTATTATTTATATATATATTCTTTAATAAAGAATTTATGACTTTCGAGCGCTCGGAACGGAAAGTAGAGCTTGCTTTGGGGTCCATTCAGTAGGTGCAACCCTAAAATCATGACCAACAGCTCAGCATTATAGCAAGAATACAAAAAAAGGGAGAGGCCCATTATGGTCAACTTCCACGAAATCCCGAGCCTGCCCTCGGCGAAAAGTCTCCAGGCGAGGGGTAGAACCGTCCTTTCCGGCGAAACTAATGCAGGAATCGTCTGTCCGTCTGTCTCTCTCATTATTCTAAAATATCACATGCCAATCAATCGCCGCCCGGCCGGACTAGAACCAGTCAACACCGCGCCGAGTCAGCGCGCGACCCGGCCGCGAGCCGGCCGAGTCGAAGGCCGAGTCACGCCGCGGCCCGGCCGAGGAACCACCCGGAGCCGCCCGGGCCGGCGTTAAAAGTCGGAACTTTAAGAGGTCCCTGTATTTTTATTTTGTTTTCTCTCGCAGTAAAAGAACGGGGGAGGCGGCGGCGGGACTTACAGGGAGGGAAGGGGTCGAGGAAGCGTCGAAGCTCGCGGAGTCGGGCAGCGAGGTCGCGGCGGCGGCGGCGTCGGCCTTGGCCTTGGAGCAGCTGCTCTTGCCGAGGTCGTCTTCCTCGTCGACGACCTCGCCCAAGTCGGGGAAGTCAAGGAGGTCATCCATGAAACCCAGAGACTCCATAACGCTTTAAAGGGTCGAAACGCGTTCGCTCTAGACAGACAGAGAGAGAGAGAGAGAGAAGGCGAGAGTCGCTTGGTACTGTAGAGAGAGAAAGCAGGGAAGAGAGAGAAGGAGGCTGCTCTCTCTCTCTCTCCGGGAGGGGGTATTATTATCGGAAGAAGACGGTCTCGGCGAAAAGCTGTGTGAGTTTTTTCCCTTCTTCTTTTTTTGCCCCCCACTCGTTTTTGTTGTTGTCCCCGGATGTCTTTTTTTTTTTTTTTCCCCCCTTGGGGTGGGCCTAGTTAATTTTATTTTATTTTTTGGCTCTCTTCCTACCGGGTTCCATTTTTATAACGTAAACCGGGGCAATTATAGTATGCAATGTCGGACCGTTTCGTCTCACGTGCACCCGGCTCGTCATGTCCCCCCCTTGCTAATTAGCAAAATGAGAAAGATATCATGTGCCCTTTTATCTGTATGGCTACGGTCTTGATCCGGTGACCCAAAAAAGGTTTAAAATTCCTAATCCCGGTAGGGAGTCCCGCAGCGCAATTGCCAAATAAGAATTCAAATCCTGATATGATACGATCAAGAATAATCGTCAACCTACCAAATTATACATAACCATCCTAACGCCATCGATTAAAAAAGAAATGATATTGATTTGAAATGAAAAAGTAATTAAAATACGACATGACGTGAGGAGATTTCTTTGAAGAAATATCCATCCGCGGTGGTCAAATTTCCATTGATAAGATTGGAGAGCCATCCTCAAATTTATTGATTTACGCATCTGAAAACTGTTAAAATAAGATTGGAAGGATGTGTGGGTGGGAAAATTGGAGAAAAGAGGAACGTCGCGATGCTCTGGGTCCCACGAGAGGCGTGTGATCACATGATTTTATCGTGGGGTCAGGAAGGGTGGGGGGCGCAACGGGTAATTTACTGAGGACGCGAGACCCGCCGTTGGATTACCTCGGGCCGGATCTTTTCCCCCATTACGGTTCGGTTCGGGTCGGTTCGGGTAGGGTGGCAGGGTCGTAATTAAGCGGGGGAGGGGAGGGCAGGGCAGGGTCGGGAGGAGGGGGGCGAGTTTCCGAGGTGGGCAGCGAATCGGGGGCAGTTTGAGCCGGGCCGCTCACGGAACCGCCCCGATCCGACCGACCGAAACACGCGTGAGGGGCCGACGATCTCAACGACGCTCGCTGGATGGTATACACGTAGCAGGGCCAATGGCGCCGCGCCGCGTGGACAGTCGTGTTTTGAATTTTTCGAAAACGGTTTGACCGACCCACCCACCCGCACGCGCGGGGGCCTCCGCACGTGGCGCCGGTGATGCGCGCTTTTAAATTGGGAAAGGGCCTCCGAAGTTGAATCCCTCATAAATTCCTGCTGCCAAATTGGAGGAAGGAGGAGATATTTTTCCTTTTTAAAAGAAAAAAGGGGCGGATCCCGAAATTATATCGCTATTTTCTTAATAAAACGCAATATGATTTGATTTCTTGATAACGAATGAAGCAAACTTATTGACCGCATATCTAATAGGTGATTATCCTCCGTATTATTAAGCTAGATGACTCGATTTGCTAACCAATCTGTAAGTTATTTTCTTCTCTAAAATTTTGGAGAATCTTGACCCGTTAAAAATACCCAAGCATATTTCTAATTTGAGATATGAGGGTGTCGTTGAAATGAAACCATAAAATTGAACGACCGAATTTGCAAATCCACCTCCTCCACAATGAGTTTATTTATTGATAATGATTGAGTTTGAAAATCCAAATTAACGGAATGGTATGCCCGGACTATAAACTCTCTTGTTTAGAGTAACTTCACATCCGCATCAATCACTTTAGAGATAAAACATTTTTTAAGGTACATATGAATGAAAAAGAATTATAAGCTATGTTATTCAGAAGAAGAAAAACATGTAATTATCGCCACCGATCAAGATACCTGATTTGTTGATCTTTTCGTGATTGAAAATTAATTTTTTTTATTTGCATAGCATCGATTAATATCTTTAGAGCATTCTTCATTGTCAAAGTTGTCCGTAATTTACGGAGAGTGAGGTCCACTGTGTCGCTCACATCCGAAAGTATGAGGAATCGTGACTTGTAATGTGTGTAAAATCCCCAAAAAATGTCGGCTCATAATCATAAACGACACGTGGCTTTTTTTGACTCTAAGGAAATAAAAGAAAAAAAAAAAGGAAAGTAAAAAATACCGAGGGGCCTGATAATATAAACACACATATATAAATAAATATATATATATATATATATCTATATATATAATTGACTAGGTGTGGTGTGGGGCCCACCTGGCAACTGGGTCGGAAGAGTTGCATGTGGCGAGGGTCCACACGCACGTTCCGCATGTGGGCGGATGCAACGTCTGCCGCGGTCGAATCCCATTCCTTTGACCTACTCTTGATTGAGCACGTGCGTGTCACGTGCTGTCCGTCGAGTGGGACCCATCCTTTTTAAAAATATTTCCTCAAACCTACGTTATTTGTGAGACTTGCTTGTTATCCTAACTTTTCATGCAATCCAGTCTTTCGAGTTGCTCTATGAATCGATGCAATCAAATCCTTTCGTCAATAATAACATTGGGTTCGGGGAGTGTAGCCTATGACGATAGTCGTGACAATCACGGACTCCAAGGCCATCGTTTTAGTGGCTCCGAACTTTGAGTTCGGAACTCCTCAACCCTTATGTCGAGCATCACAACTCTAAAATGATCTCCATAGTCGATCGCTTGAGAGCTGTGGATGTAGGCGATTATATTCTAAGACTCACCAACTATATACTGCTGATTTAAGAGTTTTAGTTGGTTCCAGCCACATACCTTACATGAGAGTCGCCTTCGACAGGAAGAGGATAGTAGCGGCGGGTGCAACTACCTTAGCCAAACAATTAAGTTGCCCTACTTTTTTATTTACACTAACCACATTTGTCCTGATTGATTTGGATGGTTCGTCAATTTCAAACTATAACTACTCAATTAAAGATAATGAAAGAGAACCATGTTGAAAAGAAAAGGGTGTAAATGCGTTGTACCACATAAAAAACCTTATTTTCAATAATCTTTAATCTCGTTGTTGTTCTGCTATGAATTAATTTCTTTAATACTTCAACAATTAATTTTTAGCTTTCTATTTTTTTTAATGTTTAAGGGGCACAAAGGTCTTTGGAGACATGCACGTGAATATTAGTTGAGCAGTTAAGTTGGCTTTATCTAAAGGTGTGGATAACTTCGAGGGGAGATGGTACGAGTCATGGTTGGGAAGATGAGATTTCTCAGGTCTATTAAAATCGAATGTGAAGTGTTTCTCTCTGCTCTCTTCTGGACTTCTCTCCTTCTCTCTCTCTCTTTCTTGTGAATCTCTTTATGAGTAAATTGGACACCCGTCTAAGGGGTTAGGCATCTCAAATCCTAACCCTTTTAGATGTTGGAAGAGACCCCCAACACTCATATTTACCATCTTTATTTTTATAGTGAAATGCATTTTTTTTACCATATTTATTTCATGATGAAATGCATTTTTGGCTATAAATACCCAACTCGATCCAAATCCAAGACATACCCAATCCATCCTGGGCTTCGATTCTTTGTAATTTCTTTCCTTAAATCGTTGTTTTTGAAGAATGTGTGATTCCACAGCTGGCTGGCAGCGAGCCGGTGAGGAGCTTAAATCAAGTTGTGGGTTAGGACTTCATGTGGCACATGAGAAATGTGAAAACGTGGGCGAGCGACACTTGTGTGGAAGGGTATGGTGGTCGGGTTCATATTACAAATCTTCATATTGATTCTCTCGGTGCTAGAAATTTGATCTAATTTAGCATAAAAGGCCATGCCTGGAAAGTTATATATGAAATAAATTTCTACTCTCATAAGTACTATAAGATTTGAAACTATTCAGTGTCATTAAAAAAAAAAGGAAATGTTCCAAATACTGACTAAAAAAATTGACCCAAAAATAATTTAAAAGAGAATCAAAAATAGGCAAATTAAAAAATATATATATTGAAAAAATGGAAGAAGTTTCATCAGTGTAGATGCTCTTAAGAAATGCAAATCGACTCTGAAAACCATTTGCAAGCCATCATCACTACCGCATTGTTGACATCAAAGTATGTTGGAGCTTGAGTAAGACCTCAAGAATGCAACACTCAAATGCGAGCACGATGTTAGTGTGAAGAAAATATTGGCTTCACAAGTTGTGCCAGCGCAACAAATTGAAAGGTCCATAAAATTATGAAATATTTTCTTGTATGGGCTTTTTAAGATTCCACGATTCACTTAAGTGGAAAAAAAAATTCCAAAAAACTAATGCAGAAACATTAAAGTTAAAGAGCTAAATTCCTTAAAAAATGGAGAGAAGAAATTTTAAAACACAAAGAAGACAACACTTCCTGATGGGCTCCAAGTCCAGCCAACAGCATTCTCCTTGTGAGGTTGCAGTGTGTCGCCTTTATCCCCCAGTCAACATTTGCACGCCACCTCCTCTGCACGATGCTACTCTGCCACGTTAAAATCACCCTTGCCGCACTGCCAAACTCAATAGGCTGTCGCCTTTTTTCCGCCGGAGTTCAAGGACCACCGGAAAACCGAGCTCAACAGCGTCGCCAAAAACCAGAGGTCGCGGACCTCTATCAGCATCGAATTCAAGCGATTTTGCATCTTTTTTGGAAGGGGTGATAGCATGATCTGAAACTGAGAACAGAGGATGGCCCCTGTGCTCAAGGGACGACCAATGGCAAATATGAGCGATGGACGGTGACGAAGCACGAGCGACGGAAAACAATGACGGTCCTCGAGGGACAAGCAATGACAATGAGTTTGGTTACCTATGCAAATGACCCCTTGGAAAAATGCAAATGCCTTTAACCTAAACCTCCTTAGAGAAATGCAAATTGCGTTTGATGAAAAATTCTTTGTAAAACTATTTTCACATAAACAGTGCTTGGCAAATATTTTTTTGCAAAGGGCTTTTGGGTCTAATATTTCATTTTCTTAATGAAAAAATCACACCTCTAGCGAAGGGCTAAGGCCATTGACGAGCTAGATCTGGTGCCTACAGCAGTTGCTCAAGCTCAGACAACCCTAGGCGTCATGACCCAAGCGGCCGGCTAGGGGCATGCAACCTGAGGCCTTGTCACTGGGCGACCCTCGCTAGGGGTCACATGACCTCGCCAGCCCCTCGTTGGCCTCTTGTTGACCCTTCACCAGTCCGATCTAGTCTCATTGGCCGCTATTGTTGGCTACCCTTGCTTAAAAACACTAATGAGGGGCAAAACTGGAAAATTAAAGAATTAATTATGGTAGTTTTGAAAAAAGAAATTAGTTTCAACATTTGGCCAAATGTTGAAAGCCCAATGCTACTCATTACCAGCATAGGATTTTCAAATTTTCCTCAGACAGTATTCGATTAAAAGCCCATTTGAAAAACTTGCGAAACACCCCCAATATTTCCCCAATAGGCTTTGGAGGCCGAAAGCCCTCTAAAAATGCTAAAGCATGAGTTTGTGTCCCTTGCCCAGAGCTTTGACTATGGTTGCAAACTCACATAGACCACTGTAGAGTTGGGCTTTTATGTTTCCAACTCACCTTGACATGTTTGATTGATATTCAATCCGACTCACCATGTGCCCATATCCCCACAAAGATTTCAAAAAATAAAAATTACAAGTTTCATACATCGAGAAGATTTTAGGATTGCCATCCGAATATACTGAATTGGTGATACAATTTATCCACTCAAAAGCGTCGATATATGTCAACAATGACATCGACATCTGATCATATAGAAAAATCCTATCTTTCTAATAGTGTAAGATCTAATTCCATATGCACTTAATAGTCATCCCAATCTGCTGATTGAAAGTTAGATGAGATAATAGTGTAAAATCAAATTCTATATGCACCTAACGAGATTCTAACAGCAAGTCCTACAACTCAAGGCTCTATCTACTACAGCTAGAACCGAATGGTGATAAAATTCAATTCATGCACGCAAAGACATCGATATATCCCCCCCCCCCCCCAAAAAAAAGACGCCAATATATGACAACAATGTCATTGACATCGGATCAAATAGAAAAATCCTATCTTTCTAAACCCAGCAGATGAAAAGACCAGTGATAAGCCTCAAGAGAAACTCAATGCACAACAAGTGGACAAGAGAGCACATTCTTACAAGCAACCAATCTTCATCCAATGCTTCATGTTAACTTTACAAGGATGTTCCAAATTTTAATCTCTCTAAGCAAAGCACCTAAGTATGAAAATGGCAAAGCGTAGCTCACCGTGTTCGTCATTCCTTGGATCAGAACATCTGCACAGCATTCCACCTCCAACAGGCTGAATGAACTGGACAATCGAGGCAGAGGTAGTTGTGGAATTTCACATCATAAGAATAAAAACCAATCCCTTCACGCTAAATGAGGTTGGCTACAACCATCCTTTCATGTTGTATGCCTTTGTCGACTAATATTATCAATCTTGGCCAAACGCCAATGGCCATGATGACTGCTAGCTAAAAGAATTGGCAGATCGAGGAATCTTGGTTGCAAAAATTCGGCCCCCAAGGTTCTTCCGACAACTTCGACAAGTGGGAATGTGTCAATCGAGCACAGCACACTGCTGAGACAGAACAGTACCATTTGACAAGAAACTGACTAAAAACTTCTCCAGTCTTCTTGCTCCAGGTCCGGGCCTCAACACATCAGCATCTCCCCAAATTGAGCAGGTGTCGTTTCTAGATTCACCCAAGCACCACCCACCAGCCACCACTTTGTCGGGATAGCGCCCCAAAATCTCTCGGTCAATCCGGTCAAGAATTGATTCATCTGTTGGGAATGAGGAGGCAAAGGCCGCTCCACTCTTAATCAAATTGTCAAAATCATTCAAATCTAGTTCAGGATATTCCCCTTCATGGATTTGTTAGAAGTGTATTGTAAGTTAGTATTTACAACGGTGTGATTGAATTGACGAGAATTGCATAGTATGGTGGGGAAGTAGTTTGAGAGGGACGAAGGCGTGTTTGACAAATACATGAGGAGAGTCCTGGGGAGGTTGTCAGTTCCCAGGATGCAGTGCTCAATGAAATTACGGCTTAAAATTGCAAAGGTTGAACCTGTGAGAGAGAAAAATAAACTGTCGGTTTAATTATGCAATGATATTTGCAAAAGTAAGTACCAAAAAATTGACAATTTAACCACTTAGCAGCCAAAAAAAGGAAAAAAAAGAAGAAGAAGAAAGAGCAGCAAAACGATGACAGAACTCATAAACTACTTTAACTGAAGAAGAAGCCGATTTTAATTCACCAATCTCGGATACATAAACAAATAGAGACAACATAACAGAAAGCAAATAAAGCTTTGAAATTCCACTGGTGTACCTTAATAGTTGTTCTAAGGCTATATGGCCATTCATATTTTTTGTCCAGGTAACATGAGGAAGGATTCAGTCTCATCGACTGTAATTATCCATTTTATGCCCAAGAGCTGAATTCACTAGTGAAAAGCAGAAATGGTACCCCATATAAGTAAGATGACAGGCACATTTAAGTTCATGCAAATGTGAATTCAAAAATACAAATTAGGTAGGGGAGAGAGAGAACTTATTATTAGTCTTACTTGGAGCTTAAGTGCCAAAATGCATACATAGAACAGAGAGAGTTGCCAGGTACACCAAGAAGATAATTTTACAGTAAGTGACGAGATGCATAAAGATTCAATTAGGCAATCTGATTATATGAGACTGCTAGACCATGAATTTGCTGCAACTGAATCAGTTGACAACAGGGAACTTCATGGTCTGTAACAAGTAACACACAAACAAGCACAACAGCTAGAGCATGGAAAACAAAGGTAGGTCAGGCAAATTACTTCTATTGGTCCCCACACTTTGGTTGTTTCATGTAACAAGTCACTATAGTTTTAATTTGTTCGATCAAGCCACTAAACCTTCAGTTCAATTCACTGTATGAATTCGCTCAATGTTAGTCCAACTTTCTTCAGAGGTCAATCAACTTTAGATCACATGATCAATCTCATCATTTATCCAGTGGCTCATTGACAGGAATGTCAACTTTTTAATGGCTTAACTGAAATTATTAGAAGTGTAGTTCCCTACATGAAAGAAATAGTAAAGCTGGATGACTATGACTGAGCGTCCAAATCAGTGATAGTCTTCCAGTTTGTGATTTACTGAATCTTACAACTTTTGGCATGCATGTGACATACTTTTGAAGCTTGATAAGAGTAAAATCAAGGTCACTTCATTTGGTGGGCAAACTTGTAGGACCCGCCAGTCCAAAGGTTGATGACACAATTATATATTGTTTAGAGAATATATTAATGACATAACTCATCCCAGCCAATATGGTGAAGATGAGCAAAACTATGAGGGAGGAGCTCACTCCCTAGGACTCAGTGCAACAGACATTTAGTTACAAACACTTTAAATAACAAAAAGGCCAGTTGAACCACATGAAACTCTTGGAAAAACTCCAACCTTGCCAGAAAAGCATGCAGAATAAAAAGGGCACGAACAATAGCACAGCTATCTGGTTGGATCTTTTGAATTTCATACTAGAAAAAAAGACATAGCCACATAACAGAGAGGCATAGAAAACAAATCGCTCTGTCTGCCCAAATTATGCCAGAATGCTGCAACAAACAGTTAAAGCATCCCACAAAACAAATCACTGACCAAATGGCTAACTCCATGCATTCATTTGAAGAATTTCTATTCTACAAAAGCTAACATCTTCTGTTTGTTCAAATTAAGCGAATAATAACTTTGTGAGCAAGCCATTAAGTGAGCATCTTTCCAACATAATAAATGCCAAGTGAGTTCAACACCAAGCATTATCCTGACAATTAAAGTTTTGAAATGCTAAAAAGACTTGTCAAACATGCTGCATAACTGTCTCGTACTGAACCAAAGGGACGCCTAAACCTAGCTTCTCAATTAAGGAGCTCCAATTCCTCTAAACCAAAAAAAGGCCATCCCACTCCATGGAAACCATGACTTCCTATTCCACTCTACACGCACTCAATCATACAAATCAACAATTTCAAAGTAGAAAAACCAATCCCAGTCGTTAAAGGAACCATCTTGACCAATATCTTCCTTCTAAAATGTTTTGTCATTTTGAACAACAGTCCAACTGAAATGTCCCAATTCTATGATGAAGATAGCTATTAACACCAGCGATAGGAGGACAAGCAATCAATCTACTACACATGACCAGCTAGTATACTACCAATTGCCTCCAATCACTATGCTAACAAGACGGTCCTATATATTGACAATGAGTAAGCCGCATCAGAACTTGGATCTCTGAAATAATCTCCAGGTCTCTAAGCAAAAAAGAGTCATTTCCACAAGTCTGAAGTCGATCCAGGTTTTCACAACAAAAGATTATTCCTACTTGATAGATTATAACATGCTTTTTAAGTGCAATGAGGTATGTACCTGAGAAGAGCCGGAACGCATCAGGCAAATCGCGCTTCTGACTGGCGTAGAACATCTCGGTCTTCTCCGTGAGATAAAGACCCGGATCGACAATGATCGGTCTCAATTTCCTAGACCTAACAAACAAAAAACAGACCAAAAACAGAAAACTTCCGATCAGTGGCGAGCTCAAAAGGCTACACATTTTTGCCTGAAGGACAGAATTCAAGCAACAGAGAGTGAGCTATATCATACTCTCTCCATCCAATGTAACTGCTGTGGTTCAGGAAATTCAGATCCTTGGGCAAGTAGGACAGTATGTGAAGCAGATCTGCAACTCCAACGGCAATTATTCAACAACCAATCGACAAGAACCAAAATTTCAAGACCCAGCAAGATCAAAAACCGGCCGAGAATTGTACCATCTTGAGTGACGAGCGGGTAATCGAGAGCATTGAGATTGACGAACCAATCCCAACGCGGCGCGAGCCGGAGCAGTATCGAGGCCCCGTGGAGCGTGGCGGAGATCGGGGACGACCCCTTGGGGTAGGCGAAGTCGGCCCGGCCGAGGACGTCGACGTTCTGGGCAGCGCGGAAGATGGGGCTGGACTGGACGGCGAGGGCCAGGGCGTCGCGGTCGGCCTGCGGGGCGAAGCGGTCGAGGTGGAGGAGGTAGTGATTCTTGGGGTGGTAGGCGGCGTGGAGGAGGCGGAGGATCCGGCCCGAGTGGCCGGCGGATCCGGAGATGAAGTAGGCGACGGAGGGCGGCGGCGGGGGGGAGTCGCCGCCGCCGCCGCCGCCGGCGGAGTCGGTGGGGAAGACGGCGGTGCGGCGGTGGGACTGGGAGTTGGGGAAGAGGAACGGGTCGGGGCGGGGAGGGGCGGGGGAAGGCTGGGAGGAGGAGAGGGAGAAGATGAAGAGGAGGGAGAAGAAGGAGGCGGCGAGGATGATGAAGAGGGTGGTCCGGCTCTGGTGGTCTTTGGCGGCGGCGGGGGCGGCGGTTGCGGTGGGCGACGGCGGTGAGTTTTGCATTGTCGGATCGGAGGGACCTGCCTAAGTTTCAATCTTTACGATGCGCTTGGCGTTCTTACAGTAAGAGAACACAATCTTTCTTACAGAAATGCACTTTGTCACTCTTGTCTCTTCGGGAGAGAGAGATTCCTCTTTCCTTTATAGGCTTTTAGCCTGTACAGTGAATAGTTGACATGTGATGCCTACAAAGACCCTGTTTGTTTAAATCTGTTTATTATTTTGTTCTTCGGAATGAACAAATTTAGAATAGAAATAAGAAATATAAATGACTTATTTTTTATTCTCGGAAACAATTCCGAGAAATACTTTTTTCTTTTTCCTTTTTGTTCTTCTTTTTTCTTTGGCTAATTGTCGGCCTCGATCATGGCTATCGAGGGCCAGTGACCTCGCCGAAGCATCGCCGAGGGCCGATGAGCCTCGCCATGATTAGGCAAGGCCACCGACCCTCATCGGCCAGTCGCTGACCATGGCTGAAGCGAGCAATCGACCAAAAGGAAGAAAAAAAAAGAAAAAGATTAAAAGATTAAAAGAAACAAAAAAATTATATAAATTTACCAAACGTATTTTTTTTTTTTTATTAGGAATAAAATTTTGTAGCGATTACTAAACGATTCTTCTGTTCAAAAGTTATTTCCTAGGAACATAAATAATTTTTTTATTTACATTTTTACTAGAATAATTTTTGAAATGAGAAATATTATCAAACACACCCTAAGCTTAATTTTGAGATATACAACTGTTTTCAAAACATTAGTTTCGATATCCTCGTCAGTGATATGTGAAATTAATATACAATTTTAAGCAATTTTAAGTAGGTATTGCATGAACACGACAATCTGAATATTTATTAACGAAATTGTATCATTTTTGTTGTGAAATGTTCGAACTTAATATAGAATTTCAATTTCGAAAACACCAATGACACGCGATACAAAATTTGTAATTCAATGCATTTATAATATTGAAAACTTTCTGTTTTGTGTTCCTCGATTGGTGATTACGAGATCATCACGTATCATGTAATGTTAAAAAGAACTAGGACTAGAAGAGAGAGAAAAGAGAGAGAAGTGAGAGATGTGTCAGGTTCATGAATTTGATGTATAGACAGGGGGGCGCATGAACAGATGAACATCAAATGAACAGAATTCAATGGTTCAGCTGAAGACCAATCAATCAAACCAGAATTTTACACTTGCTGGGATTAAAGGGGGGAAAAGAAAAACCGACGCAAACAATTTCAATCACTGTTTTACACTGCCAGAAAAGAGGAATTTCAAAATAAAGTTCCTTGTTCCAAAGAAATCTTGGACCGCCTGCTTTGATACCGTCTGTCAGTACCTTAAATAGATAGTCATCCTCAGTAGCATCTCTGCACCATCAATGACGTTTTGGCCCGATGGGATGAGCGACCTCACTTCCGCGTACCCACACGCATTCTGGTACTTCCCGGTCCCCCCCGTCACGGACAGCTTCGAAAGGGCGGCCCCAATCCTATACACGCCGTAAAAGTTGAGGCTGTCCCCATACTCGCCGCCCTCGATCACCGCCGTGAAGGCCATCATTTGCGTGGTCCCATCGACCGAGCTCGCGACGTACACGCCTTGGGCCTTGCCGATGGGCTGCGACCCCAATTCAGGGCTCAAGGTCAGGATGTCGTCGATGACGGTGATCGTGCCGAACCCGAGGCCGAGCCCGTCTGGCCCCAACTGGGTCTGGATGCCATTAGGGTTTGGGCCGGCAAATTGGGTCCCTGCTAGGCCTGTCCCTAGAGGGATTCCGTTGAGCCCATTGACTGTAGGGATTGCACCATTTGCATTGGGAATGGCCACACCTCCTTGTGGAGGGAGGAAACCCACTGGCTTTGCAAAGGGCACTTGGCCACTGTAAATGCTGCCCAACAGGCCGGTTATGGGCCTAGCTGTGGGGCTGCTCCCCCCAAGAATGTCATGCATGTACAATTCAAAGTGCGGCTCGGCCACGCCTTGGCCCGCCGATGCCGCAATTGCCGGCGAGCACGTAACTCCGATGAGCATCATTGCGGAGAGAATCAAGGGTACTGACAATTTGTGGATCATCTTGTATTTTGATAAAATTGCTTTGAACTGTGGTTGTTTGTGTGTTCAAAGATGATTCTCCAACTGAAGGTGCATGAGAAGAGAAGGGACTCTTGGCCTTTATACGAAGGGATGCCTCAAGAAATTGGAGTTGTTTTAGTGGCCAAGAAGTGAAGTGGTTGGGTCACATGTTATAGATATAGTGTGGCAGATGCTATATGCAGATTTGCTTAGCTTTTATTTCAGTGTATAATACTGAGTTGACCAGGAGTGGTTTCCAAAACAGGTCATAGCTGACAGTCTATGAACATCTACCTTTGACTTTGACTTCACAAAAAACCATCTAATCCTCAACATTGTATACTGAATTTTCATATCAAATGCTGACGGATCTCTCGTGGGAGGCAGGTACAGCTAATCCTAGTTAGCATGTTTATCTTTTGAATGGGTAGGCAACATGCATTAGTAATAGAAAGCTTTTGCCATGCAGTTTTTGGTCCTTACATTTACTTTAATCAGCAAATATCTGTCGCCAAGCCTGGATAGAACGACCGCTTTTTCCATATTTAGTCAGGACAGCAACGATAATTCTATTTCTTTTTCTTCTTTACTCATTGCTATCTTCTATGATAGAAATCACAAGGTATCTCCAGATCTCATCTCTTTATTGGATTGGTCCTTCACTCATCAAACCAGCACTGTGACTCGGACAATACTGTGCTACTGGTTTTGCAAAACAGGAGTGTTTCACAACCGTCAACTCCTTAAGTTCATAATGTAGGAAATATCTCAGTCGTTTGACAAATCAAAGGTTCGCAGGCTTCTTATTCCTCATTTTACCAATCAAAACTCTCAATTTCTTGTTTGTCTGCTCTTTACGTACAATTAATACTCATACAGCATACCGATAAAGAATAATGCAGCTACGACATCAATCTACATCTCATCTCTACGAGGTTGATTCATGGTGTGGCCAAGCTCTGTGAGTTTTCTTGAGCTTCCTCGTGGTACATCACTTTGGCTTGTCTTACAACAGGCGAGATCAGTATCCATACTGCATAGGCAATGTGGAGAACTTTCAGAAGAGGAAATGCAGACATATATAGCAAACTCGAAGCTTTTTCTGTTCAAAAGAAGTTCCTTAAGCTATGTCTTACTTGGACATTGATTCATTTATAACTGATAGATACTGGTGCGTGTGTGAGTCAAAAGCGTTTCGACCTTATGCAGTGTGAATTAACGGAAAGTGACTGGATTGTGTATGGCTTACGGTGTGATCAAATGACCTGAAGTAAGTAGAGCTAGCTAAGCAAAACATGCGTCTACTACTCACAGTAGATTGTGGCTGCGAACCATTCATTGACGATTTTCACCCACGTGCTCGCCCAACCCACATCGATGATCCACCTAATTTAGTTCATAGAGTCAACTTCATGAATTGTTTGCACAAATTCACGAAATTTACAAGGCAAGTGATTGAGCAAGGCTTTCATACTTCCTGGTGGTATGTTCGAGGTTCCAACTGATGAACAACATCGCAAAGTACATTGCTCCGAGAGAGAACACCAGGTGGAAAACCCCGTACTTGTATGGCACATCGTCCTCCAACTGAACTTCATCTTTTCGAAACTGGAAAGATAAAGATGAATTAAGCATTTCTTGTAAGATAAAGGAAAGATGAAAATGAAAAGTGCAGGGACTTTTCCTTTTTTCCCTGGAGTTGATTTTTACTTTGCATATTTTTTGTAATCTAACATCAGAGTTGACTTTAGAACATGAACAACAGTTTCATCTGATCCTACGTTCCCAGATTAAAGATATCAAAGAAACAACCACCTAAAGAAAAAAAATCAAGGAAGAGCAATGACAGTTATGCTCGAAACAACCCCTTGAAGGATACTAAAATTGGTGATTCGGTCAGGATATGAGGAAGCTCGACAAGTGTTGAGACTGAAAGAGAACAGAAATCTTACTTGAAAGGATTCTGAATCAATGCCAGTAGAAAATGTCGCTATGACAATTGCAAATATTGCAATGAGGAAGCTCTGAAGCAAGATAACAAATCATGAAACAAAGGGCACCGATGAGAAGATTATCAAGAGAACAAATGTAGCATTTTGTCTTCTCTTAGGATGAGAAGCAGATAAAGACAGAATTCATTTTTCTTTTCACGGCATATATTTAAATTTTACATCAGTCTGGATGAAAACCTTGACTCTTAGAAACATCATGGAAAGCCGTATGCAAATTAGCCCTTATAGAAATTGTTTACATGATTAATTGTCACTTATGACAGAATAAAAGTAACCAAGAGAGAATCAAGCGAATTCATATCATTCGAAACTTACCAGTACAGTTAACCAATCATGATGACTCCCTTGCTTCTGCATATTGCTGTTCTGTATGGCAGGCTCACTAAACATGAAATTAGTTATTCTTATAGGATGAAATATTGACTGTTCGTATGCGTTCAAGAAACAACTGCAAAATCGTAAGACAGTGCCGAATTGTGACTGCAGCAAAACATTGATGAACAATTATGCAATAGAATACGGCATGTGTGTCAGTTCAATTAAGCAAATGAACACCAAAACAAGCATGTACTGTTAAATGATGGTGGTTCTTCTGAGATAAAATACAGTCATTTGAAACTAAGATAAAAGAAAGAAATAATATGTACTTGCAGTGTAAAATCTGCAAACTTGGGCAAGATTTTCGCACCTTCTAATGGCAGACCAACAGAGGAACACAATGTACGATCCCATTATTCCTGAAGATAAGAGGCCTCTGTTGACCTGCACTAGCCCATACATCCACTAGCATCATAGGAAAAAGACTCGACATCTTATTCTGGTAATCTTCCAATAACACTAATTTAATTGCTCTGCTAATTACTAGCAAGTAAAAGTTGAAGACTAGGCAATAAATTAACAGAGGAATGTTTTACAGTGTGAGTCTCTGCTTAATCAGTTTATTCAACATGATTCACTTGTGAAGATTATAGATGCATCAGTTACAGAACAAAAGGTATCATCAAGTGTTCTAGCTAGTAAATTTGAAACCTTACTAAAAATCGAAAATGATCTTGCAATAATTAATAGAATGCTTCTGCACGTGTTATGTATCCAAGCAGCAATTGGGCATTCATATATGTAAATACACCATGTATTACTTCAATTGATTTTGCGTAACATACCTTGGAGTGCAAGGATACGACCAACATCACTACAAGCAATATGCCAGTCCATGTGATAAAGAATATGTTGAGGGACTGTCCCGAAGCATAGAATTTCCAAACCATGATAATCCCTCCTACTGATGCGACATAAAAGATTGTGGACATCACCAATCCAATAGAGCAGCTGCAGGATCCGAGCACTTGTTATACTGGAATTAAAGTAAACGTGAAAGCCCCAGAACTGAACCCGAATAAAGTTAAAAGGACTATTTGCCAAAATTGTAGAACAATGGAGGAAAGCAACACTCTGATCTGGTTCTTCGTTTTTGGCTATCATTCACATGAATGCTGTTAAATCATGGGATACATAGCTTGTATGTCTTTTCTGGTAGTATTATGCTTCTACAAGCAGCCAGTGCATGACTTCATCAAGTGAATACCTTTGCTTACTTTCTCCATCTGGCATCCAGTGATTATTCCACCAAGCGATGAACTGGATCACGCTAATGAGCTGAAGCACCAGAAATATTCTACATTTTAAAGGAAGATATCATAAGTGGGGCTTCAAAATTGTTTGAGAATCGACTGAGAGAACAGAAAAGCAGAGAGATTTTTAGGCATAATCCTCCATGAAGTATATCATCTATGTGAAGTTACTTTATTTGATGTTCAGAATCAGAACCGAACTTACATAAAATTCGAATAAAAACTTTTTCTTGCTCCATGTAGTGGTTCCAGTTTCTGTCGCTTATTAAATTTTATAGTTATTATCACAAGAATTTATCGATGCATCAAAGGAGATGAGAATTACCCTGCACCTACTCGAGCAAATTCACCTGCAAAAGCATTATAGAAGGCCGTTATTCAGATAGATTAGTATCTAGTTTTTTATAAGATCAGTAAATATTTTTGGTAATAAATTTGTATTCCTCTTGCTGTAATACAATTGCTGCAGTTCAGTAAAAGAAGCTGAATTTATGAAAGTATAATCTTGAGGTAGGTTAAGAAAAGAGTTCATAGGAAAGAATTGCAAGACAAGAGGAACGCTAGCTATGCACATATATTCAAGCATAAATTTCACCGAGGCTTGCTTATGCTCAAACTAACTTACCATACAAGTGAATCAGATTTGAAGGGAACAATATGGGAGTTGTCATTGACCCCATCAATATGAAGAACTTCACAACCCAACATCCCGAATGCCAGATGTTGCGAACGTCATGGAGCTTTCTCGTATTGAGCGTGGTGAGAAACATCAAAAAGAAAAACATCTGAGCATATTATGTCAAGGTGTTCATGATGTTAGGTGAAGTTCATCAACCATTAGCTACTCTGCTTCTGAGGTGATGGAATTTGGCAATGTCCATTGGGAAGTTTAGTCTCCTAACAGATGAATTAGAAAGGTAAAAGGAGAAATATAATTGTCCACAATGGCAGAGATCGCTTGCAAAAAAAGTATGTTGAGGATACAAAGCATCCTAGACTCACGCGGAGAACTCCCATTGTCTGAAAGCAGGCAATTCCCCCACTTCCACAAGATTTTAAATCTGCGAAAACACAAACATAAACTTGGAAACTATGGAAGATTTCATGTGGAACAAAGAGGGGAAAAATTTTCCACAAATATAATACTGAGCACCGACGCGTTGAGGGTGAAAGAGCATTGACTCACAGTGAAGCTCCGGTAGGACCTTCTGACCATAGTCACGAACGAACCACGCGACAAGATTCATTAACAGAAAGATAATGCCATAGTAATACCGTGCTCCTAAGGACTTTTTTCTTTCATCGGAGAACGCTGTGTTTTTGGGTTCTGATGACCTCAGAGGTTCATCCCTTCGATGATCAATCTCTAAGTCAAGGGCTGCAACATCTACTGTCGTGTTAGCCACTCCCACGGGCTCACTCATTCTGTGATTTAAGTAAGAACATGACATGAGTGAAAAGCTACATTATATCATAAACAGAAAACCAGATGTCTTTGAAGAAGAATAGAAAAATACACTACAGAACAACAATGTGAGGCTTTATGAAGTTTGCTCAGAATGTCTACTGAGTTAGGTTTTTCTTGCCCCCACTGATAAAGTAGAAGTATCTTCTAGAGATCAAATTTGAAGACCCAAAAGCTCAGTTCATGGGAAGACTATCAAATCTTCTCCAGAGAAAATGTATCCAGTTGAACATTTGAATCTCCTTCATCTACCAATGCAGAGACAATGTGAACTCACAATGGGAAAAGGAGACAACTTGAACATAATTTTGCAGACACTTTGTGTTTCTAGACTCGAGAGACATTTTTTAACAAGTTAACTGCTGAACAGAACAACGAGCCGCAAGTGCATGTAAATGCAACAATCCATCCACTTCTCTCAACCAAATCTACAAAGAACACACCCAGAAAAGAGGCATAATGAATGAGTGACTGAACCTAACCTTGTCCTTCTCAGCAAAGCAATGAGGGAAGCTCAAGTGCTCAAGTTTAGTAGCTCCTTATACAAAAGAACAAAAAGTAAGAACCACTTACACCAGCTCTCATGGAGAGCAGGTTCACACTGCAATAGATTTTTGTTATCATCTACTTTCTGTTCCGGTGCGTAAACTTAACATGCAAACCAGCAAGAAAAAATTTAACTTAGGCACAAGATACAGAGCAAAAGAATTTGGGATATCATAATCATGCTGCTTTTAAGGGGGTCATAGCCGTTGGGCCCATAAGCCAAATCGCTAGCTTCCACGACTAGCTTTTGTAGTCTTCTCCTGTCATGTTACTTGTACTCACTACTGGCAATATTCACTCGGGCAACACTGTTTTCTTATCATTTATCTTCCGTTCTCTTGTAATGTTTGCTTGACTTTTGGACGGAGCAGCTTGATTGTGGGCAGACCTGTGCGGTTGTCCATTCCCCCACAGCATAACAGCTCAGCATTCTCTTCTTTTCTCTTCTTTTCTTTTTTGTTTTCTTCTTTTCTATGATCTGGGTGCGACTAATCAGACGGTGATCTCTTGCAGCTTCCGGGAGAACAGGGGATACAGACAAAAGGGCAGTGGCGAATTGTCAAAGGTTCTCATTGAAATTTGCAAAAATGAAAACTTTAATATAGGAAAGATAGTTGTAATCTTGACAACTTATTATTTTTTAGAATTACAATTTGTCTCTCCTTGAAGGAACTCGATACCTTGTTGATATGGACATCACTACAGTAGCAAAGTTAATTTTTTTCTGGACATATGTAGATTTTGGGATTTTATATTATAAGGTATATGTATGTAAACAGTTCATCGAGAAGCCCCTCATATAGAATACGTCAAATTAAGTTGGTAATTAGGTAGCGGATTACCTTTTCTTACAACCAAATCAAACGTGTCGGGTGCCAGTCTTTTCAAATGATGGAACCAGAAATGAGTTGTGTGTTCCTTTTGTACTTCTGTAACTTGCTAGAATCGATACTGTTTTCAAATTCAAAGGAAACAGCAAAGGATTCACATTCGTCTTTCGTTTCAACCCTTTTGTGTTCTTCAAGCTTCTCGTTTCTTCTGGTGGACCTTGCTTGTAGGTCATCGATAACTTCTCTTTTCCTCTTTTGAAAGTTCTAAGGAGAGGCTAGCGTTGGGTGTTGAGATAAAAGTGCACAGAAGCATTGGCACAAATTAGCCAGAAGCAACCATCGTTAGTGATCAATAGGAGAAATGGGTGTTGCTAATGAGCGCCTGAGTAGTCGCTAAACGTACTTGATAGGAAATATTTCGATTCCTGAATTGTGGGTTACACATAACACGAAAAAATAATTCTATCGAAAGTTGCATGCTTTCCTAATTTGATTTCCCCTAACAAAGTTACCCGGAGTGATGGAGGTTGTCATTTCTCCCCATTTTACTGTTGATCTTGTGAACGGGCTTAAAAGCTTTTTTTTTTTTTATGTTAGATGAAAGACTCCGTCCGAAATTTGGTAATTTGTTGTAAATCGTTTTCATATCGAGGAACTAACTTAACAGTAAATTTATGAACTACTCTAACATTCAAAGGATTTTGTTAACAAGTGCCTCAATGATACTAAGTTAAGTAATACATAAAAAAAAAAAAAAAATTGTAACTTTTTTTAGTACTAGGACTATGAAAATTATATTAATTTGAATTGAGTACACTTAAGCTGATCAATTGTTTATGTGTTGATTAATTATAATTTCAACATTCAGACAGGATTCTATGAAATGCACGAGAAATTCAATCCAGTCTTTCTTTTTGTCTTAAGAAAAGGAAAAGAGCACAAAGCCAAGCTGAGTGGGCCCCATCACGCTTCTAGAGTGTGTGGGACCGGTTTGTGCCGCACCAAGTTACCGTTGGCTGGAAAGCAATAGCGCTGCCTTCACTTATTCGAGAACTTAGTCTAAAATATAAAATATTTTTCTTGACTTTCTCTTCAAGATTTAAATTATCATTCAACATGAAGAAAATGCGTGTAAATCTATGTATTGATTGACATTAATATCGTGAGAATTTTGGGTGCTAAAGATTGAATCAAATCGAAGTGCATCTATAAAAAATTTAAATTGAACAAAAGTACAAAATATAAAAAAACATAAAATAACAATCCATCCAAGCATGTCAAATCATTTGTTTAAAAGAACTTTCAGGCAAGTTTTTATCACGGGATTCATTTTCACTTGTCGATGAAAACGACATTGAAAATGCAATTGATAAAAAGTAAAGACGATTTTCCAATAAAGAAACAAAAAACCGTCCCCCTTTTGCAAATGGATCAAGAAATCAAGTTCGATTGTCTTGGATGGTTCAAGCATTCCCAAAGTTCGCTTCAGTTTTATGAGCTTTGATGATTTAACTATTTCATTAGATTGGTTATCATTAGTGAGTATTGACTTGGGGTCTGGTAAATATTATCTTAAAATGTTAAATTGAGATTCTTGAGCACTTGATTAATCCATCTTTAAAAATAAAATAAAAAAGGTATTGACAGTTGGCTAGCAGACATGTAATCCGATTTTGCAGTTGAGTTAATGATGTGGTCAATTGTCCGGAGAGAAAGCCAGAATTTACATTGGTAATCGAATTAAAATAAACCTCTGAATACTGCAAAACATTGTTTGTGTCAAGTTCTAAGTTTCATGGTGGTTTCAAGAGTCTATATGACAATTACAAGTTTCGAGCTCTTAAAACTTGGAACAAACGTGCTTGTTAGGTAAATATATGATTGGGTTTAGGTTTGTACTCGTCCTTGTCAAGCGAGTCAAGTAAACTTGCTGTTGGATTATATCGGAATCAAAGAGTGGATTAGGTTGGGTGAAGGTTGGGAGGGAAAATTGTGAAGTCCCTATACCAAGTTAAGTAAAGATAATCTAGTCTTTTCCTTCTTTTGTCCTCCATATGTACACACACACACGTGTGTATATATATGATAATTATATCTCTTACAAAAATAAATATATTACAAATATTATCATCATTCATCAAAATGTTTAGATAAAAATTATGTTCAACGACGGAAGTATCTTTTATTAACTAATCATCCCAAGCGTATGTACGATTATTTTGAATAAATTATTTTTCATGTAATTCATTTTCCATAAAATAAACAGAGGTCAACTATGCGTTCCTATGTAAGCACTTCACTTGAAAAGTTGGTTGAATTCATGACAATCAATGTTCATTGCATTAAATGATTGATGCCAAAGTTCAATGATATTATAGTGCGATAACTACAAATGATATTCCAAACAAATGCATATGTTATCATTTTTAACAAATGATATTATGAACATTTTTCCGATACCTCAAGTGCAATCTAAAATTTTCCTTCAAGACATTAAAGTAAAAAGTACACGTTTAATATATACCTACTTGTCTTGTTAACAGAGACAAAGAATGCATAGATATCAAACATAGACTGTTACAAGGTACTAAATATTTATGCGCATAAATTATAAAATGGTGAATTCATTATAAATCTATTATTTTCTCCATCTTAGGTGTATATTAAAAGATTATTCACAATACAATAGTTTTTTTGTCAAGATTCACTATACGATAGTTAATCTTAGAAAAATGACTAAACTAATTGTTATGCATTGCTAGTCCCACTTGCTTAAACTTCAATATAGCAAAACATCCAGGTGTCAGATCAACCGGTCGGGGGAAATTCCATGCTCCGTAACGAACCCGGTCCGGTTCACCTCCCACATCACCCGCCGCCGAAAACGATCAGAAACCCGGTTCACTCCCGACGCCATAACCATTTCCACCGTCTCTGCCCCCCCGCTCCACCACCTCGTCCTCCTCCGCCTCCGCCGCCTCCACCGCCGCCGCCGCCGCCGCCTCCGCCTCCTCAATGTCCTTCCTCGATGAATTCCAAGCAGGTGAGTGCCCAACTTCGAATTCGCTTCTCCTCCCCTCCGTACGCTTCCTTCTCGCTGCTTCGGCGAAACCCTAATTTTGGTTTTCCCCCGGCGCCGGCGATTCGCAAGTCGTGAAATGGGGTTCGCTTTCGTGTTTTTTTCATTCGGGCGAATCGAAGCGCGTTGCCTGCTGTCGACTAAATCGAATGGCCCGTTTTCTGTGCAGACCTGGAAGCGCTGCCCAACACACTGCAGAAGAAGTACGCGCTGTTGCGCGATCTCGACAAGAGTCTAGAGGGTAATTTCAATCGCCATTTTCTCCGTCACGTTCTATTTCGATTGTTGCTGCAAGTGTGATTGTTGGGTTTCTTGTGGAGGTCTAAATTTTCGAAGCTAAGTGGCTGTTGTGGTGGTTTTCGGGGTAAAAGCTTAAACTTTGAATTATCGGAAAGACGGTCGGGAAAATGCAGTGAAGTTGTTGCTGTCATGCTGCTGGTGGCAGCTGAAATAAGTGGAAATGAGAAACTTCGAATGAGGCATCGAAGGGGTTTCTTTATCCTGATGTCGTCTTTGATGTTCTTTTGTAGGCGAAGATTATAGAATTCAAGAGTTCCGATCGTTTCCATTTGGAATACACTTGGCGGGTCCATTTTTGTTGTACACAATCTTTGGGACTAGGGGGCTTATGTTATTGCATGGAAGAGATGGTCTAATTGTTGGCTTTTGTGGTTTTGTGAGGTATTATCTGACCTTCTTCCTTTTCTTCTCTGAATATGATCAGACCTCAAAAGACAGAATGAGCAACGTTGTGAGCAAGAAATTGAGGAAATTAAGCAGGGAGTTAAGTCAGGTAACACATTCTCAGATGAAGTGCTAGATGAGCAAAGACATAGCATAAGGATTGCCGATGAGAAGGTCGCTTTGGCTGTCCACGCTTATGATTTGGTATGTAACAGTTTTTAGCCTTCAAATGATGCTGCTCATTTTGTTTTCGATTTGGTGCAATGACTATTTTCGTATAATTTTTGGTGTTCATGCTCTTGATAGATTTCTTAGTTACTACTGTTTTTTTTTCCCAGAGATACAAGCTAGTAATTTCATGTTTACCTGCTGCCTCCTTCCTTTGTTATGCATAGTTTTTGTTGCATGGCAGTGATATTTGCATTTTTTTGGAGATCAATGCCTCACGATCTGAGAACTTCAAAGCTCATTGATAACAGGACAAAGCACTCACACTGATGATTCAGATATTAGCATCTAGATAGGATGGCAAACATCAAGGATGCATTTTCTCTCATGCCGAGCAAACATGCTAATATTTGTGAGGATGGGAGAGGGAATTCATTCATGAGTCATCTCTTCGCATGCCAATGAAGAGACAATTAAGCATGGGCCATGAGATTGTTGGGAAAAAGGAGAAGCATGAGCCATGAGCAGATATTTAATCAAATGTCACAGGCTCTGGAGAGCTTATGGCTAGGGTTGCTGCCTTCATTGCATATATACTTATCCAAATCAAGAATTTAGCTCGTCTGCATGGCAATGAAAAGAGTGCAGCAAGGATGAACCGTGAGTGAAAATGTTAATGAAATCCACATTATGCTTTGGAGAGGTCCGTATTCACAAAAAGTGTTTCATGGCTAAGGAGTGCCGTCTCCATAGCATACCTATTGTTTTATCATAGTTTGTTTTCAAGTTTACGGTGTTGTGTTGGATTTGATTGTTGTGATGTTTTTCAAACAAAACTGGAGATTAATTGTGACTTGTTCAACTTTTATCAAAGTTGAATGTATTTAATTGGCTAAACTGTCATCATATCTAGTCATTTTATTATTTCCCTTTGTCTGGCTTTGAGGTTGTCTGAAATAATTTCTTTGAAGTTTTTGTTCCTTGAGAGCTTGCTGACCATGTATTTGCTCAACCGAAATCAGGTAGATACACACATACAACAGTTGGATCAATATCTGAAAAAGTGTAATGAGGAGCTCCGACGCGGTACTTCAATTTGATCTTGCTCCTGTTTCATCCTTTTCTATTAATACATTTTCCAAGGTTTTTACCTGAAAGTATCTACTTTTTTCAACCACATGCTTATTGCTATTGTCCTGTGCCGAATATCTGTTCAATGCACCTGCTGATGGCTGCAGATAAAGTGAGTATTCCTCCGGAGGGGATATCTAGTTCCAGTGTTGATGCTTCTACGAAGCCTGGCAGGGGTAGCGAATCTGGTAGAGGAGGACGCAAGAAGTATCTTTCTTACTTTATATAATTTTTTTTTTTGTTGACTGTAGAAGTTGTGGGGTATATGCTGTGTCATTTTCTGTCTCATGACTGCTATTAAGCTCCTTGCTCCCCTGCAACACATGCACAGTAACCAGCACGAGAGAGAGAGAGAGGAGCACAAATGTCTCCATATTGATTTGCACTAGTGTTGGTGAATACTGGATAGATAGAACTAATCACTGTCGGTAGTTCGCTTGAACATAATTTGCATAAGATGAAGCAATTTGACTTTGCCACAGACTTCGGAGTCTGTCTCACCAAATACAGCCATAGTGACACTATTTGTATATTGTACCTCATCCTTGTAAAGCGGTCTAAACACTTGAAGGAGTTGAAATGGAACTTTGTTTCCTGACGTCGTCTCTCGTGCTAGTCTGTGAGGGTGAGCTTTGGTGCAATGGTAAGGTTATCCAATTGTGACCACGGGTTTGAGGCATGACACAGCCAGCCTGTTGCCAGAAAGCAACGAGGGCTAAATACTTTGCTGAACCTCACATACGAGGAGCCTCTTGCAGGACGATGCCCTTTATGTCTCCTATGCTTGTTTTGTGAGAAAACTGGCTGTCGGTTTTCGGCCATTGTGTTCCTGATTTTGCACTCATCTGGTGCAACTACTAATGAAGGTTGAGATTGGAAAGAGATGGAAATGCACTGTCCTGAGCATCATGAACTTCAAATTTTTTTTTCTTTGGCAGATGAATCTGTTGTACTTATTGCAGTGTTTTAATAGCTTTGACAATATCTCTTTATGAGAAACATTGTTTGTGGTTAATCTCCATCTGCACACGTCTGAGCTAGGTAGGCATGGTCAGCAATGAGAAGTGACCTTCTTTATGATGACCATTTTCTTGCACAGCACTCGCCTGGCTACTCAAGCAGCAACAGAAGCCACTAATGCAGCTTCTACAAATCCTCCTGGTATGGAGTTGGATATACCCATAGACCCTAATGAGCCCACGTACTGTTTTTGCAACCAAGTTAGCTTCGGAGAAATGGTTGCATGCGACAATCCCGACGTATGGCCTCGAGCTTCTGATTATGTTTCAATTTTGCTTCCTCCTGCTAGATATCCACTATCTAGTACACGAAAGACTTGTGATATTCAGAATATCTTATCTGCTTTCTTCTTTCGTAGTGCAAGATAGAGTGGTTCCATTATGGCTGCGTTGGATTGAAAGATGTGCCGAAAGGAAAATGGTATTGTTCGGACTGCGCAGGTCTGAAGAGTCGCAGGAAAGGACGGTGATGATGACAATATTGAAGAGCTTCTATCCCTTGTAACTTAGGATTTGTACATTCTGTTCTTTTAAATCTTTACCTGTAGCCTGTAGCTGCGGCTTTAGTTGGATGTAAATGAATCTAACCTTGTTCTCGCATTCAAAAAATGTTTGTCTGAGCGATACTAGCAGACCTTGTTGTACCTTTTGCCAATGCAAAAACCAAATTTATAGCAGAAAAACCGGCTAGCTTTATCGGGTTCATAAGCAACCAGAACAACAAGAGTGCATACAATCTTATCTATCAAAAACAACAACGAGAAAGAAACTCAGATGCTATGATCTTTTTCAGTGCTTTTCATCTAATTTGATGAACATCTCTCTTTTTGCCCTGAAGTAGTCCAGGGCTCTCTCATAATCTGGAAGGCTTGACTTGATCACCGAAACTTGCTTGAAGTTCTCCATCCATTCGTGCAAAAGTGGGAACGTTTCGGCTTTCACGAGCTTCACTCCTATTATATCTTCCATGACCGGCAGGGTGTGAACGATCCACCCCAAGGCGATGTCCGCGAGCGATACCTCCTCGCTTCCGAGGAACCTGTTTCCGCCGAGGCCATTCTCTTCTATTGTTTTGAAGGTGTCCAAGGTGAAGTTGATGGCTTTTTCTTGGTCTTCTCCGACGTGACGAAAGAAAGCCATCATGGGTATAGACTGCATCAAGAGAACAGCGTGGATTTACGTCAAAGAAAACACAAAGAATTGAAGATCTGACTCTTATAGGAAGACTAAGTTCATGGCATCCAGTCATTTTTATCCTTACCTTCTCATCAATGAACTTAGCCCAGAATCGGACCACGGCCCTCTCGTGAGCATCTCGAGGAAGAAGCGGATTCTGCGCCCATGTCTCATCAATGTACTCAACGATCAGCATGGACTCCGCAACCGGTTTCCCACCATGAAGGAGCACAGGGACCTTCTTGTGGACGGATTGTATCGCACCAGCGACTCGCTCTTGCAGATGATATCTTCAGCTATGTACTCGTAGCTCAGACCCTTCAATTGGAGAGCCCAGATGACTCTCTGGGTGAATGGACTCGACCAGAGTCCATGTAGCTTCACATCATCCGCCATTGATGTGATGAGGAAGAGCTGCAAGTTCAGGAGCTATGTTGGGTTTGGCTTAATGCATGAAATCGTCCTTAAAAAGAGCTTGCTTTCGGAGTTCATGTATTCGAGAATGTTGAGAGGTATGAAAAGAAAAGTCAAATTTTTTCCAACTGCTGATCAACAAAAGTCATGTGATGGCTCACATGGTCAAAATTGGAGGGTTAAAGTTTCATTTAATTTGGTCATTAAATTACGTTCTTGGAGAATTTCGGCCTGAGTTCAACCCGAGGAAAATTACTTTGACCGGTATGAATATGCATTTCCTTTTCCTCTAGTTGAAGTAATATTAATATTCATTGAAATTGTGTTTGTAATGCTCTCAGACATGATTTGTCTGCTCAAATTACATGTCTTCTTGTCAAATCGGCTTTATAAACTTACAAGTTAAGAATGATTTTAACATACACGGATAAAATTGTTTTTTATTATAATTATCTGATCAATTATAAATTTATTGTGCGAGATCTTAATTATTTTTTGATAAAATTTTCTAATATAATTCTAAGGGCGCGCATGACAACATTTCTGTTTTTTTATTCCGGAACAGATTTGTAATAAAAGTTTGTTTGGTAACACAATTTTATTTTTTTATTTCTAGAACAAATTTCTATTCCATAAATAGATTTGGAACATAAATCAGAAATTAAAATTTTTAGCTTTTTTATTTTCGGAACAAAAATAAGAAATCAAAATTTTCCTCATTGTTTACTTCTCGTCCTTTGTTGCCCACTTGCATTTAAGGATGTCAAATGCTTGTCTTAGATTGATGGATGCTTGCTACTAGCCTCAACCAAACTTTGATTGCCCATTGCCAATCGGCTGGTTGCCAGATGCTGAACATCCACTAGTCGTTGGCCATTCATTGCCAATCATTGGATGCGAAGGCTCATCACTAACCACCGAATGTCGGCTTACGATCGTTTGCCGCTTAACACCTATTGGCCGTCGATGTTGGCCGCTTGCCACCACCGCGGCCTACGGTCGTCAAACTTTGGATGTCGAACGTTGGACGTCAAACTCTGGATGTTGGACGTCGTTGCCGGTTGTCGGTTGCGGACTACGCGTCGGACTATGGACTTTAGTTGCTCGCCACCGATGTCCATTCTAGTGCCGAGAGCATTTGGACTTCGAATTTCGGCCACTGTTGCATGTCACCAAACATCGGACGCCAAACTCCGATTGTCGAACATTGGACTTCAACCATCGAACACCAATCGTTCTTTGCTCCTAGAAATATAAATTTTATTCTATTATCAAACGAATTTTTATTTTAGAAATAAAGATTTTGAATCATTATCAAATGCATATTTTTACTAAGAAACTTGTCCATGAAATAAAAATTGAGAAATCAATTTTTGGTCAAAAATTGATTTATATTCCAGAAATTTTGTCATACGCGCTCTACACCTTTGCATGAAATTTCAACATAGCTCTTTTGACCAATTTGTGGATCACAAAGTGTCAGAATTTCGTCGGCAAGTGGCCAAAAAGATTAAATTGGAATTTCGTGAAAATATATAAGATTACATTGACAAAATTGGAAAGTTTATAATTGATTTGATATTCAAGTATAAGATTGAATTGATAATCTTTCCTTTTAATAGCCCTTTCTTATTTGTGGAAGACAAAAAATTGGCTCTAAGTTGGTAGTCCTCCAACTATGAGCCCCTTCTCAATTCCATGGACATGCGAGAAGAGGAGGTGAGGACGTACGAGAGTCATAAGCATGCGCCGGGACACTTAAGTGTCATAACTTTAAAATAGTACACTTAAGTGCCACTCCGGCGAAAATCCGGCCAAATGGTGACGTGGCAATTTTCCAGCGAGTTGGAGTCCAAAACGGCGTCGTTTTGCACGGCCGACATGGCGGAGAAAATGCAAAAACGACGCCGTTATGTGTCTACGTGTAAATAATAATATAAAAATTAATTAAATTATAAAGTATTCAAAAAAAATTAAAAAAAATTAAAAAAATTAAGAAAAATTTAAAAGTTTTAAAAAATTAAGAAAATTTATTTTAAAAAAAGGGGAGGGAGGTCGAACGGGCGTCGAGGGCCGAGCCCTCGCGCCGCGCGGCCTCCCCGCCCATCACCGGGAAGGGCGGCGCGGAGGAGGAGGGTCGGCCGGGGTCGCCGGCCCCGGCCGATTGACGGCGAGGGCGGCCCTCGCCGATCGCAACGGGCGCGATCCTCGCCGGATCCGGGCGAGGGCTCCACGAGCCCTCGCCGGCCCTCGGCCGGGGGCTCGCGACCGCCGACCCTCCCCACTCGTCGCCGGCCCTTCCGGCGGTGGCGATGGAGGCGACGCAGGGCTCGCCGCGATCCGGCGAGGGTCGCGAGCCCTCGGCTGGCCGGGAGCGGCGACCCGGCCGACCCTCCCTCCGTCGCCGGCCCCTTCCGGCGACGACGGCGGGGAGGCGGCGGTGAGGGCTCGGCCCTCGCCCGCCCGTTCTCGACATCCCCCGCCTTTTTTTAAAATTTTTTAAATTTTCTTATTTTTAAATTTTTTTAATTTTTAAAATTAAAATTTTTTAAATTTTCTTTTTTTTATAATTTTTTATAATTTTTATGTTGATTTGGAGCTCGGCGAGCCCGCGTAGGTAAATAATAATAATAAAATATTATCACGTAAAGATTTCCGGCAAAGGTCGCCGGAGTTGGCATAAGTGGCCCACTGCGAAAAAAAAAAGTGGCACTTAAGTGTACCGTTTTTGAAGTTATGGCACTTAAGTGTCCCAAGGCACAATTATATAAGCACTTGTCTTGGACTTTTGCTGCAAGAGAATGTATATTTGAAGCCGACACTCTTGCTTCCATTTCTTCCAACCTTGCTCTTGCGGATGCTTCCCTTTTAAGGCAAAACATTCCCCTACCAATGCATTTTTACATTTCACAGTTTCGGCCAATCACTTAACCTCATCTATGCTTTTAAGCAAACCTTCTAACCATCTTTGTACTCCTACCTCCTTTGTCCTTTTTTTTTGGTCGGTCCTACTTCCTATTGTCACGCCCCGATCCTTGGGCACGCACACATCCTTCTCCCTTGGTCGATTTTATAATGCGATATCCCAAGACTAGTATCGCCGACTCTTTCATTTATTAAGCGCATGCGGAAGTAGTTAAAATCCCCAAACAATAAAACGATAGGATAGAAAAGCATGGCCATATTTTTCATATTGAAACTTATAACCAAACTTTTATACAAAACACAAATCGAGCACTCTACAACTTTTTACTCTAAACTTTTATCACATCAAAAAGGAGATCTCAAAATAAGATAAACTCTAAGCCATCCGAGCCGTACTCAAGGCCCTTCTTGGATTATCTTCTTCTCTCAAAAATCTTTTCCTTAAGTTTCACCTCCGAGTTCTCCTTCTCAGACTCCTCTCATCAGCTCCTCATCTAGGTCTTGAAATGTTTTCCCCAAGCCGGGATGAGACTACGTCAGCGAGTTCTACCCCACTAAGCCCGATTAGCAAACCATTATCTATAGGCTGCCTATATGCATACGGGCGAGAAGACGTACCTTGGCCTCAGATCCCACCGCAAGCGCACAATTCACAATAGGCACTCAAGCAATCATATCACCAATCGAAGCATCGATCAAATCGACCTAATCGATTACAGCCAATAAGACTACTCACGGTCATTTCCATTCGAGTCAATTAATTCACAAGCATCAAATCAAGACAATGATCAATCACATTGAATCACACTCGAGATCGAATCATCGATCAATCGATCTAATCGATTACAAGTTAGTCCGAATCATTTCTAAGTCATTCACTCCATCCCACATAACCTCCAATAGTACACTTAGTCATAGAGCTCCATCAATGCTCTGGGGTCATTTTTGCTAAGGTGACATAAGTAACCAGGCGGTCTACTGCGTTCTTTAAAGCGCCGTTTTTCTGATGATATTCTTCATCACCGAACCACGCTCGTCATAGGTCACAAATCACTAACGATCTACGTACGTTCTTTTAAAGCGCCATTTTCGCACAGTAATGTCTTTCATCATCGAATCACGCTAATCACGATTCATAGGTAGTCTACGTGCATTCTTGAAGGCGTCATTTCGCACAGTGATATCCTAATAATCAACCCACCATAAGTCATAGGAAACTGATCGGCGTTCTTTAAAAAGCTGTTTTTTACAAATGATGTCTTTAACGAACGAACCACAGCATGTCTATACCGTATTTGATCAGTCTCAGCCAATAGAATTCTTAGTTAGCTCTCATCGCTCTCTCCACTTACAGCTCAACAAGGCATTACAATTGCTAACTAGCCATTTCGGCCATCTACCAATCAATAATTCAATTTCACTCAATTTCAATCAATTTAGGGTAAATCCTAAAATATCACAATTTATTTAATTTCATACAACGTAGAGCTCAAATAAATAAACGGGCTAGCATGCATGACAATGTTGCGAGATTTCGGTCGTCGACCATCTCAATCTTAATTTCAAAAATAATTAATTAATAAATATTAAAAATTCAATTTAACACAAAATAAAGCCCGATTAAATAAACAGACTTCACCACGGTCATCAGCATAATATTGTGGTCAATTACCATCTCAATTGAATTTTCGGAAAATAAATAAATAATTAATTAATTTCGAAAATTAAATAATTAATATTAAAAATTCGATTCAGCTCAAAATAAAGCCCGATTAAACAAACGGACTCCACCACGGTCATCAGCATAATTTTCGGTTTAGGACCATCTCAATTGAATCTTAGGAAAATAAATAATTATTTAATTTAATTCCGAAAATTAATATTTAAATACCAAAAATTCCACTTAGGCTCGAAAAGCCTAATTGGAGCCCACTAAGGGTCGGGAAAATCCCGAGGCACTTCCAATAATTAGTAGACCATGTCTACTTGCTAATTACGCAATCAATTTATCTAAATCACATTACAATTAATAATAATTGCTAATTTATTCTAATTTAACAACTAAACATAATTAATTAAAACTAAACCAACCTTAAGCATAATTAGCCAATTAATCCGGGATTAGTGAGATTACTCACCAAATTGCGCATAAATCGGATCAATCCGACGAAGGAATATGCGAGGAAAATTCTTTAAGCACGAGCTGGGTTCGGCCCTAAAGCTTAAAAGCGCCCGAACTAGGCAAACCCATTTCGTGAGTTCTTTGGTTTCACGAGGCTAATCCGGTGGCTAGGACGGCGAAGGAGGCCGCCGAAGGGCGAGGAGCTCGGCGGTCGAACGGTGGTCGGAGATGGGAGCTAGTCGGCGGCCGGAGGTGGTTGGACGAGTGGGCAAAGACTGACCCAGGGCTAGATCACGTGGGGAGGGATGCTTGGCGCGGCGGGCGCCGAAGCTAAACACGCGGCATCGTGCGGTTGGTGCAAACGGTGGCCCTAATGGCGTGCGGGGCGACGATAATGCAGCTTTGCTCCTAAGGCGTCCTTCCGTATCCGTCGGGATGTTGGGCGGTAGGCTAAGGGGGAGAAGGGAGAGACGAAGATGAATGGTGAGCGGTGGACGGCCAGGCACGAGCGGCGCACGGATGGGCGGAGTGCGAGGCTCCTATCTTCGTGCGTTTTGCTTCTGGTTCGCTGGGTGTTGAGCGACAGGGGAAGGAGAGGGAGAGTCGAGAGAGAGAGAGAGATAGAGGAAAGAGAGAAGTAGATGAGGCTTGACCGGTCAAAGAGAGAGAGAGAGTCGGTGGGGGAAAGAGAGCTGTCCGCACGAAGGGGAGGAGAGGAGAGAAAGAGAGAAAGAAAAAGAGAGAAAGAAGAAAGAGGGAGGGAGAGAGAAAAAGAAATAGTCTTATTCTTTTTTTCTTTTCTTTCTCTTTCCCTTTTTATTTCCTTTCGCTTCCAATTTTTCTTGAGATAATTTCTTTCTTGAAATTTGGACTCGTCAATAAATTGATTTCAACGATGAGACAAAATGTCCTAAAAATAAGAATTATAACGCTTAAAATTCGATTCTCGAGAAATCGAAGTTCAATTTCGCAGTTAAAAATTGATCGACGTGATTTTAGTCCAATCCAACAAATTGAGTAGCTTTTAGGGATTTTACTGCGGAATCACGTACCTTAACGGCTTCGCTGATAAGTTAGTTAACTCGTGAGTGATCGGTTCGAAGGAAAAAGGACCCTAAGCACGTCGACGAAACGCCCATTTCACTTTATCGAAACGGGGTCGAATTTCGGGATGTCACACCTATGCTTAACTCTTATTTTCAAACTTTTATCGTATTATGTTAAAAAAGCGTAGGGAGTCGAAATTTACTCTTGAAAAACAAATTCGTCCTCCACCTTAACCCTGAGAATGTGGACGCATTCGAACCCCCACTTTCCTCTATCATGTTAGAAGGATGGCCGAGACCCCAATGATTAGTCCTACCTCTTTTGTTGCTAAGTAGTTTTGGAGGCCTTAGCTAATGGTCTAGTCAGTTTCCTCTCAAAAATGAAACTTACTCATCTCTCGTCATTTGACTTTTGAGTTTATATTTAATATTCAAGTTTTGCTTTATATCACTTTATTTGCCTTATTCTATCATGGAAACTTAGGGCCACGTATGATAAAATTTCCGTTTCTCGATTTATATAACCTGCATTCGCAAAGCAAGTTTAGAACGGAAATTTGTTGGTAACAATTTGATTTCTCTATTTCTAAAACAGATTTCTATTCGAAGAATAGAGAAATCGAAGAAATCGAAGTTAAAATTTTTTAACTTTTGAGTTTCAAATAGAAATAGATTTTTTCTTAACATTTCAATTTAGTTAATTTAGTCCAAAATATTTTAATGATTTTTTAATATAATCATTTTAATCAATATCGATTGAAAATCTTAACCATTTGGCCAAATGGTGGGAATTGAATGAACAAGGCTTCATTTGTTGCACGTAAGAAATTTCACGCATGGTAATAGTCAATTTGCCATATTCATATCTACGAGTCTTTCTTCACTTACTCTTCCCGTAGTATGCTAAACAACGCGGCTCTATCTCGCTAACTATTTTTTTAATCATAAACTTCATGTTGAGGCGGTAAAAGGGGTCAAATCATTAGGGTTTCATCCGCCTTTTCTTTTATATAGTGTCCTCATTTATCAAGACACAAATAAAATGAGATCTAATAAGGAATTTGTTGTTCTTGTAAAAGTGTTGATGAAAATACAGATTTTGATAATAAATTTTTAAGTAATCCTAGTGTTGATAATTTTGAAAAAAACTGGTGACGATTTTTGAACATGGTGAGGATTTTTAACAAAATTTGGAAAGAAATTGGAATTAGACTTGAAGTTAGGATTTTTTTTAGGAGATTAGACTATTATTATCATAGCTATCATTAGACTTATTTGATTAATGTGAAATCAATTTCAACAAAAACATAACGACATATTCACTACAATTGAATTTCAATTGATTTTTTTTTGCACATTGTTTATTTTTTGAAGAAAATTTTACGAAATAAGAAACGTAAGCACATGTAATAGGAAATTCTATGAAATTATATTTTCAACTTTTTTAATGTATTAGTATTATTTCGACTATTATTTTGTATTTGATTTCTATATTGTTATCTAATCAATTTCTATTCTGAAATATAAACTTTATTCTTATCAAACGGTTTGTTCCGAAATAGAATTTTTGAATTGTTATAAAATGGGTTTAACTGCTCAAAAACTTGGGGGAGCGAAATTGATTTAGCGAGAAATCAATTTACGAAATAGAAATTTTTATCGTCATTTAAAGTCACATAATATGTATAATCATTTCTAAGTTCTACTAGCAATACAATACATACTCCTACTTTTTTTTTTTTTTTGTGTAGAACGTTAATCATTTCACACCTCGATTGAGTCAAAAAAGTTTATCTTACCTTTTGAATTTTGACTTTTGTGACGTTCTACAAAAAAAGATTAAAGCATATTATTCTACAACTCGCACAGGTGGCGTTCTTTGCTAGCTGAGCTTCTCACCTAACGCAAGGAGAGGAGTTCGATTTCAAAGGACTTACCCGGTGCTTGCGTGTGTGGTGACTAAGCACGTGTTTGCCACGAGGTTTACCCCTCGTTACCGGTAGCTTCGGGTTGTGCGTGTTAGATGCGGTCGGCCTTAGGCAAAAAAAAAAATTAAAGCATATTATTTAAATGAAAACACATTAAATTCACGTCATGTCATATGATGGGGGTGGATTTCACCAAATTTGGCATAGTCCTGACATATTTGGGTGAACTCTATTGTTTACGTAAGAACTTAAATCTAATTTATAAACCGAAAAAAAAATAAATAAAAATAAAAAGTAAATAAAAGGGATAATTATTTTAATAGTTCGTAAAATTTTATTCAATATGAAACGCCCGATTTCTAAATTTTTTAATTTATTTTATATGACTCCCAAATTTTTGACCTGTTTTCTTTAAATAAAAGCGACAAAATTATTAATTTCATACCCAGGAAAGCAAAATGTGGAGCGGTCGGTATAGTTACAAAACTTAACGACCGGTTTGACGTTGTAACGTTACCGTACCCGCGTACCGTATCCGCATCGTATTATTACAATTAATGCCCCACCAAAAAAAAAAAAGGAAAAAAAAACTCAAGAAAGAAAGAAATAAAAAAAAAACCCGAAAATAAGAAGGAGCAGAAGAGAGGGAGATCTGAAAATTGCAACTCTCGAATTTCCCAATTCCGCCTCCGATTCGCTCCCCACCAGATCGGACCCCTCCATTTCTTCCCAAATTCTCAATCGAATCCGATTTCGAACCGTTCGTCCTCCGATAATTTCACCGATTCCGCCATTTTTGCTCCGCCTCTCGCTCCTGGCCGCCGGAAAGTTTCGTTTTTTTTTTTTGGGGGCGGTGCATGTCCGGTTCCGGTGGTCTGTGATCTCGATTTCGTCGCGATTCGTCGGTGGGCGCGGTTGCAGGAGTTTCGGCCATCGGTGATTCACCGTTGAGGAGCGGTTTTTTGGGAAGCTTTGGTTCGGGTTTTTGTCTGGGTGGGGCTGCGGCGGGGGCGGGTTGAGGTGGGGAATGGGGATTTGGGCGTCGATGTTGAATGTGATTCGTTAGGTTTCCGGGTTCGTGGGTTTCGGATGGCCTCCGCTCAGGTGCTGCCGAGTTCGCGGAAGCAGGAGCATCTGGAAGCTGGCAAGCGCCGGGTAAAATGATTTTTGCGGGCGCGGATTTCTCTGAATTTCCGATCCTTTTTTGTTCCGAATTTCGGATCGCTGTGCCTTTTGAGAACATTTGTATCGCTTGAATTGCTCGCGCAATGTGGTGGTTCTTGATCTTATTTCGCGAAGCGTGGCTGTTTTAATCATTGATCCGTGTCTTGTCAATTTAGCTGATTAGACTCTAGAGGGAGAGAGGGTGTTGTTTCTGCAGAGTTGGTTGACCTAGAGAATTTTTTTTGGAGTCTTTTTGCTGCAAGATAGGAGAAATTTTGGTTCTTCATGCATCCCTTTTTTCCCTCCTCCTTCATATGTTGTGTTGGGCAACTTAATGATAGCTGATTTTGCAGTCTTGGACTGTCTTTATAGTAAACGTCTTCACTTGTTTGACTTGACTGGAATTCATGTGTTCCCCCACAAGAGGCATTTTTTGGATGTTTTCTGACCTTTCAGCAGCCTAGGAAAGGATAAAGAGGTTTCCCGAGGGTGCTCTTGCCGAGTGTCATTCTTTTCTTCTTTCAGAATGATAAACAAGATCCCAGAAAGAAGTTTTTCGCTCTAAAGTTTTTTTGTAGATGTCGCAGACTTTTGGGAATAACATCTCTCTTTACTAACTGACATGTTCTGATCTTGTTGTGCTTACTGTGTTTTGATTTCAAGCTCGAAGTTTTGTGTCAATGTTTTCTAATGCGATCTCAAACTTTCTCAGCTAGAAGAATTTCGCAAGAAAAAGGCTGCAGATCGAGCGAAAAAGGCCGCTAGTAACCAAATTAATGCTTCTGATGGTGGCCCTAATGAGAAAAAATCACCAGATGCTGAAGTTGTGCGACTTGCAGATTCTGATGCTGTTAGATCGTCATTATGCCTGGTGGAGTTGATAATCAACCTTCACCTGCCAGAAAATAATGATGATGTAAGAAACCATATATCCAGTTTTCACAGAAGAAGCAGGAAAATTCTGTTGGTGGCGTTCATTCCTTACCAGAGTTTTCCAGTGGGTGTAAATGATGCATTCTCTAAAAGCATTCAGCACAAGCAATTGGAGAACGACAAGAACATGAGAGGCTATGGGCTTGGCATCTAATGGACCAATTGGCCATAGCTACAGCCAAGAGAATAATCACGCCGAAAGTGATTATCAAATGTATTCCACAACTTCTGGGTTTGCATCTGACAAGTCTAATGCATATCCACACCAAGCCAGTCAGGAGATTGGTGGCATTTCTGGCCGGTCTAGTTTCCATGGAAAGGAAGAATCCCTAATGAAAGACAATAGTGGAAGTTCAAATGACTTTTTATTTGCAAATTTCAGTTCTTCTGTTGTAGCAAATATCTCTCCTCAGAATTCAGGCAGCTTTGTTTCACCAAATAAACCCGGTAATGCCAACATATTGCCTGGTGAACACACTAGTTCAATATATAATGAAGGTGATATTCTCTTTCTGTTGTTTTAATTGTGAATAATAATGATAGGCACTTTGAACAGTCATGCATCCTCACAAGAAAAATATTTGACACCGTTTTGTGCTGTCATCTGCCAGACTCTGTGCAACCAGCTACCAATGCAATATGGTCTTCTGTTGGGAGTGGTAAGAGAATGTTTGATATGACACACTTCAATGGTTCTAAGGTATCCGATATTCAAGAAAGGAAGCTTGGTAGTGTCTTCAATGAGTTGCCTAGTACACAAAGTGCAACTTCTCAGTTATCTGGTGATTCTTTATCTGATTTCAGCTCAGATTTAAATAGTTACTCAAACAGTATTCCTCGAAGACCGCGCCCGTCATTTCTTGATTCTCTTAATGTAACTAGATCTTCACCATCACTTCCTTCCAAAAGCGTTGAACCAGAGGAGCCTGTAATGAGAAGTAGCTTAAATTTTAGCAGCATTGATGCTGGAAATTCAAACCCTTTCCGTCATACAAATAATGGGGATGTAGGGGCTTTCTCCATACCGAGAGCATCACCTGGACCTGATGTACCCATGCATTCCATTAGTCCTTCACCTTTTGCATTCAATTCAGAAAGCCGTGCTGGTGAGCAAAGCATTGAGAGCAAGCCTGAGTTTTACACCTCTAAACAGAATGATGATTTTGCTGCATTGGAACAGGTAACTTGTCTAGATTGCTCAATTTTTTTGAATTCCATGATTCAGTTTACATTTGAGGTGCTTAAACATGAACCTCCAAACTGATTCTAGCTACATTTAATCACTTGTTTGACAGCATTTTGGCCATCAGAAATCCCTAATTGATACGAATCAATGTCTAACTTCTTGTTAAGTTTAATGTACTGTAATGGTGCTATTAAGATGCGGATAATGATGCAAATGGTTTACGTTTGGTTTCTTCTTTTTTGTTACATAAAGAAAGTTTGTTTTTCTTTTGTTGTGTTCTTAATTTTAGAAAAAAAGGCGTTTGAGCAGTTGTCTCAAAGAAGATGTTGACTTGTCATTGTCCCAATAACTAATAGAAGTTGGCAAAGTATGTTTTGGTTTCCCATTTCTTGTCCATCCTTCATATTTTATGTGCCACGAATTAAGAAAGTTGTTTGATAGATAAATCCTCTCCAAGGTGTGTCAATATGTTAAGATGTACATTTCACCTTTATCATTTCTCCTATGTGGTTGCACTATTTGCTTGTTGCTGACCATATATCAGATGTAATTCTATTGCGGTGTGTATTTTTCAGCACACTATCTCTGAATTTTTCATACCAGTGCTAGTCTTCTTTGCATCTCTAATAAAGAATAATGAGAATCTATTGGTGGAAGTGTAATATGTGTATTTATAGATGATGTATGACTTCATTTTTAAAACCCTAGATAGTTTTTGACTGAAATCCCTTGATCATCAGCCATTTGATCTTCAAATACCATTCCCCATCTTATTATGCTATGTATTTACTTTTTCACATTTGTTTGTGTAGTCCAGAAATAATTATTGGAACGCTTACCAAATACTTAAGTCCAATCTAACTCAAGTTATGATCACTTCTTTATGGGATTATAATTCACAAGACTAACAAATTTAAGGGTAGGAGCTTAATGTGATGAAGCATGGTAAGATGGTGCTTCCCCTCTTTTTTTATTTATTATCCGGAGAGAGAGAAGAGAAGGGTGGGGGGGGGGGGGGGGAACTACTAGGATACTACTGGATTGAGGGTGAAAAGGGACTAAAATGTCATTAAATACCGGTCCAGCTCTAGCATGAGGCAGTTATTTGTGTCAAGACTAAAATCTTTGCATTGGCATATTATGTCCTAAAAGAGCCCTGAGTTTCAAACTCAACTTAGTCTTAAATTGAACTTACTCGATCATCAAGCCAAACGCTCACCTTATAATTTGATTTTTGTATTGATCTGTAGGAGAGATCCGGGTGAGGCACTTCACAGTGTTGCCCACATTTCTTTTGTATGTACTCTTGTCTTGCATCTTTGTAAGGTTTTATTGATATGAACCATCTTGAGCCTTGTAGTAGTTGCAATTTTTGCAAGATGATGGATGTTTTTAGGTTGTGAAGACAGTATGAATCTGGATACTACTAGATTGAGGGTGAGAAGGGACTAAAATGTCATAGATACTGGTCCAGCTCTAGCATGAGGCAGTTATTTGTGTCAAGACTAAAATCTTTGCATTGGCATATTATGTCCTAAAAGAGCCCTGAGTTTCAAACTCAATTTAGTCTTAAATTGAACTTCCTCGATCATCAGCCAAACGCTCACCTTATAATTTGGTTTTTGTTTCAATCTGTAAGAAAGATCTGGGTGAGGCACTTCACAGTGTTGCCCACATTTCTTTTGCATGTACTTTTGTCTTGCATCTTTGTAAGGTTTTATTGATATGAATCATCTTGAGCCTTGCACTAGTTGCAATTTTTGCAAGATGATGGATGGTTTTAGGTTGTGAATATAGTATGAATCTCTGTAGTGACTGCTGCTTCAGGTTACTTGACTTTGTGTCAGGTGGCTTGTTGCTTGATTTATTTATTATCTAATTTTCCGGTACTTTGTTGTTTATCAATGTCTATTTATCTTCCTGTACCTCTGTCTTCCAATTTACCCACATAATGCATATCATTTTTCTTTCTGCTTTTTTAACCTGTTTTTGGTATCACAAACTGGGTCACTCCACTTTGACAAACTTTAGTGATAAAACAGAAAGTGGCATGAACCTTGACTTTGAGTTTGCTTGTAAGAACTTGACAATATGTTAATAGTTATCCTCTGGAGTTGCATGCCTAGACTTTTAAGGTGGCATTGCTTATTACTCTTGACTAGGTTGTGTTTCCATGTTTTTTGCCTATAAAAAATTCAGAAATAAGAACTGAAAGAACGTGTCAAAAATTCTTATTTATATGGTTGAGGATATCTGCTTTTTGAATGAAGCGAGGAAGGATAGAATTTTCGGACATCATGCTTTTGCTTGAACATGGAAAATCATGGAATGAAACTAGTGATTGGAAAAATCAAAATTTTCTGTTGTTAGAATAAATGATTGTTTGAATTAAATTAACGTGATACCTTTTACCAATTCAATGCAGCACATTGAAGATTTGGCCCCTTAAAGAAAAATTTTCCTTTATGAGCTCTTGAGGCTTCAAGGGCTTTGGAAGTCCTTAGCAACTGACAATTCTTCTTTGACAGACAGTTATAACCAACAGGTTTCCTTAATAGCAGTGATAAATATATATCCATTCTTACTACTTTGATGCTTATGTGTCTTCTTGTTTGGTCATTTCTTGGTTGTTTACTATTATCTGCAATCTTTTTCTTTCTAATGTTGATAGTTAGCCCGTGAAATGTTAGGATTTTGTGTGATGGGAAGAGACAAGTGTTAAAGATGTATTAAGGGGCCTCAATTCTCAACTTGTTCTCTTTTGGTCCTCTTTAAGTGCAAAGAAGAGAAAAAAGGAAAGTAAAGGAGAAGAAGGGGGGTGGATATTGGTAGTGTTAAAGATCTTATTTGGGTGTACTTGGAATTAGTTGCGACTTAAAGATCTATCTTGTGGATTTGCTAAAGTTGAGGATCTTAATGATGCTCTTGACAAAGAGGTGTAGGATAAAATGATGAAGATATATCTTTATATTAATGGACATCTTGGTATGTTATGCAAATGATAGATATGGTGAAACAATTAACTGATGTGAAAATGAAGATTAGCTTGGTGACAAGGCCCCTTTCCCTTTCTGGCTAACATAAAATGATGAATTTAATTCCAAGTCCTTTGCTTCGTTATAGTTGTGTAGTACATGTCCTAATTGGTGTGGGAAAGTGGAGTTAAACAAGTACTGATTTTGGGATATTAAGTTGAGAGTTCTTATTAAATGCTTGGTTGTAAAATTGTGATGACTGCTTAATTGATTGCTAATTGTCTGGTTCTCTACCAGCTACTCTCAAGGTGTCATATTCCAAGGAACTGTTTTAATTCTTATTTCTCTTAGAACATGATACTTGATGTTTTAAATCATGGCAAGTTTACATTTATTTGTTATTTTTGTGTTGTTTCTTGTATGCCAGAGAGAAGTGTTGTCAACCAACTAAAGGCTGATATGGAAAAGTTAGAAGGAGAGATTAATGCGCGATTGGTAGGGACCTGAATATTTGTCCTTTTGTTTGCTGTTATGAAAAAGATCTGTATTTAGTAATTTCTTTTGCCAATTTAAGTTTCTGCAAGTTATATACTTCTACACTTACACAATGCCATGATTCAAAAGTTTGCTGGTTGTTTACTTTTATCATGTATTAATTGCATGTACATGTGATGCATAATGTAGAAAGGAATGCTAATGAAGGTGATTTGGTTTAATGTGTTACCTTACTAGGTGACAATGAATCTCATTGACTCAGTATAAGTGCACACAGTGAGCTAATGGAAATACTGAGAAGAGCATAAAAGAAATAGATAATGGCGTCATTCTAATCCATAACTTCTCTGTAACTTAATCATGCAAAGGAGGTTATTTCTCTATCTGAATACATCAACTCCTGTCGCACAACATGTCAGACATATAATCTATTTTCCTCAGAAAATTCTTGGGGATGTCATAAGTATCATGCGATTAAAATGCAGCAATCTTGCAAGTCAACCTTAAAAAACACACAACCAAGTGTTGCTGACATGCTGCAGTTTTCTTGGTAAAAGTACCTCGAGCCAGTGAGCTATAACTGGACCTGATAGCTTATTGGGTTAAATATGGACTTTAGGAAGAGATAAATGCCTCCACAGGATTTTCTTTGACTGTAGGTTTTGCCAATGGTAATCAAGAGGGGTGACAAAAAATCCTATGTGATGCAGCTAATTGGGTCAAGTATGTTTACAGATGCAATTATGCAATATGAATACCCTAGCTTACCTTTCACTTTATAAATGGTGCAGCTAATGACCTTTATTCCACTGTTCCTCAGTGAAATAACTATCTATGTTTGTCCTCAGTTGCATTTCTGAATGGATTACTGATGATAGTCATATCAAGAGTGTACTGTGGTTTGGACTGTCATATTGTTTGTGATTAGTATTTTTTTTTTTGCACTTGTGAGGGGAAATTCACTTTAGGAAACCAAAAAGGTGATACTCATAATATTAGAAAAGGGCTCAAAAGAGCTCACTCATTTACCAAAAAGAAAGCATCACAACTGTTCCCTAACCAAGGTGTAAGATTTTGAACTAGTTAAAATTGATAATGATAAATTTAAGACTCCTTTCCCTGGAATGCATATATTCTTGTATCAGCATGTTGGGTTACTTTTGGAAGGACGGCAAAAGTAATGTTAGTGGCATAACTCGTGGACTCTTGGAAATTCTATGAGTCTGAACTCAATTTCTTTTTCCCTTGCTGTGTTCATCTGCTTACTGTCTTTAGATGGTCACCCAGCTATCAGTAGACCAGGCAGTTTGGTTGCACAGTTCTCTGCTAATATTTGCAGTGGTATGGCTGATTCATGAGCAACTTCTCTTCGTGCCTTTGCTAGGTGGAGCTTGAGGCTATCAAAATTGAATATACCAATGCACAATTAGAATGTAATGCAGCTGATGAAGCACCCAAAAAGTGTTAAGCTGCAAGTTATAAACTTAGAAAGAGAAGGTAAGGAGCTTGCAGGGAAGCAAATTTCCTCCCCAATCGTTATTTAGTATCAAGAAGTGTCTACCATAAGTTAATTATATTTTCTTTTTGATAAGAAAAGCCATGAGATATATGGAGGATTTATATTTAACTTAAAAGTACTTAGCTGAAAAAAAGTGTCAAACAAAGCAGTTGAGAAGGACGGTTTGCTTTTTACTATTAGACCTATTTTTTTCCCTCCTGAACCTTCTATGATTTGCCTTCATTCATTGTTTGGGTTTTGCAAGTTGCCCATTTTTTGGTTTGAAACTATTTTGTTTTGGGTGTACTTGCTGTCAGGACCATAAAGGTGATTATGCTACATAATTAATTTGTCAAACGTAATTCGGGTGTACGCAGCAAGTTTTGATCTAATTGGCCATTCCTCCCCCCTCTCCAACCCAATGAAATTGCAATGTGTTGTGTTGGTATTTGTGTCAATAGAAATGATACAGAGTCAATAATTAGATTGATTTGCATTTTCTTACTATGTATGAACAGAAGTTTCTTGTTTGAATGTACATACATTTCCGTGGATGTTTGGTTACCCTTCAATGAATTTATTTCTGGACTGAGTTGTGGCTCTCAGGTTGAGGTCCAGTGAGTTAAAGCTGGAAGGCAATTGGAAAAGTTACAAGCAGAAATTTCTACATACAAGTATGCATCACCTTCATGCACTTTTTACAACAGCGATTGCATGCTTGAATTGCTGGCTTGTCCTCTAGAACATTTTAAAAATCTCCCTTAGAATAAGAAGTCTACTTTAAGGATGACTGCAATTGTTGCCGGACGAGGTTGAAGATTTACACTATTAAATCTAATGTGTGTTACTCTGATCTATCACTGAAAATGTTTTGAGCTATCGAATTAACATTTCCAGTGCCGTATTTATAAGCTGTCTCATGTACATCCATTTAAGATTAGAAAAGAATGAGGGAAGCTTTATGATATAGAGTTGCTACTGCAATCTTAATTCTAAGCAATCTTGTAGCATCATTAAATTTTTTCAGTTTTCTGAGACAGATCACGAAATCAAATATCAGCAAGAAGCCCCGTGGTTGGACCAACTTGATGAGTGCTCTATGCATTTAAATTTGTAGTTCTCCTGTGAGAAACAAGAGACATTCAGAAAATTCTCTTTCTTGGGTTTATTTGAGGGGAAAATAATGCTATTCTTTCAGAGTTGATATCTGCATGCATTAATTTGACAATGATTGATTATTTTGACAGTAGCTGTTATAAATGCAATGCAGAAAGAAAGTATCTAGCCTAGAAAAGATCGTCAGGACCTCAGTCCACTGTCAGTGCTCTTCCAAGAAGGTATCGTCAACTATTTATCAACCCATTTGATATGTTTATGTATGAATAGTAGTTTTTCTTTTATATTAGCATCTTAATATCCTGTATGAAGAAGTCAATTGATTAAATAATTATCTGGGGATCCAAGGTGTAGACGGCCGTTTGATCAAGTCAACCCGGTCAGCGACAATCTACAGCTTCCAAACCTGTTATCTTCAGATAGAATAATTACTACATCTAAACTTCCTTTAGAACCTAACATGGTGCAAGGTGGGAAGATATAGATAGATAGATAAATAATGAAAGATGAATCTTCCACTTGTTGGGAAAGCGACTTTACAGCACCTTGACAAAACTTTGGAACTCTGTTGGACCTTAATAGTAGCCTACTTTTAAGTAAACCAGAAGTTAAGTATAATGAGGAATGATGCGTCGTGGGAAGACTAATCAATGTGGATGCTTTAGGAATCAGAAGTTATATTTGGCATGGGGGGTGATGTGGATGCTTGTCTAAATTTGCAGTTGGTAAGAAGTATCTAAATGGTCAAACCAATAAGTGCAGTGAAACTACATGAATGTGAAGCGTCTTGAATTCCCATAGACAAGTGATTTGCACCACGTCTTCTCATGCTTAAAAACCGAATAAGAACAACACATGGAAGAGGTGAAGGGGATCCTCAAATGTCAAATGAATCTAAAACCTGGCTTCGAACTATATTTGCAAGTTTAACCTAAAAGCAGTTAAACCTATAAGGTGAAGAGGCTATGCTATTATTAGGTGCATTGAAACCCCATCAAGCAGTGATGTGGGATACTTTAATGGTATTTATGAAGAAATGTGCTTGTTTGAAGACTAAAATAATTAACAGAGTTCTGAAAAACGCAAAAAAGTCCATATAACTTGGGTGCATGATTGAAATTAAACCATCGACTGCTGTCAATGCACTGCGTAGTGGTGCAGTTTCCATTATTTAATTGACTATCAAAACTTCATCTTTGATGAAAATTTTTCCTGGACATGAAATTCCCCTTTGTTAATTAGTTATTGTCCTTTACTGCTGCCTTGCGCTTCTTTTCTTCTTTCCCTCCTGTGCAGACAGTACTTGTCCATGCGAAGCCCTAATCTTTCTCATTTCTTTCTCTGTTTCTGTTTTTACCTGGTGAACTTATAACCCATTAATTGGCTAAAGGCTAGCATATTTAACCCCTACCTATATAGCACAGAGGTGAGAAACTTAACAAAGATTCCCCATAGAAGAGTGTGAAAGATGTTGCCAGAAAACCTTGAGATAACTTCTCTCCTGAAGCAATTTTTTAGAAGTGCGAGACGCTGCTGGAAACTATGAAGGATAATTGACCATCAGCTCAGAAGGTGAACTTTTTGGAAGGAGGCTGAAGCTCAATGTGCTTGATTTATAGGTGGTGGTTTTTTTTTCAATGCGGTTCCTAATATCCTGTGCTTATTATAATGTAGGCAATGAAAAGGAGTTCTAACTGATGGAACAGTTGTACTGATCTGCTTGTTAATTGTACATGCATCATCTCTGTGCTAACATCCATTATGTTTGGAACAGAAAAGAAGCTGTTGCAGTCAAAGTTACGGAAAGCTTCAGCCGGTAGGGCTTCTGGTGATTTAAGCAAGAGCATTGCCAGTAGAAAAGATATATCCACCTCAACTGATGACCTTGGTAAGGGTGGTCCTATGTTTTTCTGATGCTACTATTAAATGTGCACACATAACTATTTATTTCTGGGGGAGGAAATATAGCTGATTTTTTTATGTGTGGTAGAGAGAGTCAACAGGGAGTTTGTATTGGATTGTCACTTGAAAGCCCTTCTAGTTGAAGCAACAATGTTGCTTTCCGGATGCTCAACCAAATGGAAAATTAGGGTTTACAAAAGGATTTGAAATGCTAGTTGGATAGTTGAGCATGATCAACTCTTTGCGTCATCAATGTTAATTGGACCTGGTTGGGAAAAAGGCTTAATGACCCTTGACTATATTTTCAGCCCTTATCTGCTGGAACTGAGCGAATGAAGTTTCTTTACCCCAGTACTGACATAGAAAACGAATGCTTTTCCCCAAAGAATAAGGATAGCATTTGGCAACTCCAGTCAATAACAAGTTATACGAGGGCAGCTGAAGTTGTCCACCTAGACTTTTCATTCTGGCCCCTCCCACGTTGGGTGTCATAATGAATTCCCTTCTGGTTGTCAATTTCAGCAGATTCATGTTGATGTACATGGAACCAAGTAATTTCTAATTGCTCTACGCGGAGCTTTACCTTAAATTATTACTGAATTAGTCACATTTAATTTGTTGTGAATGCAGATGTTGTATCAGAAAGTTCCATACGAGCGTCCGTCGAGCATATGGAACATGACAGGTCTCTCTGGCTATGATGCATCTAGCGTTCCTGTTGCCATCTGAAGATGTTCAGTTAAATATCGAGCATCATCTGTATATATACCTGCTGATCAGATGAGAATGATCGTAAATATCAATACAGTGATATCAGAGGTATAGACTTCTCTAGTCCTTATTGTCAACTTCCAGGTTTCTTGCCCTGATTTAGTCTTTTGTTCAAGATTTTGACTTACATTGTTATTCTTGTGAGTCGTTGGTTTCTGGAACTGAGGTTTATTCATGTGGCATTGCTTTTTGCAGTTAGCATTAGAAAAAGAAGAGTTACTGAAGGCATTGGCGTCTGAAACATCTGAAAATACCAAACTTAAGGTAGTTTTGTCTGGCTTGTGTTATCTATAATCCCACCTCAGTCTGTCTTGATAACAATCTTACTGCAGAGTTTCCAGGTTCTCCTGGGTCAGCATGCACTCATTCTCTTCCTCTACTTGGAAGGCTTAGTGCTTATGTGAAAGAATGCACTAGTTCTGTCAATATGACTCCACTTGTTATTTAATAGAGTTTTTAATGGTTTGACCTTGAGTAGATATCTATTGATGGACTTTATGTCTTTTGTTTGTTCAACCTAATAGTGGAAGTTGTGCACTTCAGTATCTAGTATTTTGAGAATTTAGATAGTGCATGCGTAATTACATGCCCTATTATGCTGCATCCTTCTGTTTTCAGAGTTGTGCTCATAATCATCGTGTATTTATTTAATTATTTATTTTTTGACACAGCACTTCCATCTTTTCTAACCAGATGAGTTGAATATTTTACTTGAGTGGATATGTTGTCTCATTTGTCCCACATATTGAAAATTAAATTCTAATTCTTTGTTTTTTCCTCGTGTAACTGAAGGCCTTGAATGAAGAGTTGTCTCTAAAACTCGAAATCCAGACTCAGAGATTAGAACTTTTGACTTACTCAGAGCATGGTCCATGACCACCTGCCAGCAACCAAACTACCTGATTCTCGCAATGTGCAAGAGAATATTGCATATGCAGATGAGGGTGATGAGGTACTCTGTGTGTGTGTGTGTGTGTGTGTACGTGCGTGTGTGCATGCATGTGTGCATGTGGGTGTGGGTGTGGGGTGGGCATACATGTTTTTGTGTGTATTTCTGTCAGCATGTGTGCCCATGCTGATATGGGCACGATTTAGGACGATTGCGAGATCTCTGCTGAACTAACCTCTATTTTGCTTTCTAGGTGGTGGAGAGGGTGTTGGGATGGATAATGAAGCTTTTCCCTGGAGGGCCCTCAAGAAGAAGAACCAGCAAGCTCCTTTGATATGTTCCTGGATACGAGGATACATGTGACGACCAAACCGCCAGAGCCCGAGTGGCATCTCTTTCGGCGATTCACTGCAGGCCATTATCTGTATATCCGAGTTGACAATACAAAATCCATTCTTTATGGCGAGTGAAAGGCCTTCCAAATAGGTAAGGCCAAATTCGGTTTTCATTTTTGATTTTTTTCTTTTGGGCATAGGTCAAGAGAGAAATTCTTTTTTTTTTTGTGCTCTCTGTTGGGATGTCAAAAAATTTTGGTGAGGAAGAGAAGCATTGTTGGGCGTGGAAACATTGAATGGTGGGGATATAGATTCAGAACTGGGAATAATGTATCGATCTATTGTCTTAAATAGTAGAGTCTGCAGCCCATTCTTTGTTATATATGTGGGTTGTAGCTTTGGGGTCAAATGTTCGAGGAAATGATTTATGGAGTTTGGGAGATCCACGGATTTCTCTCTTTTCTTCTACTTCTTTTCTTGACCTTTCTATACCAATAGCCGGTGCATGATCTTTTTTACCATTTTCGCCGCTCGCATTAAACCTCCACCATGCCCCCTCAGTTTTTCATAGAAGCGGTGTAATTAGTTATTTTAAGCTCATGAATTCATTTAAGAGGACAATGAAAATTTGTTGCATTATATTTGCGAATCAATTTGATGGATTAATCTTGGTATCTTGGACATTATAGAGTATAAAAGGGAGAAAAAAAATTGTCTACAATGATCCAGAATGACCAATGCCTGTGGGGGTCGCATTTCCAACGGTAAGTTCCCCCGACCACGACGATATCTGATGCCGGACCACGACGACGGTCCGCAGTTGAGAGAGGGAAACTTTTCGGCAGGGGCCGTTTGCTCTGCGACCACCGAATGGTGGTCATCAGCAAGTGGTCTGTGATGATCAGATGAGCCAAGACGAATCTTATAACGGTGTGCGATCGAGAGAGGGAAATTCTCCGGCGACCACCTTGCGACACAGTTGCCAGAAGGTGGTCAATACATCTAATAACGGTGTGCGATCGAGAGAGGGAAATTCTCCGGCGACCACCCTGCGATGGTCGCCAGAAGGTGCGCATTTGAGTAGGGGGAGTGGAATCGAATCGTTGTCTCATCACGTCCTCTTTTAATAGCGAAATCAAATTCAGTGCATAACATAAATATCTCAGAAGTATGAATCTCGACATCATAAGTCATTCCTCTCTCTTTTTTTATTTTATTAAATTATAATTTATCTTTACCTGCAAAAAAGAAAAAAAAGTTAACATAACATAATTCATTCTGGTTTTTTTTTTTTTTTTTTTTCTGTTTTTAAGAAATTATAATTTATTTATTTATTTTTTGAACTAAAATTATAATTTATTTTTACCAACGAAAAAGTTAACTGTACCGTTATACGGAGGAGATATCTATCTAACCTACTTTGGCTCTCGCGCTCTCTCTCTCTCTCTCTCTCTTCGAGCTTCTCCGTAGCGAGTATTGCACAAACGCCTCGCCGCCGAAGATGACGACGGCGACGGCGACGGCGATGGCGACGGTGGCGATATCTCCGGCAATCGCCGCCCTCTCTTCGCGCTCTCTCCCCCTCTCAGTTCGCTTCTCCTCCTCCCCGTCTTGCTCCTCCAAAGGTAATTGCTTTCCTTGGACTTCCGTACTTCTTTTCTTCCTGGGGAGACGTCGTCATTCTCGGTTTCCTCTTCAGAGACGGGGCCCTCCGGCTCGAAGCCGGCGAATCCGAGAGCCGACTGGCGGGAGCGGTCCAGGCCCATCCCTCCGGGCGGCACTTATCCCGCCAAGGACCATTGCAGGTGAACCGAGTTCCGACGTGCTCTCATGCCTGTTTTTTTATCGAGCGAGGAACGATTTCGATGAACTTGCCGTTTTCGGTTCTGGTGTTTTTCTATTCTATGGTTTCGAACAGTCGGTGCGGGTTGTGCGACACGTATTACGTAGCGCATGTGAAGAGCGCCTGCGCCTTCCTCGGAGATGGCATGTCTAAGATCGAAGTAAGTTGTTCTGTTTTCCGATATATCATCTCCGTGTCTTTTTTTCTGTCAAAAGAAAAATGACAGAGTTGTCAGGTCGAGACTAGTAGGCGCTTGTATTCTGTGAAATTTTGATTGATAAGGTCCTTTTTCTGTTAGCTAGATCCTGTACATATCCATCTCCTTTGGGATTTGCAAAAGTGCCGAGCTTGATTATTTGTTGATCGAATGTAGGAACTCGAGCCTCGTGTTCATGGCAGGGAGAAAGGCGGATTCCCTGGACGAGACATATCTTGGGGTCCATGAGGATCTGTTGTATGCTTTCGAAAAACTCAGCCCGTAGAGGTAATTCTTTGTGAATTTTATAACCGGCGTCTGTGGTTTAAGTTTCATATGGGATTTCTCAGTCAAGAACTGACTAGGTGCACTATTGATTCCAGAAGGATACTGGATTTGCTGCTGACTATTTACCATAAACATCTGTCTTGATGGCAACGATAAAGGTTTAGGCTAATTGAGAATGCTGATAAGGCATTTAAATTTACAAGGCAAAGTATCACAATGTATGGTCTACAAAATGTCATGGCAACCAAGAGTAGCTTTCCTAGAGACTACATCTCAGCTTAAGTCCTAGCTCCAAACACAAATCATTACTGTGGGTTGAAGGAGAAAGAACATGAAAGGAGTGATTAATACCGACAAAAGAGAGAAAATGATATTTCAATGGCATGGAAGTTGTTAATGAAAATACATGGAAGTAACTGCCAGACATAAAATATCATGACTTATCTTTCATACGCATAATTCTTTATTACCCAAACTCAAGTGTGTGAAACTGAATATCAGGGAGTTTAATCAAGGAATCACCACAATGTCATTTATCTGAAGCAACAAAAGCAGTCAACCAGAGGCTTACACTTTCTCCTCTAGCATTCGAAATTGTGCTTCAACCTCTAAAACTTTGCAAATGACCTTCAGAGTCATAGAAATTTTCATTTTTTTTCGGTTCTGTTTTTCATTTTGGTAGGAAAGTAAAACTTTGGAGAGAAAGTAAAGGAGCCATTTTCCAAGGATCTCCCAAACACACTGTTGATGTTCACTTACACCATAATATAAGCAAGGAATTCAAAAATTCTCCTGGGAAAAATACCAAGTTGCTTATACTTTCTCTGCTTACGGAAGAATAAGTAACAGGCCCAAAGGATTTATTCTCCCTCCTAATTTTCTCCTCATCATTGCTTGCTTACACAAGCATGTAAATACCATCACTTCACATCCAAACTTTAACCCTCCTCCTACCTTGAATTATTCCATCTCAGACACCATTAGTGACAAAAGAAATGGCAGAAGGCAAAATTAATGATCAAATCCCTGGACAACAATTGCCTATTAGACCAAAAAAGGGAAGCAATCATGAAGATCCATAATAAAGTTGTGGGGATTATATCCATAAGCAAAATGTTCGCTGAGATATGAGTCTCTAGGAAACGTACTCCTAGTTGCCATGACATTTTGTAAGACCATACATTGTGATACGTCTTGATTGTAAATCCGAATGCCTTAGTAGCAATCCGAGAAGCATGGACTGAGTTAGGCATTATAGCAATCTTTTGAAAGCATTATCTAGGATGTATAAGCCATTACAGAATATTAAAAAACTAATCTTTCTGTGTATATTTTGCTGGGGCGTAGGAGCACAGTGGACTGGTGTTGTGACAACAATAGCCATTGAAATGCTTAATCAGGCATGGTGGAGGCTGTTATTTGTGTGCAGAGGTAACATTTTTTTTCCAATCATTGATGGTTATCTGTCTGCTTGTTGACCTTCTAAAGCCTGTTTTTGACATGGTCAGCACCATTCTCATGTTCTCCCTGATGTCTTGATCCAGATGACAGGCTTTCTCAAGGCCTGTTTTGCAAGGTCTGTTTGGGGAGAACTGGTTTTTTCCATTCATATTTTATTAGTTGGATTTCCTTTATCAAATGTTTCTAGATGTAAAATGTGCCTGCTCTTTTTCTGTCCTTAATTTCTTTGTACAGGACGCCCTGAAGAAGTTCTAGCTGCCAAAGTGTCAGTAACATTGTCTCCTAATCTGAATATACTCTTGCTCTTGTTGAGGTTAGCGTTTTTGCCTTTCAGTGCCAAAATACTGTTTTCCCCTTTTAATTAACATAGCTGCTGTTCTCAGAAGCACATCCTCCTCCTTTGCTCTGTCCATAATGTGTCAAGCTTGAAGAAACAAGATTATAATCATGTGCCTCAATGTATAAGACCTGGAGCTTTGTTGTTAAAAATTAGAGTCCGGAAGTTTTGATGTTTGTCGTGCTTTTTGGTAACTCTAGGAGGAAGTGAAATTTATTTAATGGTCAGTCCAGTGGTTGGACATTTAAAATGCATTTACCAAGTCCTTCTCCTTAGGATGGCTACATTGTCAGTAATCTCGGGGGAAGTGCCCGCATTAAGGTTTTAGAGATCAGTGCATATAGGCTGTTATGTAATGGAACTCTCAGAGGCCAATATCTCGTTGGCAATGAAATTTAAAGTGGTGCAAGGCCCATAACAGCTTTCATTGACGTGGCACCAACACTGTAATGGGTCATTTCTGAATGGATAGAGCCCCTTTTCTTGTATCTAACGTCACCTTTTTTCCAATTTCCTCATTTTTAAGATCAAGCTGACATGACTCATCTTTCTTTTTTTATTTGCAGAGTCCAGAGATAGCTGAACATTTTAAAAATAAAACTCCCATGGCAGCCAACAACCTGCCATTCTGGATCTCAGTGTGTCTGAGAATTTCAGCTAAAATGTAATGAGATAGTCTCTGTTATCGAAATAGGTCATGATGCCACATGAATGAGACTGAAATAATTTGACATGCCAGCTTTTGATTATGCTCTGAGGAAATACTGTTATAGTCCATGGAAGCAAAAAATAAAGAAAGCATCTCTTATTGAAGAGCAAATACTTTAATCCTAAATCATAATGTGGTACTTTCCAGGATGCTGTAACTGTTAGTTCTTTGTGCTGTTGTGAAAGGAATATTAGAGTTTAATCAGTTGGAGATAATTATATGGCAATTTGCTGGCTGGTGTATAGGCACTGGTTATCCTTATGTGCATATTACATCTAATTCATTGACTGCTCTGTCTATGAGATTTACATTTCGTTACTGGATGATTCAGTAAATTATCTGAAACAGTTTGATTCTATAGTACTTTTTTACTGACAGAATCACAATTTTCTGCATTAAACAGGCTGCTGGTGTGAAGCGTCTCCTTTTTTGTGGTGTGGGTTGTCAAGTGCAAGGTTTGATTTGTATTGTTGTGATAGTTGCTACTTTCTGTCTTTATTACATTGTAACTTGTATTATTGTAATGCAGATTGATTTCTTAAACTGCAGCCTTAAGATCTGTGGGCACCCTTTCAAACTTGGACAAACTGTATGTACTTGGCACAAACTGTGGTAAGCAGTGAAAATTCTCTTTTGTTATATGCTTCTGTCGAGGCTCTACTGTGAAGTTTATGAAAACTGAAATGCTGTGATGTATCACCTAGGCCCTAAAATAAGATGAACTGGGCTAACGTGGAAACTTTTTCAAATTCTTTGCAACATCGCACTATCTTCCATTGTATGTTACTCATTTGGGTGAAATGGGAATTTATAGATGAAGCAGCCCATTCATATAAATAGATTTTAAAACTTCTTTTGCCTGGTCTCCTGTGATGCCCTAATTTAAGAGGCTTGCACATATATAAAGTTGTGGCAATTTATCTCTATGTGTTATACATTTTGTGGACATATTGATTGTGTTAGCACTGACAGATTTGAATGACAGTGGATAATGGAACTCGACTAG